>OY987326.1:129355881-129992262 GCA_963920685.1 Polydrusus tereticollis
CCAATCATCAAACCTATTCTAAACTTTGATTTAGCTGCTCTAAATGCGTAACTCTGGTATTATATACATATCTTTCCTTCTTTCCTATATTATTCCTGGGATTGCTAGTTGCAGTAAATTCATATTGTTACATCTCGTGATATGTCTTAGGTATTCCAACTTTCGTCTTCCGATCATAAATACTAATTAAGTATCCTTTTAAGCTTTCTATAACACATTTCGATAAGTATTTCTTAAGTATCTAGGCTTGTACTCCGGACAATGGTTATAGTGAAATATTTAAGATTTTAGAGTGCCTATTCTTAATTTTAAATTCAGGTTTTCAAGGGATTAGATTCGTTTCATATAAATGCTGCTTTGGCGATCCCTATCCATTTACTTATTTCTGTAGCAGGCTCGTTCGCTTCATTTATGACAGTACCCAAATATTTGTATTTTCTTCTGTTAAATAAGTTTTGTCAGACAGCGCCTGCTGTCAAGTACTGCCCTCTCATCCCCCCCCCCCCCTATACATAACAAACATATAAGGTGCTTCATACAATAACTTTCGGCAATACAAAACGTATACATTGAGATAACTCTCTGCATTCCCAGATAGTTTCCAGCGCGCCGAGCAACACCGTCTTCCGCCCCTTCCCCCTCCCCCCCTTGTTCCCGTAAAGTGACGAATCCTAACACGCATGTACAAAGTATATACACGAGTCTGTGGCTATGACGTAACGGTAAGGGGAAGTACAATCTCTTAAAACATGGTTCAGTCAAAATGCAATACAAATGGGAAATTATATTTCGGTTTGAAAATAAGACGTATGAATTGAAGTTGTATGTATTAAAAAAAAAAAAAATATTAAAACTGCATTATTTTCGCCCGTTGTATCACTACTTCACTGACACATACAAATATTGACCGCTTGTTTTTGCAATAGTTACTATGGTGCCATACTTCCATGCCATTTCAATATCAAAATTAATAGGACAAGAAGGAATTTTGAATAATGTTGAAATTATTTTAAAACACTCTAGGTTCTTAAATATATTATTGTTTATATTAAATTACTACATTAAACTACAAGGTTTACTTGCTAATAAATATTAAATTTGTAACAACTTAACTCCATAAGCAGCCGTCTTTGCCAGCGCCTAGTTCCTTGCCGCACCGCCACTACGCTCTTCCAGCGCCACCGGTATTCCTACAGCAGCCCCCACCTCTGGCCCCGCCAGACCCGTTAAAAGGCACCCCAGCGCTAGAGCCCGCAGAGTTTGCCGCCAACTCTCAAACGCTTTTCTTGCTCTGCCTTGACTGCTTCCTCAGGGGAGTATCATCATAGACAAGATAAGCCGAGAAAGCCCGAATACCGAGTGCTTCCGACGAGGGACGCTTGACGCTATTGTTCGCGACCTTGACATAACGACATATTATCCTTAAAGTCTGTGCGTTTTAAGAAGTCCGCTAAGCCATAAAACCTCTTGAGCATTATGTCGGTGGCTCTCAAACAATAAATTATATTGAAGGTAATTTTGGATGTTGATGAATTACATTTTCTAAATAAAATAATTTAAAGTAAATAAAAAATTAGTTTAGGTAAAGAAAAATAATAATTTTTTAGCTTTTGTAGTATTCAGACAAATTAGTTTTACGAATTCTTTTTTATAAAGTTTTGGTTTTAAAAAGAACCGATTTTGTAGTCTTGCGACAGAACGTACCTACTAAAAGTAGTCTTCCTCTGCATTTGAAATTTCACCCATGCTTTCAGACTCATCAGAATCAACATCATCGTCATCAACATCATCATTCGTAATAATTAACGGTCTTACTTCGTCTATAACCTGTTCTGTCTCATAAGATTCAAAAATAATTTTTTCTGTGTGTTCAATGCATTTCCGCCATTCTTCTTTGCCCGCTTGGCTAAGCGCCTCCTCCCATAACTTTATAACGCTAGGCTTACCGATATTTTTACAGGCATGTTTGTCATAATAGTTCTTGCTAATACCCCATACCAATTCAATTGCGTTGTAATGACAATGGTAGGGCGGCAATCTCAAAACTTGATGCCCATATTTGAGGGCTAATTCGTCAACAACATACTTTTTTTTAAATGACTGCTCTTTACACTTGCTTAAAAGTTCACTTTTTAAATATAAATTTTCATGGTTTATGTTTTTCTTTGACAACCACTCTTTTATTTCTTCCTTTTTCCAGCTGCTTGTAGGGAATTTCTCTTCGAGTCTCGTATGGTAAGAGGCATTGTCTAAAACAATTAAGGAAGGTTTTTCTAAACTTTTTAAAAGTTTTTCCTCGAACCAATGCTCAAAAATTTCAGCATCCATATTGCCGTGATAATCATCAGTTTTTTTTGTTGATGAAAATATCAAACTGGCATTTAAAACAAAACCTTCTTCATTACCAGCATGTAATATAATATTCCTTTTTCCATTACTTGCACGGGTACTTGAATAACAATGCTTTGAGTCATCCTGCCAAGACGTTTTTGTTGAAGTTCCGTTTGCAAATACCCCTGTTTCGTCAAGAAAAACAACTTGTCTTGACAATTCCGATTTTTTGTTGTTTAAATAATCCCTTAAAAATTGCCATCTTTTCGAAACAACATTGGACAGCTCGCAAAGCAGTTTTCTGTTGTTCGTTTTTTTATATTTGAAACCCATATGTTTTAAGATGATGGACAAACTGTTAGTTCCAATATCGCAAAGTTTTTTCTGCTTTATCTTTTCAAGAATAGCTTTGAGGGTAACATATTTCTTGGCTTTATACATATCATAAACAATATTCCTAATAGAGAGTTTAATCCCTTGGGATAAATCCAAGGTTTTTGAATGGAGTCGAACCCTTTTATATGGTCTGTCCAAATCCTCTTCACTCTTTTTTCGAAGTCTTCTTAAGGTCTTCTCTGAAATGCCGCAAGCATCAGACGTTCGTTTTTGCGCTGCCAAAACAGACTCTAACGGGCCCGAGTTATCTTTTTCTAAAGTAAAATAACGTTCCACTTGTAATACCAAACGGCGTTCACCTGGAGATAAATGCCTTCTAGGCGATGTGCCACCTTGCTGAACATTTTCCATAACTTTGCTTAATAACTGATTTTAATTCACACACAATGAGAAACAAACTAAAAGTGAAAAGCACAACTACTTATTTAAAATAAAGTAGAACATACCATCCCGCACTTCAGCAAATTTTAATTATTTCTTGGAAAATAGTAATTATTATGAAGATTTAATTATAATAATCCCAAAATAATGTCATTATCGGAAAAGTATATACCTGACAAAATCTTTAACATATTTAACCATCCCGCACTTGAGCAAATTTTAATTGGTTCTTGGAAAATAGCGATTATTATATAGATTTAACTATAATAATAGCAAAATAATTTAATTATCTATTTAATTATTATTTATGCTCAACGCGTAATTCTAAGATAATTTTGTTTTGAAACCGCTGATTTCGCACAGTAATAGAATACAGTAAACCAGTGGGATGTTCGGTGTGATCAAGTATAGCGAAGGTGCGAAGATATTGTAACTTAACCGACTTACTGTTTTAAAAGCGATAACATCCCTTGGTGATTTAATCCGATATCGGACTTCTTAAAACGCACAGACTTTAGTTAAAGATTGTACATATTTTATATAGTAACGTAAAATAAAACCTTTGGCAACCACTACACGTCTTATTTCATTAACACGAGAAGTCGTCGTGTTAAAAATTATAATTAAGTAACGCTATGTGGCAACATCGTAAACCAATAAACGCTTTTATCCGCATTCTTTCTGTAGCTACAGATAAACGTGTCGAGTTTTGGAGCCTCGTCTTAACTCGAGCAGTCGCAGCTCGAACGTGAGTTAAGTTGTAGATCGGACAGGCAACACCTGTTTCGCGATCAATGTGGCAAAGGCTGTCATTGTAAAAAGTGGGTGCAGTCATTTTCACAACGTTTATGAATGTCTTTTATTGCATTCAAATAGATGTTGATGTTGAATTCCTACAAAAAATCTTGTTTTGTATAAATAAGCGATTGTGTCGTTATTTGCGAAAGAATATACAGTCCACTCATCAAGAAACCACTAACCCATAACATAAGGCCAAGCAGATAGATGAAATTGCATATCCAACCAGAAGTTTGTCTGCAAATGTAGGTTTTTCTTTAAATTTCACATTGTCTGAACACTCTGCTATATTAAAATAAAGTGTACGATGTAGGAATGGGCAAAAAACATCGATGTTTTTACAGCAATATTTTAGTTTCGATGTTTTTTTGATAACGTTGATGTTTATTAATTTAAAACATCGAGCCATCGAAATAAAAGTTCAACTCAATCTTCGAGCGGTGTAGTATTAAGTATCGAGGCAATTCTAAAAATGGCGCTACGAGTTTCCCCTGCTCGATTTTTTTGGTTTCCTCTGTCGGTGGGCCTGTCTTATTTTTAAAATTGACCAGTGACAATAAACTGTTGAACCGTAAAACTTGTTTCAACCCGACCAAATACCGTACTACCATTGTCCCAGAATGGTCGCCTAATTAATTTGCCACTGAAACAATCGATTTAATTGACAGGCTGGAAATAATTATTTGGGTACGGTTTTTGGTCGTGTTGGAACAAACCTATCGTTGAACGGTTGGAACGTCATACAAATTACAAAATACGAATAATACGCATTATTAAATTATTATAATAAGTTTATGAAGTTCTGGCATTGTGGCATAGGTTGTTCGTTTGTGGTTTGTGGCGTAGTGGCTGGTGGTAAGTGAAGGTATTTTGTTTTATTTTATTAACACCTATTGTGTTTCTTCCAAATTGTGAAAAACTTTAAAGATGCTTTAGCAATCCTAGGAGCTATTTTGCACGAGTAAGGTAAAAAGGGTTTAAAGTTTACTGTAAAAGTTGATGGTATTTGATTATTTATTATATTTTTAAAATCTATTCTAGTCGACCAAATTTATCAGCAGGGTTTAGGACAGTAAGATTACACAATAATAGTTAAAACTGGAGGCTACATTGAGTAGCTAGTATAGAATCCAAAAATGTCCCCAGATTCACACACCCTTTACTAACTTGACATCTTTTTTCCTATACTTAACAGAAGCTATTGCCGCTTCAGCTGATTTTCACCGTATTTTATGTTGTGCGACTGTTTTTGTATATGCACAGAAAACTAACAAAAAATGTTTTTCTTTTAAATAAATGTGACTAAAATCTTAATTAACAGAAAAATATCGATGTTTTCTAAATAGAAAGCCTTTAAGTCGTAGGATTGTTAGACTGATTCGAAAAGTTGATACCAGCCCGATGAGACACAAAGGGGAGAAAGCGAAGCAGAAGAATGACAGCTGTAACAAAGTTACACTGCAAGAACTGCAGAAGGAGTCGCCATACTCTATGACATTTTTCGTGTTATTGTTTACAACGTGTTATTGGAAGTTGTTCTATCACCCTCATTCTTAAAAATTCAGACTACGTAATGTTCGAATTTTTTTAATAAATGGTGGCTGAGGCTGACGTTTCCTTTTTGTGATTTTATTAATGTTTTTCCAATTTTCTGCAGAAAATGCGTCCTTTCTTGTCACGGGTAAGTCATTTCAATTCTTAATTTGTTAAGCTTGCTCAAAATTACTGGTTTATTAAAAGATTCGAAAAAAATCACTCAAAATGGGTCATTGACCTCCCAAAACCGTGCAGCATTTCTCAACATAATTAATCCTGTTCAATTTCCATTCCGCTTTTTATTTCATAGCTTGTTTTAAATAATAAACAATACATTTTTCCTTATTTTTTTAAGTAGGTACCACAATATAGTGAGAATTTAAACACAATAGGTATTATTTAGGTGGACCTTGAAGAAGTTGTAAAATACTGAATCTGTGCCCACTGATTGCAATATATGTTTGTAAACTGTAAACATTAGGTACTTTTCGACGACTAATCCCACTATCAATTTCATCACGATAACCCTGTAATGCCTTTGTTTCATGGTTTCAAGTCGTCTTTGTCGAAGGTACTATTTTGTAACTTTTACTGAGGTATATGAAAGACAGATTTTGATTGTTCCCATGCAGTATTTATGTTTTAAAGAAATAATTGTATAAATATTGTATGTGTCT
This sequence comes from Polydrusus tereticollis, assembly GCA_963920685.1. NCBI lineage: Eukaryota > Metazoa > Arthropoda > Insecta > Coleoptera > Curculionidae > Polydrusus > Polydrusus tereticollis. The sequence continues at coordinate 129,362,001 of OY987326.1, forward strand.
TTTATGTAGGGCTATAATATAATGGCGTTACCCTACTTTATGTAGTTAAGTATATTTATTTTTGATTTTATTGAATTAAAGATGTTTATAAACCATCTAGTTTTGTATTTAATTACCACTAATGTTTAAAAAGCTTTTAAAAAAATGTGAAATTTTTTTTTCAAAAAGAGCAAACCTCGCGCATGCGCATGTTGCGTCTACAGTAATCTACACTGCAAAATGATGGCTGATTTGGCATTTAATTAGGCATGCGTGCATCGGTCCAATAACATGGGCGATTGTCTTCTTTAACCTTAGTCTTCATTGATTGATACTGAGAACGCCCAGACCCTTATGATGAACGTTCAAAAGATTTGCGTTGATTAGCACCTCAGACTATACTGTGGTAGCGCAGATCACTGGTATAATTATAGCAATTCATTTTATTTATTAATAGGCTATTAATAATTATAGGAAATAATTAAAGTTCAACAATACAACTTTTTTATAGAAAAATATTGCGTTCTTATTTAGTGACAGAACTTATGGGTCGTACGTTATAGCTAAAATAAAACTCTAATTTTGAGATTTCTAAACGAATGTATGGCCCCCATTTTAGGGATAATACGCTTTTTATTCAAGAAACGTGTTTGAATTATCCCTGTCACCTCCACCGCCCCGCGCTCCCGGTTCTATACTTGTCCTAATGAACTCAGTCGCGCATCGTCTTTAAGACGCGGTGCTGCATCACTAAAACTTATCTTCATTAATTTCCCGGAGCCGCCGGAAAGTATCTCTGTGGATTTTCACGGTGAATGATGAGAAAAAGTCGTTTTTAGCGGAAAATCTCGAGGGCTTTCCTTTTGTTGTTAGTTTTTTGGGTGCGTGACTTGTAAGTTTTAGCGAATCGAATGGAGCCGAGGGTCGTTTTAAAAAGAAAACTAAATACAGGGAATTTGAGTGGCTTCTTAGGAAGAAAAATTGATTGTTTTAAAAACAATTAAATATAAAAGAGACGCGGTGGCGCATTTTTTAATTACGTAGGTACTGGCGAAACTATCGATTTTCTGAGATCGTGGCACAATAATATCCTTAATAAAACACATTAGTTTAACATATTTTAGTACTATTCCACGATTTGGTAACTTTTTGATTTTTACATCAATTTAACCTTGTAGTATTTTGACAGAAACAACTTATTATGTTCATGTTGACAAGTAAGACACCTTGCTGAACTTAATTTAAATTATTTTATTTTAATACTGGAGTAAATAATCACTTGCTTATATTGGAATATAGAATCAACACACTTTTGTAATAATATTTCTGAAAACTAAACTGCGACTGGTAAGAAAGGTGTAACTAAACCTTTATGTATACCAAAATAAATAATCTAAACATTTCTTCCATCTCCCGGAGAGTTACAGCATCTTTCTTTTACTAAGATGCCAGAATAACCAATCACTGCCGTCGGAAAACTGCAATTCTCATACCCTTTAGGAAAGAATTATGATATGTGAGTTTGTTGCATACCTAAACACACACGACGTAATTGCCTTTTTTGCCCTTTAATAAAAATATAACTTCATTGTGATCGAAGTAGATTGACACCTTGTGTCAGAAACACACCTGTATTCCGCTACCCGGTCACGTGAAGCAGCTTCTCCCCTTGAGTTTTGGACGCGCTGTTTGTTTTCCTCGCGCCGAAGTCGCTGTCAGTTTGGGACCAATCAGCGCGCCGTCGCGCGGACCACTGGATCAATCAAAAATCTTTAATACTCAGGTTGTCGTGGTAGCCATGTTTACATACAACTAATTGAAAAATTAACATAATTATAGAGGTGGCATATTCACATCGCGTTTGGCGGTGAATATTAAATAAACTAATTTGCATATAACTACTTGCCCTTGCGCAGTCCGAAAGATACCGAATATATTTTTCGAGTTTCTCTCAGATATCAACCTTTTAATGTGGATCAAGAATGAATCTTCGTAAAACTGAACTTAATATTATTAATTTGTTTCTTGAAGTCTACCGCTTTATAGTTTATTACACAGTAGGTCATGAAATTAGTTGTTATCTTGCTTATTGCGAGTATACCGGATACCTGTAAATAAAAATTGAATTATCTTCTTAAGAAAAATCAAAATAACTCTTAAACTGTTGGTGATATTAATTAGCAGTTTGAAGGAGTCATCTTCAATACAAATTGTCTTCTGAACTACCAAGAAAAAAGGTATACCATTTAACTTAAAATACCGAGAAAAATCAAGAAATACTTAGGATTGAATAACAACGTCATCTTAAAATTTTATTAGGAAACTTGTGATAATTTCTGAATCATTTATTTAAACTCCAAGGAATACCCTTGTAAACAAGTATAAGTTGAAAAGAATCCGTTAGAAGATAAAGACATCATGACAGTATTTTATAAAATGTTCTAAAGGCTCTTCCCCCACTCCTTTATTAGGTGAGATTCGAAGAAATACATGAGCCGTTACGACCTCTTGAGGCAATTTTCAAAACTTGAAATTATTTTTATAATTTATTTATTTTCTTATCTCTGATATATTTAGAATGTCTCAAAAACATAACCTTTTATATCAATATTTCTGAAATATTTTACGAAATAATTATGAAAGTTTACTTCTAGTATTTGGTCAAGAATATTAATAAAATATTTCAGATTGATAACACCCAAAATGACAGTGGGCGCACCCTGCCTTTGACACTTGACGGACCAGATGCAGAAAAACCAACCTATTCCCCGTACGGGTTCCCCTCATTTTATGTTATGTTTGTGTAATGTTTAATTAGCAGTTATTATTAGACATTATTATTTATGGGTGAACTGTGCTAGTACCGAATAATTATATTATGGATAATAAAACTGAGGTAAGTCTCTATTTTAATAATATGTATAATAATAATAAAATTGTAGGTTAGGTTCATTTTATGAGTTTCCACGCTTTAGTTTATTTATTAAACACCTAGAGTCAGCTAAGAATTGATTTATTTGGTAAACAAAACTGTATGACTCTTAACAATGCAGCTCGATTAAAAAGTGTTAAACACAACAAAATTGTCAAAACAATTAATCTGTTTTACGCAGATTAATTGACATCGTAATTTTCTTTGGTCGTCAAGAATTAGCGTTTAGGCGTCACGATGAATCTGAAGAATCTTTAAACCAAAGCAACTATAGGGAATTAATTAAGCTAGTCAAGAAATATTAATTAAGTGAATTATATTAGATTCAAAAACTTTCAGCGGGGTGTCCAAAACTGTTCAAAATTAATTTTACGTAAAAGCCATAAAACCGAGTAGATTTTTAATAATAATAATATTAATAATAATAATAGATGTCTTTATTTAATTAAATACAAATATACAGTTTAAACATTACGAAACAAATTAGGCCGAAGTAGGGCACAGTCTAGCCAATAAGGCTACTCTACTGAACACCCTTCCGCTCATTTTAATTAAAAAAATATTTATAATATATTCGTAAAAGTAAAACAAGTCCATAAGGTGTATAAATCAAAAATAGCAAAAATAATTATCTTATAAAATAATGAATAGAATGATAAATTAGATAATGCTTGGTTTGGAGGCAATAAAAAAAAATATATATGATTAGCATTATACTAAATTACACAGAACAATCAAGATGATATAATAATTTAAGAATTTTGTGAATTTAATAAAACGTTTTTGTACGTATCTTCAAATTTCTTTGAATCGAGCATAACTATTTCGTTAGGTAAAGAGTTACCTATATAATTTAATAGCATTAAAAGTAAATGTTCTCCGAAACATGGCTGTCTGATTATGGGGCATAATAATCTTGTTAGAAAATCTAATATTACATGGATGAACCGTGTTTCGAAAGGCAAAATTATTTTTTATGGATGAAGGTAGGGCTGGGTTGTTTAGAATTTTGTGAAGAAAATTTGCTAAGTGTAAAGTCCTACGATTGATCATTGTTAGCCAATTTAGTTCTTTAAATGTATGTGAAATATGATCAAATTTTCGAAGGCCAAACACAAGACGAGAGCATGTATTTTGAACTTTTTGAATTCTTCCTTTGTCTAAAGCATTCAAACACGGTCCGTAAATAAAATCACAATAATTGAAATTTGAGAGAACAAGAGATTCACAAAGCATCTTACGCAATTTAAAACTTAAGATATGACGACTATTGTACAAAACCTTTAAAGATAAATATCATTTTTGGATAAGTTTCTTGACATGCTCCTTGAACCGTAATTCGGTGTCCAAGGTTCTTTGCAAACTTGGCAATAGGTAGCTTGACTCCATCAATGTTTATATTAATATTATCAGCCGAAAAATCTATATTATTGTTATTACCAAAAAGCATGACAGTAGATTTTGATGGATTTAACATTAAATTGTGATCTGAAGAAAGTTGTTTAAGAATATTGAGGTCTTCGTTAAGCAGATTTGATGCAGTTAAATAGTCCTTGATATCAAAGTGATAGTAGATCTGCGTATCATCGGCATAAGCCTTAACTTTGCAATGGTTCAATGATTGTAGTATATCCGATGTATAGATAATAAAAAGAAGTGGCCCGAGAATAGAACCCTGCGGTACGCCTGATAATATAACTTGGTCTGAATATTTATTGTTACAAAGAATTTTTTGGAAGCGGTTTGAGAAATATTATTTAATAATATTCAGCGCAGGTTCCGAAACCCCATAATATTTTAATTTTGAAAATAGCAAATCGTGTTGAAGAGTGTCAAAAGCTTTTGAAAAATCCAGAAGAACAAGAATACTATTTAGTCTTTTATCAATGGACATCATTATATCATCAACGACTCCGACCAACGCAACAGATGTACTAAAGTTCTTCCTGAAACCACATTGACTATCTGGAATAATACTATTAGTAACAAAATAATCAAATGGCTGGCCATATACAACCTTCTCAAAAACCTTAAAAAGAATTGACAGGATACTTATAATTCTTATGTCATTAAAAGTTACAGGATCTCCAGTTTTGGGTAATGGTTTACCTATGGAGGTTTTCCACTGATCGGGGAAATAATTTATCTCTATACAACAACTTATGATATTTTGTGTAATATACGGATCTATAAACTGAACAAGATTGCAATATCAAACAATGAAGTAAGAGGGTTGTCGACTTTTAGATTTATGTTAAACTCCCCAACACAAATTATTTCATCCACCGGATATAATGCAGAAAAAATATTATCAAAGTCATTGACGAAGATATCAAAATTAGTATTTGGTGGGCGGTAGAAAGCGCAAAATGCATAACTTTTGTTTTTTATTTTTATTTTTAAAATCAAATATTCAAGAAAGTGAGTAATGGCAAACTGAAAGTTTATTATTTTGGGTATTAAATTATTCCTAATAAAGGCTGCAACTCCTCCACCCCTACCAACTCTATCTTTACGAATTATGCGATGTCCTGGTATGGAAAAAACAGAAATGTCATCATCCACAGAAAGCCATGTCTCAGTAAGAAACATAATATCGTAATGGCTATTATCAATAATCGTCCTAAAATTATGAAAAGCTGTAAAAATTGAACGTATGTTTATGTGAGCAATTTTGAACTTTAAATAAGTCATTCCAGCAATATACTAATTGTCTCCAAAAGCAATGCGCAGTGTGAATATTCCTGGAAAAAAAAACTTAAGATAATTAGGCACTAAAAGCTACAAATCGGTATTGCTACAATTGATAATACCTAGAAAAAGGCTATAATTTCAACGCACACAAGTTATAGAACCCCCAATATAACTTAAAAAAAAAACTGTATTAGACATGTGATAATCTTATCTTATCGCACAGAAAAAAAAAATTATAAATTATAAATACTTGATTCCATAAATAAGAAGTTTACAATCTATTGATATAATCAATCAAATACTACCAAGCATGATGGTCTTTTACTTAATTAAAAACAAAACAAAAATAGGGTAAAAGCATTAGCGCTGATATTCTATGTCATGCAAAAAAGAAACAAAACATTTCACTTATACTTAAACCTAATAAATTTAATCGAAAAATAAGTTTATGTTAATAAGTAAACAGCAGAATCAAAAGTAATAGTCACTATACATATATAAAAAAATAATCACTTACAACCGCAATCTATATTTTCAGTAATTTAAATAAATTACAATACAAAAACTCAAAATGTATTGAAAATAAATCAATGAGAAAATGAGATACAAAATTCACCATACTGAAAAAAAAAGTACAAGATAAGTGCGGAATTTGAACGGACCAAAAATGTAAAGGTCCATTTTTAATAGAATCAGAGGTAACAAAACAATCAAACTTTTAAATTTTCATAATATCAACAGACAGTTAATAGTTTGCAGACCATTAAACATCATCTCGATGTGTAATTAATACTTTACAGTTTTTACCGCTATCCCAAAAATAGATCTTGCCACCAGCGGACCATGCATTCTTGCCATGTTTTTGCCGTGCTGCAACCAATAGGTCGTATCTAGAGCGCGTAAGGTCTTCGAAAATAACTACACTCGTACCTTTCAGCTTTTTCTTTGCTGCAACGATCTTGCTTTCTAAGATATTTGACAAAAAACGCACTAACAATGTTGAATGAGCATCACTATCATTACCGGCCTTGTTTTTAACACGATAGATAAAGTCAATATCACTACGAGAACACGAAATATTTAATTTCTTCTCAATAAAGGATGCAACACTTGCAGCCAAATTGTCGTCCTCAACAGAACTAAGACCGCAAATTCTTAGACAATTTTGCTTGGAGTACTGCTGTAAGTTATCCAAACGTAGCTGTATAATATCCTTAATAGAGTGATTGTTTTTGACTGTCAAGGCCTCGAGGTTTTTTAAAGAGCCGATCAAAGACAATTTATTGTACAGCTTGCCCATCTTTGCATCCATCTGATCCGCAAAATTAGTGCAAACTTTTGTTATAAGTTTTTCGGTCTCGTCGGAGTCCGACGTAGAAGTTGACCTGGTGGAACCACGGGTCATTTTGAGAGCCACTGGTACAAATATGTGCAAATACGCTATAACTTGCACTTTTTCAAAACAAAAAAAACACTGAGGTATGCGCACAACACCACAAGACGAGACCACAACGAGAAAACTATTTTTTAAAACCAAAATCACCACTTTCAGAAACTATTAGGGAGGTCTTAAAACGTGCGTCTACTCATACGCCATTCGAACAACAATATTGAATAAGAAAAATTAAATCAATTCGATCTAACGAATTATACGGCTTACAAGCGAAAATTAAAACCATTTCCCGTCAGGCTTTATTTACCCACTGTCACGCACACAGAATTAATTTAGTATTGCAAGATAGATACCTGTAAAAATATTAAGGAATGCCGAATTTTTTTCGCTTCATTTACTGTATTTGCACGATTCTTTTCTATATCCCCAAAACGAATATCCTTAGTAAAATAACAGAAAGAAGATTGCCAGAAGTAAGCCAGACGTCATGGGGGTCATGACCAAAGAAATTGTAATACTACATAATATCGTTATCATGACTGAAGAATGTGTGACTTACATTTTCTCAAACCTGCCTTGTTACGTGTTCAATGCAAATATTAGAATAGTAGACAAGAACTAAATTTGGGCGTGATCTGCGGCGCTCCTGCCAACCCAATCTGCCAACCTACGTGCCGCAACTGCAATATATACAGTTTAAATAAAACAGATAAAATAAAGTGAAATTGGTTATCATATTTAAATATATATAAACTAAGTAATAGGGTTGTGAATCCATGAGGTTTTGTTTAAATTAATTAATTATAATTCATTTTAAAATGTATGTAGTATGTTACTTCTCATAATAATTTCAAAGTTAACATTCTGTTTTGTGCGGATCCTTGTAAACTTTCAATACTCAATTCGGAGAGAAAAATGGACAATCAAAATGAGCAGCAAATTAAAAAAATGAGCATTTAAATGTCCTTACCTGGCCATGATCAGATAGTTCCCAGCAAGCCTGCTTTTGTGGGAGACTTTCGGTTTTCCTAGATCCTTTTCAATTCAACTATGGGGGTTACGGGTGATAAAACTAAACACTACTTTTGCTATCGTGAGCGAAACGTGATTTCGGGTTCACACTTTACTTGAATCTCTTATCCCGAACCCGCCGCAGAACGGGCGGTACCCATAACTCTTAAAGGCGACCGTACACGTGGAGAAATCAAAAATTAAAGTTGAGTATGGACCGCTATTACAATAATTAGAAAATATGAAAGAAATGAAAGTTAATATTATTAATAAATTGTTAATTACAAAAACAAACATTGACTTGGACGACACACGCTAGGGTAGACCGAACACATTCAATATTTTGTTAAGCCCATTGGTGCGGATAATCTTTTTCATGAGACAACCCGAGAATATAAATATTATACATTGATACGGCCAGCAGATGTTCACTAAATCTACTGCGAATCGAACTGACGGTAAGATACGCGACTGATATCACTTCTATACTATTTCAATATACTATCAATAATACGAAGAAAAACCTAGGTATAGTTCATTAAAAATAATTTCGAATGACATCAATCAGCTGATAATAATTATCAATTACTTACATTTATTGTAAATCCGTAAGAAAACATGAGGAAATTAAATTTGGGCAAAGAATATTAAAATTATATGCGATGTTGAATGTACTACAAACTTAAAGTATTCTTCTTTGATACGAACCCACTTATAGCAAATATTTTGTTTATTTAAGGTTGTAAAAGGTAATATAATTTGAATTTTATTGGCCGACAGTTGGCAACAGAACTGCGAAAGGTGCGGTGGCACCAGCTCGTTTGTTGGCCTGTTTTGACGTTTTGTTTACGTATCGTGCAAAACTTACCTTAATTTTTCTGTGGTTTCGTTTTGTTGTGCGTCTATTTTTTTAACAAAAACTCCAGATATTTTCATAAATAACACTAAAAAGCTGTTCTTTTAAGAACAACAAAAGTGCACATACATATCTCTGTCGATTACATTGTTTATTATTTATAAAAAATGTCGGAGCAAAGAGCTAGCTTCCCTAATAAACTATTTTCAGGAAGATTTTATCAACAACAATTGCCCATTATTACCCTTGACAGCAGTTAGAGTAGTAACTTTAAGAAGTGTGTTAAGGTCTATATATTTTATTCCTACTTTATTAATTTTTAGCGTGTAGCAGCTGCCCTGAATTTGAATATCTCCACTGTAAGAGCAGTTTCAACAACAGTTAAGGAAAATAAATTATTAGAATCACCTAAAAAGAAACGTTCTTATTCAAAGAGAGTTGTAAATGTGTCAAGACTGGATATAAGTTCTATCCGTGACATTATTTATGGAATGTACAAAACATGTAAGTCGTATTATTCAAAAACTATAATATTTTACGTTGATTATGCGTAAGCTGTAATTTTTTTTTAGAACATCATGTAACTTTGACAACTTTAAGTAAGAAACTAAAAAACTAAAAGACCGACAACTGTTTGATCGTTAACTCTTTAAGAAGCCTCTTAAAGGAAATAGGCTTCGAATGAAAAAAAGATTAACCGAGGCGAGGGCTTATGGAACTTTCCCATGTAGCTTTCAAACGACCGGTATTTTTTAAAGAATATATAAAAGAAAAAGAAGCATTCTTATACCAATTTGTTTTCTTGGATTAAGCATGGATTTTTCAGAATGGTACCATTGGTCGATCTTGGCAAGATGAAAATAAAAGAAGTGTTAGATCTAGTAAAGTTGATGGTAAAAGGTATTATGCAGTAAACTAAATTTACTTAGGTAAAACGTATTTTTCTAGGTGGTAGTGATAATGGTTTTGTTAAGAGCGGAGAGGCAATTTTCTCTTCTAAAACTAAGCTGAGCGACTACCATGGAGAAATAAATCAGGAAAATTTTTTACAATGGTTCGAGAACCAATTATTGAAACATTTAGCAAAGCCATCTGTGATTGTAATAGATAACGCCTCATATCATAGCATGTTGTTAACAAAAATACCTAACACATCATGGAATAAGGCTGCAAATCAAGAATTGTTAACTACTAACACAGTTAAATTTGATTATGCAATGTTCAAAGCCGAACTTTTACAAATCGTTACAAGACATTTTGTATGCCCTTTTTTTAAACATATTCTTAAATATTAAACTTAAATTCTTTTCAGACATAAACTACCAAAAAAATAATTAGTTAATGACCTTGCTGAGCAATATGGCCATAAAGTTTTACGGCTTCTTCCATACCACTATATTATGTTCAATCTGATTGAACATATTTGGGGGATTACCAAAAATTATTATTATATACATATTGGTCGTGATGGCAGTACAGAAACTGACTGTATAAATATGTGAAAAAAATAATTGCATACTGCTACTCCTGATGTTTGGAAAAATTCTATTCAGCACACAGAAAGCGATATATTAAAATGGTATTAATGAGAACATGTTATTGATGGACCGAACATTAAACCAATTATTATTGAAGTAAATGAAACGAGTGATTCAAGTGATTTAGGGATGATTGAAGATCCATCTTTATATAATTATTTTTATTATAAGCTGGCAGCACTGCCGATAACTGACGTCACTCGAAGGGTATGACGTGCAACGGAAACTGTTTTGCAAAGAGTATATGTAAAGTACCTGATAAGTTTTTGCATTGTATTTTTAGCTATCAACTGAAACAAACCCTCCTTAGTAATTTTACTCCCATTTGCTATATTTACAATCTATCAATTTACTTCGTATGCACTATATTATACCTACCGTGGATTATAAAAAGAAATTCGTAAACAAATTTTAAAAAACTATTTCGACAATTTTTTCTTAGAAGTCATATTTACAGTAAAGCCGAGGCTCGTGGCAATTGTAAACAGGAATGGTTCTTTTAAGTAGGGTCCTTGCCAGTAAAATTTACAATGTGTACGACGGTGGCCCCCAAAGGATGTTGCTGTGCAAGCCTTGATATATGTTTTATTTTTGAGCGCCAGTCAAAGCTCCTTTAGTGCCGACTTTACACAACAACACCAAATTCCAGTGAGTGAAACAATGGGGTCCACAAAAATGAATACTAAAAATGTATTTAATTAAGAAAACTGAGAAAAAGGCGTGATTTTAAATTAGAAATAATATACACTTAATCCAACATATAATAATGAAATAATTAACCAATCAATAAACGTTTTCGCAAAATTTCAGGTAAAAAATTGTATTTCTTTAATTAAAAAAATAGAAACATTAAACTTCCGACCAATTTAAAATTAATCTCATTTAATGTAAGCAATTATTTATTCCCAAGCATACCTGTTTCTGATACCATTGATCTAGTCGAGAAACTTCTTTCCTCAAAAAATGTAAATTTAATCAAAAAACGTGAAATATTAGATTTGTTGAAGACATGTTTAGAGCAAAACTATTTTAAATTCAATGCAACTATCTATTTCAGTAGTGAAGGACTGATTATGGAAAATCCACTAAGTCCCTTATTGGCAGAGATATTCATCGATTCGTTAGAAAGTAGGATAAGTAATCACCCCCTTTTTAAAAAATCCATTTATTGGTATAGATATGCAGACGATAGTTTAGCTTGCTTCACCTGCAATGATAGACAATTAACACTCTTTCTTGATGATATAAATAATATTCACCTTAATATAAAAATCACCATAGAAAAAGAAATAGACAATGTCATCAACTTTCTAAATATAACAATATCACGAGAAAATAATAAACATGTTTTTTCTATTTTTCACAAACCAACACATACAGACACAACTATACACAAATCATCTTGTCATCATAAACAACATAAATACGCAGCATTTTACAGCATCATGCACAGATTAATTATAATTCCTATGAATAAAATTAACTTTCAAAAAGAACTAAACATAATTAAGCAAATAGCTATAAACAACGGATATACTTCCCATATAGTAGATGCAATTTTAAATAAAAAAACGTTACAAAAAAGCCCTTAATATGACTTTTCCCTTAACCAAAGAAAATGCAAACAACTTTAAAGTAATTACGTGTATCGATCAAGCAAGTGAAATCAGCGCTAAATTTCTTAGAAGGCTCAATGTTAACATCGCTTTTAAAACTAATGATTCGACAGGCACTTTAATAAAAATATTAAAACTGAAGTAGACAAAGACAATAAATCGGGAACTTATCAATTAACATGTAATGATTGCCCTAAAACATATGAAGGTCAATCTGGCAGAAGTTTTATTTTAATAATAAAGGAACATTTTTCAAGCTATATTAAACAAAAGAACCATCCTAACTATTCCAATCACTTGTTAGAATGCAATCATAAATTTAACTATAATTACTAAATTTTCCACACTGAAAATGAAGGCCCTAAATCAGATTTATTAGAATCCCTGGAAAGAAATAAACTTAAGAAAACCGACCGCTTATTGAACTTGTTAAATCTATTTTAGTACCTACCCTAATTATATAGATAATTGTTAGGAAAACCAGAATTTATACATTTTATACATCTTTACTTTTATATCATTCATTCTTGAAAAGCTACAGTGATAGCGAAACTAGTTGAATTTTATAAATAATTCTTAAGTTTCAAATATAGTGGAATTAAAGTACTTTCTAATAAAGTATACTAATAACGGACTCGCACACGATAGCCAGACCAAACTCTACATACAAGCGGCAGAGAGATTGAGTCGCCGTTGGCATATATCTCTAACAGTAGAGAAGCACTATGAATATAGAGTGTGGAAGTACCTACTACCATCATCGTCTAAAAGACAGGCGCCAAGAACTATGCAGCTTTCCTACCTTCCTAAATGACACTTGACATAAAATAAAATATAGTAATAGCCGAATCAAAACTACATACAGCGATAAAACCCAAAAAGTATTCGATCAAAGAACAGATGTAAAAGGTATATCCTGACGTAAAACCCCAATCAAGAGCCCCATGAGTTAAATTTATAATAAGGTTTTTTTTTATTGCCATTTGGCTGAAAAGTCATACAGCAGCCAGTCGAACAGTAAAATTTTTTAATATTTCAAATAATATTAATATGGAGCAAAAGTAAACACATAAACAGGGCCACACGCTTCACGCCACTGGGGTCTATCAAGGCGACTTTTGTTTTAACAGACAAATTGGACAAAAGACCCCTAAAAGGGGGAGAAACACATGAGGGAAAGACATGGACTGTAATTATATGTTAATTCTATATAACTGTATGTAAGTACTTAACAAGAACCTTATCTACTTTCCTATTTTGTAATAACAAAAGGTAAAGGATACTGAAGGGACATTCAATTTTACACACCTGCATCGGTTGTAAAGTATGCTGCTATAGGCAGAATATTTATATTATGCGGGATATTTTCAATAAGTAGTGTAGGTGATGATCTGCAGTAGTTTTTCCATTTCCACAATTATTATGAGCAGTACAGTATATTTGACTTTGACTATAACTGAAGCGCATTTTAGTCTCCAAGTGCGAAATTTCTTGAATTCTACTTTAGTTTGGATCGTCAGGAGTGGTCCCAATTAGTGGCAATCAAAACTTTAGTTTAATCCCTTGGACTATTGTTTGTGAGGGTAAATAAAGCCATTGGCTCATACAACAAGAGTACTAGGTTACCTTTTAGGAATAATAATTCAAAACATGCGTTGATTTCATCAATGAAAGAAATGTTTAGACCTCATTGTTCAATAGTAAAGTTAAAGCTACCCAAAAGTAACTTAAAAATATAAAAAGCGCTATGGTTTCTTCTTTACTATATAATTTCATATTATCTCAATAAATTGCTTCCTGTTCACCCATAATATATTTAAATAGGTCAGGCTGTCCTCTCAAATATTCAGTTAAATGAAAAATGGAAATTTTTACTGTGCAATTTTTCAACCTCATCTGTCGTAATAGTATATTAAAGTACATGTTTTATAAAGCATCATCTTATAGCACGCGTCCATGTTAAAAAACGAGCCGCTTGCGGCGAGTTTTTTAACGGGACAAGTGCTCTAACTGCTTTATAAAACACGTACTTTATACTATTTTTTCTATTTTGTATTTTTTTCAATAAGAAAATACATATTTAAAAAGAAAATGAACCCTTCAAATTTTGTAAATTTGTATGTCTAAATTCTATGTTGGTAATACTATAAATTTACTTTTATCATAGTAGCCTTGACAATAAATAATATTTTCTTTGTGTCATTGTCACCAAACTTGTGTTTTAATATTTCATAGAGTTGTTCATAATTATAATTAAAAAAATATGGAGCATGATAATCTAAGTTCAACTCCCCCTGAGTTAAGGGATATTGCTAATAAAACGATAAATCAACTTTTACCAGAGAAATTCCGAAAACGTTCTTTTCTCATGGATCACAATAACAGGAAACGTCAGACGTCAACAGAATAAAACATTTAAATATTACCAATGCCAACTTTTAAAAAATAAAATTCGGAGTTCGAAATGGATATATTTCGAACTCGCTAGCGCGTTCGAAATATCTATTTTTCGAGACAAAATTAGAAAAAGATACTTAAAACCCCTGACGAATTTGAATTTAATTGAGAGTGGAAATGTCATCAACACGCCATCCGTGTTGCAAGCATTCTAGATTTAATGCTCTTTCAATCGGAAAGTGAGCTTTGCAATTTATAAGCTTGAACACATTATTTTTGTCGAAAGCCCAAACCAACACCGTAAACAAGGTGATTTAGTAGGTCAGTAATTTTGTATTTACAATTTTGTATACCTTTTTTATCATATAATGGTTCTATATCCTATGGTAAATCAGAAATATTAAGAAAATTACAAGATTGCTGCAATAAAGTTTGAAAAAAATTAGTTTAAAATCCGAAAATCTAAAAAAAAACATCAAAAATAAGAAATTGGCGGGTACGAGGCTTTGGGTTTTAAATTAATCGTCTAAAGTCCCCCCCCCCCTGTTTGATTAACAAATGTCAGAATAATGAAATTTTAGTACGTTTAATCATAACCAAAATACTACTTTTTTAGTATAAATTCTGGACTTTGAATGAAATTTTTAAATGGCAGATGTGGTCTAGTGATATCTCGCTGGAAAGGTATTTTCAATTTATGAACGATCATCAAGTTTGGAAAGATTTGATCGATTCATTTCAAAATGGCGGCCACTTTTGCCAAGTCACTTCAACTTCCACGTTGCGGCGGGTACCGCGGTTGTGTTTGAGCACAGGATATATTCAATTTCTTTATAACCATTTTTTAAATAATTCTTTAAAAAAATTTTCAATCTTTCAAAATGTTAATCTTTTACATATTTTCTAAAATATGGGGCATAGCTAGTAATGACGTTATCACACAATTATTTTTAATTTTTAATTCTTTATCTTTAATTTTTAACAATTGGGCTTTAACAGCTAAACGTAAAATAAATAAGAAAACCTTTCTCCTCGAGATATTATGAATCAATTTATTGTCTTATCCAAAATGTTTTCTCAGTAATCCAAATTTCACAATTTAATCAAAACTTCATTTATATCTCAATTTCTATACAATTAACTAGTTCGTACACCAAATATTCAACCTTTACATGTATTATCTATGAGTTGTACGCATTAATTTGAGACAACATTTATGTTAAACTCGATGTTAGTATCCCCTGAAGATGAGTGTTTAAGCACTTGAAACATGTCGGGAACTTATAATTTACGTTAATCATTAAACTGTGGAGGAAGACTGCATTATTTCTATTACATTACATTGACTTCACTGAAAGTATGGAGTAATTTTTCAATTTTAAATGTATTTGTTTTAGTAATGAGTGTACTTTCTTTCTAAACGAAAAAGTTAACCGTCAAAATGTTCGGTATTGGAGCGATGTAAATTCTCATATTTACAGGGAAAGTAATACCCAGTTCTCTTAAAAACTTAACGTTTGGGCAGGTATTTTGGGAATCCATATTATTGTGCCACTTTTTATCCAGGGAAATTTAACTGGACCGGTGTATCTGGATGTGATTGAATATACCGTAGAACATTTGATTCTGGAGTATGTTGAGGAAAATTCTGATGAATTTGGTGATGTGCCTATAATATTTCAACAAGACGGAGCTACGCCGCATTATAGTAGATATGTTAGAAACTACCTAGGTCAGCACTATCCAGGGCGCTGGATTGGTCGTCGTGGTGCTGTCGAATTTCCTGCTCGCCCACCAGACTTAACTGCTATGGATTTTTTTTTAGTACTTAATAAGTTCAAAGTATTCATAACTCAGCCACAGTCATTAGACGATTTGCGCCAGAAAATAATACAAGTGAGCGCATCAATTTGTCAAGAAATCTTTCATAATGCTCGCGAAGAATTTCACGATAGGCTATACATGTGCCAAAAAGTGAATGGTGAACATTTTGAGCATCTTAAGTAGTGTTTGTAATTTCGGTAGTTTTTTTATTGTTATAAAATACTTAAAATATCGCCTAGCCGCTCGTAGGTTCCTTTACTATAGCTTCAAAATCAAATTAACCCACATTAACAAAAGTGGCCGCCATTTTGAAATGAATCGATAAAATCTTTTCAAACTTGGAGATCGTTCATAGATTAAAAATACCTTTCCAACGAGGTATCACTCAACCTCATCTGCTATTAAATTGCACTGTATACTATTATATACTACATGAATATTATTTAGTAATTAATTATTTTGATGCAAAATGAAGCCGACAACACTGCCTTAAGTCTTGTGCAAAGCCAAATTGACAGCTCGCTCTGGCAATGCCTGTGTTTTTTTCAGGGTTTACTATTAATTAGAAATCTAAAAATTCTAGAAAAAGACATCTGCTCTGAAAGAAGTTTCACTCGAGGGCGCCGTCTAAATAAATTTTCATCTGAAAATAAAAAATAAAAATAGCAGAGAGATACTTTTCGACGCCTTGGGAAATTAGCAAGTAATCATGACTGCCGCTTTTTTAATTTTAAAAATTTCTTGGTTGTAAAGTCCTCATTATTAGCTTTTCCGCAAGCTTCCCGTTTTCTTTTTCATTTATTTCGAGGTTCTTAAAATTAAATCGTAATATTTCTTTCGGGTAAACATTTACTGTGTGATTTGTTATACCTCTACCTTAATATTTATTTTTTATTACTAAAACCTATTATCCCATCAAAAATCTAAAACGATATTTTATTTTTATTAAAGTCAAACTACCTAACCTAAAAATATGATGTCTGGAGTTAATAAGCCAATAGAAGAAGATATCGTCTAAGTATGCCGATGTCATAAGAATATACCTAATAGAAAGAAGAGTGATGGAATTAATGAGTCGGCTAAGTTCCTTTTTTTTATTTTAGTTTTCAATGTAAACATAGTCCTACTTTTTGTATGTAAGTACACTACCGTTCGTAAGTATTTAGGCTATAAATGCTTTATTAAACACAAACAATATTTCAATGTAAACTTCTCAGGATCCTGGATAGTTCTCAGTATCCTGGGTCTTAATTTGACAGGATCCTGAGACCAGGTTCCTGAGAATTTTTAAATAATATTAAAAAAAAACATCGATAAAAAAACATTCAACCAAAATTAAAGAGAGATAAGCCTTGGTGTAAGCAACTTGCATATCAAAACGCTAAAATTACCATATTATATATTTATTTCGTAAGTAAATATCTTACCAGTAGTCTGTGAACTTGACTGATTATGACACGATTTCCTCTGCTAACTGTACCGAGCTGATTAAACAACACGCTAGGTGCAAACATATAGGTGGTATTATTTGCCTCTTCCGTAGGTACGATTAACTCAGCTGAACTACGTCGCTCGGCGAATAAAATATTGAATATTCGCTTATTTTACATTGAACAGGATCCTGATATAAAGCCTTTGAGACAAATTCTGGAAAATGATTTTATAACATGTTTGCGACAATAAAATAATAATATGTCTCCCAGGCAGCAAAATATAATAAGTACTTCTTAATTTTGGTTTAACTTATGCCCTCAATGTCGTAGTAAATAAATCATATTGCACTTTTGATTACATTTTGTTTGAGGGACACTGCAGGTTCCTGAGAATTTAGCACTTTGAATAGTAATTTCGTCAAGAAAATAATTTTAAATCTAAATTATTTTTAGAGACCAACTAGACATAGGTATGTTATACAGTATGTTATGCAAATAAATCAGTTTGTAACAAATTTTCCACAATATTTTAGCTAGAGCCGCCGAAAATTCCTTAGTTTGTAGAACTAGCCAAACAATATCTGGATTTATCAAATTGTCTGATTTGACATGGCCTTTTATTTTCTATATGTATATTTAATTGCTGCTTTAATGTATTTCATATGGAAAGTAATAAATTTATTTTATTATTATTACTATTATTATTAAAATTATCTTCAAGAAAATAAACGTCATTTAATTCCTCGTCCATCTTGAGTTTAACCTACGCACGCAACAAATCACAAGCAGTGAAGCGACATAATCGTACACTGATAAGAGGCAGCACTTACCACAAAAGAATAAATTATCAACACTTTCAATTACTCAATCCGAAGGTAATAATCTTATTTAGAGTGAATGTGTTCTTAATACATGATTTTCTGTAACTTTAGTCACTTGTGGTTATGTTCTTGGTGGCAAAATTTCTTGTTCCAAGGCTGACGTCTTTGATATTGTAACATTTTAAAATGGTATTATTTACAAGGATGAAGTTCTCTATGCCAAAGTAATTGGCCCTTGTCCTAAGAATATGGTATAGGTGTTCACATGCAATTAGGCATCTCCGTGGAGTAATATCAGTACTCCAGGGACCGAACTTGACGTTTCTATAAAGCATCTGAGTGCTTATACCGATATAATCCTATGGCTTAGTGGATGTGGATTGTGGATGGTTACATTGGATGCAGATGGGTGCGATTTTTTAGTATTTCGGCATCTTACGATTATGTGGCTAGAGTGCTTGTGATTTGTTGTGTGCGTAGTTTAAACTCAGAATGGACGACGAGTTAGATAACGTATATTATACTGAAGATAATGGTCTGTATTAGCTTCGCTAAACACAGAAATTTCGTTTTTCTATATTTGAGCGTAATGTGTGTGTTTTTAAAAAAATATTTTTACTGTGTGTATAGTTACGACTAATACGTCCTTGTAAAAATATTGAAAACATTTATTTATAAACGATCACCAAACCTCTAAAGCCGTTCAAGTGTTCCTACGTTTGCTGCAAAGAACCAGACTCCTGCAACAAGTCATATGAACTTAAAACAATTTCATTTAAACTTTCAACGAAAGTAATTATGGATTTCTTTATCTGGATTCGAGGATGCCGTCTCTGAGTCAAAGCAATAATAAAGACTTGTGTCATTCAAGGATGTCGCCTCTTAGACCTTACTCTTAGTCTTACTTAAGGATTGATTCCTTTAGATAAGTACTAAAAAATAACTAGCCTAATTTTAAGATAATGAATTATCTTAACTCAAGGCTATGCTTGGAATGCTTTAAATCTGTGGAAATTGCTTCGAAGGATGTAGCTGATTCTTTTCAAGCAAATATTCATTTGGAGATATCGAAAGACATAGCGGCCTTGTTTCAAATTCGCTTTGCTTCACGTTAAGATATCCTTTTTATCTTTGTAAGACTATCAGTCGTAAAATATCGAAACACTAAAAATCATCCATATCCACTAAGCCATCGAAATAATTATCGGTATAATACTAAGACCAGTTGTTTAATAGAAACCTCAAGTTCTTCGGTCACTAAAGTATTGTAACTCCGTGCAGATGCCGAATTGCATGTAAATATCTGCCATACTCTTAGGACAAGGGCCAATTACTTTAGCACAAAGAACTTTTTCTTTGTTTCAATAATACCAATTTAAAATATTACAATTTCCAAAGTAGACAGCTTTTAAACAGGAAATTTTACCGCCAAGAACATAACCACCAATGACCAAAGGCACAGAAAGTCATATATTAAGAGCACACTCGCATTAAATAGGATCAGTAATTAAAAGCAGCACCTGTCACAATAAAAAAACTTATCTTGACTGATAGGAATTTTACTCTTATTTAAAACCAATGTGTTTCTAATAAATAATTGTCTGTGTCTTTGGTAATTTCTGGTTATGTTTCTGGCGGCAAAATTTCCTGCTAAAAACCTGTTTTTTTTGGGATTTTACAATTTAAAAAATAGTATTTTTAACAAAGATAAAGTTCTTTGTGCCAACGTAATTAACTCTTGTCCTAAGATTATGGTGTTTATATGGAGTTGGGCATCTGGGCACAGTCACAGTACTCCAGTGACCAACTAACTCAGATTTTCCCCTATGACTTGCTTAGTGGATTTGTATGGTTACATTGGATGTGGGTGAGTGCGATTTATTAGTACTAAGACATCGCACGACTGAATGAGTCTTACGATTATGTGGTTACATTGCTTATGGTTTGTTGCGTGCGTAGTTAAACATCATAACGGACGACGAATTAGATATTAGATAACGTCCATATTCTTAATAATTGTCTATATTGGCTTAACAAAAGGTAGAACGTCTCCGGGCTTGCACAATACAACTGAAATTAAAAGTGACGTGCTAGAAAGAGACAAAAGTTTATTAGTAGAGTTGTCATGTCAATTGGTTTTGAAGTTATCGTTTTGATAGGGATGTAGATACAGGGATTGACTAAAAGGTGAAGACATCAAATCACTTTCAAAAAGCATCTATTTTATTGAACCTAAAATCAATAACTCCAAATTTCATCCTTAATAAATTTGCTTTAATTGATGAATTTAGTTCAAACGTAAAATTCAGTCTAAAACAGCGTAAAACTTCTCATAAAAATGATGCACTTATTTACAAGTAATGTATTCCATACTTACATCATCACCGTTATAAACATGGCCGCCTCTCTTCGCCGTCGATCTGCATAGTAATCAGGTCAACAGTTTTCTTTTCCTTGCTCCGAAAAACCTTCTTTTCCACTTGATGAATTCATCAAGTCGGAAGAAGATTTTTCGAAGCAAGCAACTGTTGACTTGATTACTTAATTGAAGTTTAGAAGCTGACTATTGACGAAACTATTTTCGTATGGATTTATTTTTAAAACTTTACTGATATTTTTGCTTTTCTTCGTACAATAACCAAATTTTGTAAAACAAAAAAGTTTCTATTGTAGAAAAAAGTGCTTCAATTAAAGTACATGTTAAAGATTCACCTAGTTTTACAAAAAAACTAGAGTTTTCAAAAAAAAATTATCTCAAAAGCCTTTGCTTATATTTTTCCTATCGATTAGAAAAATATAACGTAATTATCTCGATTCGTTCCAAAGATATCGCGAGGTATGTGTAATTTTGTCATTCATGAGATATTTCGTCATAAACCTTCCACGAAATGTTGTAATTAATTATTTCAGTTAGCCTAGAGCCAAGTCAATCATTGTGTCATGGTCCCACATAGTTGTACCTAAACAAAATATTTTTTAAGAAGGAAGTGACTTTTTTCTGGTTTTTGAGTCAACTACACCTGATTTATTGGTTTCGTGTTTTGTTGTTCAGTGTCGTTATAATTTCAAACCAAATATAAAAATAATTTCGGCACCAAACACGACTCCAGAATATTAAGCCGGCAGTCAACCTGTTAATACTACTTATGCACGACACTGACAAAGTCTTAGAACAAGCACATTTTTGTCTCCAAGCCTTCATACATGTACGCGCATGTATGTATGTGCATACATAAACTCCAGCACATCACCGTGCGTTCATGTATTAAAACTTGTACGCGTGTCTCTAGACCCCTTAATACTTGTTATCGACAGGAAAGATTTGGAGTCCGGGATATCGATCTGTTGTTTTTGAAGTGTTTGTGATTATTCTTGAAAGAAAATGAATGAATCAGTGTTAAATAAGTCAGAGTGAGTGTTGTTTGTTGAAAACTAATACTTTCGGTTTGGTTTTTTTTAAGATTAGGATCTCAGGTAATTGTTTTAAAATATAAATAAAATATCCTGTTTCGAAATTCCGAAAAATTGAGGGTATCGCACGCAACGGCATGGAAAATCCAATTGAAAGTAAGGTAAAAAATTATCTTTTATATTATTCAATATAGTTTGAGTTTAGAATGTGGACTTTTGTCATTGGATAAACAAATTAATCTGATGATTTCATTAAGTCAGCAAGAAGGTTTTTTGAATTAAGGAAAAGAAAACTGTTGACTTGACTACTATGCAGATCGTCATTTGACACTAATTACGGTAAAAGATAATCCATGGCTTTTTGGCATTTTGAAGGTTGTTTAATAAATCTATTATCGGTGTTTTATTAGAAGGTAAATGACTTATATCTTCATTTTTGAATATTCCCCATGTGACAGTACAACAAAAGTCTTCTAGATAAGTAATAAAATGAAAACAAGTTCTTTTATTTTAAGATAGTGTAAGGCTGTTCTCGGAAATTTATGAACCTGTTATCTTAGTTTAGGTGAACTTTTCTTTCAATAAGCTAATTACGATATTTCCTTCTAAGAACATAGCTGACCTTTATCCAGAAAATATTTATTTGGGCATACGAACATGACGACCTTATCTTAAATTCGTTTTGTTTTACATAGGGATATCCTTTTGTGTGACTCTCTTCAAATTATATAGATTATTATTTTTGTTAAACTTTGATAATATATTAAAATTAAGATTATGTTTGTGAAAGAAGTATTTTCAAACAAATAATAAATTTAAAAGCTTAATCTTTTTTCAGTTTTGGTCTAAGGGTCCATAGACATTTTTTCAGTATTGCCTTACAGGTCTTAATCGGTCTGTTCTAGTTCGTAGCTATATATTTTTCCAAAAAATCATATGCGATGGATTTTAGGCTATTTTAAAAAGGCTGAAATATACAAAAAAAATAGTATATTGCCTTTTCTGTTGGGTCTCACATGCAGAAGGTATTTTTTCACTGCTTTAAAACTAAATATATGGTATTTGGTCGACTTAAATCCAAACTTCAATTGTTTTACGTAAGTTTTTCTATATCTGATGATGCATTATATAAAAAATACCATTATTCTTCTTCGCCATATTTAACTCGTTGAAATAAAATTGTCAAGGCAGCATTATCACCAAAAAGATATGAACGGCTTGCTACGAAGTATAAAAGCAACATTCTGGATTGCCTGATTTAACTGCATGTGACAACTATTGAGAAATTCCTACAAATCACTGATCAGGATGAAATAATCCAGACGTATTTGGAAAATTAGTCACCGAAAAGCTTTTAATTACCGGAAAGATTAAAACAAACAACATTCATTTTGCACAGCGGATTTGAAATTCTCTTTCAAGTTTAACCTAATAGTAGAACAGATAATTTCGGTCGGGTGACCCGGCTTAATTTGATCCCTACCAAAGTTGATGGAATTTGGCGAGCTGATAGATAAAACAAAGTTTCGTTAACACAATTTTACTGGAGTATCCCTTTGTTGCGAAGTTGTATTAGTTTCGGAATATCCGGTAAGGTAGAACATTAAATGCTTGTGTAGGATAATCATATGTTTCCTTACTCCTTCTTAACTATATGTATGTTTTCTATACCTACCTATGTTTTGAGATTTTTTTTATACTGGAACAATGTGTAAATCGGTGAAAATGCTTTTAAATTAAATTACTTTTATACTTATCTTTTGGGATTGACACCCGCTTGATATTATACGAATTTTAATTTGGAACATTCATGGAGGTATGCTTTTGAAATTTAGGAAATACTCTTTTTACTCATTAGTAGAATGCACAGATGTCATCGGGAGAATTACAAGGAACAACCGAAGGGAGACCAAAAGAAGTGTTGAGCGATTCAAGTACAAATATAAAAATAGTCGCTACAGTGGCACACTCTACGCTTTTTTTTTAATATTATTAACTTGAATGCTCTCTCTCTGAGACCACGGAGAGAAGAAATCACATAATATGGACATAGTTCATTATGTGTATATATAAACAAAAATCAAAAACCAAAACAGTAAGGTCGGGGCTAATACGAATCTGTGTGTGAATCTGGGGAATTTTTAGTTTCTATACTAGCTCATCATTGTAGTCTCAACTATTATGATATAGATTGAAAAAATAGTTCATACTTTCAGTGGAATTCATGTAATGTTAATAAAACAATCATCCAAATACTTTTCAACGACCCACAGACAATCAAGTAAATGAAAGAGGTCCAGAAATAACTAAAAAAGAAGTCAGCCATGCAACAAAAACACAGAAAAATGGAAAAGCAACGGGTCCCGACAGAATCAACGTCGAATTACTTAAATTAATTGCAGAGAATGAAAGCAACAGCCTAGACTTATTGACATCACTATTTAATAGGATATATGACTCAGGCAAAATACTAACAGACTGGCTAAAGTCAACATTCGTAACACTACCAAAAAAAAAAAAAAACAATTCCTCGCAATGCGATGACTACCGGATAATAAGTCTGATGTCTTATGTCCTTAAAATTTTTCTCAAAATCATCCATACACGAATTTATAGGAAGTGCGAATACCAGATGGATAACACTTAGTTCGGATTTAGAAATGGATTGGGAACCCGAAAGGCCCTTTTCTCATTGAATGTAATGATACAAAGATGCAGAGACATGAACGTAGACGTTTATGCATGTTTTATAGATTACAGAAAAGCGTTCGATTGCGTTAACCATCAAAAGATGATCGAAATTCTGAAAACAACCGGGGTCGACGAACAGGATTTACGAGTGATATCAGGACTCTGTTGGAACCAAACAGCAACAGTCGCAATTAAACAAACAATATCGGAAGATATGTGGATCAAAAGAGGAGTCCGACAAGGTTGCGTATTGTCTCCGCTCCTGTTTAATTTGTATTCGGAGTATATATTTAGAGAAGCACTAGAAGAACTCCAAGCCGGAATCAAAATCAACGGGACAATAATCAACAACATTAGATACGCCGACGATACCGTGCTAATAGCAAATAACGCACAAGAGCTACAAAATATAGTATATTCCGTTGTTCGTCACAGCGAAATGTTCGGCGCACACCTAATCGTCTCCAAACACAAAACACTACTCTTCTCTAAGACACCAATAAACGTACATCTGCGGGTCAAGAGACAAGCAATAGAACAGGTAACATCCATAAAATAATTGGGAGCAAATATCAACAGCCAATGTAACCCAAGGAAAAAAATACTATCAAGAATCGAACAATCGAGGAAGACACTCATGAGTATGAAAACATTTTTTAGAAGATCAGACCTTAGTCTAAGGCTCAGAACTCGGATGGTCAGATGTTTGTCTTCCCTGTCTTACTATATGGATGCGAGAGTTGGACAATAGACCCACAAACAGAAAAAAGAATAGAGGTTTGTGAACTGTACGTTTACAGACGGATGTTACGAATTCCATCGATACAAAGGGTCACCAACGACGAAGTACTCCAACGCATGAACAATAAAAAAAAACTGCTAAACTCCATCAAAGAAAGAAAAATGCAATACCTGGGACATGTGATAAGAGGTGAAAGATACGAGTTACTTAGACTTGTAATAGAGGGTAAAGTACAGGGTAAAATATCAGTTGGAAGACGCCAGAACTTATGGCTAGAGGACCTCAGGAGATGGTTTGACCGCTCATCTACAGAAATCTTTCGGGCTGCAGTTTCCAAAACTACAATTGCTATTTGGATCGTCAACCTTCGGAAGAAGACAGCGCAATAAGAAGAAGAAATAAAACAATGCAGTCTTCCTCCACAGTTTAATGATTAACGTAAATAAAAAGCTCCCTACATGTTTTAAGTGCTTAAGCACTTATCATCAGAGGATACTAAAAAGGATAGTATGAAGTTAAAAACGACCAATGAATGTAAAACAAAGTTTAAGAAGAACTTACCTAACATCGAGTTAAGTGGAAATGTAAGTTGTCCCAAATTAATTACTACAACTCACAGGATAATACATGTAAATGTTAAAGACTTGGTGTAGGAACTGGTTAATTGTATGAAAATTAAGATATAAATGAAGTTTTAATTAAATATTTAATATTTAATTAATTATATCTCAATTTCAATACAATTAACCAGTTCGTACATTTTACATGTATTATGCTGTGAGTTGTACTCATTAATTTGAGACAACTTACATTTCTACTAAACTCGATGTTAGGTAAGTCTTTCTCAAACTTTGTTTTATATTCGTTGGTCGTTTTTAACTTCGTACTATCCTTTTTAGTATCTCCTGACGATGAGTGCTTAAGCACTTGAAACATGTATGGAGCTTTTTATTTACGTTAATCATTAAACTGTGGAGGAAGACTGCATTGTTTTATTTATATTATGATGTAATTTCACTGTGAAAAAAACCTTGTAGTAAACTTGGTCGACTTGAATTTTGAACCAATTCTTGAAGCAAACTTTTTCTCTTACTTTTGTAAAAAATTTTCTAGGAATGCTAAGGCAATTTGAAAGAAACACAAGCACTCACTAGCTTGCCTTCAGCCACTACGCCACATGCCACAAACAAACAACCCACTTCAGAATGACACAGCTTTATAAATTTATTATAATATTGCGTAATTCGTATGACGTTCTAACCTTAACAGTCCACGGTCCCTGGCCAATTTTAAAAAAAGGACAATCCGACAAGGGACACTGACTAAACTCGCAGCGCCATTTTTAGAATGGCCTTGACAATCTAGGTTAAAATTGTATTAAATGGTATTTACTGACATCCAACAGGTATTAAGCTCTACTGCTAAGCAGTTGGGCACTAGATGCAAGGCACACTTTAATGATAATAATTAAGCAGAGCAGTAATTTTACTAAGTGTTGTCGATCTTTAAAATAATTCTCGAAATACAATGTCTCTTATTCCATAATTGCGTAAGGCATCTAATAGCAAATAATGTAGTACCGTATCAAACGCCTTTACTAAATCTATAAATACTGCAAGATATTTTTTGTTATTATCTAATTGATTGGTTAAGATGCGTCCAGACTTGTGACAAAACCCCGTGTCATGACACCGCCGCGAACCTCGTCGCGTGACATCGTTGCGTATTATCGTCGCGAACTTATATGCATCCCGCTCATTTTAATAAAAATGGTCAAGACACGAAACGGACTGGTGACATGCGGTAAATGCGGCGATGCTACGCGACGCCGTTCGCGACGGTGTCACGATACGGGTTTTTTTCACAATTCTGAACGCACCTTAATATTACTAGTTCAGTTTGCAATGCTAGACCCATTCATAAATCCTTAATACACTTTGGAAAAAGTTTTATTTAAATATTCTCGAAACTTCTGATGATAAGCAAACACAATATTTCGCACACACGCTAAACTCTTCATGCCTAATAAGGTAAAGTTAGAGTTGTCTTACGACAGTGTGGCTATACTGCTTGTGATTTGTTGCGTGCGTGGTTTAATCTCAAAATGGACGACCTGACGCATATTATCTTAAAGATAATTGTCCGTACCAGCAATTTATATTTTTTTTATATATATTTGAGAGCGTAATGTGCGTGTTTTACTGCGTGTATAGCCAAGACAAATGCCTTGCAACAGTATTGAAAAGATCTGTTTATAAATTAATAATTTATTACAACCTGTAATAAACGTCCAGGTGTTTGTACGCAAAGAAATAGATTCTTGCAATAAGTCATATGAACTTAGAACAATCTCATTAAGGGGAATTAAATATTTGTTTGCCTTGATTCCAGGTTGCCGTATATTAGTCAAAGTAATAACAAAGCCCTGTGTCCTTAAAGAAAAGTCACATATTATACTACATAGTATATTCATATTTAAAGGATTCTATTCAAAGATGTCATCTCTTAAGCCAGTATAATATAAATCTTACATAAAGGATTGATCCTTTAAGATGGATATTGAGTTCGAACAAGTTTAAATTGGTACAGTCACGTGTGCGGCGATGTGCGTAGGTGTGACGTCAAAATCAGTAACGGAGATTACACAAGTTTATAACACAATCATTCTTTTCTAATTTGCTGCAGAACACTTTTACTGATACCAGTTAGGTACTCTTAAATATGAAAAGCCGATATTTATAACAACAGCAATTAAATAAAAAAAATGTTAATATACTTTATAGATTAGAGGTACATACAGGGCCGACGAGAGGGGGGGGGGCAGACGGGACAAATTCCCAGGGCCCGGGGCCTGGAGGGGCCCGGGCGTGAATCGCGAATTGATCCGCATTAGAAATATACCTACTACAAGCACGGTAAAAAATATATTTAAATATATATTTTAAATTTAAATGAAAGGCAAAAAAAGTGGCATGCGGCACTATCTACTTGAAAAGCAAGCACTATCATCAAAATAGGGCGTGGCACCTAAAAATTTTTCGCCTGCGGCGCTATTTTTTTGCCGCCTATGGCGCATTTTTTTGGTGCCTTCGGCGCATACCTGGCAACACTAGAGGCTGTCCAGTCCCAGGGCCCGTGTCGGCTCTCGGCGGCCCTGGGTACATACCAATTGAACACATTGTTTTTTAAGAATTTTAGGAACAATACTTATTGAAAATAAAGGCGTAAGAATATTTTACATATTCATATTTACTTTATTTTAGACTTTCTGCTTTGTCTTCTTCGTAAATGCTTCTTCAATGAAAATATTTGTTTTTTTAAAACACAATAAAGCTAAGTGCGAGTATAGCTAATTATTATTAAAACTATACACATTATTGGAAAACGTTTCAAATTTGATTAAACAATGGTGCAAGTAAAGAAATATTTTGTTAAATAGGCAAAAAAAATATTTGCCAATCTTGTTCCATATTAATTTTTTAAATGTAATATTCAACTTGTTAAAATCTGTAATTTTTTAAAAGAATTTGCGGTCTTTGATTTGTTTCTTTCTCCATAAATCTTAAAATATTATTCCCTCACTTGACCATTTAATTGGAGGTCGAGGGAAGCCTTTAATATAATATATAAAATTCCCTTGCCTTCCAAGTCTTTGGTGGCATTTGAACAAAACAACCACAGTTCACACACCACCTTACACAAGGTCACTTCTACGCTATTATTATTACTTCTGCCACCCTCTTACAAAATTACGGCAGTGACTCGGTTCAGAGAACGTTGCTTCGTGACCATCGCTATAGCGAGCGTAAAAAAACCACTTGGGTTGAGGCCATTTAATGTACTTGAACTTGGTCGAACACTAATTCCCCCCCCCCCCCTTCCCCCATATTTTTTGGTCTAACACTAATTCCCTCCCTCCCCCCCTGTTTTTCCCGATTAAAGGTATTTGTGGTTTAGACACATTTTTATTCTTAACTGCACTAAAATGGCAAGACCTAAGAAATTAAAATAATTACCCTTTTTTTAAGATACTGTATGAACTTACAACTTAGCTCAGGGCTGTGCTTGGAATTTTTTAAATCTGTTATCTTAGTTTAAGTAAACATTTTATCTGTGTATATATTATAGAGATTTTAAGCTACCGAAATTGTCAGCGCTTACCGTTACAATTAGCAGTTTTAGTTGAAGTACAGAACGGAAGTATAACCTATTAAAAATAAAATCGTTATCCTGACGACAAGACTCTATCCTTACCACAACCGTATATACTCTAGTTGCTAAGCCATACAGATAAATTGATTTTAAAAATTCTAAGTACAGCCTTTAGTTAAATTCATACACTATCTTAAAATAAGGTTAATTATTTTAATTTTTTTGACTAAAGGATTTTAGAGAATAAATCATTTATATAAGATTAATATTGTCTGAATTTGAATGGATTTTAAACAAGTATAGACGTATATACTGGTGTGGAAATCCGTTGGCCGCCCATATCCTAGTAATAAGTTAGGAGAGTGAAAATATTAAGTATTGCAAAGTAAACAGAAATGGGTAGATTACGTTTCCCCCACTCAATTGTATTGCATCTCGCTCAATGTTGTTGGTGTCAGACTTTCCGCTTGGACTGAATTTAAATTGTAGTGCTATTTACGCTGTCGAAGGGAGATGTACTGTCTTGGAATAAGGTGTTATTAAAATTACGTACAGCTACTTTCTTTCACTCAGGCGAAAACGTACGAAAGAATGAATATTTATTTTTTATTAATTGAATCGAAGCGGGAGGCGTGACACCAGCAGAATAATGAGCGAGATGCGATAAAATGTAGTGGGGGAAACTTAATATATTCATTTCTGTTCACTGTGCAATACTTCATACTACCAACAGATTTCCACACCGGTATACATTTATGTCTACAATTGGTGACTTTTCTTCCAAAACAAATTTTTCTGCTATTACTTGGATTCAAAGACGGTATCCTCGAATAAAAACAAGCAACTTCTTAATTCCCTTTATGAAAAGTTTTAATAAAATTGTTGCAACAAGTTCCTATGACTTCTTACAGGAATCTATTTCTTTGCAGCACACGTATTTACAACTATGTGAACGTTTCTAGGGGGTTAATAAAATATTCATAGGTATAAATTAATAATTTCAATATTTTTGCAGAAAAAACAACCGAAATTGCTTCCTTTAGTTAAGCCAAGATAGACAATTATATTTACAAAAATATAGCTTTTCGCCCTCCATTTTGAGTGTAATCTACGCACGCAACCAATTACAAGCATTGTAACTACACAAAAGCACGACTATTAGTCGTGCAATGTCGTTACATTAAAAGCCGTACGCACCCGTATCCAATGTAACCATCCACATCGAATAACTAAGCCATAGAAAAAATGATCTCTCGGACTAAGTCAAGATCTTTTATAGAAACCTCGAGTTGCTCGGTTCCCGAGGTACTGTGATTACCTGCAGATGCTGAACTGCATGTAAATACCATAACCTTAAGTTAAGAGTCAATTACTTCAGCACAAGGACCTTTATCTTACAATCCGAAAAATACCAGCATTTAATCAATACATTTTGCCGCCAAGAACATAACATTGTAAATAAGATTATTGCCTTCTGATTAAGTTATTTAAAGTCAAGATAATTTATTCTCTTGCTGCAAGTCCATTCTTTCATCAGTGGACATATTTGACATAGGGTCTGCAGTTAACTTAAATTGGTTATAAATGTCTGACCTCCTACGTCACCTTTAACTGCAACGTTAGATTCTGAAAGTTTCGTTAGTCGTTAGTGACGAAAAATATAATAACAACAACGACGACATTTCAGATTTTAAAGCTCTGTGGACGTTAGTGTCATCGGACTGAGATTGCCATCTTAAAAAAAAATTATTTTTCATTTTGCATTCCTATTTTACCTTGTTAGGCATTTTGTTTCGTGTATGTGCATAATTATGTTTGCGTATTTTTAAACGTTTCGAAAATATTCGAAGAAAACACCCTCACAGTTTAATTTTCAACATCCTGTAGGTTCAAAAACCCTAGCATTCTTATAAAATAAATATGTACCTATACAATCCTGTCAGTAGCCGCCTCTTAAAATATCTCGATGTTGGCTTGGATCACCTTGTAGGATGTTCAGTAAGTATATGATATACTCTCGGGAGTGTATAGGAGAGGTCAACATAACCCTAATTTGTCAGAGACAAAAGATTCCTAAAGTGCCCCCTAACGGAAAAGCAGAGCCTCAGCGACTAACCCTTTGCGCTCTAACTTTTGAACCGACATGTATAATTTAATAAAATTTTAATATTTTATATAGGCCATAAAAACTCATAAAACCATACCACAGTCCCAAGTAGCATTTATAGACACAAATTGGACACAAATTCTTTGCTGAGAAACGTTTCGAAACATTTTCGATTAAAATGATAAGATTGTGTGGAGACACATGTGTTTCGATACTTTTGCGACACATTTTCGAATTCATTTACTAGAAACAATTAAGAACTGTTAGTTTCGAAATATTTTCCAAACTACGGTGTCGATATACTATTCGATACATTTACGACACGCACGGAAGAAATTTTTCGAAACATTTTTGGATAAAATTATGAAATTGTGTTAAGACACATATGCTCCCAAATTGTAGCGACACATTTTCGAAACTGCCAGAAACATTTAAATCTCGGAACAAATCATTACTATAGCCTATAATTTCTACATTGGAGTTATTTTAGTTTTTGATATTTTAAATCT
Source organism: Polydrusus tereticollis (assembly GCA_963920685.1). NCBI lineage: Eukaryota > Metazoa > Arthropoda > Insecta > Coleoptera > Curculionidae > Polydrusus > Polydrusus tereticollis. The sequence continues at coordinate 129,394,107 of OY987326.1, forward strand.
TCTTGAATCATTTTACGTTTTTTATTTGTTATAATATGGAGAGAAAACAACAGTTTAAACATTCCTCGCGGTTTTACAAAACACTAAAAAGGAAAAAGAAAGAATTTGAAATTCAAAAGAAAAAAATTAAGCCACAACCTGATTTTTCAATTAGTTATGCCCCATTGACATCTCGATCCACGGCAACCACGGCATGTAAGTTCTTTAAAAATAAGTAGTTGCACATTTTTTAAACCTATTAACTTTTACCGTAGTGCAGGAAATGAAGATGTAGGTTATGTGTCATGTATATCACAGAATGTAAGTACACTCCACAAAACAGATAAAAGTACACTCAATTGACTCAATGAAGACTGGTTAGAGTACACTATTCGACAAGTGGCAGTGTATAACGTGACGGTATACAGAAGTTTTATGCTTCTGAGGTTACCCTTCCGCTTGACGGGACCGTAATATTTTTACTTTAGCGACGTTTGTTCCGCGTAGTTTCGATACAATATCGAAACATTCTTCATGTTTCGACACATTTTCTATTAATTATAGCTACATGATTTTCGAAACATTATAAAAACCAAATACTAGAAATTGTGTGTCGACTCCATTTTGGACCAGAATAATTCTCGCTTTCTGGCGGCCATTTTGACAAATGCATTTTTATTTTTTTATATTATTAAAATGGACTTTAATTAACTTCCTGCTTCATTTGATGTGTAAAAGAGTGGTTATATTAGTTCCATTTTGCTAGCTTAATCAATTGAAAAAAGAATTAAGTAAAATTTTAAAAATATTTAAAATTTTATTTTTTGACAAAGTATTTATTTTATGTGTAGATGTCAATAAACTGGGAGCGTCTTAAGAATATAAAGCTAAATTACTAAATTGTACGATAAAATTTATTTCGTCATTGATTTTTGGATCTCCTTTGCAATAAATTATACAAAATAAATCTATCACTTATAGAAAATACTCTTTGGCGACAAATTCATTATGGCGAAATTATGCTGTCTTCATTTATTGTTTACTTTGTTTTATTTTATTCTAACCTACAGGTATAATATCTAATTATTTGTTTCCCTAATGTTTCCATTTTGACAATTCACATTTCCAACACTCAGCGCCCTCTTTATAAAATGAACTGTCACTCTCGACACATTTATAGAAACATGTTCGAAACTTTCCGAAAAATTTTCGAAACATTTTCGATAAAAGTTTCGATTTTGCGTCGAAACAGCGAAAGTCACAGCCTGTACCAACCACTTGGAAACACGTGCTAATGCGCCAATTAAAATGTATACGTTTCGAAAATATTTCCATACTTGTTGCCAACAATTTCCAATTTGTTTCGGAAACAGAAACAATAGTTTAGACACATTTACCATAATGTGTCTAAAAATGCTACTTGGGATTCTTCTAAGACATCAGCCTTCATGTCCTCATGATAGTTTCCAGTCCGTTTTGATCTAAATGCTAGTAAGCCGCCATCGACAAATTCGTTTTTGCTACCAATGTGAGTAATTATTAATCTTGTACCATTTCCCGAGGGTGCTTTATTCAAGTGGACCATCCTTCCATGAAAGCTTGCCTCGCGCTTTTTATATGTTTATCCTGTCATATTTTATCAATGGTATATCCTTCATTTAATCAAGTTTCGTCGATATAATAGATATTCTTGTTTTCCCTTCGACGCTGTCTAACTGCCCTCAAATATAGTTGTCGCCAACAGATGATTTCGTCTTTCTCCATTAAAAGTAATTTTCTGTTTTTAATTTTTTCATAACAAAAATTAATTTTATTTAAAGCTTTCCATAGTTTCTTCCTACCCGTGGTTGGAATAAAATCATCCTTTTTCACTTTAGACATTATTTTGTCCAAGGTAGGTATTTCCTTTTTTTTTTAACTAAAACGAGTGTATAGTTACAATAATAATAATTCTACTTCACCTATGGAATACGGCGAAGATCACTGGGTTTTACAGTTCAATAATGATTTATTACTCTCTCGAATTAACCAACTATAAACACTTGATTTTTTTACCTGTTTCTCTTAAGCTACTATCAACCTTTTCAAAAGCTCTTGAGTGCGGTAAATGTTGATTTGGAAGACTAAATTCTTCTCGCTTCCACACAATTGCTGATTGCTTTTCCATAAATTAGATATATGTCAGCCTATTTACTATAGGAATAATCCTCCATTACTTAAGTCTTATGTACTCAGTCAATCACACAATTTAGAAAAGTGTTGTCAATAACACATTAACGAAATAAAAACGACTGGTGTTTTATTGCAGTATTCTGATTTATTATTTTAATAACGCGTTACACAAAAACTGTATGTTTTTCAAAAACGGCTAATTTTATCGAAAAAAATTCAGAAAGAAGAATGACCAGAGTATTTAAAAACTCGATTTTGAGCTTTGTAATATAACACCTGACAAAATTTTGGCCAAAAGAGTATGGCGTTAAGTCTGTTCCTGACTTCCCTGAAAATGTAAAACATCTATGATAGTATAGTTTTATTAGTCTTTATGGCCTACATAAAATATTAAAATTTCATTGAATTATACATGTCGGTTCAATAGTTAGAGCCGAAAAGGTAAGTCGCTGGGTACCCCTTTGGGGCTCTGTATTTCCGTTATGTGGTACTTTAGGAACTTTTTTTTCTATGACAAATTAGGGTTATTTTGACGTCCCCTATACGCTTCTGAGAGCATGTCATATTCTTACCGGATTGTGATATCGGCAATTAAATTTTTAGTTTTCATTATTTTGCTAGCAGTGTTAAAAAAAATGTAAATAATCTCATATTTTTTTAAAGATGCATATTTTATGGTGATGATGCTTACGAATAATAGCTCTGACTAGTTTCATTAGTGAATATGTTGCCCCTTTCCAAGAATTAAAACCAGAGGTTTTTTGGTTACAAGCTGTTTCAGTTTCAGTGTTTTCAGATAATACCTTCTAATAAGTCCAATTAAAGCCTTAATCTAAGTTACTTTTTAAAAGTTTTTCCTCGCTAGATTTATGATACAGTACTTCTTATTTGCCAAAACAAAAATAACGCAACAAAGTGTAAAAAGCCCTTAAAGCCCTTAGTATTAATACTAGTTTAGCGTGTTGTTAAAAGACATATTTATGCTTCTCGCGAAGTTAATGGAGATAAGTTAGACAAAAAGACGCATTTTACCCTCGCGTTGAATTGTGAGCTCGTGCGTATTCTACCCTTTCAGAAAGGGAAATTTAACCCGCGCTTTCCTGTATTGTGATTAGGTTATTTTTAGACGTTAGAAAGGAAAAGATGGATTTTCAGTATTTACACTGGGCCACAAGCATGGCTAATTTAAATGAAGTAAAATTCGTTTCTAGTTGTACACAATAAAAAATGCAATTTCTGAATATAATATTTATTTGCACTGATAAAAGGCAGCACTTTTCACAACAGAATAAATTATCTTGACATTATATTACTTAATCTGAAGGTAATAATCTTATTTAGATCGAATTTGCTCTTATTATAAGATTTTCTGTGTCTTTGGTTATTTCTGGTTATGTTCCTGGCGGCAAAATTTCTTGTTTTAAAGCTGGCGTTTTTAAAATTGTAACATTTTAAAATGGTATTTTTAACAAAGATAAAGTTCTTTACGCCAAAGTAATTGGCCGTTATCCTAAGAGTAGGGTTTAGGTATTTACATACAATTCGGCATCTGCGCGGAGTCACATCAGTACTCTAGTGACCGAAGAACTTGAGGTTTATATAAAGCATCTCGGCTTAGTCCGAGAGATAATTTTTTCTATGGCTTAGTAGATTTGGATTAGGGATAGTTGGATGCTAATGGGTGCGATTTTTTAGTGTTTCGGCATCTTACGATTATGTGGCTACACTGCTTGTGATTTGTGGCATGCGCAGTTTAAACTCAAAATAGGCGACGAATTAATAAATTATATATTTCTGAAGTTAATTGTCTATATTGGCTTCGCTAAAGACAGCAATTTCGTTTTTCTATATTTGAGCCATATGTGCGTCTTTTGAAAAGAAATCTTTTTACTGTGTGTATAGCTAGAACAAATATGTCGTCGTAACAATATTGAAAACTTCGATTTATAAACTAACACCAAACCTCTAAAGCCAAAGTGTTTGTACGTTTGCTGCAAATACATAGATTCTTGCAACAAGTAATTAAAACTTTCAACGAGAGAAATTAAGATTTTCTTTCTCTTGATGCGAGCATGCCGTATTTGAGTCAAAGCAATAACAAATGCTTGTGTCCTTGAAGCAAAAGCACATAAATATATAAATACTTGTACACAGTGCATTCAGATTTAAACGCTTAGACCGGTATAATATAAATCTTACTTAAAGGATTGATTCTTTAAACTAAGTACTAAAAAATAAGAAGCCCCATTTTAAGATAATAAATGATCTTAACTCAGGGCTATGCTTGGAATAGCTTTAATCTGTTATCTTAGTTTAAGCAAAGTTTTTTTTCCTCTAAGATAATTACGAAACTTTCTTCCAAGCATTTAGCTGACTCTTGTCAAGGAAATATTAATTTGAACATATTTGAATTCGTTTTGCTTTACATTAAGATATCCTCTTTATCTATGTATGTGCAAGTTTTTCGAAAACTACACAGGCCTAGGAAGAACTTGTGATTAGACAATTTTTGTTCCTTTGAGTTAGTTTTGACGTACTAATAACCAATTCAATTGTCGTTTGTTTCTGTCACTTACATTTTTTTTAAATTGTCATATATTTTTATTATATAAAAAAAATTGTGGATTTGTCTTTATTTAAGAAGCACCGCTAAAACAGCGCCCCATTGAGCCGGTACAGCCCGTCAGTTCCGCTGCCGCCGCCCATTGCTTCGCCATAATCGGGCCTATAGTTGATGCAAAACAAAAACCGATGCACGTCATCAATCAGCTGACAATTGTAAATCCGTAAGAAAACACGAGGAAATTAAATTTGGGCAAAAAGTATTAAAACTTTATGCGATATTGAATTTATTACAAACTTAAGTATTCTTCTTTGATACGAACCCACTTATAGCAAATATTTTGTTTATTTAAACTTGTAAACTATAATATTTTACATCAGTGATTCATAAGCTGTAACTTTTTTCAAGGCATCATGTAACTTTGACAACTTTAAGTTAGAAATTAAAAGACAGAGAACTGTTTGATGGTTGTCTTAACCCTTTAAGAAGCCTCTTCAAGAAAATAGGCTTCGGATTGTAAAAAGATGAACTCAGGCGAGGGCTTATGGAACTTTCCCATGTAGCTTTTAAACGACTGGTATTTTTAAAAGAATATATTAAAGAAAAAAAAGCATTCTTGTACCAATTCGTTTTCTTGAATGAAACATGGATTATTCAGAATGGTACCATTGGTCGATCTTGGCAAGATGTAAATAAAAAAAGTGTTAGATCTACTAAAGTTGATAGTAAAAGGTATTATGCAGTAAACAATTAATATATAAACTATGGGAGATTTTTGTATATTTATCTTGTTTTTATGAAAAAAAAAACTGTGTAATTCCCTCACTAGGATATTTTGGTTACAAGCTAGCAACACTGTCGACAACTGACGTCACTCGAAGGGTATAACGTGCATCGGTTTTGTTTTGCATTAAATATAAATAGCCTTCAAAACATCTTTGACTATTAACACATAAGCAGGTTCTAATTTGGCGAGTGATTTAGTAAATAAAAAAGTGAGATATAGATTATAAAAATAAACTTAAACATAATAAAATAAGCGATTCATTTGACTCGGCGGAAGAACTTTTGTGGCTTTAGCGTGTGCTGAAGCAGAAGGTAAAGAGAGAATCACAAGAAGGTTTTGGATTCATAAAATTAATCTGAAGTGAGAAACTTATGGCGAGTTTCATCATCTATTTCCGAATTCATTGTTGGCCGATTATAAAAATTTTTTTTAAGTACTTTAGAATGTCGAGCACTAAGTTTTATGATCTTCTAAGCATGTTACCACTCAGAAAACAAAACAGTAATTTCCTTGAGGCTATTTCACCTGACGAGCGATTAGTAGTTATCCTGAAGTAAGTATAATATGAAGTTAAATTAAGTATAAACAAATATACTTAACTACTAGAGTATATACAATTATTATTTACAACCTAGCTTTTTAATACTTTAGTAATTAATGATTAATATTAAAGAAACCGTCTATACTTTCAGTGGAATCTTAGTAATGTAAATGAAACAATGCAGTCTTCCTCCATAATTGTAAAAACAAAATTAATAGTTCTCTACATGTTTCGAACGCTTAAGCGTTCATCCTCAATGAAAACTAAAAATGATAGTATAAAGATAGGGACAACCAGTAAATATAAAGTAAAGTTTAAGTGGAACTTATCTTACATCAAGTTGAGCGAGACTGTTAATTAATGTTGTCTCAAACTAATGAGTACAAATTAACAGGATGAAGAATGTAAAATTGAAGACCTAGTGTACTAACTAGTCATATTCACATATTAATTATTGTATTACGATTAAAATTTAAGTGAAATTTTAATTATAAATGTGAAATTTTAATTAATGAAGAAACATTATGGATGAAAGAGAATAAATTGATTTATAACATTAATGGAGGAGAAAAGGTTTTTTTTTTATTTAGAAAGGTTTTTGAAATTGTTATATAATGATTAAGAAATATCAATATTTGATTGTTGAAAAAAAATTCTTTTGTGTTAATTAAGATGTAGATATGGAGCTATGACCCAAATTTTAGAAAAAAAATGAAATTTTTTTCATTTTAGAAAAAGTTTTTTAAAACAAAGGTAGGTGGTTATAAAAAAATTGAACCTGGGCTAACCGCAACCGTGTTAACTACTGCAACGTGATTGTTGAAGTGATGTTAATTTAAATAGAATAATGACATTAAATACGTATAACCAAATATTAATATTAAAAATCAAAACATACTTACTATTGTTGAAATCAAATGGGAATATTTAAGGAACTAGATATTAGGTTTATAAAATCTGTACAGGATCAATTAATTGTTGTCGCCACTGGACGTTAAAAGTACTTAAGGACCAACTGAACACAGACATCTATCAACGAATGACCAAATTACATGCTTTTGTTAAAAGGGGGTTATAAATGTCTATCGGCGGAAAATAATAAGTTGCACTAAAGGATATACTTGAAAGGGATGGTGACGACAATGACACTAGATGGTACAATAAATGTAGAAAATTTAAATTTTATGAACATTTTTACAAAATTATTGAAACATAATTAAAACAGTAGTTGGATACAATGGATGTATCTAGAGGAACTAGAAAATATTGAGTAGAGATAGGAAGGGGTAAGTACTGTGCAAAAGAGACTAAACTATAATTGTAATTTACCCAGATCCAAAGCATTGAAAAAAGTTATGCTGCTATGGGTGATTTGATCGCTAACAAAATCTATATTTTATAATATAATGCTTGTGTTGCAAAAATGTAAGAATTTAGTGTTTGTATATCCGTTAAAATTCTGTTTAATTGTAGATACATGTCTAGAAAAATTGGACTTCATTTCAGTAGAAGACAAGTAACTTATCTCCCCATATTATACGTTATAAAAGAACGAGTTGAATATTGACAATGTATGTAAGTAAGGTGAGTTTGTACTGAACTGGATTATATTATCAGTCGATTTTCAATAGACTTTAAAATTAGTTTTGTTATTTTTTCTAGCTAGCAGTAAACCAAGAAAGGGTAATTTCTCTGTCTCTGTTTCGAGTGTAAAACTTATTTTAGGATGCAAATTGTTGACAAAATTCAGAAACTGCCTTAATTTATCATCACTTCCATCCCAAACAATACATATTATATCGTCTACATACCTCTTGTAAGCCAACAAAATATTTGAAAGATCACTCTTCATCATTCCATTATTCAGGCTGTTTATAAATAATTCGCTGAGGAATGGGAAAAGACAAGATCCCAATGCCAAATATATTTACCGTTAAAAATATTTGCTGTTAAACTGAAAAAGTTTTGTCTAGAACTGTTTTTAAGAGTAATAAAAGGTCTGAAATATACATAAGAGACAAAAACACACAAACTAAGTTTATTAGTAAAATAAACGAGGAATTTTATAAAACACCGACTTTGTGCTTTGTTTATTTTTGCTAATTAAATCAGGTATCTTGGAGAAATGAACTACTTCTTTGAATGCTTCCTTACGGTCGCTGATACTACCTCTAGGCCTCTAATGAGTCTTGCTAGCATGTCCCATACATGCTCTATGGAGTTTAAATCCAGAAAATATGCTGAACAGTTATTTTTTAATGCCAACTCCTATCAAGTATTCAGTAACATTTAGCACATAGCTGAATGAAGGCATTATCTTGCATCAAGATGAAACCATCAACGATGATTGGAGCAAATGGAATTACGTGATTTATCAGATACCTTTGTACGGTCAGCGATTCTCCATGAATAAATAATAATTTAGTACAGGTTAGTTCGTGATCGTGATATTCCTACAAAAACCTTTGACATAACTAAGCAATTCAACAAATCGTTCCCTCGATCATCTGCATACACGCTCTCTTCCATCTGGTTAGTGTAGACAGAATCTGGACTCATCAGAGTATAGTCGTCGCCAGATATAAGTGAGATTCCTTTAAAAACTGATATCTTTTATCTTCTAAAAACTACCGTCAGCATTTATACAGGGCGCATAGTTTTTGTGAATAGTTTAAATAAATATTAAAATAAATTCGATATTTGTACAAAGTTATTTTTTAAATTTATTGCAAAAATTGTATTTTAATCAGTCTGTATGTTATTTTCAGACTTATTAAATCTTCAACAAGAACTAGAATGATATAATAGTTCTAAAGTTTATTTAATTTAGCATATTTTCCCGCACTAAAATATTAAATTCATTTTCCGATTTTTTGCTTGGCGTGTGTATGGTCTCTAATTTGCTATGCGGTCTGGCATCTAAACAATGCGTTGACTTAGTGTTTTCATGTTCAGTATGTTGTTGTACCGGGTATCCCACTAAGAATGGCTGTCGGCCGTATCTCAGAAAGTGTTAGTCGTATGGCTTGCGGAAAAGAAATATATTAGTTGAAGTGGTCATGAGAAATTGCTGGAAATTATTTTCAAGTTTCTCAGACTGGTGCTAGAGGGCGCAACAGTAACAGTAAGTTTCCTCAATAGTCGCCCAGTTAAGGTATCCCGATAATAACATTTTCGTATATTTCGAAAATTTATTAATAAAATTCACCTATACAACGTGTTCGTCACTTTTCAATTAAAGTGGTGGGGAAGGTTGAACATTATTTGTAATAAATGCTGATATCTCCGGTCTGGCTTAACATAATTTTGTAAACTTAGTTTTGTTAAAAAGGGCTTTTCTCACTCTATATATCATCTAATGAACTACGGCAATATGTGTTTTACACTAGGCGCTAGGGGGCGCTGTCTTACAACTTCACAAACATTGGGCGTTTTTTCCATAATTGTAAATATAATAGTATATTCAATTTTACCTGATTACAAGGATGATTAAAAGTCTAAGAAGTCAGCGAAAATCGCAAGTTAATATCTATTTTCAATCCGGAGATATCAACAACAATAATCATAATTACGGAACATTATGATTTTATTTTTAAGTTGCCATTGTAAAGGTTTTTTTAAGAGTCAAATAGGCCTTGGAAAAACAAAATATGAATTCAAACTGTGCACGCGTGTCTCCTTTCATAATTACGTCAAAATTTTTGTCGTGCCATCAGTGTTGTGTCGTATTTGATTTTCAAAATACCTCCGTTACTTGAAAAAGCGGTTGACATCATTGCGGTGTATTTTGAATGTTTGGGAAATGCAACCATTGCTGAACGGGTTTACGCAGTACGATACCCTCAAAGGCACCGATACGACAGTAGAATGTTTAATCGGTTAGCTAGCCGTTTTCGTACTACTGGAAGTATTCGTCGCCCTGTATATCGCAGACGCCGCCGAGGTCGAACCGAGGAAAACCTTGTAAATGTTTTGGCACATGTGGAATTTAGTCCACAAATTAGTATTAGATTAATTGTTAGAGACTGGGCGTTACTCGCTCTACTTTGCATAGGGTTTTATTAGAAGAAAGGTAAGTAATTATATAATACATATGTTATAACTCCTAAATAGTTTAGAATAATGCCAATATTTCTCTTAATAGTTTTCAAGTCAACGTAATAAGTATTTTGTTTTTCTTTAGGCTACATCCCTACCATATTGTGCTCCACCAGGCTCTGACCCCGCAAGATAATGATAGAAGATTGGATCATTGCTATTGGTTGCTCAATATGATATTGGAAGATAGAAATCTGCTCTCCAGAATTTTGTGGACTGATGAAGCTACTTTCCATAGTAATGGAGGAGTTAACCGCCATAATATGCATTATTGGTCGCGGGATAATCCCCATTGGATGCGGGAGGTGCAGCATCAAGGAAGATGGAGTGTCAATGTCTGGTGCGCCATTTTGGGTGGCAGAATAATTGGACCGTTTGTATTTAATGAGTCGCTTTTACATTTTTTAAATTACGAACTCCCAATTCTTCTCGAAGATGTGCCCTTGGATATTCGCAGAACTATGGTTTTCCAACACGATGGATGTCCTGCACATTTTGCGGCAAACGTTCGTCAGTTTCTTGACGACACATTTCCTGCAAGGTGGATAGGAAGAGGGAGTATATTTCCGGGGCCTGCCAGGTAATATTATAGGATATATTGTGAAACTGTTAATGAAAGTGGTAATTTCTATTTTAGATCACCTGACTTAACGTGCCTAGATTTTTATCTATGGGGGAGATTGAAGGATCTTGTTTTCGTTACCAGACCCACCACAAGGTAAAACATGATAAAAAGGATAATGGACAGCAGCCGCCGTATCCTTATCGCAGAGGTGGAAACTGCAGTATTATCAACCAAGGAGAGATTGGAGTCGTGTATACAGAACGATGGGCGACAATTTGAACATTTAGGGCGCCACTGAGAATTATTGTGGTAACGATATATTTGCTTGAAACATACGTACCTTTATATTTTGTTTTTCCAAGGTCTATTTGCAGCCTACTATTCAAAGACAAATCCATAAAATACCCAACATGCCCTCCAGAAAAAAGGAAATTCAAAAATTTTTCCTTAAACATGACCTTTTTTCGAGGACTCCTATACCAAAAAAGAATTGTTGGAAGTACTTCATCTTAAACAATGGAAAAAACAGTATGTTATTCACAATATAGGCAAAATATACGGCCATACTCTTTTACGGCTACCATCTTATTTTGTATTTTTAACCCCATTGAACTTATGTGGGCATAATTAAAAATGAGACTCCCGAGAAAAAATGTATTTTCAAAATTCGATAAAAAAGTAGTTTAACTTATTAAGGGAGAATTTTTAAATATTAATAAAGAAGACTGGACGAAGGCCATTGAAAGGGTTATTAAATATGAAGAAGAATGTCGAAAATTGGGACAAATTCTTCTCAATGGTGGTGATAGATTTGCTATCAATCTAGCAGAGGATTCGGAAGATTACTTAGACGAATATTTGGATGAAAGCTCCAATTGGGACATCTAGTGTAAGTTGAAAATAAGAAAAAATATGTTTTTCACCTTAAGCCAAAGTTCTGCTTAAATTCGTAATTTTGTGATCTCGTATGGTATGTTATTTACGATTTCTGAAAACCTCATAATAAATTTTAAGTTAAAAATAATATTGCGAAACTAACGAAATGAATCCGACCCTGGCTACTTATTGAAATCGACACTGGCAGGGTCCTGTCGGTATTCACGAGTTTTTATCGATTTTTTTTTTTAAATCTCACTTATAGTTGTCAAGGACTATATACTGTTCAATTTTGCCCAATTATAGTGTAAATGTTAACTAGCAAAGTGTATTGTTCATGCACGGAAAAAAAGTTGGGTTAGTTCGTGGTCAGTGATAAAGCATAATTGTGAAAGTAATATTTAGTTTAGCACAGACGCAAAGCTATTTTTTTAAGTTTTTAACACCCTGTATTTCAAGTACATAACATTGAGTAATACCCTGTATAAAAGCAAAGATTGAGTTCAGAATTATTTAAAATTAAGATTTTTTTAGGGCCACTTCTCTAGTAAATAAAATAGCAAATAAAAGTCAAATCATTCGACTTGATATTTTATTTGGGGTTTTTACAAAAATAGGAGGTTAAGTTCAAATGTAGTGCTTAATGACAACGTAACGTAATACTCTTCAGAATATGCTGGAATGACTAATTAAAGGTATACTTCTTCCAAAGTCAGTTTGATGACATAAAAAAGCTTCGACCGGGCCTCAAAGGACCGGCATCATAATCGGGGTTATCAGATCCTTTTTTTAATTCTTTAAGTTTTCATTATTAAAAGTGTTCTTTTATACTAGCATTTAATTGGTAGTCAGTAACTCTCTTTGAAAGCTAGTTTGCAAATGTACTTTAAACCAAGAAATTTTCAATGTCAAAGAAAGAAGGAACAAGCCATTCATAAATATTATAATAATTTTTTTAGTACTTCAGAAATACTATTTATACAAAAATAATTTAAATTAAAGTAAAAAGCAATTTCACAGTTGTTAAACAAAAAAAATAAACAATTAACAGACCCTTATACTCCTAGTACACTTACGAAAACTTTGTAGAACTGTCAATACCCTAGCGATAGACCGTGGAGGGCCACTGCCAATTTAAAGTGCGAACTATTATTTCCGAGTGAGAAAATTAATAGAGCAGCATATAAAAACAAATTTATATGCTGTAGACAAGAACAGCAAATAGTTAAAGGTTCCGCCAATTGGGTGATCCCTAATCAGCTTTAAAATCAGTTGATGTTTAAGGTATGCGATATTGGGAATCGGACAGCGGCGTCACTGGTTGTGCGGTTTTAAACAAGTAAGTTTTAACTTGGTACCTATATTTTATTAAATCAGTATGGCTTTTTGGCGACAATTTGAAACAGAAGGTCAAGGTGAATTATCGCAGGTATATAATGAGTCGGTGCCAAAGTCGGCCATCGAAAGCGAAATAAGTCCGGAATTAAGAAACAGAGATTTACGTGTTCAATGTCAGCGCATTATTTTAAATATGTACGCGTGTTTAAGAAAGGAAAATCCGGGAAAAACTGAAAATGCGCCTTATACAAGAATGTACTTGTAATAAATTAACCCAACTTAGATTTATAGGAATTTACAACGTAATTAATTTGGGGACTGTAACCGGTCATTTTGTAAAGCGCAGACCAATAAATTCAAAAGAGCTGACAATACAACAAGGGATTTCATTCTGCGAACCATTTACAACTTCTACGAGGATAATATAGTGCCAATATTAGATTATAAGTAACAATCTTTAGAAACATCACGTGGTTTTTTGTTAAAATGTGGATTTAAACATGAAAAATTAGATAATTAAATGGTTACAATGGAATCCCCGCGTATCATTGAGCTACGACAGGACTATTTGCGCAAAATAAAGGAGTACCATGAATACGATAAAAGTATAATTTATTTAGATGAAACTTGGCTTGATACTCATGACGTTGTTAAAAGTATGGTTGGGTAGACAGTACAAGTTGTATTTTTGGTAAACCATGTTCGAGAGGAAAACGCGTTATCATGCCCGAAGTAAAGATGGCTTTCTACCTAATGTGTTGCTATTGTCAACAGAGAATATCATTCAATAATCAATCTCCAACTTTAAGTGCAGTTGTCCTAGATAATATTTGGCAGGTAATAACGAAATGAGTAGCGATGTATGGAAAAATTGCGTAGCTCATGTTATAAAAAGAGAAAATGGATATTCTGTTTCACCACCTATAGCGCCAGTAGTAATCCAACCTGGAAACGCCTCTACTTCTGAAAGTTCTGACGATTCCAGTCATTAAATTGTTTGTGAATTTTAAATTAATTATGTTCCGTTAACACGTATCTTAAAAATTTCTTATATTACAGAACGTTTACTGTGATTCTGCTGATGCGATCAATTTGTTGTTAAAATATATATATAGTGAATTCTAACTACTAACTGAAGATTCCAACTAACATAGTACCTGCCCCTATCTTTCTTTGCAAGGAAAATTTATACCTCCTGGCCGTCCTGGCTGGACAATGACAATTTTTTTAAATTGTTTTCGGCAAAATGAGCATTTTTTTTTATCGAAAGACCATTTTAAAAATATTAAATGCATATGTTCTTTCAGGCGAAGTCACGAATACAAACCTTTTTTGATATAAACTATAATGAACAATTTGAAATATATCCTATTTAATCATATTAAAACTTTACAACAATCGGCATTTTAATTATTTGGTAGGAGCCACGTCTATGTTCAGGAGTTTAATGCTTTTCGATGTCATAAAATTAAGCTTGGAACAACTATAACGACAACAGAAGATAAAGTAAGCGCCACAAATATAACATTATTGTTTACATTTCTGTCTTCTATAAAAACTCCATCAAAAAATACCGCCTCTACGCGGCATGCATTGCGACTTTCAATGTGAGGCTTCGGCGAGTGCATTTGACAGATACCGCCGAGTACGATTTCGTGTAGACATGAGCCCTCCCGCATCTATCTCATTTTAACGTAGTTTAGATAAGAACAGAGCAAAGCCGTATCGGCGCTTCGCTACTAGCGATCAAAATTACTTGCAGTAGGTTAAATTTCTTGCATGGTGATATCAATTAATAACTGATTCAGCCAATGATAAGGGGAAAATGGGCTTTGAAGGCCAATAAAATATTCATAAGCGCAAATTAGACAGAGCTTTCTTAGTGTCCACGTCGACTTTTAAAGTTTAACCTGGGGTGTTTTCGCTTCCTTTAATAATGTTATATTTGTGGAGTTTACTTTACTAAAATGCATTACAAGTTCTAATATTTCCAAAATATTTTGATCTTGCTATGCTGAATTCAAGTACCCAACTACTTTAATACTTTATTAGTCATTTGAAACAGTTACCCAAAATACCGTTCCAGGCATCGGAAGGAATTTGCGGTTTTCGAGAAATTAATGAAGATAAGTAAAAGACGTCGGTTAGCGCCCGCTCTCCTACTTGCCAAGGCCTGATTTATCTTAGACTGTGATGCATGAGCCTGTCATTTCCGTGGATGAATGTCTTTGCGGCCTGCGTGCAGGTGTGGCTTGATTTAGAGCTTGTTCGAGTGTTCTGGGCGCTTGTCGGAGGTCATAACTTATGCGAGTTTGATCTTTTGTATGTTCGCCTGGTTTATGTGGGGGGTGTTGTATTAACATATACGACGGATGTGGTTACAACACCAGTTATAAATCACCGAGAAAAATTTATATGTGGCGTATTTCTTTTAAAAATACAGTATTTTTTATGAAGTTAGTGTGTAACAGATTGAAAAAATATTACGGGCAAAAGCCCTAGATTTATAGGGGTCAATGTTGGCTCAGAGTTAGACCAAAAATGTCTTATAGGACTTTCTAGGTAATATCTTGGAGTCTAAAAGTCTAAAATATTGACTTTAGCTTTATAATTTTATTTATCTGAAAACCATTATTGCTTGGTATGGTCTACCTAAAAGATTTTTTTTTAATATCCTGCGTTATATCACAAATTTCTCTTATCAGTTAAAAATTTTTGATATATTTTTAAAAATACATAGAAATGGCATATCAGTATATCATACTTTTGCAAGTTGTGCGATAGAGGCATATTAAATAAAACATATATTGTAGATCACGCTGTTTATTATTAAAAATGGTTCTTTCAAATCTGGAAATGCGGCGAAATCTCCCCCCCCCCCCCCTCGTTGTTCACGGTGGAGAATCCGAATCTCGATAGTTATTACTTGGCTAAACCCAGCCTAGAACTGGATTTATAAACTCGAAAAGTTGGCGAGGTTGAGGTTCAGTTGGCGTTAAAAATAAGAGTTTCAATTTAAACTAAAGGGAACACTCAGTTCAATTTATAAACTCAGTTCGTACAAAGTTCGTAAGTTTCGAAAAGTTCGAGATAACTAATTTTTATGTTCGGAGTTCGAGAGCTTCGTTTTTACCAATGAAGACCCTATTTTAAAGTCATGTGGTTACAGCGAAATGTCAAATGTCTTTTATTTGTCGCGTTTGGGCTCTTCGGAGTTTACGTCGTCCTTCTGTCATTTGTATTTGGATTTTCTGTTTGTTGTAAGCTCAGTATTGTGTTTTGCGCCAGAAATTGGAAAACCAGAAATGGATAGTATAGGGAATGATGACACTAATTTATTGTTACTCGAGTAAATCCAAAATTATGAATTTATCTACAACTTAGGCCATAGAGATTATAAAAGTAATATATAATGTAATATAATAATATCATTTCTTTAAAACTGGAAGAGTCATTCTTGTATATTTAAAAAACTGTGGTGTATCCCAAGGCATAATCTTTTTAAAATAATCATATCCACCTGCCTCTATTCTCCTCACATTTATTGGTCGCGTTTTAAAGCGGCGAATTCTACGCCTTCTCCTATAAGCCGCGTAAAACAAAAATGTCGCCGCAAACAGGGTGTAATAATATAACATTTTTACCACAGTACGGAACTCAAAAACGATTTAATTTTTATTTGGAATCGAACAAAACTATAAACATAGAAAATAATAATTGACAATCTGTCAAAATTTTCAAAGTCAAATTTAATGTCAGTATTTTGTATCTATTGGACAAAAATTTCAACCAATCAAACAACAACTTTTTGAACTTCGCTACTGACTTTATAAATGCCATATTCTGGACTGTCGAATACCGAACCTCACCAACTTGAACATAACTTCAACCTCACCAACTTTTCGAGTTTATAAATCCAGCTTTATATAATAATATCGATGTCAAAATAACTTATCAATAGTAATATGTTAAGTGCATGTAAAATTGCTGAAAATCATGCATGAAGGTTTGTTGCCCTAGAAACAGCTTGAATGCATTTTTATTGTTATTTACCAAAAAGTGCGCGACCGAAGGGAGGGCACTTTTTAAGGTAAATAACAATAAAAATGCATTCAAGCTGTTTCTTCAGGGCAACAAATCTGAGTGCATGATTATCAAGCCATTTTACATGCACGAAATATATTTTTTAGACTATTTCCTGAATCATTTTGATAAATTGACGCGAAATTGTCAAAGCAGAAATTTCAACTTGTTGTGACAGTGACGGTTATTCTCGTAGGTAACCAACAATGAAAAACCAGAAGAGTGCAATTTTTAGCTCAATCGCGACCGAGGGCTGATTTTCACCGAAAATCAAGTGAAAAGCGCATTGTAGTTACAGTATATGAGGGAAATAGTCAAATAAACTCAATTTGACAAATGAAGGTTGTCATTTAATTCTCTTAAATTAAAAACTTCTTGTGTGTTTGTGACTTGCTTGATTAATATTTATTTTATCACAACGTTTCAACTGGTGA
This sequence comes from Polydrusus tereticollis, assembly GCA_963920685.1. Classification (NCBI taxonomy): domain Eukaryota; kingdom Metazoa; phylum Arthropoda; class Insecta; order Coleoptera; family Curculionidae; genus Polydrusus; species Polydrusus tereticollis. The sequence continues at coordinate 129,411,543 of OY987326.1, forward strand.
ACATCTCTAATCGTCCTTAAGTTAATACTTAATGAAGAAGCCAGAAAATTATGTTCGTGTAGCACTAAACATTGTGTTGTGCTTTAATGTAAACTTTGACACCTTGTGTTTGACACCTACAGTTGGTACCCAATAAATATAAAGCTTAGTAGGCATAGGTTGTTTATTAGAAAATAGTTGAAACCGTTATGTAGTAACGTACATTTTGTTATTTTGAAGTCGAATATAAATTGATATTTCACGAAAAATGAAGTTTTATTACTATCACCTAATGCATCCACCCACAATTCAATGCTTTTGCTAACCCCCTAGACTTTATCCAACCTAGAGCTAGCAGAGCATGATCAAGATGGAGGCAATCTAGTTAAAAAATGTTTTCAAATATTTCTTATATCTCTAAAGCAGTCAAGATTCAGGGCTATGACAGCTGCTTCTTTGAATTTCCTCTTTCACCAATGTTATTTTTTAAGTATAATTTGTGCCTCTGATCATTACAAATAGTGACCGTGTCGCCAGGCTCTACTGGATCTAAATTAAAAAACACAAACCTAAAATAAGGTTGTGTATAGAGTGGTCCCTTATCCTTTCCGTCAGACCCAATCCTTGGACGCGTTTCGCCGTTTACGGCTCTTCAGCAAGGCTCCGGGTCTGACGAAAAGGTAAGGGACCTCAAAGTGTTTTCACACAGAAATGCAAATAACCAACTGAGAGTTGCAGCACGTGGCTACATCTCGTGGCAACCACACGTATCAACCCAACCAGGACAGCGAGAATCCATATAGGTTCAAACGCTGGCAAGGCGGCCCATTGCGGGCAAACTACGTTGGGTGTCGCTGGAAGCCAGTGTATCGGTTGAGCCTACTGAAAGCATGTTTAAATTAAAAAACACAAACCAAAAATAAGGTTGTGTATAGAGTTGTCCCTTATAGTTTGCCCGCAATGGGCCGCCTTGCCAGCGTTTGAACCTATATGGATTCTCGCTGTCCTGGTTGGGTTGATACGTGTGGTTGCCACGAGATGTAGCCACGTGCTGCAACTCTCAGTTGGTTATTTGCATTTCTGTGTGAAAACACTTTGAGGTCCCTTACCTTTTCGTCAGACCCGGAGCCTTGCTGAAGAGCCGTAAACGGCGAAACGCGTCCAAGGATTGGGTCTGACGGAAAGGATAAGGGACAACTCTATACACAACCTTATTTTAGGTTTGTGTTTTTTAATTTAAACATGCTTTCGGTAGGCTCAACCGATACACTGGCTTCCAGCGACACCCAACGTAGTTTGCCCGCAATGGGCCGCCTTGCCAGCGTTTGAACCTATATGGATTCTCGCTGTCCTGGTTGGGTTGATACGTGTGGTTGCCACGAGATGTAGCCACGTGCTGCAACTCTCAGTTGGTTATCTACTGGATCTGTTTGTTTCTCTTTTCAGGGTGTGGTGGCAATGTTCTTTGATTCTTATTTGAAGGGGTCTTAGGGTTTTATCAACACATGATTGTCGAACTAGCAACATATTCTATATACTCAATTCTTCATGTCCTTGGGAGTTGTTGTCTTTATCTTCGTCGGGTGGCTTCTCAAGGAATCTAAAAGCTAAATATTGTTCGACTGTTTTACTGTAATCCTAACCTTTTAATTTTTTGCCATATTCCCTAGACTTATTAAGCCATACTTGAGCCATGGTTATACACATGTGGTTTTTGACGATTTGATGGATGAAGCAGTTGTGATAACGTCACAGATGTTGACCATTGGAATCCACTTGAATAAGATGGCTTTAACCCGAGGTTTTGTGACGTTTTTTAAAAATTTCTCCGCTACCTCTCGTTTATACACTCACATAATAAAAATAAATATATATTATGTAATTATTAATAATCATAATCAGTTAATTACGCTTTTACCGTTTATACCGTTTATACGAATTTCAGAATTGTCAAATATAAATTTGTATGAACTGCTGTACGAGAACTGCTCGGGTGTAAGGGAAATACCACAAAATTAATGGTGATAATTATGGCGTAAATTAGCTGACTTATGACGTCCCGAAAACATAACCGGGACATCTACCAAGATCGCTCGAATGTAAACATTTTGCAATTCTTTTTTGACATTTGAGAAGTTACATGCTTTTAGGTTTTCTGGTGTGGTCGGTGGTATAGCCATAACTTTATCTTTCCTGAAACACTACAAGAAAAAATCCAATGGGGTTAAATCCGGTAACCTTGCAGGTCAGTTTACAGGATCACCATGACACATCAATCGGTTTCCAAAAATTTCATTTAGTATCTCCAATTTGTCGCGCAAAGTGTGGCGAATACCATTTTGCAGATTTGCATTATTATTATCCAAAAGTTATGGTAAATCGTTTTAAATGTAAAACAATGCTTTACAAAATGTCCCGCAACGTCATCATATATTTCCAGCCGTTTTTTAAATTTTGAATGTAACACTTTAAAATCCTTACCCTGCATATCGTATTAGTATTTTGTGTTGTTACTCGATTTACTAAGTCAAAGAAAATTACATAAAGCTTGAAAGAAACTGATGCGCGGTCAATCTAAAACTGGGGGTCTACAGTAATAGACAACATACACGTTCGCTGCAACTTTAATGTGTATTTACATACCACAATAAATTACTTTTCTTTATGCCATTACTTCTGTCAGTCTTTGGATATTTTTCAAATCAAATTATATAATTGCATACAGGACTTTTGTGTTTTTAGAGAAACAAAGTTGATTACTTGGTCACTGTCGATCACTGTGACATCTACCTTTTTCTTCTGTTGTTAGTTCATTAAATTAAAGTTAATTTGTTTATTTTAATTAGTTCTACTCTGTATAATCCGGACATTTATTGACCTGCATCCCTGACGTATACTTTATATTTAGGAAAACCATGGCACAAATTATATATCGTAATGTACTTCCACAAAGTATCTTCATTTCATCTAAATTGCCCGTTTCCGTCAGGCCATTTCGTTAATCTTTTTTATGGCCCATTAAAAAACTTCTGACGAATCTCATTTATTATTCGGCTTATGAAACCTCGAAACAACGGGCCAGGTTTATCGAGGAAAATTAACCCTTCTGAAATTACGTAAATTATTGTTTGGATAAAGTTTCGTTCTACATACGACTGATTTTAAATTTATTTAATATTCATTTGCTTGCGTATACAATTCTCTTGTGTGATATCATAATGGTCGGAGGTAGGATCAACTGGGGTAATTGTAAATGGGGATAATTGGAAACGACTTCTGTAAAATCAGGGGTGCTTTAAAATATGTCGATTTCGCAACGGTTCCGGTGCCTTAAACTTCCATGTTTCGTTATGCCTCGAACCACTTCCCTCGCGTCTGGGCCCATTTTCGTGTCAGATTTCGCAGATGTCCACCATCATGCTGCATTTTATTTTATACACCAAAATTTACTACTGATATTTCTATGTGAAATTTCGGCAAAATGGGTACGTTCTTTCTTTGAACACAATTATATTAATTAGCATAGATAGATTCCAATTGCTAGCGAATATTTTAAATTATTGTTTCATCTCTAAACCCACAAGATAATTATAAAGCGACTTAAGGATATATTACACATAATGAGACAATTCTAATATTAAAGTCGAGAAAAAAAGTAATTATTTTACAGTTAAAGCGAATACATTCTCAATACCTAACGTTTACTGAATCAAGCCTTTGTATTGGCCACAGTAACAAGTTAGTATATATTGAAATAATTCGAATTTAAGAATAAAACACATAAAATCGGCATTTCAATTCAATTTCAATGTTTTTTAATTTGTTTTTAGAATCTTGTTCCTTTCAATTTTTTTAAAGAAATGTTATAGAATCCATAAAACCTTGCGTTTGTAAAAAAAAGATTATATGATATTTAGGTTAAAAGTATTTTTAAAGCACTCATTTTCATTACATACCAGACTATGTACTTTTAATACTTATATCATAAATAACTACTCAAGTATTTAATTTTAATGGATTTCCAGATTGAAAAAGTAAATAATGTCCATAATTTTGACACTAGCAATTACACAAAATTTTTGACTTACCGGTGTAAAACTTTAGGCAAAATCCTACAATTAAATAATTTTCTAGTCAGATAAAATAAGATATTATTCTTACCAATTGCACAAGAAACTTCGTTTAAAAGATGAAAATATAGAACAAAACAGAAAAATAGAAGCGTTACCGTAATGACGAATTGTTACCGAAATGTTCTAAATCTCTTACAATTACGAATTTTAAATAAGTATCACAATAAATTAATATTTAAATAATTTGGAATACACATTTTTGAAATGATCCCTATCGCATTGTTTTGGTAAAACAATCCAAAAGGGTCTATATATCTCCAAAAAGTCGCCATCGAAATCTTATGTCTATGTTCACTTGCCAAGTACTTTTGGTGTAAATTTTAAATGAATCAAGTAATATTTTTTCTGCCTTTTTTATTTTCCCTTGACACTTCTTTCCCGGGCATATTTTCGTGTTTTCGTCCTTTTCCGAAATTTCTTTCGCAAATTTTCTATCATTGCTAATTTCACTACTGCGTTATTCTCTTAAATTGCTTAAACTTAAGGTTATTTAACTGCTTTCTATGCATTTTATACCAAATTATTTTACTTGCCTGTCCAACCATTCTGTATCTTTTTATTACTTTACCGCTAATTACTTTGACTTTGTCTTTTGAGTCTCCAGCTTTATATCATTTTACGAAAATTGATTTCTCAAAACTTCACCGAATATAAGGCGGTTTTCTTTATAGCGGTGGGAAAAATTAATTTCAGCAGCAATTTTATTTGCTTTTATCTCCGGCTAGCCTCTATCTATAATTCTTTGAGTAGCAGGTCTACATTTTAAATTAAGTCTTTCAATCTGCTATTTATACATCGCAAACGATTTTTTAAGTTTTGATATCTCTTTCTCTGATTCTTTTATTTTAGTTTTCGGTAATAACTGGTTCTACTTTTTGATTTGCAACATTTTCTTTATTGACTTTTCTTAAATAATTTTTTTTTCTTTTACATAGTTGTCACTTGAGGGAGATAAATTTTTTTCAGGATACCTGTATCTTTGACTATTGACGTTTCATTATTTTCGTTGTAGTGCTTGCTTTTTTGGCGACAGTTCTCTTAAGGCTTACACACACCGACGCGGCTACGGCCACGGTAGCGGTGGCGATCATATTAGCGGTCGGGCGTATTCACACCAAAGCGGTGAGTGGAGCTGTAAGGTAGTTGCCGTTTACAGATTTTATGTATACGAAAATATATTTTTAAACGTCCAGGTTTCATTTTTGTTTCTATTAATTGTTATTATGATAGACGATGTGAAAGAAGATCGAGACTTTGTTACTATTAGCTCTTTGTCCCATACTTTGTTTTTAGCCCTTATATTTTTATAATTTGGATGACTCAAATCAAAAGTATGGGATATAATTTAACATTTTCTATTAATAATTTTATTATATTATTTGCCATTACTACTGTCACTTCTCGCAGTCAAAGTTGACACGTTGTATTTGACCGTCACCGCATATCAGAAGGCTGCCCAAGGCCGCTTAATCTAGACCTGCCCGCGCTGGTATGATTTCATTTATTTACTTCTGTGTGTTTAGATTGGCCGCAACCGCGGCCGCCACCGTGGCCGTGGCCGCGTCGGGGTGTGGAAGCCTTTATGCTTTTAATCAAACCAACTTACTTGTTTTTTTTGTATCTTTCTCTATCCTATCTTCGTTTTTCTTTAATTTGTCCTTCTTGCAATAAAAGTCTATGCTATTGTGCCTACCCTCATTTTTATGTTTTCTCTTTTTTCGTCCTAAACATTGCTCTGTGTCCGAATTGTTTTTTTTATATGTTTACAGTTTCTAATCTTGAGAGTTTTTTCGTCAGTCGTATCAGACTTTATTTTTCTCTTTATTTCTCCCTATTATTCCTTAACTTCTCCTTTAAAATTTTAAATATTTAATCCATTGTGGTGCGTAAAATAAACAACATAGTTAATTATCTCGATAACAAAAGCTTCATATCGGTAACAATTTATTTGTTACCGATGACAAAATGATGTTACCGAAATGACAAACAACAAATATGTTTAGCCATGTTCTACAAGATAAAAAGTGACATTACATTCTAGATTATTACATTTTGTTTTAGCCTCAATACTGCCGAAAATATCTAAAGGTTTGTTACTAGCATACGCCATGAAAACTTTATCAGACTTCTTACTTTGATTAGAAATTACAACTTTAGATTTCTTTAAATATTTCTACGTCTCATCGTTTAAATATTACATTTGCTATCTGAGTCAATTACTAATTTGTACTGAAACTCCACCAACATTGCACCATATGTCAAAATCGTTGTCGATATGGAAAACATAGCTCACGTCGTCATCATTACCTTTTCATACCTTGACTTTTTGATGGTTTTGATGAAAATTTCTGTTTGCGCTTATTTTTCACAAAATTACGGCAGTGCTGACTAGTGTGACCCCGATGCCACATCTTTGACACGTTGAATTTTTATCAGGACAATTAAATGATAAGTGATTCCTAGACCCACATCGGTAACACGATCTTGAGTTAATCGCACTTTAACTAGTTTCTCGTCTCGAATTTCTTACAAACACCTTATTAACCTCTAGTGAAGGTTTTTTCTCGCAACATTCTTCCATTTGTTTATTAATTGACTCCAGGGCATTGGCTTCCATAATATTACGTTTAATGTTATGGAATTACCTGTGGTAAGTATTTTCTTTTTTAAATTGACTTCCGGGTTAGTAAATTTACATTTTTCAGCTTGATTTCTTAAACGCACCAAATATTTTTCAAATTTTTCTCCTGATTCCTGTTTTATAAGGCGAAAGATATGTCATTCATAAACATCGCTTTGTTTTGGTGCAAAGAATCAATCTAGCTTTTTTAAAGCTATTCCGTACACATCTGCGTTTTCCGAATCGGCATTAGCATGAGCTCCTGATAGAAATAATAATAAATTTCCTGAATTCCCATTAATCCTACATGTAATAAAGTTGCTCGTTTTTTTACGGGACTCTCGATATTAGCTGCATCCAGATAAATTTCTAGCGCTCTTTTCCATCTTTCCCGTTTTATCCCCACAGAGCTAACTTCACCATCGCAGTAAAAGGGCTCTACTGCCGAAAGGTTTGACATGATTATATAACTGTAACAAAACGTATATATGTTATCTTACTTTTTCTTGTAATGTGTAATTTGAGTACTTAAAATACTTAAATAGTGGTTTTCTATGGATAGTATTTATAGACCCTAGTGTTTTCGTTTTTTTTCTTTTTCGCGCATGGACCATTGCCATGTATGCACATTTCTTAACATTTTTTTTTGTCTCCTTGAGTGACTACCCTCTATTCGAATTAATGAACTTTAATTTTAGTCAACGTATCTGATTCACTTATTGCCATGTATTCACCTTCTTGGACTTATAGTTGAATCACTGCATCTCATTCATTGATATTATTCACATTCATGGACCTATATTTGAGTCAGTGTATCTCATTGATTGATGGCCATGTATTCACATTCATGAACTTGTTGATGTCTACCAATTTTAGATAGGATTCAAAGCGGATCCTTCGAAATTAGGGACGTTGCTTAAATTACAATGTACGTTGTTTTATTACAAATACGAGATTTATTTGACATTCTTAAAAGCAAACTTTTGTAAAAGCGGATGCGTTAATTTCCACCACTCTGTAGATAATATTTCTAGCAGTGATATTACATTTTATTTTAAACGTTTTTCGATAATTTAGGTAATTTTATCACGTAATCGGATTTAGTACTGACAAATATGCTCACAACCTAATTACGCATTTTTTTTTCAATTCTTTCCCAACCACCAAAACTAAAATACCGATATGCGGCAAGAGGTCCCTAATCATATGTTTTTTATAGTTTATTTTAAACTATGTGATGGTATTATTCCTATTTCTTTGTACCTTAATCCTCGTCGCAAATTTGTAGTATCCTATTACACACCTCAATGGGGCACATTAACTACTCAGTTTATTCTTGAATCAATTAATTTATGTTCTTCTATATAACGATTCTCACTGGCTCTCTGCCTTGCTTCAACTCCCCATCCCCTAGTCAGTCTTACACAATACAGCCAAACAGTGCCTTCGTCAAGTTTATTTATCATCACGTTATATTTATTTAAGGTAGTATTCTACAATAATAAGTATTTACAGTACCCATAAAATATTCAATAAAAGATCTTTTCAACTCATTGTCTTTGTTTATAAAAACAATGTTGTGCTTCGTCTACCTTTCCGTAATAAACTTCGTCTCTTCCGTCTCTTCCCTTATAATCCAAAATCTTGGCCTCTTAATTCGGCGCCATTGAATGGCCTCGATTTTTTTTGTTCTCTCTATAAATAATGTATGAGTTCCTCCTGCTAACTTTCCTCAAAATTGCTTTCAATCAACAAATGTTTTATTCAAGCTTAATAGCTGACCGCTACGTAAATATTTCGAAGGGAAAAGTGATTTTTCTGCCTTAAAAAGCTCACGGTTCTGTACATTTTCTGCAATTGAGATAAGAGTTGGTTTGTGCTTCTCAAATTTTTTGTAGGACAATCAATCATAAGACAACAAGGTTCTGTAAGAATAAAATTCTCCAACATCAGGAATTTTTTAAAATATGTTGACAGTTTACTGACTAAATTAATCTACTACAATAATTTACAAAAGATAACCTTTCCGCTAGATTCTAAAAGGTGATTATTTATATTTAGTTAATACGTTTGTAATAATATAGAGTGTAACTTAATGTTATGAACTTATTTTAATGGGTTATTCCTATACCAATAGTAATAAGCCGAAAAGTTCATATAAACATAGGGTAAAGGCAGGTAAGAGTACACACAGTGGAATAAAAAATAATTAGGTAACTATAGAAATGCAAATAACACTGGGCGACAAAAATTTTTATTTTCTCACCCTTTCGGCCAAATTTTCATTACAAAATATTCATTCACTGCACGACTGTCCGATAAATAAAGAAAACAGCAATATTTTTAAGATCTTTTTTGGAGTCCCACTCAAATTGCTATAATATTTAAATCCCCACATATCTGCCATTTCTACAGGTTGTAGTTTACTTTACCCAATAAGCAGCGCATATTTTCATAGGTTTCTTTCATTGTCACTGAATGGACTGGTATAGATGGTTTTAAACTGTCGTAATGTAATAACACAGCTTTTAAACTATATTTCGATGAATATATGAAGAAGCGCCACTCACAAGGATAATTCTCTATATTGAGTTTCTGCATTAAGCCATCGATATCAGTGCACGCACATAACGAATTTTTCAAATTGTAACATGCAGAAAACGTAGCATTTCTTTTACCTAAAAGTCCTAATTTTTGTTTCTTTGGCTAGTAAGTTTCATTCCTTAAGACGGGAACCAAGAAGTTCTGACTGTTACTTTGACAACCCCAAATCACGTACTAACTCATTTAACTCTTTTTGAAAAATGTGGCTTGCTGGAACTGGGACCAGGAGTAAAAGTGGGGTCGGTTCATTGTTCTTCGGATCTCAATAATGATGCGTTACTGTCTCCATCATCTCCAATTTCTTGCCAATCTAAAGGCGCAGTCGGTACTGGTAAGTCTGCAGTGTGATGTATAGGTCTGATGGCAGAGGGAAGAATCGGATATTCGATCTTGCGCTTTTCTTTTTTAAAATAACCTTCAGTCCTTGTTATGTAAAGATAGTAATTATCAAAATGATTGGTGGGTTCTCGCCATACCATTTGAACTGCAAAAGGCATACTTTTTGTCTTCCCTTTCATCCACTGCACCAATGACACGCTACAGCTGACACGGGACACATGGGGAGTCGACTGCTTGTCTTGATCTCCGATTCAAACACCAAGATACATGAAATAGGCTTTTCTCACATTTTCAGGAACATTATCTGCCTTGTGACTTCACCATAAATTCTCCCCAAATAAAACAAAAGTTATCAGGAGAAGTTTCGCAACTGCGGCGCTTTTTACTTCACATTTTCGTCGCTGAAAAACTTTCTTAACTACACAGAACCACTCAATTCGAAACTCAAAAGAAGACTGAATAACAGAATAAGTTTAATGTTATAAGCAATGCATTTTAGGTTAGCTCTCTATTTTAAAATGTCCCAATTTTAAATGATTCCTCATTATATTTACTACCTGCCAATATAACAGGGTCTAATGAGTCTTTTGAAAAGTTTTTTCTATTATTAGAAAGGTATTAGTATTGTGCAAATAATGGATTGAACTGTGCTACAAAAATGATGTCGATCAGTGTAATTTCTTCTAATACATCTACGGTAAGGCTTACATAAATATTTAACGAAAATATGAAACATATCAAGGATTACAAAAATAATAAAGTAATAACAAAAATACTGCAAAATGCGCCCTGTTATCCGATTGACAAGGAAAGAGTTTGCGCCTGGGCGTTTGAAAGTACGCACGCTTGGTAAGGATATTTATTTAACATCTTCATCATAATCCTATGGAAGCTATGTGTGAGCCGTTGGCCTTACCTAATCATGTGTACTTGGAAAGTTCTACCCAACCAAATGTCATAACCAAAAATAATGTTGAGATAAAGCAAAAGCAATTTCTAACTGGTATTTTGTGAAGTCATCATATAAAGATGACAATATCGTCGTCTGGGAACCAGACTATTCTATAAATTAGTCACTTGAAAAAAGGTAATTATGCAGTTTATTGTTTTAATAAAAAATTATGAAAGAATATAATATAAATGCAAAAGTATGTCTTGGACATAGGATAATTTAAACTAAAATATACGTTAATTGGTTTCTATGCTGAAATATATGTCCATTTTATGTTATTTTCAAATCAAAGCAAATTTAGTAGAATAATGTTTATTTCTATATTAAATAAAGATCCTTATTTTACATAATAGTCTTAAACTGTAAATTTTAACTGAACAACCTATATTTAAATTATAGCATAAACAAAGTTAGCAAAGTTATTGCCTAAAACTTGTTAATGATGCATTTTCAAGACTGTAAGTACAGAAGAAAAATGATTTGCCATGTCTTCGGTGCGGTCAGCAGAAGAAGGCTGAACTGCAGGATCTGGAATACCTTGTAAAAATAATTTGGATGTATTTTGCCCTTTACTTCCTTTTAAAAACGATAGCGAGTGATGCAATACACGAGCACTGCAATACTGTAGACCATATTGGTTTTCTGGGTTCATATTGTAATCTTAATAACTATTTTCGCCAATTTATATCCTCACGTAATGTCCATTCCTTAAGCCTCATTAGGTAAGAGGACGTAGGATATTATAGTCCGAATATTTACAAAATTAAATGGACATAGAATAAAAATACCAGTGTGTATTTAGAAAAGGGTACGGTATAGGCGTACTTGGAATATATTGACATAAACCATCTTAAACATAAAACAGTTTGGTGGAAAAACCTTTATTAAAGAAAAAAGTTAAAATAGAATAGTCCGGTTTTCAAGCGATAATATAACAACAACTTAGATGACTACTTTGAGGCAAACAGGGTTAGCATATTGATTTAATGGAAAAAGTGTAATGCGTACTCTTAGAATATGTTCGCATAGCTAGTCAATATAATTTTAGCCAAGAAAAATTTCAAGAAACCTATTGTAATATTAATTACCATTCAATCATCAACAGTAAAGGTATTTTTCATTTTTGTCATAAAATGTGGTTCATGCACGATTACTCCAACATATTGACTAGTGAATATTTTTGAAAATTATTACAGACGCTAATACCGCTTTGTATATTTAAATGGAGCCTCCAAGAATCGGTTGATAGGTCGTGGAGGATTACAGTCATGGCCACTTCTTTACCTGATCCGAACACCTTACATTATTATTTGTGGGGTATCTTGCAAATATAATATTTAATGCTCCAGTTAAGATATAAGAGGAACTTATAAATTACTAAAAGTAAGGGATATGAAACTAACATAGGGAATTTTTCAAACTGTGCGTAGGTCAATTATAAGAAAGCCTACATATATAACTAACCAGATTGGATAATTTTCAACATTTTTTGTAAAAATTGTTATTAGTTACAGCATTAATATGTTAGAAGCGAAATTGGCTTACAAATACAATTATTTTTTGTTCACTTTTAATAATGTCGACCATGAAATTAACATTTTAACTACTTTCTCCCAAACGGCAAAAACGCAACGCGAGCACCGACCACCTTTTAGCTTATAGTTGTGTCCATCACATACCGCATAGAAATACCTTTTTATTTACTTTCTAATGACTAATATACGTGGGCACCCCCTAAAAAATACCGGTTATTAGATCATTTGAAAGAAAGGACTCGAATAGTCTGAATCGTTGTCTCATGGTTACCCCAGGAAAGCATACTGGGTCCCCTTCTCTATACAGTTTTAAAAAGCAATACATCCACCCACATGTCTTGACTATTATAGATGTCATTGATATGTATACTACACACAGCGACCTATGCATTTTTCTTGTAATGAAGCATTTGCGTAAGTTAAATGCTAAACAAATGGTTACCATCTTATTCTGCAGTCGGAATTGTATCTAATTTTCAATTATAAATGGACAGCAACAACATTATTACATAATTAAAATCTGCAATAAAAATGTTGGGTTTAGCAGTAGACCAATCACTTAAAATTGAAAGAACATGTTAATTTGTGTCTGAGGAAAAATTACTCGATCCTAAAAACTTTTGATATTTTTGGTATTGGTATTTGGCCGAGACAAAGAGGTTGTCTGATATTGCGTTAGTGGAAAATGTTCAGTATTGAATTATATTTGTGAAGAAGATTAGTTATTCGAATGCATCGGGTGCTGCACAATCGTATTCTGCGTATGTACAACTTCTACACTTGAACTCCTAAATTCAGGAAAGTTCATATCTGTCCTCTACTTATATTAATTAATTTAAACTACAAGTAATATTTCAACCTCCCTTGTAAGCTGGTAAAACATTGCCCCATACTTACCGGACATCCTGTATTTAAATTCGAAGTAAGTATCCCAAGTCTTTTTATTTCGAATATATCGGTGCAAAATTGACTACAGAATGGATCCACTATGCATTTTAAACAAAATTAATTTCTATTAAATACAAAACGGACAAAACGCACATAAACAAACGTTACAAATACAACTTCAGTACACACGTCACAAACCGTCAGCCAAACAGTTAATTTTCGTTTAAGAACTAAACAAGGCTTGCAAGATGCCGTGCAACCTCATTGGAGTTTATGGGATGTATGCTAAATAAGGCGTCCGGAAATACCAACATGCAAAAAAATTAATTCAATTTTCTCTTGAAGTGTAATACGATCCATTTTAATCCAAGACTACATAAAACTTATTGTCATCTTATGACAGCAAGGACAAACAATACGACTAATAGCCTACTTTTTCCAATGAACAGTTTTTTACATTACCTGCATGAGGACAATAAAGGTGGATTTATAAACTTGACGTTGGGTATTCTGTTTGACGGTGGCCGTGACGTGTGCCGTCTGCCGGTCGTAGCGACACAATTAACCTTTTATAAACTTGACGTTACTCCGTCGCTCTGCCGTTCGTCTTCTTCTTTTCTACTAGCAGAAACAGTACATAACCACAATATTCATAGTGTTATTTTTTTTAATCAATTGTTTTTTGTTGTTGCTAAAATCGACGATGAGACGGCCTATTTACTTGCTCTGTGTTCACATGCAATACTAAAAATAAAGCTGGATTTATAAACTTGACGTTCCGTTTTGCCGGTGCCGGTGACGGTGGCTGGTAGAGTTAAAAACATTGAAGTGCGTAAGACCATTCATAGTTGCCGGTGACGGTGACGCATGCCGGTCACATGCCGGTGGGTGCCGGTCAACATAAACCAATTTTATCTTTTTCCGGCGGCCGGTCGTAGCAATACTCGTAGTAATGCTCAAGAGCCAATCAAATCCGCTTTTGTATCTCACGTGATATTGACAGTGACAATTGACATTGTAACGACGCCATTTTATTATTTTGTGTGATTGGGTGTTGTTCATTTTCATTTCGTGTCGAGCAGTTTTTTGTATATTTTGTTGTAGTTTTGGAGTGTTTTGCGTTTAGATAAATATTTTCTTTTGGACGTTTCTTTAGACTTTTTATTATTGCGTTTGTTTGTGTTGTAAGTAGTTTTATAATTATGGATTTTCCAACAAACCTGGAGTCGGAGGCTGATATGAGAGAGGAGGAGAGTCAACTATCAGGTAAAGACATTTTAAAATTGTATAGATAGGTAGTTGTAAACATAAAAATATTAATTTACCAAAAAATACAGAGTGTGTGTGTGTGTATTAAGTCAATGGCTCTGGTTGAAACCAAATATTCTGTTTTAAAACAAGATATGTTTTATTTTTTTCAGGCAATGCTGAAATGGAACTACCACTGACTAGTGAAGTGGATTATGGCCTTTTAATAGAGGCCATACAAACCTATCCTTATCTGTATGATCTCTCGCATAAAATATACAAGGATGCCAAAAAGAAGACCTTGGCTTGGCAGCAAATTAGCGAGATGCTAAATTGTACTGGTAAGTACTATTCTCTTCGCTATATTTTCTTGGATAAGCAACCTTTTGTTTTGTTTTAGTGGAGGACTGCATGAAAGCCTGGAGAAACCTGAGGGACAGGTTTGTAAAAGAAAAAAACAAGTTGGCTTCAGGAGCTGGTGCTCCAGAAACAAACTTAGTTTTTGAAATTTATATTGACATAGGTATTTATTATATTGTAAATATTTAAATAAACTTATTACTTGCCAAAATAAAAATATATAATTCTAATGTGAACACTTACAAGTAAAAAAGTATTTTAATTGGTACAAACATGAAAATAAAAACATAATTCTAATGTGAACACCTACAAGTAAAAAAGTATTTCTAATAATTGATACAAACATGAAAATAAAAACATATAATTCTAATGTGAACACCTACAAGTAAAAAAGTATTTCTAATAATTGATACAAACATGAAAAAACTATAAAATTAACACTTAAGACTAAATTAATAATTATATATATATAGCAATTATTACAAATAAGCAGTTAATATCCTATCTTGCCAAGAAACTTCCCTTCGTCTGAAATAAAATACTCTGCTAAGGAATCTCTTATGGCATAAACAAAACGCTTTGTCACGTTAGCCCCCAGTCGACCAACTGACTGTAGAGGCTCTTGCTCTGCTCTCCAGCCTCCATTTTCTTCGTCATCTGTATCCACAAAATTTCGGGGACAATATAAATTGTCATGTCCATCTTCAGCCAGTTCAGTCTGGCAATAATTATGCAGCACGACAATAGCCTTTACAATATTGTCTATATTGTCCACTTTGGCATTAATTGTTGTTTTTAACAGTCTCCATCTAGCCACTACTATCCCAAAAGTATTTTCAATGACCTGTCTGGCTCTAGACAGTCTATAATTGAAAATTCTCTGCTGGTGTGATAAATTTTTTCCAGGGTAAGGCCTCATAATAAATTTTTTTAAGGGAAAGGCTTCATCAGCAACAAAAAAATATGGTGTTGAAGTATTTCTACCTTGTAAGGGTCTTTCTGCAGGTATGTTTATCTCAGAGTGCTCCATCCTTTGCCCAAACACACTGTTTCTAAACACTCCACCATCACTTTGTGACCCATATGCTCCAATATCAACAGATGTAAACTTATACTTATAGTCACATGAAGCTAACAAAACTATACTAAAGGTCTTTTTATAATTAAAAAACAAGGAGCCACTTTTTGCTGGAGCTTGTATATTTATATGCTTCCCATCAATACTTCCCAAGCAATGCGGAAAATTCCATCTATCATCAAATCCTTTGGAAATATTTAGCCACTCTTCTTCAGACTCCGGACTTTTAAGGTATTCAGGACTTAAAACTTCCCACAGAGCTGCACATGTTTCATGAATTATTTTGTGAACTGTTGCAAGTCCTATATGGAAGGTCCATGCTAGGGCCTGCATGCTAGTACCTTGTGACAAAAATCTGAAATAAAATAAAAATGACGGTTTTCTACATAATATTATAAATAACGAGAATATGATCCTTACTGTAGAGTTATGACGAGTCTTTCTTCAGGCGATATACCATCAGACCTGTACTGCTTGCGGATTCTCAACTTGATTTTGGACAACAATTTTTCAAAAACTGAAACTGTCATCCTTGTATATTTAAAAAATTGTTCCCTATCCCATGTCTTCATTTTCCTATAATATTGGAAATTCCCTGACGATTTTCGAGCCCTGTTGATGGGTCTCACTTTGTATCTCCTCTGTGTTTTTTGGCCCCTTCTTATTTTTAGAATTGCATGTGCACACAAAGCAAGTCCTAATGCACCCAGTAAATAGGCCGTCTCATCGTCCATTTTGGCAACAAAACTTTTAAAAACACAAAAAACAAATAGGTAGTTAAGAAAAATAAACACTATGAATAACGTGGTCACAAAACAGATAGAATGTGGTTATGTACTGTTTCTGCTTCTGCGAGTAGAAAAGAAGAAGACGAACGGCAGAGCGACGGAGTAACGTCAAGTTTATAAAAGGTATAATTGTGTCGCTACGACCGGCAGCCGGCACACGTCACGGCCACCGTCAAACAGAATACCCAACGTCAAGTTTATAAATCCACCTTAATAGTTATCAATTACCATGGATTGGTTGAATACACTCGATCATCTTTATTACTTTTTTATTAATAAAATAGACTGTAATAATTTAATTTGTAAGAACATAAACTTTAAATTGAAATATAGAAAACAGCAACAAAAAAACGACGTGCTGCTTGACAGTTTTTCTCACAACAATCGTAATGTCACTTCCGGCGTTTCCATAGTTTATTATTTCTGTTCAAAGAACTTGCATTCTTTACGTTGTGTCTAGAATCTCAAGATGTATCAAAATTTGTCAAAAAATGCTGTGTTGCCATTTAAATAAATAAGTTTTTTTGAAATAGCGCCCAATCTGGCAATAACCTGTTAATTTTCTCTACACATTTTTCTCAGTTGGACTAATTCCTAAAACTTTGCTTTAGGAACTACAGGTCTATTCTCTTAAAATAAAAAAGGTAGCATATGTCAAGCTTAAAAAAAAAATTGTATAACACCTTTTCCAGTGGGGTTTCTTAGTCCTTACGCAAATCTATCCATAAATTCCTGCCTTGAGCATTTAATATTTAGAACTTGCCATACCTTCTAACTGTATGCCCTCCAGTGAGCCATGTTTTGTCGGTGTAATATAATTTTTTCCCTTTTCCCGAAACTCCCGTATCTTCTTAAAATATTTTCCCCGCCATACAATAATTTTATTTTTTTTAATTAGTAAGCTTTTTCCATTTCATTTAATATACCTAAAATTAATTTCTTTTAAAAAGTTTCGTTAATGCGCCACATATTTCTGCAGCATCCAATGTGGTTAGTTCAGGTTAGTTGAAAATTTTTGTTGGTGTACAACTAGCTGAAGGTTCGTTAATATCCATAGTTTAGTCAATTGCAGTAAGCAGTTAACAACACTAAATTAAGTTTAATAACTTCAGGGTGTTATTTAATAAGTGTACGATATTTTACAGGACGATTCCTCAGATATTTATACGGTGAGAAGTTTATATGAGCAAGCCCTTCATTTTTGAGATACAGGGTGTTAAAAATTTATTTTTATTTTTGTCTTTCGTAAATAATTTTTAAAATAATATCTATATTTGGACAAGAATTGGTATTTTGGGATTTTTTAATATGAGAAATTCAAATTTGAACTTAGTTTGGCCGTTAATTATAGTGAGCGCCACCTACAGGTATTTCTCTCTTTTGGGAAGTCACAACTTTTTCGTGCATATATGTATCACATTTTCTAAAAGAAAAAATTGATTCCTCTATCATTTTTACGTGAAAATGGTATGTTTGTCAAAAATCGCTATATACATTTCCGTTAGCAAGTCCGCATGTAAGATGTATATCAGCATACTCAATATTGATAAAGTTTACCATTTTTTAACAAACAATCACAATAATAATAAATAAAACTATTTAACTATGCGTCAAGATATTATTTGACGTGACACAAAATAAACATTGGAATATACTTACTAAGCCTACTTGATACCTTTATTTTTAAGTTTTTAAAATTGTTTCACTTTTTGCAAACACATGCATCGATTAATTTAAATCAAGATATCTCGAAAACGACTGCTTGTAGCGATTTTTGACAAGCATACCATTTTCACGTAGAAACGATAAAGAACTCGATTTTTCTTCTAGAAAATGTGGTACATACATGCACAAAAAAAAAGTTGTGACCACCCAAAAGAGAAAAAGAACTGTAGGTAGCGCTCCCTATAATTAAGGGTCAAACTAAGATCAAATTTGAATTTCTCATATTATATATATATACAGGGTCGTTGGTATGAATGGAAACGGTCGATTATTTCCTTAAGTATAATAGTTAGCAAAGGATATTTTAGACAAAAGTTTTTGGGTTTTTAAAGGTCTATTGGAATTTAAAAAAAAAAATTATACAGGATGAGTCAGAAAACCGTAGAGAAGCAAAGTTACTTTTTTTTAAATGAAATACCCTATATCTTAGAATATTTTTGGATTTAACATGAAATAGCAATTATTTTTTATTAAATGCATTATAAGTCTAAACCTAATAGTTTTTGAGATATCGACTTTTGAAAATGATATTTTTGAACTTTGACAGCTTCTAGCTATCTAACGGTACGTCTTACAGTAAAACGACTTACATATCCCTATCTTACTTTTTTAGTGTCTTCCCAAAAACATCAACTTCCTGTTAAACCGGAAGTACTGTATTTCCAGCTCTTAAGTTACATCCTGTTTAGACGGAGGTTGACACTTTCAGGAAGATAATAAGAAACTAAGATAGCGACATGTAAGCCGTTTTACTCTAAGACGTACCGTTAGAAAGCTAGAAGCTGCCAAATTTCAAAAATGTCATTTTTCAAAAGTCGATGTCTCGCAAACTATTACGTTTAGACTTATAATGCACTTATTAAAAAATAATTGTTATTTTATGTGAAATCCAAAAATACTCTAAAATATAGGGTGTTCCATTTAAAAAAAGTTACCTTGTTTCTCTACGGCTTTCTGACTCATCCTGTATACTTATTTTTTTTTTAATTCTAATAGACCTTAAGAGACCCTGAAACTTTTGCCTAAAATAATTTTTGCTAACTGTATTACTTTAAAAAATAATCGACCGTTTCCATACATACCAACGACCCTGTATAGACATTATTTCAAAAATTATTTACGAAAAACAAAAATAAAAATAAATTTTTAACACCCTATATCTCAAAAATGAAGGGCTTGCGGATCCCTGCTTATATGAAATGAACTTTTCACCTTATAAATAACTGAGGAATCGTCCTGTAAAATATCGGACACTTATTAAATAACACCCTGTATATATTCACACAAAACAATATTTATGTAAAGGACCCATATATAACGAAAACTGAAAAAAACTATCTAAAATCTATGAATAAATAATTAATAATAAAACACAAATTAATCAAGCAGTGCGAAAACTCTTCCGGCACTCTTATTTTCATTTCTTTCAAGTTGTGAATTTCGGCTCTGTGGGTTGCCACATTTACTTTCTCCGCGATAAGAATCCCAGTATTGTAATCGCCGTGTTATTTTAAATGCATTTAGATATTTGCGGCTTGTTTGGCAACGTCGCCTCTTAAGTTCACTGTAATTGTAGCGGCAAAGTTTATTATATGCATAAAAAATATTTACTTGTACAATACTAAACTTATATTCTGCAGAATACTAGATTTGGTGATTAAATGAGTCACTGGCAGCTTTCGTGGATTTTAGATATAGGTAGATTACTTAAAGTTTTCTACGGACCCAACCCTGGTCGCACATCGCATCCACAGAACATAAGTTAGTACTTCCTGCAACAGCACAAAGTACACGTAGGACCGCAGACTACCGACGGCGCGCGGCGATAGCAACGCCAGCGGTCACGATTGTCAAAGTTAGCAGTACAATGATTTGTCTTGAGTACCTACTCTATAGTAGAAATATTGCGGTAGGAAGAAGTTGAAGAAATAATATATTTTGCTTCTTATACTTTATTTATTTTTATTTATTCTTTTTGCATTATTTCATTACGCTTTGGATATGAGAATCGACGCATTAGTTTAGGTTAGTTAGGGGTAATATTTTAGCCGTGATTTTCTCTCTATTGAACTGTAATGTCACTGGATTTGCTTGAACGTTCACAGTTTAAAATTTAATGTAATTCACATAAGTGACAAAAATACCGATACAAAAGGCCTAGATAAATAAATATAGCTTAGAACATTGGCAATTTCCGGAAACAGACTGCCTACGGGACCAAAATTTATCATACTTTAATTGTATGTTTTTGCAAAACTTCATACGCAAAAGCAAATAAATTAAAATGTGTTTGCTTAAACATGCTAAACGATAGGAAAGGTTTAACCTTGGAATATTTAGGGTGCCGAGAAAAGTCATGCATTATTTATAATTCATCAGGTTTAATGTGTATAATAAAGCCTTAAAGCATCGGCCTATATAAACGAAAATATTTATTTATTTAGACCGAACGAGTAGGCGATGATAAAATTACAGTTTATTTAAAATGTCAATAATATCTTGGTTAATTATTAGCCGCTAAATTAAACTACTGTAATTATGAGAAGGATGCCCGTTTTTTGACATACATGCACCATAAATCATATCAAAGCTTTGAAATATACAATGTGCCCATTTATTAAAAATTACATACAAAATCCTTAAAAGACAAGAATTGCTGGTTGTTGAAAATGCGTAATATGCCAACATTAGGGATATTTAGTAAACCAAGCAGACACTCTTTGAACAAATGATTCAAAGGAAACTTTATTTGAGGAAAGCTGAAATAAATAACATACTTAAACCATTCCAAAATAAAGAATGTCCGAAAATCTTTTTATTTTAAGGTATCTGTTTGGGATATATATTTTTTAGCCTGGTTCGGAAACTTCTTACGCAAAAAACCACATGACTATATATTTATTCAAAACAAGATTTATTGAACAAATACAATTTTGATGCATTTATTTAAATGCATTAGAAAACATATTAACGTTTTAAACAAATTAAATAGACTAATTGTGTTATCGCTTTACGAGCGCCTGCACCCACGTTTGACAGTGACAATCATTGAAATTCACATCGACCGCGAAAACAGATGCTGACTGTCTGAAGTCTGAGTAACAACCAGGCTAGAATAACTTAAATGGTGAAGATCGTTCCCCGTTCGTTTAGTTCTTCAACCAGACGATGATGGCGCTATTGTAGGGATTTTGTTTTATAAGGTTGTTCATATCCTAACGTTGGTAGCGGCAAAACGTGTATTTAGAATGAGCGTGGGGAACGTTCTCTATCTTTCTCTCTCTGAATTCTACTGTACCAGCTAAGGTGCGATAAAGATAAATATATGACTTATGCGCTGATCCATAATAAAAATATTTTCCGGAGTCGGACGCAAGCGACATTGACATTATAAAATTAAATTTTTAAACGAAGCGGCGCGACGTATAAGTTTATTCCGCTAAAATTGTGATTTATTGTTGCGTTCCCGGATGTAACGTACAAAGCGGGAAACGTGTGAAAATGCACAGGTTTCCAAAAAGCGACCCAATAAGTTTTTTGTTGTTTCAGCGAAGTAATAAAAAGGGTGTATCGTGAAGAGCCAAAAAGGCACCTTACGCCTATACTGTATACAAAATATTGTAGCTATCTAAAAAAAAATGTATGCAGGACACCTTTTGATCCTGAATAATCATAAACATTACTTATATACTGATTTTCTTAGAGTTATGACAGTTTACGATCTTAGTATAATGTCCGTGTATTTTTAGACGCATAAACTTTGGGTAAATGCTATTCAAAATCCATTAAGCTGGATTTATAAACTTAATAAGTTGGTGAGGTTGAAGTTATGATCAAGTTTGTGAGGTTAGATATTCCAAACTTCGAACATAAAAATTGGTTATCTCGAACTACCCGGGAACTTTTCGAACCTCTCGAGCTTTACATGAACAGCATGAACGAGTGTACAAATAAAGCTGAGTGTTCCCTTTAGTTTAAATTGAACTCCTATTTCCAACACCAACTGAACCTCAACCTCGCCAACTTTTCAAGTTTATAAATCCAGCTTTACTCTGTGGCAAAGACAAGATTGGATTCAAAACACTTATCGAGTTTGTCACACACATTTTGGATATGACCAAAAAATTGAGCATGACAGAAGAGGATCCTATTTAAAGCTGAACGCTGTTTCTATGTTATTCTTTACAGCACAATCCTAGGTAAAACTTGCATTGTTATTATAATAATGTATGTAATAATCTAATATTAATAAAGCTTGTCGCCATATCAGAAACGTTGTTACAACTTCCTTTTAATCTCCCAAAATATATTGACTTTAATTCAAAAGGTTTGAAAATTTTAATTCAAAGTTGTAAAATTTAAATTTTCATGCGTGGCGCCGACTCTCCGCCCCTCGCCCACAGTGCTACATTTAGTTCTTCAACCAGACACGAATGGCGCTATAAGGGAACCAATTTAGTATGTTAAGTTGCCTATCTACTCCTACCATAAGCGCATCTCCCTTGTCTATGGCAACAACTTAAAACTCAACTGACGTTCAAATTGCGACTGCTTGAGTTATGGCGGGGCTCTCCCTTCGCGTTATGCGTTATGCCGCGTCACTTTAAAGCCATCGGAGCGGGGGGAGAGACAAAGTTGCTAAGCGCGCTGGAGACTGTCCGGGAATGCGGGTAGCAAAGAATCATAGCGCTGTCTAGGTTTTGCAAGATCGACGTTATTGTACGGAACAAAAGTAACGAACTAGTGTTTTAACCCGCAGTATTCTAATAATTAGAAAAATAAAAAACTTTTAAACGAAAAGAGGAATAAGAACAGTTTTCAGAATTTATTTGATTTAGTGAGTATGAGGGTATCAGTCCCAGCTTATCATCGTATTGGACGAAAAACGTTAACGGCCAAAGAAATATTTGAAAAGTACAAAGTTGTATATTATGAAATTTTAGATACAATCACAGGAAAAATTGATTCAAATTCAATTCAAATTGATTCAAGTAGATGGAAGCAGTCAAAATAAGTGTATTTACGCAAAAGTTTGCCGGTGGGTAAGTGAGTAATTGTATCATGTTTTAGTCTCGGTTTTAGTTATTTTTATACATTAGTGGCGGCGCTCATGGTATATTATTTCTCGTAGGTACCGCCATCGCCGGATTTTTCGGCGTGGTCCCAACTAACCCAAAAATTTTTCGTCTGCGGCGCTATCTCCTTTGTTTTATTTTTTATTTTCCCCACTTGAAAACCGAGCACCATGATTTAAGAAAGGGCGTGCCTCCGGCGCTGCACCAAAATAAACTTCACCTGTTCTTGCCTACACGAGCCGCCACTGTTCAAATTCTCGGAAAACATCAAGTCTTTTGTAAACATAAAAATGTGCTATATTCTAAACTAAATAATATTAAATTCACGTCTAAAAAAACCGTTAATCGATAGCTTTGCAATAGGTTTGCGGCTTCAAGAATATGTAAATTTCTGTGATGTTCTAATCGACAAAGGGCAATATTATTTAATACCTCAACGGGTTCTTTTCTTACTGGCAGTAATCAAGTATGGCCGCTAACCTGGGCGGGCGCGACCTCCGTTAGTTGGTCAAGAGTGTCCACGTGAATGGTAGACCTCCCAGACTAGAGAACTGTAGCGCAATAAATAAACCAGTGTCCTGCTAGACTTTTGCGTAAGCAGATGCTCCACGTGGCTAAAACAATATTAGCACGTGTTTTGATCTTACATGTATGTCGGGCAAAGTCATTTTCTATTGTTAAAGTAAGTGATATTTTTGGAACGCGTGCCCGGTAACAGAGGTAACTACTCTTTTAAACGTACAGTAAAAGTACCGGGAATCGCAGTTAAATAGACTACATTCTTTGTGGATGGTTAAGACGTACACGAAGTTACACCTCAGTGTTTTGCAATTCGCGTAAATACGTGAAATATTCCGTTAGAACATGTCTTTCAAATAACACTCGTGATATTCAGACGGCATTGAGGCTGTAATTAATTCAAGTTCTGATTTATTTCCTATGGTAAAAACCAATGAAATCCTAACGGTAACTCGGTGCAGTACTCTAGGGTGGTTATGATGATGTATCCGTGTTTAACAATGTAAATATTGTAATATTGTAAGGGTGGTCACAAGTGGAAAAATAAAAAGACATGGCAAAATAAGTTGTGTTTAATTGGTCTAGCAAGAATGAAATGAACCAACCCTATACTGTGGGTGATACAATGTCCATGTGAGGTCAAGGCGAGCCCCTGTCTAAAACAGTATCTGATACTACATTAAGAAAAATATGAGAAAAAAATGCTTTCATACGGAGCTACAGGCCCTTGAAGAAGGTGTCATCAATGTGTGTGTGTGTTTTTTTTTAACCTAGAGAGAGTTTTAATAAAAGAAACATTTAGACGTTGTACTTAGGCGTTTTGTTTTCTTAGTTAACGTTTCTTTTTGAACTAATGACTTCCAGCTGACTTAAAATGGGGCAAAATTACACCTGTTCATAAAAGTGAAATGAACATTGAACTGAAAGTTATCGACCAATCACTTTAACCTCTGTTTCTAAGATGTTTGAGTATTGTTTTTTGGATTGTCTGGTGGAATATTTGAATAAATTTAACATAACATCCATGAATCAACATGGCCTCTAACGTAGAAAATCGGGAAACATACTCGCCGTTTGGTTGATGCGTGTGGTTGCCACGAGATGTAGCCACGTCCTGCAACTCTCGTCTGTTTAACTGCATTGCTATGTTAAAAGCACTTTAAGGTCCCTTACCTTTTCGTCAGACCCGGAGCCTTCCCGATGAGCCGTAGACGGCGAAGCGCGACCAAAGATTGGGTCTGACGGAAAGATAAGGGACAACCCTGTGCACGAACTTATTTTAAGTTTGTTGTTTCTAAATACTTGAGGTACCTCGACGTATCTAGGATCAGTCTTGAAACTATGCAGACTTGAAATAGAAGATGAACCACATTCTTGACGATTTAATATCATCTTTTATAGGAGGAAGAATGTGTAATATTGAACATATGTATTCATTTGTTACCTGTATTTGAATTCGTTCTGACCGGTAATATTTTTAAGAAAAAGTTAGATTGTTTTAGTATTTGACGAGAAAATAATTACTATTATAAACAAAAATCACAACTATAAGCCTCATTTATTAATCACCCGGTATAGAAATAAAGCTCAAACATACAAAAATAATAATGTTGAGCTTGCCTAACCATTTTTATGAATCGATTTTATTTTCAGATTTATGGCGATACATCAATTCACAACCTTCTCGCAGAAAAGTAAAACAGTTTGACGCGAAACCCTAACATAAAACATTCAGTCGTAAAAATTTAACATTTTGAAAGAAAGCGTTTAAAAGACGGTAACATTCAAGTTTTATGGTTCAATAAACTTTTACGGAAAGGTTCTTATATTATTTTACTAATGCGCATGAAAATACAGATTCGCTTTAACCTTTAATTATTAACTTCACTTCATTTCTTTTAATTCAAATAAAAATCTCTTTTTTTTTTGTAATGATTTAAAAGTTTCATAAAAATTCTGAAATAGTCTTTCAGTTTTAGGAGTAGATGCGGATTTATAATATACGTACCAAAAATAGCTGCGAAATATGGTATAAAAATCATGTACATCATAGACGCCAAGAACAATTATTTATACAGGGTCGTTGGAATGTATGGAAACGGTCGATTATTTCTTAAAGTAAAACAGTCAGTAAAAAATATTTTAGATAAAAGTTTTAGGGTTTTTTAAGGTGTATTAGAATTTTAAAAAAATAAGTATACAGGTTGAGTCAGAAAACCGTAGAGGAACAAAGTTACTTTTTTTTAAATGGAACACCCTATTTCTTAGAGTATTTTTGGATTTTGCATAAAATAACAATTATTTTCCAATACGTGCATTATAAGTTTAAGTTTAAACTTAATAGTTTCCGAGATATCGACTTTTGAAAAATTACATTTTTGAACTTTGACAGCTTCTAGGTTTCTAACGGTACGTCTTAGAGTAAAACGGTTTGCATGTCCCTATCTTAGTTTCTTATTATCTTCCTAAAAGTCTCAACTTCCGGTTAAACCGGATGTAACTCAAAAGCCGGAAATACAGTACTTCCCGTTTAACCGGAAGTTGATGTTTTTGGGAAGATAATAAAAAAGTAAGATAGGTACATGAAAGCCGTTTTACTCTAAAACGTACCGTTACAAAGCTGGAAGCTGTCAAAGTTCAAAAATGTCATTTTCCAAAAGTAGATATCTCGGAAACTATTAGGTTTAGACTTATAATGCGCTTAATAAAAAATAATTGTTATTTTATACTAAATACAAAAATATTTGAAGATATAGGGTGTTCCATTTAAAAAAAGGTAACTTTGCTTCCCTACGACTTTCTGACTCATCCTGTATATTTATTTTTTTTTTAAATTCTAATAAACCTTAAAAAACCCTAAAAGTTTTATCAAAAATATTTTTTTCTAATTTTGTTTCATAAGAAATCTGTTTCGACACCGTTTTCAGTATCGAAACAGATCTGTTTCGGCACCGTTTTTTTATTTTTTAAAGGTTGGCATTGGTAAATATTTAAATGTTTTATTCTGTTGCCGTCTGACGTTTCCTGTTATTGTGATCCATGAGAAAAGAAAGTTGTCGGGATTTCTCTGGTAAAAGTTGCTTTATTGTTTTATTAGCAATATCCCTTAACTCAGGGGGAGTTGAACTTTATTGAATTTAATTGAGATTATCATGCTCCATATTTTTTTATTTATAATTATGAACAACTCTATGAAATATTAAAACACAAATTTCGTAACAATGACACAAAGAAAATATTATTTATTGTCAAGGCTACTATGATAAAAGTAAATTTATAGTATTACCAACATAGAATTTAGACATACAATTTTACAAAATTTGAAGGGTTGATTTTCTTTTTAAATATGTATTTTCTTATTGAAAAAAATACAAAATAGAAAAAATAGTATAAAGTACATGTTTTATAAAGCAGTTAGAGCACTTGTCCCGTTAAAAAACTCGCCGCAAGCGTCTCGTTTTTTAACATGGACGCGTGCTATAACATGATGGTTTATAAAACATGTACTTTAATATACTATTTGCTAACTGTTATACTTTAAGAAATAATCGACCGCTTCCATACATACCAACGACCCTGTATAATGCTTACATTTATTCTGAAAATGATTCAGGCGACCAATAAAATTATTAACAGAAGATTTAAAAAAAAACGTAAAGCTGCACTAAGATTGTTTAGGCCTACAGAAAAAAGTAAGAGAAAGGCAACAGGAACTGGTTGAGCAGTTTGCAACTGGTGACAGAGCTAGAAAAAGGGATCTTACATTTTTAGGAACCTTAAAAATGAACAAGCCGATGATTTCTGTTTTGTTTTAGCCAAACAAACAAAGAGACATTGGCAGTGACTTATATAGATATAGAAAAAACATTACTTTTCGCTTCCACATTCCCAAGAAAAATGTAACCTTGGGAGAAATGGAAAAATTGAATGAAAAGTGTAAAAAGTATTTTGTTTATCGGAGGATCCGTAGATGGACAATGACGGTATTGCTGCAAATTGTCAATATGCACACTATTAACGCGTGTATTTTGTACCAAAGTTATAAATACTCTAGTCCTATAGATCGCTCTGACATAAATTAATTAAATTACTAGGAAAAAGTCTAATCATGCCATTCGTAAATCACAAATATACTGAGAACCCTAAGGTGTATCCAAGCTTGTGATAAAACCCCGTGTCGTGACACCATCGCGAACCTCGTCGCGTGTAGTCTGGATGGTACTTCGTAACCGCAACGCGTGACATCGCCGCCTCTATCGCGTGTTCTTAGTCCGTGTCATCTATTGTCGTTTTTTTGGCGTTGAATCAAAGGGAGGCCACGCGACTACGTTCGCGAAGTCTGGACGAGACCGCGTATATATCATCGGACCGTTATGATTTATAAATGCATGTTGCCTATTCTTATTCAAATGAGCGGAACGCAATTAAGTTCGCGACGATGATACGCAACAATGACACGCGAAAATGTTCGCGACCCGAGGTTCTCTCAGCCTGGACGCTACTTAAGAGTCATTTACCTCAGCGGCTCATTTTAATAAAAAAAAAATAATGACTGATGACACGCGGTAATCATGACGTAGTCACGCGTTACAGTTACGGAGTATCATCCAGACTACACGACACGGGATCTTGTTATAAGTCTGGACGCACCTATACGATGAGCGGCTTCAAACAAGAAAAACTTGTTCCTTATGTCCCTATAAATTAAAACCAAAAAAAATTGTTGTTTGTCGTCAGTGTGAAACCCCAATTTGTTTGGAACGTACCAAAAAAATAAGTTCTAATTGGGTAGAAAATGGAAACAAATAGAATGCATAACGTTTTTTTTACGTAGGAATATGTATGTGTATAGTTTTTTGTAATTTCTTTGTGATATTCTGATGAAAAAAAGAGACTTAACAAAATGACAAAGTTTTAATTTTTTGCAAAAAAAAAACAATGGATTTTATTGTACGGTATATATACAGGGTGTTGGAAAAATGTGC
Source organism: Polydrusus tereticollis (assembly GCA_963920685.1). NCBI lineage: Eukaryota > Metazoa > Arthropoda > Insecta > Coleoptera > Curculionidae > Polydrusus > Polydrusus tereticollis. The sequence goes on from OY987326.1 coordinate 129,440,371, forward strand.
TTGAATACTTGGACAGAATCTACGTGACAAAATAAAGGTATAGTAAGTCATCTTATTAATTTAAACGATAACCTGTGTGCACCCAGTTTAAAAATAGATTTAATGATAATTAAAATGTTTAATGGTAATTTATGACTATACTATTTTGTTGTCTTTAACATGACGTAATTGGTTTTGTAATATCTGTCAAAACAAACAAATTACAATTCAGGGTAGCGGATAAAGATTAATACTTATTTTCATATTTTTGTCATTTTAAACCATTCCCAAACTAACTGTCTTGAAGTTAAATCTTCTTTGTAATTCTATTTATAGCTTTTATTTGGGTTTTATACTATTCATATTATGAGTAAAAAAACTTCTGCCTAAAAAATATATTTACGAATTACAAAAGTAAAAGAAAATAGTTTAAAACGTCAAAACTTTATTGTCAAGTAACCACTTCAAAAAGCTTTTGTTTACCGTTCTTTCTACTCTGTTTGTTCTACCCTTAACATAAGAACTTGAGTGGGTATATTTAAAAAAAGTGTATTAGAAAGAGCAAGGTATTTTCTTTTGAAAGTTAATTTCGGTTTAAACAAACAAACAATGTTTGTCAAATATTTTTTCGGATTGAAAGCTTTATCGGAAAAATATAAAGTTGCATCAAGATTTCTATGCCGTTGCGTCATTCTCCCGGTTTGGGCCCAAGGGCATTTAGGCTTTTGGTTTTTATGCGTATGTGATCGCAATATATAGGTATGCTTAAATTTTGAAAGATGGCTTCACTGAAGGGTGCGATGGGAGCGATGGACTTTTATTACTACAAGAAGTATCTTCGGCAATATATTGTGATGAAAAAATATGTATGTGGGTTAAAGGATCCATGATGTTTTAGAATGCTTAAACTGTTCATATGACAAAACAATTAAATTAATTTCTGGGAATGCCCCGCACAGCTTTCTTGGCAACTAGTACATTATTAACTAGTAGCTGCGATCGAGTTCCCTCTTCGAGCAAACATGGAATGCATTCATAAATTCGAATAAAATAAACATTTTTTAATTTAATAAAGAAAATATAATATTTCCAACGTCCGTGTAAATCCTGCGGACTATGATTTGGAAACAATCGGGGTTTTAGTCAAGTAAGGATTTTCAGAAAAACTTGAAGTTATTGCAACATTCTGTAATTTTAATTTAAGCTCAACTAAATTTATATGATAAATTTTTCTAAACTCCAATATAATTTGGGATACCTGGTACACTAGAAACTGGCAGAAATGTTAAAATATATTAACTGTCATCACTCTATACTGTAAGATCACAAAACATAATGTTATAATTTAACATGACGTTATTTTACACCCTGTACCCTTTACACCCAACACAGTGAGTCGAGAAGATTAAAGAAATCTATAAAAAAACCTACACCACAAAAAATCTTTATCACATAATTTTTTACGTAGCAAATCTTATTTTAAACAATCCTGGATCTTATACTTAATACAAAATAAATTATTAATTTCTTTCTTAATTCAAAAAAGAGCACATACATAATATATATACCCTCTATACATAAATAAGTACATTAAAAAAAAAAACACTTTGCCCAAACAAACTAAAAATGCTCAAAACTCCCACAACATATTAAAGTAACATCGCTATAATCAAAGAAAACAAGGTCTGTCTATACACCAAACTAAAATTTTTATTTGTCCCTTTAAGGTGAAAAAAGGATTAAAGAGTGTACATAATTTAATGTCATTTTAGGTTGTACTAGTTTCAACTTTAGTCAAAGTCATCATCAGCAACCATACAATTAAGAATTATGTTTAGGATGTACCTAAATAAACGAACTAAAACAAATTAAAAGGGGGGGGGGGGAACGAAGTGGTTCAACAATACATGGCCATAACGTGCACCTTATGCAGCCAATGGACTCGACAGAAGACAATCACCTACACGATGCTACTTTCAGCAATGAAGGAAATTAGATGCGAAAATTGTAGTAGAGGAAAAATTCCAAAGCGAACATTCGCTTTGAACAGCATTAAGTCTTAAGTCATGTTCCTAATTTGTGCCTCTTTTACTAAAAAGAAAAGAAAAAAGAAAATCAAACCTGGAAACCCTGAGCTACAAAAAAAAACGCCTTTATGGGACACCATGTTTATGTAGATTTTCGTATTTTAACAGAATGGGACTTTCTCTGCCAATAAGTTTGCATTTTTATTTTAAAATATGTAAAAAAAGAGACAGTTCTTCATTTCTCTGTCATACACCCAAAAACGAATATCAATTTGTTCCAGTTTTACACATTTGTGTATCTTATGGGAAAAAAATGTAAAAAAATATACGTCCGCATCCTAAATAAATATTTTAAAACTCATACAAAATTACTGAAAGAAAATCGTAATCACTCTTTAGGTATATAGTCACTAGACATATTACGACAATGGCATTTGCATGTTAAATGTTTTGAAATCAATACTGCTATTTGTAGAAAAATTAGTATCCCCACTTAAAGTTTCTTAATCTAGAAGAACTATTGAAAATGACTACCGCAAGCTAGGATGCAAGAATCCAAACTTCTCCTCATTCACTACCGAACTCTTTTAAAAACACCACGGTCGTTTCTTATTAAGTTACACCCAGCAATTATTTCTTAAGTCTGCCACATTCTCCATAGGAAATAATCCAGGGGGTTTAAGTCCGGATAACGACCAGGCCATAAGTGAGGTCCACCTCGACCAATCCAGCGATCTCCGTATGTTACTGTTAAAAACTCACGAGCAACCACACAAAAATGCGCTGATGCACCAACGTGCATAAACCACATTGCATTTCTTGTTGCCAATGGTACATCCTTCAAAAACTGAGGTAGCGTTTGTTCCAAAAAGTTGCGATACATCTCGCATACAGTCACTCACAATTCCAACCCAAACGTTCAACGAGATCTGATGTTAAAAACGATCTTCAAGCACCTCGTGGTTTTTTTTTCAGTCCACACATGGTTGTTGTGAAAATTCCTTATTGCATTTCTTGACAAAATCGATTCATCGGTAAAAAGAATCAGCGGCAGTAGCTGAGGGATTTGAACCAATGCGCAATGTGTGAAAAAGCCATTGACAGAATGTAATTCGCGGGGGAAACTCAGCAGAAAGAACCTGAACGCGCTGTATATGGTATGGGTAGAACAAATAGTCACTAAGGATTTCCAAACAGTCCCATTACTTTCATTCAAAATATTTGCAATGTTTCGAGTAGAAGTACCTGAATCTTCCTCTATCATGTGCAGCACATTCTCTTCCACTTCTATCGTACTTGGCCTTCCTGGTCACCCATTTCATTTCAATGTGCCGGTTTTATGAAGACGTTGCTGAATATTTTAAAATGTTTTTCGATCAGGAACATTACGGTCAGGAAATCGTTCAATGTACAATCACCTAGCTTGTAATCAGCAAGTCCGTAAATGAAATACATTTTAGTCATCTCGGCGTTCGTACAGCGATTCATGATAGAGGACTAACAAAAGTAAAATTATTAAAGACAGGAAATACACGTCAAACAACAAAACGACTATCAGTCTCAACAAATTCGACACATACAAAATGATCAATTACGAGACGTCTTCAAATGAAATCCAGGTTTAAACTGATTTGCTTAAAAGATAACAACGTATTTAAACAAAAATTATACCCGTTCAGCACAGTGCAGTATGCACTACTTTTATTTCGGCTATATTAATAATTTCAAAAATATCAAAATCCAGTATATTCGAAACAAACCGGCTTTACAAAAATCATCAAAGAACAAATTATTCTTAGAACAGTTCAGGGAGTACCCTCTTCAGCTTTTTCCGAATGTTTAATAAACACCCTGTGTAATGAAGCGTAATTTCACAACCAATGTTTTTGCAAATTTTGAATAAAATGTTTATGCTTTTTTATAATTTAATTTCACTATAATTAAAAAAAGCCGTTTAGAGCGCAAGAAGAAAATAACAATGAATCATAACCAATAGGTAAAAACAAGTTATTTATTTAAAATATTGACCTTGAAAAAAAACAAGAAATAACTTTTACCACATATTAATCCCATGTCCTTCAAAATTTATTACCTAATAAAATTTTCATTATGTATAACCCGCAGTTTCATGTTTAACTTGAACTCGAACCATATCATTTATTTTGTTATTCCGTTCAAGGAAATTCGTTATTCAAAATCTATTCAGAATATTTCGCTTTAGTTATAATAAATCGATTTATGATATCCAGTATCTTCTAGCGAAATGGGGTTACTATGGTATCTATTTTTCATTCTCATTGTTTTTGGAAGGTCGATGAATTTTAAGAAGATTTGTTACGGGATTATATGTTCACATTTGATTCCAAATTGAGCATTGTGGAGGCCGAGAATTATTTTAAAATATAAGGTATTTTTTTAAGTTTCCTGGAAATAAAAGCATAATTGCAACTTTCTGTTAGGAAATCTCTACAAAAATTAAGAATTAAGCTCTCTCAAAATTATTTACATTGCAAGATCGTGATCATTATTTCATAAAAAATAAGTTGTTATTAAAGCTTTCTCAATAAAACATTACTGTAATTTCCTGTCAAAAATCTGTACCGGGTGAGTCAATAAGAAAGGCCGTTAGTCGCACAGCTTTCGGAATTTTTTTTTTCTCTCTTCTAATTATTTATTATTAATATTGTTATTAACAGATACTTAAACTAGTTATCCTAGAATTAAATTTTTGACAAGCAGGCTCTGAAAACAAAAGATGCGTCTTCAAATAAATTGTTGCTGGCAACATTATTGTTATTATTATTATCAAGGGCATGACGATGTTAGGGATCTAAGTTATTTAGTAAAAAACAAATATTTTTTAAAGTAACCTAAAAACAAAATACCCTAATAATTTCATGCCAGAAAATCGATTCCAGAATTTAGCATAAGCTCCCTCAGAAAGGCTTAAATTTAAGGATATTGAATAAAGAAATGAGGAATTTCTGAAAATTGATTATTTTTTTATAAACATAGATCTAATAAATTCCTGTATGTTTAATAAAAAATCATAGTATTTTTAAAAGTATTCTAAAAACAATATTATTGTAATTTCCTGAAGAGCGAGTGTCAGTGGGACACGTGGACGGCGCGAGCTATATCGAGGGAGTGGGAGGTGTGCGTTCTATTTTTAGATTATTGTTCCTTTATTAAATTATTGTTTTCTGGTTTGTTGCTGTTAGCAGTGACCAGCGGCGTTCCGAGAATTACTTTCTTTCAATAAATAGTATTCATCAAACCATATTATTTGAATTTAAAAATGTCCAAATGGTTATACAATATTATTATGACGAAAATTGAGCCAAAAATATTTTTAAATTAAATAGGTATAAATAAATTTACTTGCAGATTTGAAGCATATTTATTCATTATAAATCTAAACAGTGTTTGTAACGCCATTCTCTCCCGATTTTTAAAATATACAGGGTGTTAAAAATTCGATGTTCACCATTGGGATCTCATAAACGGTAAGAGATACGAGGAAGTTTAAATTAGGGCAAAGTTGCGCAATTCATAGCCGACCAATATGCCAAGAAGAAATTAGGAAAATTCCGAGTACTTCCGAAGATATACGTAAAAAACCGAAAATCGCCGTTTCGGTTTTTAATTTTTCCTGGCTTTATTTAAAGAGATAATGGAAAATAAATTTCACACTTTCATTGCCACTTTTCATCTTCTATAAAGCAGTGTTCTTAGATTTCATGTCCGACGTTTTGTCTTTCGTTTGTTTTTTTAAATACGGACCTGTATTTTTTATTGCATTTATCTAAACTTTATATGCGATGTAATCTTAATACAAAATTACTTTCATTGAATATCAACGTTTCTACCCTATAAAAACATTTTCAGGAATATTTTATTTAAAAAACTTTTGGATTATTGCAGATCAAAGCCGTATCTGATAATGTATAACAGAGACAGAACGATTTTTCTCTTTCTAAAAACCCTGATCGAGAAGGCTATTGCAGATAATTTTGAAAAAGCTTTCGAGTTTGTTACAATTAGAGGATTCATTGTTTAAAGTATCATAGTTTGCCATGGAATGTAGAAACAATAAAAAGTTTGACATAAGTAATCTAAATTTCAATTACGCGGTGATAAATTCGGTCTTATCTAAAAATGAAATTTTCTTCTGAAGAAAAAAGGGATATGTTAAGAATTTATTACAGTAGCAATAGAAACTCTATGACAGCTTTAAAAAGATATTTTGAGGAGTATCCGGAAAGGGAGCAGCCAGCACAAAACATTTTTCAAAGACTTGATAGAAATTTAAGCGATTATGGCCAGCTTGGAAAGCCTCGACAAAAATATGGTAACCGTATTACAGAAGACGAAATTCAGAACGTTTTAGGCCAGGTATGTAACATGAAACTTCACAAAAATTGTTTTTTTACAAAATAAGTTAACATTGTATACATACAATATCCTGAAATCCTATGATGTTTCACGTTATTGTAGGTGGACAATGATGCAACTATATCCAGTAGGCAAATTGAAGCGGAATCCAATTTGCCATCCTTAAACCATGTTAAAGCATGGAAAGTTCTAAAAAATGCCGGTTTGAGACCCTACAAAATTCATATATCACATGCATTGCGAGAAGGAGACGCTGAGAGAAGGCTAACTTTTTGTAATTGGCTACTAGATCAAGATAACCAAAATCGCTATTTTTTAAGCAATATTCTTTGGAGTGATGAGGCTACATTTACAAATTGTGGTGTTTTTAATAGAAACAATGAACATATTTGGGCAAGAGAAAATCCCAGAGATAATAGAGAAGTACGCAAGCAAGTACGCTTTTCTCTGAATGTTTGGGCAGGGATAATAGGAGATAGAATTTTTGGTCCTGTTTTTTTAACACAACGGCTAACAGGGGAGGATTATCTAGTATTTTTAAATAATACATTCCAAGATTTTTTATCTGAAATCCCGCTTGCACGGCTGCAACAAATTTGGTTTCAGCAAGATGGAGCACCCGCTCATGGCACGAGAGATGTAACAACCTTCTTACATGCTGAATTTCCAGGCAGATGGATTGGAAATCGTGGTTTTATTGAGTGGCCGGCAAACGACAGCAGTAGAGTCCACCAGTGGACTTATAGAATATTAGAATGGCATGTGCCCAGGCCGCCCACCTGCCCAAGGATTCCCACTCTTCCCTACATCCTAATTTCTCGAGGTATACAGGGGAGGTCAAAATAACCCTCTGTCGTAGAAAAAAAATTCCCCTTAACAGAGATACAGAGTTCCAAGTGGGTACCCAGCGATTTACTTTTTTAGCTCTAACTTTTGAACTGACTTGATAATTTAATGTAATTTTAATATTTTATAGAGACCGTAAAGAGTCATTAAACCATACTACAGTAGATGTTTTACACAGTCAGGGAAGCCAGGAACGAACGTACCACCACACTCGTTGGGTCAAAATTTTGATAGGTGTCATTCGACAGAGCTGAAAACTGATTTTTCAAATAGTTTGGTAATTCCCCTCCAAAAAAGGTAGTCTTAATTTATTTTAATAAAACTGACGGATTTAGAGATAAATCGGTTTTTATACGAAACACTCAAAAGTTACTAGTACGGAGATATAGAGCTCCGTTAAGGGGAACTTTAGGAATTTTTTTCTATAACAAATTAGGTTTCTGGACCTTTTCTGTATGCTTCTGAAATAAGGACGTGTACGTACCGGACACCCTGAAATACGTTGTCAAAATTGACTGTAATTCAAAGAATCCGTCCATGGTTCACAAAGAGAACTGAATTTAGTAATGTAGTGTAACTCAAAAATCAAAGTCACGGTCTCAAGTTCTAATTTTATATTGGTTACGCGTTTTACCCTAATCGGGCATCATCAGACCTAGAAACATATTACCCAGTATACACCTGTATAGAAAACGTGCAAAAGAAACAACATTTTTATATATTTTAACTGTAATACTGTAATTGGACCATAGTTATAAGGAAAAATTTCATTTCTTTTGCACGTTTTCTATACAGGTGTGTATGTTAGGTAATATGTTTGTAGGTCTGATGATGCCCGATTAGGGTAAAACGCGTAACCAATATAAAATTAGAACTTGAGACCGTGACTTTGATTTTTGAGTTACACTACAATACAAAATTCACTGTATTACCATATTTCCCCAGTTTGCCAAATTTACCAAAAATTGAAAGTTATGTAGTCATGCAGCATCGAATTTCGAAGATAAATCAAAGAATAAATCAAATTCGATTCAATAGCTTTCTTGCAGTATTACACCCCATTTTATCAATATAGAGGTTACTGAGAATATCTCTTGCAATCGGTACCAATATCAAGAGAAAACCACACTCAAAAATACGTGTATTTCATGAGCATGACGGTAATAGGGTTTTAAATTATTCAGTAAGAAATAAGAACTTTTTGAAACTAATATTAGAACAAAACATCCTTGCAATTTCCTGTTAAGAAATCAGTACAAAAATTTAGCATAAAGCTCCCTGAAAATTTATTAAGTTTCATGAGCATAACGACAATAGAGCCGTAAGATATTTACTAAAACATATGATATGTTTAAAAGCAAATACATTATTGCCATTTCCTATTAAGAAATCTGGTTCTTACTCAAAAATGATTAAAATACATGATATTTAATTTAAAAAAATAGACATTTCTGAAAGTATTATCAAAAAATCGTAATTTCGTGTTAAGAAATCTGTTCAAAAATAAAAGTATAAGCCCAATTAAAACTTCTTATTTTTCATGAACATAAACTTAATAGTGTCCTATGACATTTAATAAACAATATGGTAATTTTGAAAGTAAGCTAAAAACAATATTATTGCAATTTTCCGTTAAGAAATCTGAACAAAAATCAAAACTTTAAATCACTCAAAAATTCTCTTAACTTTATCATCACTTCTAAATTTACTTACCGTCCTGTTTCCCAAATTTCTTATTCTACAGCCCAGATACGTCGTCTTCCCAACAAGAGCGGTGACGTTTTTAGACACGCTCTTGTCAAAATATGGACCTCTGTCGATTATTAAGGGCTCTATTTCATTATCTCCCTCTGGATAATTTTGGGAATCATCTTGCCTTTTGACTCGACTGAAGCCTGCAATGAAAACAAAATCATTACTTTACAAAAACAGCTTGAAGTTGAAAATTGCGGTCTCAAATAAAAACATGTTATTTCAAGTTACTGGAAATGACAAAGACAGCAAAAACATCATACAACTTTCTTGTTTTAGTCGGGAATCTCACAGAGCTTACTGATTTAAATCATAATAACGTATGTCTTAAAAATTTTGGCACATCACTCAATTATAATACTCGATAATAATAAAATATTCAGTTGGCTTTGGAAACAAAAATCTTCAATGTCTCCCCTTTATTGTGACAGTTCAGTTTGAGAAAATGATTTGCGTTAAAATGGGTTATGACTTAGAACTTTTAGTATCTACAATTTAGTTGGGCGGACGCCTAAGCCAGAAATAATAGTATATTGGAAAATTAAAATATCTCACGCCCTACTATTTATCATAAGAATAGCTGATTGTAAGCACGTTATAAAATCATGCGTAAATTTATCAAAAAGTAGAAGACCCAAGATTTTTACCCAAGAAAGAATAAATAGATTGGTGTGGATCACTACCAGTATACTGCTGTCAATATCATCACTGTCGCTGCTCTTATTATTAACTGAAATAAATAATGGTGCCACTTCTTCCATGCATTGGTCATTTGGCAAAAATCCATACTCAATATCTACGTCATGGTTACAATGTTTTTCCCAGTCTTGTTGTGGTTTGAACGCAATACCTGTTTCAGTCCATTCCTTTAATAACTTTATTGTGAACTCTCCCGTAGTGTTGTGCATTCTTATAAAGTGTTTTAATTACGCCCACACTATTTCTGCTGGATTTAGTTCACACATATACATAAATTAAATTGTCTGCGTTATTAAAATTCTTAAAAAATATCATAATTCTGGTGCATGTAAATAATACTTGAAGATTTAGCCAACATTGCCAAATACTTCACTAGCTTGACTATGGATAACTCAGCCTTTTATGTAATGTATTAGTTTTGCAATCACCTACATACGTTTAAATCCAGAGTTCAGCCCATACCCTAAAAAGACAAGAAGACCTTGCCAAAAAACTATCGTCCATGTCACATTGCTTTTGGTTACATGAAAAGTTATGGAGAAGAATATCAACGAAAAATTATTAAAGTACCTGGAAGGCTTCAACTTTATTAGTGACCACCAGTATGAATTCCGTAAACCTAGATCAACAGGAGACCTTTTCGCTTATGTTACTCACGTTTGGAACAATGCAATAGAACATCATGGGGAGTCCCGGGCGGTAGCACTGGACATCTCCAAGGCCTTTGACCGAGTATGGCATAAGGGGCTCCTAACTAAAGTGAGAGCGTATGAAATGCTGGTTCAGTTTTGTTTATGACTGTCAAGCTTTCTTACAGACCGTTCTCTGGGAGTGGCGATGGACAGATTTCTTTCAGACACATTTAACATTAACGCCGGAGTCCATCAAAGTTCTATATTGTCGCCCACCCTCTTTTTACTATACATTAACGATCTTTCGGAAAAAACTAAAAATCCTATATATAGCTTCGCTGATGACAGCACACTTGTTTTATCTTTTACTTTTGATGCTCGGACATCGGCTGCCAATGCCCATCTCTATAGGCAGCAAGAGGTCTCACATCTCAAAAAAGACCTAGAAAAAATTCGGTCTTGGGGTGGCAGTAACCAAGTAGAATTTAACGCTAAAAAACTCAGGCGGCAGTTTTTTCTAAAACAGTTAATGTTAAAGAACCGGAAATAGTCATGACGGGATACTCGATTCCCTTGGCTTCATCAATTAATTTATTGGGCGTCAATTTGGATAGTCACATGTCTAGGCATAGGTGCTAATGCAGCCTCGCAGAAGCTTTAAATACCTTTCCGAAGTGAGAACCTCTATACACCTAAACAACCTAATATATTTATATGTATTATATTTTAATGTTCTTCCGGCAGAAATCAAACAATTGCCGTTTCTTAGCTTTAAAAAGAAAATGAAACAAATTATGATTTTCAACTCATTTTATTCGCCTGAAGAGTATATGTCGCATTTCTCGTAGTTTTTGTATAATGTATCTACTATTGTAAATTTTACATTTTGAATTTTAAATCTGTGTGTTTTTATGTTGTCACGTAAACTTTACATTCTGAATTTTAAATTTTTTAAATTTGTTTACTTGTCACGTATCAGAACCTTAACGGTAGTTTTAATTTTAAATTTATTACTGGTATAATCTGGTTTCTGAGTGAAAATGTTTTTTTTTCCTGCAGACTGATTATTATTATTTTGACGTATGTATATTACATTTGTGATCCTCACATGAAATAAAGATTTTGATTTTGATTTTGATTTTGAACTTAAAAAGTCTCTATAAAGCCCAAATTCGACCATCACTGGAGTACTGGTCGCATATTTGGGGCTCTGCTCCTAAACATACCCTGAGATTGCTAGTTTATATTCAAAGAAGAGCCATTCGCTTGATCGGTGACCATAGTCTGACAAACAATCTGAAAAGCCTTGAACATCGAAGGCAGGTTGGCGACTTGAGTCTATTTTACAAATATTTTCATGGCAAGTGCTTAACTGAGGTTGCCCGCTTGATTCCACCCAGAGCGGTGCATGGTAGAAATACACAACAAGCCACTGCAGCCCACCCGTATGTGGTTCAGCTTAGAGTCCCTTAAACGACACTGTTGAAAAGTTCTTTTATCTGGAGAAAGTCATCACTCTGGAACGACCTCCCTGAGGCCGTATTCCCCAACGAGTATAATCTCCAAAGATTCAAGACCAATGTTTCCTGCATTAAATAATATAATCTGACAATAAGTTTTCGACTGACCTTGTTGCTATGTCAATTAATAATTTGGCAATTGACATAGTACCATCATTATCAAAGTTTACTAAAATAAGATCAACATTCTTAATTTTTAAGTTCATTTTACCGTTACACATGGACAACTATACGAGCTTCGAGAAGGTTGACATGCTCCTGGTATACAGGTTTTGTCAAAGAAATGGGCGTCAAAGTGGTTAGAGTTTACATGGAAAGATTTCCTAACCGTAAAATACCAAACGACTAAACATTTGTCAATATAGCGCGTCATCTGAGGAAACGGGAAGCTTTAAGAAAAAGGTTGATGATAAGGGTCCTATACGGGCAACTCTAACTGTTAAAAGAGAAGAGGAAATTTTGGGAAACGTTAAAGAAGAACCGCGTATCAGTATCCGCTCCTTCGAACAAGAGTTAATTGTTCCTAAAACTATTTTAAATAATATTATTATTATCCCACCTCACCGAACTAGTTATTTGTTTTAAGACTGTGTGGGTAGATTAGTAAAAAATTATAACTCCAATTTCCTGGACTATGTCCTATTTTATCAATCATTCAAAATTTTTAAGAAAAACATTTTAAAATTTGAATCTCTTGTTTCCCTGTCGCATCTTCTCTTTTTTTTATTTTTTTATTATACATAAGATCTTTGTTTGTTTGCTTTTCTTTTTATCTTTTTAAAATTATTATTGTCATGCCATTTGGAGAGATATTTCTCTGAAGAGTATTGTGTAAATAAATAAATAAATAAATGTTAGTAGCTCAACTTATTAATTAATATTAACTTATGTGCGTCTAGTTACTAGAGAACGCACCCCTTATTTCTCAGTAATAGAAAATCGGATTACAATTCTAGAAATAGCCACAGGTAGATATTCTTGCTATACTTTTAAATATATGCAAACATAGCAAAAACCTAGTAACTCGGCATGGCCGAGAGGGCTGTTGTCAAAAAGTAACGTACTTGCAGATTTAAGAGTTTGTAAGTTACTGGCACGGGATCCGTGAATTTTAAAAAATCAGCGAGCTTTCAACATAATAATTCCATTACAAATTTATAATTGCAAGAATCCTTTTTGTTTCATGGCTTTCTCCTAAGTTTAAATATATAACGAATGTTGAACTTTTCATCTCTGTGTTATGGAGCTTACTTTTCAAATTATCTGTAAATCTGTGTAACCTAAATCGTGCCTTTTGCGATCTAGAAATATGATACCAATGGAAATTACCGCATAATAACTGTAATGTACTTATCATTATTGCTCACATTTCCATAACTATCGAAATGTTATTTACGTTTACAGTAAACGTTGAGTTAATGTCAATAATGTGCGAGAACAACATAAATTAAGATTCTCATTTAACCACCGAATCGATAACAATGCCAATACGAACGTTTCGTATCATCCATTACACAAAATCATTTGCATGCTTTGATGTTCATCGTGAATCCCAATCAACAATTGCGCCACTAATAATTTCATCGTCGAGTCAAACATAAATTCCGAGGTTAATAAAACGAGGTTGCTCTCCGCCCCTGTTCCAATCCGCGTGTATGCAAGTGTAATACGTTCTATACATATGTTTATTATGCAACCAGTGGCGTAGAAATACGAGAGGTAATGATTGAGCAGAGCAGTCGGGACCACGAAATCAAGAAAAAGCTGTTAAAAAAATTTAGAATAAGTTGGCAATCATTAGATTAATTTTCTATGGTTACATTCTGTATACTCCGTTTAATTAAGTGCTGAGTATAGCACTTTTTGCCACTCCTTGAAATAAGCGATAAGGAATATTTTAAATAAGACTGAGATTATTTATTCAGGCACTTCTGTAGTTATAGCCAGTTCATAAGCTTATTTCATCCCAAATAAATTTGTCATATACGGAAAGGGAATTTGTTGTTTTCTAAAAATTGTTTTTTGAAAACGCCTTTTCCTCGGCCCAAAATAACATATAACATAAGAGAATAAATTAATTTTTGATCAAAATGGGTTAAGTGTACTTTTTTACCAAAATTAACTTGCGTTATCAGTTGACTCAACTGCAATTCAACTATATAATGACTGCAAGTTGCGTTGCTTTGGCAGTTGTCCACTTCTTCTTCTTCAAGTGCCATCTCTACGACGGAAGTTGACAATCATCATAGCTATACTGACTTTGGAGGCTGCTGCTCTAAAGAGTTCACCCGAGGTGCATCCAAACCCTTCCTTTAAGTTCAATGGTCTCTATAATCTCCCTCTCCTTGTTCATTCTCTTCATGACGTCAGTGTTTGTTACGTAATCAGTCCATGGAATTTTCAGAATTCTTGGTAGGCTTACATTTCGAATGATTCAATTATCCTGGTAGTCTTTGCGCTCAACGTTCAAGCTTCCACGCCACATAGAAGTGCAGAGAACATCTCACCAACCTGACCCTCAAGTTCAATGTTAGGTCTCTGGTGTTGAGCACCTTTCTTATCCTGATGAAATTTGATCGGGCTATTTCTATGCGTCTCTCAATTTCCTTGCTGTAGTCATTTGTTGAGTTCATCAATATTCCGAGGTATGCGTAGTGCCTAACTTGCTCTATGTTCTTGCCGTTCACTGTCAGATTTTCTTTGTCGCGTTGGATTTTTAAGATTCTCATAAATTTGGTTTTCTTGATGTTCAGTGTCAGTCCATATTCCTCGCTGCTCCACTAAAACAACGCAATTATCACTCGAAGGCAAGATGCCAAGTAGATCGGACGATGAAAATGTTATAATTACGTACTGCTATTTAAAGAAAAGAAAAAATATCAATTGTGAATGGTGTGTTCATCCATATATCCGTAAGAATCAAAAGGAGAACGCTTTTATGCTTCACAAATAGATGAGCGCAGGTTTAACGTTTTCTAAACGATACCTAAAACTTTGTTTTTGGAATTAGTGAAAAAAATTCATTTAAAAAAGACGCAAATTACAGACCTAGCATACATGTCGAAAAAAAAATTACTCATAACATTGAGGTAAGTATTTATAAACGTTACTTCTTTTTAACAATAATAAATGTAAACTATTTAGGAAATATTTATTGTAGACCAACCACGAGGCGTCATTATTTGTACAGGATTTTGGTGTATGTAACATCTGAGATAATGGTTCCGGTGGAGTAAAACTAGTTACATTTGACGTAGATGTGCTCGGTCTACTTGCTTTCATCCCATCATATAAAATCTCACTCAAAGATCGGAAATTTTTCTCTTAAAGTATCTTGTTGGTTGATTATCCCTTAAACGTAATTCAGGAAGCAGACTGATAAAATATGCTTTCTTAGGATCTGCGCCTTCTGTAGTTTCAGTTCTAGCATTACAAGATTCGATAAACGTTTTATTCACTTCAGAAAGTTGTTCCGGTTTTCTCTTTATATTTATAGTTTTTTTTTGTTGCTGCTGATGCTGAATTGGTTCGTTCTCAGTTTCTACTACCAAAGATTCATTATTGGTACATTTGGGCTCCTCACTATCGATATCTGAGATTTCCGAATAAGAAACGGGCGCGGGCGGAGAAGGCATATTTCCAGAGATATTAGTAGCACTTGCTCAAAGTATTATTTTATTTACATTTAAACAAAGAGAGTTAGAGTCGCACCAAGCTTTGATTTATTCAAGATCTTGATTAGTTCCACTCTTAAAAGGTTTGCCATTGCTTGAATACCACAAAAAAGTGGAGTCGTCCGCAAGAAGTGTAAACTGACCACTAATATCTATATTTGTAAAGTCGTTTATATACAATAAATTTAAAGGCTTAAGCTTAAGCGTACATTTGCTTAAAAAGGGTTTCCAAATATTCTTAAAGAGGGTTTACTAAAGCAGTTATTAGGGTTCAAGGTTAAGATAGCTGCTCCTCTAAATTTTCTATTTCGTTAATTATCCTTTATAATAACGAGTGATTTTTAATTATTTTGCTCAAGGGAGGCCATGCATTTTAAAAGCATCATGGCCGTACTGCGTAGATAAGATGACATGATTTTTTTATGACATTTACGTCTTATTTGAATTTGTGTATTTGTAAAGTTTAAAAATTGGAGAAATTTTGTAATTTTTGCAGTTATTTGAAGGTAGGTTACTATTGCTTTAACTAATATTTCTCCGGGGAGTCGTCTTTTGACTATTATAAAGTGCTATTTGCAGGATATGATTTAATTTTTTATTTTTTTTTTATTTTTCAGCGTATCAAGTTTTGGTGAAGCTTTGTTGCCGGATTGAAAGTTCTACAGTAAAAATGTTTAGTGAAGCACAAAAAAATTTTATTGTTGAAAGTTTTTTTAGAAATGGAAACAAAATAGGCGGTGTGTGGAATTACTCTATGCATGACTGCTTTGATGAATTTCGAACAGAGTTTCCTGATGTTGCGGTGACCTTTTATAATTTTCGTACTGGGTCACAATACCTAATTGATAAATTTCGTCAGACTGGTTCTGTTCAACATAAAAAAGGGGCTGGAAGACCAACGAAACGATCGAATGAGGTTATTGAAGAAGCGCGACAAATTATGGAAAATAATCCTTCAACTTCTATTAGGCATTTATCTCAACAAATTCAGCAAACGGATTTATGCTACAGTACATGTCAAACACTTTTGAAAAAGGATCTGCATCTATAGGTACCCTTATCGTGTTACGGCTATTCATGAACTCCTTCCCAATGACGTTCCCCAAAGACTTAATTTTTGTGAATGGTTTTTAAACAATTTTCAAGAAGAAAATAGTGGTGCTTTTGAAAAAACATTTTTTACCGATGAGGCTTATTTTTATTTATCAGGCTATGTTAATTCACAAAATATGCGAATGTGGAATACGCAAAATCCGCATGTTTTTGTAGAAAGACCTCTTCATCCTCAAAAAGTTGGTGTGTGGGCAGCAATTAGTTCTAGAAGAATAGTAGGCCCAATTTACTTTGATGGCACAATTACAGCTGAGAGATATCGGATCGAAATTCTGACAACATTTATTAATGAGCTTCACGATGATGAATTGCGGGAAGGTTACTACCAACAAGATGGCGCTACACCTCATGTAACCAGCGAAAATTTAAATTTTTTAAGTGAATTTTTTGAAAACAGAGTTATAAGCCGAAATACGCAACAAATATGGCCACCTCGTTCCTGCGATTTAACACCCTGCGATTTCTTCTTGTGGCCTTTTATAAAAAACTCCATTTATCGAACACCAATTGAGGATATAAATGATCCTAAACGAAGGATTTCAGAAAAAATTGCCGAAATTAATAATTCTCCAAACGTATTGGTTAATGTGTCTCTGAGGGTAAGAAGAAACATCAGAAGGTGTCTAGAAGTAGGAGGCGGCCATATAAAGTAGGCTTTCAAAATAAGATAGCTCAGGATTTTATATTACATACCGTCAAAAAACATTATTTTAGGTTTTCAACGTGACAACGCTGCTTTCTTGCAAATTCGCCCTATGATTTCATCTACGCGCTACTGCTACACTATGTATACTGGGTCACAGCCGCCCTTGAGCAAAATAATTAATAATCACTCGTTATATATAACTTCTGCCCTGACCGTTGGAAGTGGTAGCCGTAGATTGAATATTGTCGTTCGCGTTCTGGAATATTTTAAAGTAAGTGTCAAGTTTCTATGGTTTCTAAAAAAGAAGGTTTTAGACGGACTGACAATTTTTCAGTAGGTTATGTGATAAGAATAAACCAGAGATACATTAAAAAGAAATTTTGCATTTATCTTTGCATCAAGTATTATTGTTATTTGTAGTTAATCTATCGGAATTTGTTACTTTTACTTTATTATTATGTATATGACGTACGCCTAGTGTGTAGATATGTTTGAGGTTTAAAATGCGCCAAGGGAGACCACTTCAATGTATTTTCCGTATTGAATGTTTGTAATTGTTATTTAAAAAAAAATCGCGAATAACAAACATATCATTAATATCACTGATCGAATTGTGAATAAATAAATAAGTAAATTATGGACTTGAGGAGTTAGACTTGACAATGATTTTAAACTTTAATGACATCATTTGTGATTTTAACAAATAATATGCAAAAAAAAATGTAATTGGAAGTCATTGCGTCACGTTGTAAAGTATCTAACTTATTTATATTATTTTTATTGTTGTTTTAAAATTAGGTAAATACTACCTTTATTTATTATATTTGTTACTATTTTATTGCTTTTCTTAATGAATTATAAATTACTGGTTAAAGCATTTACATTAATAAACTAGATTTTTTTGCAGTAATATCCGTAATCTGTAATATTCGACTAATAGTCTGCAATAGTTAATAAATAGGCGGCAAAATATTTTTTTAGCCAAGAGCCAGAGAGCTAAATCCGGCCCTGACGATACTACGTAGATTGAAAGAAAACGGTCAGTAAAAAAGTGCAAAATTGATAAAATACAAAATAAGCAAATAACACGAATTATCACAACAGACAGAGAAACCCAAATGAAACCATTTTTCTTAGCCATTAACTTTGATCGTCTGACAAAGGTCATGTTCTTATGAATTGACCAATTTTCTCCGACTTTTTCTTTGTCGAGTCTTTTCATTAATTTAAGTGAATTTTCCGGAGAGGGAAAATTCCGATATTAGCAGCAGCATCCAGAAATGCGAACACTTCGCTATAATTAGAAGGAACTGTATTTTTTTGTCTGTAGTATCCGTCCATCACTCGATTAGGATATACGAGTATATGTTAGGGTTTTTCTTGAAAACAAGGTTGTGTAATAGTATATTAAAAACTGAGGTGGAAAGAAAAGGAAATTTCTGTCCAGAGATTAAGAAGTTTACCGAGACGCGAAGGTCGAGGTAAACTTTTATCTTGAGGTGGAATAAAACGTTTTACCGAGGTATGCATACTATTTTATTTAAACTATTATTTTTTTTATATTCTGTTTTAAAAAAATTGTGGAGGTGTTAAAGCTCAACCAAAAAGGGGAAGACCGGCAAGCGTTACAAATGAAATGGACGTCAAGTTAGATGTGATGGAAAATCCAATAACTTAGACACAACACAGGATTTTAAATCAAAACATGAGTCGATATTCCGTTCAAAAAATGACCAAACGGAAAAAATTTCACCCAAATAAAAATAATTTATTACAAGAATTGAGTGAAGATGATTTTGATTATAAAATCGAGTTCTGTGAAATTATTATGGACACTCTCAACCAAAATGCTAACTTTGTCAACCATATATTGTTTACTGACCAATCTACATCTTGTTTAAATGGTCATTGGATGGAGCAAATTCATGCCCAATATCTACATCTTGTTTAAATGGTCATTGGATGGAGCAAATTCATGCCCAATATCCACAAAAATTCAATGTTTGGTGCTGCAGTTATGGTGGATGTCCATAAAACCCTATTCTATAAACGAAAATTTGACCTTTGAATGCTATTTATTACTTCTGCAAGAGCAGAGCTTAACGATTATTCCCGAACAATCATAATCCCAATTTATTGGCAGAACAAAAATATGATCTTAACAATGTGTGACTCCTCCAGATTTTGGACGTGTGATGCGGGAATATCTAGACGAAACTTGTCCTGGTAAATGAATTGGACACAGGGGTGCAATTAAATGGCCAGTTAGGTTTTCCAATATGACACCGCTTGACTTTTTTCTGTGGGGTCATATAAAAAGTTTAGTCAACAAAAATAGGCCACAATACTTCGAAGAGTTAAAAAAAAGATTAAGGCATACTTTTATCCTTTTAGATGCACCACAGAGTTTTGTTTAAGGATTTCATTACTGCCAGGAGGTAAACGGTGGACTCAACTCAACTCAAGACCTGCTTTATTATTAGAGAAGACGTTCTCATTGATAAAGCTGAAATAGTATAAGTACCGAAGTATAAAGAAATCGTCCAATATTATGAAGGCATTGATTAGAAGAGCGCACACGGGAGCGATCTTCTTTGGCGTAAGCAAAACTTTTGGTAAGGTCTGGCCTAACGGTCTCTTACTGAAAATGATAAGGCTTGGAGCTCCGAACTACATTATCAAGGTGGTAGCTTCTTTTCTGGAAAATAGAAGCTTTTCAGTCTCGTCAGAGAACGCACTTTCATTGACTAAACGCATCAGGGCGGAAGTGCCGCAAGATTCACCTCTCTCTCCGATGTTGTACAACATATACACTCACGACATACCGAAAGATAGACAAAATGAGCTCTATTTATTTGCCGACGACACTGCAATTACTGCGAAATCCAAACAACCGTGGTTGGTAGTTTCATGGTTGCAGTGCTATATTAAACTCCTAGAAAATGGCTTTCGGCTTGGAAGATTCGTCTGAATCCATCCAAGACGAAGGCCATATTTCTCTTAAAGAGTAATGTTAAACGACCTGAGACCAGGCTCAGAGTCAATGGAGTACAAGTGAACTAGTGCCAGGAAGTGAAATATCTGGGACTTATCTTTAATCAAAGACTAATCTGGAGGCCTAATTCAATTAACAGAGTCAAGCTAGCATTGCAACAGTTAGGCTCCATCTACTCCCTTTATCACAGGCTAAGTAGACTTAGCAACAGAACTAAAGTAAACCTCTACAAGGTCCTGGTCAGGCCGGTTCTGACTTATGGTGCGCCCTCGTGGTGTAACATAAGCAGGACGGAGCTAAATAAGTCTCAGGTGATTCAAAATAGGGCGCTGAAGCTAATCGCAGATGTCCCCAGATACACGATGAACCGCGTGCTATATCAGGACTTTCACGTACCGACAATTAACGAATTATTTTTAAAAATTGTCACGGATTATTACAGACGTACGGACCTATTGACAAACCAACTAATAACGGACTCACATACGAGAGCTAGACAAGACGCCACCTATAAACTACCTAAAGACTGGCTACTTAATGGTTCCAACTAATAGTAGAGAGGCACTAAATTCACCAACATCAAAACAGTGTTGAGAAAAAGGCGCCAAATTATTTTGCACCGCTAAAAACTTTAAGTCAACCACGGCACAACGCACACATCAATCAAGGCAAAAAGCCGATATAAATTTTCTACTTAAATGACAAAGCCTAATAAGTTTTCGAAGACCCAATAGATGCTAAAGGTTTTACCCAACATAAAAACCCAAACAAGATGCCGTATAATAAATAGTAACAACTTTAGGCATAGTTTTAGAGCATAAGGATATTTGGTGTTCATGGGCTCGCCTTTTATTTTAATTTCAAAATTAAGAATGTCGGCACTGCGTGTATTGTTAACCTTTAATATAGATGTTCTACCATCGTTGTGTTTTCTCTTGAATTCTTAAGTGATTTTAACTTACTTTTCTACAAAAGATGAACAAAATGAGGTTTCAATATAAGAAAAAACTCCTGCTTGTTACAGCAACATACCTCTTTTTAAATAATGTACTTACATTGTCCAAACTACATAAAGTAAAAAACAAGGAGATTTAGGGTACGTCTTTTGTATTTAAGTAGGGACAAAGGGGGATTTTATAGTACGTTGATAGAGGGTATGATGGAGTAAGAATCGGATGATAAGCAACTTATTAAGCTGACGCGAATGAATCCATATTATTATTATGCAAGACGCGAAAAATTATTTGATTTTATCAATTCCTTACTGCCCTTGTTCTTGTACCCATTGACATAATAACATGTCAATGTCTTGTACCATATACGTAACAACATTGTTTTAAATATCATGTGCGCGTTTCCTTCAAGGATTTAATTTTAGTCTAAGGAATAAAAATAAACTAAGTTCAAGGTCACAACATAAAAATTAAGGCAAAAGTTAAAGCTAAAATATCATTTTGAACGCTTTTATTTGAAAACATGGTTGTAACTCATTTTTATTTCTAAAGCAATTAAAATTAAAACTGTTTACATGAACCCACCTATAGTCTTCTTTTTTGCTGACAATGTGTAAATATTCTTTTCTGCAAAACCGAGCGCTTTCTGACTAAAAAACCCCAAAATGCAAGTCCATAATATATTAGATGAGATTCTATAAGTGCGTGGTAAACTGAATTTGTAATATTTAAAGCAAGTTCATTGACTACCACTTTGACTGCAAAACATCCCGAAGCCAATTTCCTGCTCAGTGCCCTGATGTGATACTCAAATTTAAGGCCACTATCAATGACAAGACCCAGAAACTTAGTACTAGGGCACTTCTCAAGGGATAAGTCACCAATGACCAAGCCCTCCATAGCATACTTAAATTCAATTACATCTATTTTTTTCGACGTTCTACCTCTCTCTTTGTCGCAAGTTCGAATCACACCGTTCTTTGACCGTAACCAAATCTGTGCTAATAATATCTTTTACCATAAGGGCATTGTTAGAGTGCTATAATATAGTAGTATCGTCAGCGAAAAGTGTGAACTCTGTCCCAATGTCGATAAACGTCAAATCGTTAGTATAAAAGAGAACTGGTCCCAGCATCGAACCTTGACGGACTCCCTAGTCAATCACATTACTCTCAGAATAAACAGAATCCTTGAAAACTCTCTGATTTCTACTCCCTAGATAGGATTCAACCTAGTTAAATGTTTTTCCCCTGAAACCATAGCAACTGAGCTTCCGCAGCAGTATCCCATGACTCGTGCAGTCAAAGGCCTTTGATAAGCCACAGACTACCGGACACTTTGAGCACCTTATAAAATAGTTGCAAACATGTTCTCACCTCTTTTCTTCTTCTGGCATAATTATATAGTAACTAAGCGAACTTATTCATTTTTGAAATAATTTATTATGAAAAATCATTCATAACTCGATATCTCGAAAGCGCTTAAATTTGGACATGTAGTGTGATATACCGTGCGACCAAAAATAATTTTTATCTAAGAGGGCTTGGACTGAAAATGTAGGGCTTGGTTTAGACCACAATTATAAGGGGACGATATATCTAACCAAATCTAGATTAAAATTGTGTCAAATTCATATTATGCCAAACTAATGAATAAAGGGCGGAATATATACATTTTTTACATATTTTGTCAATTTTATAATAAAATGCATATTTTTCCCAAATTATTATTTTATGAGCATATTTTTATGTTTTCGGCATTATCAAAAAATTAAAAACGTCCGGTTATGAAACCTTGTAGACTCCTAGGTTTAATGTCTAGCCCGGCACTTGTTTCAAGGATTTTTCAATCTGAAGATAATTATACAGGGTGGCGCACCGAAAACCTTTCACCCAGGTTTATTTTCTTTTTAATAAATAAATCAAAATTCGCTCGAACACGTGAACCTTAATTGAATCATAGATATCTCCGGGGTGAAGATTACTCATATTAAACAGGAAAGAAAAATCCAAAATTCTTCACAAATATTTAATAATTCGCTCTACGCGTTTCGGTTTCTTAAACCATTTTCAAGAGCTATCTAAAAAGTTTATTCATATAATAATCTCAGGTATAAATCAAAATAATTTGGTGTTACTTACATAATATAGACAAAACTTTACATTAAGGACACAAACAAGCTCACAATGGCGAGCACAGGTTTACTAACTATATAAAACGGGATAAACCCAAAAAACATTTAAAAATAAAACACTTAAAAAATAAAACAAAATACACCGAACCATAGCGACATCTAGATTGTACAAAGAGAGGTTCCATTATTTAAACAATCATTCACTACTTAAATTCGTTTATAAGTCTCGCCGCTTCCCTATAGTGGGCGTTGACAGGATCGTTCAAACACTCAATTTGATTATTTATCTCTAATTTCGCTATTTCAATATTTTCTAAAAAATTCAACTTTAGGCCTTTATTCGCATTATGTAGCATTTTAAAGTTGTCTTTAGTATTAAAACTATGTAAATTTTCTCTTAAATGTAGGCCAAAAGCTGATCTCTTGTCATTAGGCGATTTCTGAGAGTTTAAATGTTCTTTTATTCTAACATTAAAACTACGTCCTGTCTGACCAGCATAGGACAACAAATACACCCCACTCTTGTCAAGCAATCTAGATTTGACAATAAAGAGGGTGAATAACGTTTTTGAGTATGCTATTTATCGGAAAAACACACATACAGACAATGTTATACCTGCTGACTCAAATCATTGTTTAGCTCATAAAATGGCAGCTTTTAACTCTTTAATCCATCGTTTGTTCACTATCCCACTCTTACCTTTAGAATTTGAGAAGGAAAAGAACATCATCTTTCAAATTGCTTATAACAACGGATACAAGATATCACTAATCAATAATTTAATAAGAAAAAAATTTAATGGCATGCTTAAGAGGGTGTTGACTGACCCCTTGGATAAGACCATAACATCTTTTCAACCTCCTAGGTATATAAGGCTTACTTTTTTGGGCACTGTTTCTTTGAGAGTGGGTAATGTATTGAAGTCTTTAAACAACAATTTTAAAATAGCTTACAAATCGGCAAACAATTTACGTAGCTTATTCTCGAGAGTAAAGGATTCAATTAACGTGCTTGACAAGAGTGGGGTGTATTTGTTGTCCTGTAACTCTTGCACGGCTAAATATGCTGGTCAGACAGGACGTAGTTTTAATGTTAGAATAAAAGAACATTTAAACTCTCAGAAATCGCCTAATGACAAGAGATCAGCTTTTGGCCTACATTTAAGAGAAAATTTACATAGTTTTAATACTAAAGACAACTTTAAAATGCTACATAATGCGAATAAAGGCCTAAAGTTGAATTTTTTAGAAAATATTGAAATAGCGAAATTAGAGATAAATAATCAAATTGAGTGTTTGAACGATCCTGTCAACGCCCACTATAGGGAAGCGGCGAGACTTATAAACGAATTTAAGTAGTGAATGATTGTTTAAATAATGGAACCTCTCTTTGTACAATCTAGATGTCGCTATGGTTCGGTGTATTTTGTTTTATTTTTTAAGTGTTTTATTTTTAAATGTTTTTTGGGTTTATCCCGTTTTATATAGTTAGTAAACCTGTGCTCGCCATTGTGAGCTTGTTTGTGTCCTTAATGTAAAGTTTTGTCTATATTATGTAAGTAACACCAAATTATTTTGATTTATACCTGAGATTATTATATGAATAAACTTTTTAGATAGCTCTTGAAAATGGTTTAAGAAACCGAAACGCGTAGAGCGAATTATTAAATATTTGTGAAGAATTTTGGATTTTTCTTTCCTGTTTAATACGTGAACCTTAGTCCTCAGAGGGACATATTTTTTTGCTATTTTCACCCCCCCCCCCCTGCTTGAACCCCTACGACGGGGTGGCTTTCACCTTTAAAATCTTAAATGGAAAGGGGATCGAGTGATACCTTATTTTAAAGGGAATTCAATTGCCCTCCCAACGCGACCTTGCTTGTTTAAATCGAGTGAATAGTTCCTAAGAAATAGGGCTAGCAAGAAAAGAAAGTTTAAAAGTAACAAAATTTACTACCGCTTGTATCAATCAAGTAAATGTTGAAAATGTTTACCTCCAACCTCCATGCAAACTGAATATCTTTTAGTAAATAAATTAATTTCAAATGTAAAAAAAGTGTTTCTAATAGCACCTTTAAAAGTGCAGACGTATAGGGAGAAATTACCAGGAGTTAGTTTACCTCCAGAACCTATAATTACTCGGTGGGGAACATGGATTAAGGCCGCAATATTCTACGCAAGACATTTTGAAGCCATTAAAGAACTAATTTTGGATTTAGATGACGATTCGCAGTGTGTTGTGCAAAGTAAAGAGTTGTTAAAAAGTGCAACTGTAGTTAGAGATCTTGTTTTTATTAATTTATACCGAACATAATATCCTCGTTAGAGAGTAGAAATTTAAGTTTAAGAGATTCAATTAGTATTATTAAAACTTTTTCCGCTAAATGTAACAACACTCCCGGTAAAGTAAGGAACAAATTGGATGTAACTGTAAAAAAAAATAAAGGATACTTAACTGCAGTATAAAGCATTTATGAGGGTAAACCATCCAACGAAGTCGTATCTTGGCCTTATACTTTACTACCTAAGTTGCAGTATTGTCCGATTACATCAGTAGATGTTGAAAGAAGCTTCTCTTTGTATGAACATATTTTTTCTGATAGAAGACAATCCTTTTTAGTTGAAGATTTTCAGAAACATTTAGTAATAAATGCATTTTATACAATTTCAGGTTAAAAAATCGATTACTTTTATTTTTCTTTGTTTTTTTTTGCATTTTTTTAAAAAAAAACATCTTTTTAGAACCCAGTGTGCATCTTTAGCGCAGTTTACTATAATAAATTAAGAGATATTGCATACTACCACGCATATTTGGTCAAAAAATGCATATAACTGCATATTTTAAAGGCAACCAAATATGCGCATATTTTGGCTGAATTTAAGTGCGCATATTCCGCCCTTTACTGATGAATATTAAAATAAGTAAACAAATACAAATTTATTTTCCTAGAACCGAACGCAAAGCACAGTCTTGCGCTTCCAAAAGAAAGCACAACGTATCACTTTTCAGAGGCGCGAGCAATTTTGAAAATAGGCGTTGAGGTGTCTTTAGTAAAGGTCGACAATTTGGTGACTGGTAAGACGGTATTTAAATAAATAATATGTACTTATGCAATTTGTAATTTTAGTTTTCCAGTAAATACATTTTGACAAACATTTTTACAAAAACACCGGTTATATAAAAAAATCATAACATAGGAATATAACTGCGCGGGGGTAAACTTCTCGCTCAGAGCGACAATATATCACTTTGCTCTCTTAAAACATACATAGATATTTTATTGTTTACAAAAATAACAAAGTACAAATATAGAGAAAGGAAAATAAAAATTATGGGAATTGCTGAAATTGGCCACCGCCATGCTTCAAGCATAAATTCACACGTGTCTTCATATTTTCGAAAGCGTTGACAAGCATCTCTGGAGAAATGTTACCACATTCTTGTATAGCCCTTTCTTGTAACTATTCTAGATTTTCAACTGGTATTTTAAAAATACAATAAATAGTAAAAGAATACTACATGGCAAGTGGTAATCATAATAATGACATATAAATATGTATACAGGGCTGCCCAGAAGTCCGGAATAAAATTAATATAGCCTTAACCTGTAACTTTTGGGGAAAATGCTCGGACACGTCAATTTAGTTTTATATATGCTCACATTTTGACGTTATTCGCTTGTTTTTTTATAGACATTTGTGAAAGATATGACGACATCGAACTTTTTTTTAAATGGAAACATACAGCTTGTGATACATCATTTGAAAGCTAATATCTCGTACAGTATGCTCATAAACTTTGACGCGATTCTGTCAAGCTATTTCAAAATGACGACTGTTAAAATTAAAAAAAAAAAAATCCCTATTTAAATAAGCGGAAATGATAAATCATTGATGTTTTTTTTTTAACTTTCAAGGTAAGAAATCTTCATTATTTCACGTTCTGACATTTTGTAACATAGTGATTTAACACTAGTTATGGTTTATTTGTTATTTATTTTGTCAAAAAAAATTAAAATGTAACGAAGCAAAACAAAACACAACAAAAACGTGGTTTGCCGTGGTAAATGCTGGAAATGTCCTCCACCCTCTACTTGGCATGCTCCCAGACGATGGTAAAATCCGTCGACGGAATTTCGAATGGCTTTAGCCGGTATGTTATGTGTCTCCAATCTAATTTTTGTTTTTCAAATCTTTAATATTATTTGGCCTATTTTGTTAAACTTTTTCTTTTAAATATCCTCAAAGAAAATAGTCTAGGGGCGTTAAGTCTGGGGACCTCGGGTGGCCATTCAATTGTACCACGTCGTCCAATCCAACAACCAAGAAATATCTAATCTAAATACCTAAATTGATTTAACAAGTTCACAATGTCACAAAATATCAGAACGTGAAACAATGAAGATTTCTTACCTTGAAAGGTAAAAAAAATCATCAATGATTTATCATTTCCGCTTATTTAAATAGGGATTTTTTTAAAACTTTTAACAGACGCCATTTTAAAATAGCTTGACAGCATCTCTCAGCAAATTCTTCCAAACTTGACTTTGCAACGCACAGTTCTTTCTGCGGCAACAGTCTGCACTAATTTCCCCTAAATTAAGCATAATATTACAGATCGCCATCAACCAGTTATAAGTAAATTTCAGAGCACTCCCTTTGGGACAGCACAAAAGGATTTCAGCCGTACTTTGAGGCTATTAATAGGCACTCGATAACCCTTTATGGGAAGAGATAACTATGCAAAGGGGCTTTAAATAATTAACTAATGGATAACGGCCCCGTTTAAAGCGTTTATAGGTGGCGTTTTGGAAATCTGTGGAAACTTGCTTACGGATACCAAATCTAAACTATAACATTTCTGGAGATTCATGTAAATAAACTGTTTGTTGTTAAACTAAACAAAACATAAATATGCCGACTTTTGGTAATTACGGAAAAAAATTGCTGCCTGGAATGAAATATCTGTAAAAAAATAACGATTTTTACATTTTCGTTTTTTAATTTTACATTTTTTCTTTGTCGTGTTTTTCAATAACGGTTGTGTCGGTATTTTTTTTTTATTTTACTTAGAACATATCATATTTAGGGATATAGTATGTGAAGCACCCAATTCCAATACTGCTTTAATCAATAAAAGAAAATAAATGGGTTAGCGGTGGCGCTGCTTTTTTAAAATAACGTTTATCTATGTCTAAAATATGGTTAATCAAAACCTCTTAGATCCCATTATAATTTGCATATTAGCCTGGTCTATAGTTTCAAAACTATTTTAATCCATCACACGTACTGTTCCAACACTGTCTACATCCAACCATAAAATTTGTCAGAACTCTTTATATCCATTGCAATTAATTCTAATGCTCTGAATATTGTACATTATTGTACATTATCAAAACTGCTTTAATCCTTTAGAATATTTTGCCGCCCAAATTGTTTAAATGCGGAGACCAGGACTGAGCTAATATGCAAATTATGAGTGCATTAACTAGAATCAAAGACATTTTATGAAATACTAAAATGAAGTTTTGATTACCAAAATAATATGTCATTTCCTCGTATTCCTGACCAAGCAATATATTACTCAAGGCAGTTACACCTGTACAAGTTTACAATTTGCGAGGGGCATTCTACTTCTAAACATCAAGTAATAAGTGCCATTACCAGCTATACGTGGACAGAAAATATAAGATGGAAAGGATCTAATGAACTTTATTAATGATATATGCAAACTTCTTTAAATCTTTAAAATGTTACAAGCTTAAAACTTTTTTACGATGGATGTCCTGGGCAAAACAAAAACATTACTATGATGTATGGGTATGCTTAGGCTAAGGCTATATTTAACCGACTAAACCGTCAGAGAGATTCATGTAACTTTCCCTATAATTGGTCATTCATATTTACCGCCTGACAGAATTTCTAGAGAAATTGAGAAGATAGTCCAAAAAAAATAGTAATAGTGGAAACTAATAAATATAGAGCTATTTTTTTTGAATATGCAACAGTCTTAGATATGCAAAAATACTTTTGCATTATTGATTAGAAAAAAGCTGTAGAAGCAACTATCAAACTTCCTATTCAATGGTTTTTTCAGTTCTTATTAGCTAAACGAATCTCAATTAATAAAATCGAGAAATCAGCGGCAAAAACTGTAATGGTAAAAGATGAGGTCAATTATCGAAGTGATTTAGGACAACACAAGTCGGTACTCAAAAAAGGAAAATTCCTTGCATTCATCAGTCCGGATTCTCTTCCTAAGGAAGTTCCAGTTAGGCAAGCAAAGCTAAATGATATAGATAAACTTTTAAAAACACACTTTGTACCGGATTGGAGAAATGTTGGTGACGTGGATTTAACGTTCTATAAAAATATTATTATAGAATGCAGGAGATATGCGACACTAAAACTTTGGATGGCCGTTTCGATGCCGTTCCAATGAACTTAAATTTCCTTTTATTGAGTTCCGGATTGAGTTTTATGTTGTACCAAGTAATTTCGAATAAAAAAAAATTTTTTTACTCTTTCAAAACTATTTTAATCCGATTTCGACAAATTCCAAACTTCCTTTCCTTTCTTCAAGGAGAATGGACTTTACGACACTTAAGATCATCCATGAATGTGGAAGTCCCCTTTTATTTGATTTGAAAAGGTCCACCAACTTTAGTTGGCACAATATGTGGTAGTAGATGATCCTTATTTATAATATGATTTGTACATGAAACCTTGATTTTCTTTTTTCTGTTTTTCTGAGATGGAAGCATCGCACAGCTAATGAGGATTTTAGTTAAAGGTTTTTTTCCGGTTTTATTTTTGAAGTTTCTTGTGAGGTAATACGGTGTACGTATACCTACGTATTTTCTTGGCCACGAGCTGTTTGTGGAAGTGGATCTTTGTTAGAAAACCACATGGGCCTGTAGCCTATATGTAGATGTAATGTGTGCTGTCTTGTACCGTTCAAGTCCACCAGACTGGAGGAAGGGTGCACGTTAATTTTAATCAACACTACATGGGATCTGGATCATCTTGGAAATAATTAGGTTAGTCAGTAAGTATTAAGTTACCTTAATTCTTTCTTAAATAACATTTAACCCATTAAAATTCACCTATAATTTGTAATACCACCTTGGTAACATTGATAAGATTCTCCAGGTATTATGACCAATAGTTATGAAGGTTCCAGAACATTCTTTTTGCTTTTTTAATCAACTATACACCAAACGAGCAAAAACCCTTCATCCTGCCCTTGAGTGTGTGATTTGTTTTAATATTTAAAAATTCAACTGATTTTTTGAATACAGTTTCAATGGAATCCAGGCAATTTAAATAAATTACTAATTCCCATTTTATTTAATACCTGTGTCTTATCGCAATACTGCAAGAAAAACTATTATCAACTTTAGAAACAAGCGGTTTTCCTATTTTCAAACGCTTTGTAAGTATTTAGTTTTTCAGCCATTTAGAATAGGTGGCGCCCAAGAAGTCAAAAGAATGTACAGGCTGTCCAGTTTTCGATGGTTTTACGGGCTATCTCCGTTATTAGTAAAGATAAAGGGATACGGCTTTCGCAGCACTATGCTACTTTTTTGTGAAACAAAATATGACGCAATCAGAATTTTTCTAGTCCTCCTTGTGTTTGATATACGGGCTCCTTTTGAAATCTTTACATTTTGGGACACCCCCATATTCAGGTTAGTTCAGGTTAGTAGCTTATGTAGCTTTTGTAGCTTATCAAAGAGATAAATGCTCGTTATTTAGTTTTTTACGTAGAATCCAGTGACGTACTCAGATCTTTTCTACGTTCAATAGTTTCCGAGAAAAAAAAAAGTTGCTTTTTTTTAAATGGATCACCCTATATATTTTTTAATAATATTATTTAGTTTATAACAAGCTTCTCAGAAATATATAATACCTTATTTTTATTTTTACTATTAAGCACGATATTTACGTTTTAGTAAAAAATATGCATTTTTTGTTAGTAGACCATGACGGGCATTTAAAAAAAGATAAGAACACAGTTATTTATGTCATATTAAAAACTTCTTTAGTTTCTGTCAGAGTATTCAGGTTCTCTAAGTTGTTATAAAATATCTAATTAATAGTAAAAAATCAGTTTGTCCTAATTGTGGCAGAAAATGTAAACGAAAATAATGAAAAATACGACATGCTCGTTTGTTATGTCCATTGTAATGAAAATGCAGATGAAGCAATAAAAGTGTATTTCAATAGGTAAATATACGCCTTTTTGTAGTATCTCTATGAAGATTTATTATATTTCTTAAATAACTTGTAGATACCCCGAAAGAGGATAGCCGGATAAAATAATTTTTCTACGGATGAAATAAAATTTAATTGAACACGGTTCATTTTAAAAACCTCGGCCTAAACTCTACAACAAGGAAAACCGCGAGACTGATGAAATAAATGTTTAAGCTTCAATTTAAAAAAATCCAATTTGTTCTTGCAGAACGGTTGAAAGTTCGGTCGGAATAGTTAAATCAATGGTTCAAACAATCCTAAAAAACACAATTTTAAGCCAAATAAATTCCACATAGTACAAAACTTACATCCTGGTGATGCACAGCGCCGTATAGAGTTCTGTAAGTGGTATTTACAAAATATCAATAGGGAAAATAACTTGAAAGGACCGTTATATTGTCCGATAAGGCTCATTTTACCAGTGATGGTATATTTAATCGGCACAATACGAGGTTCTGGTCTCAGGAAAATCAGCATATAATATTTCCACTCGAACGGCAAGGCAGGTTTGGCTTTAACGTTTCATATCTTACACTAGACATTTAAAGGCAGCC
Organism: Polydrusus tereticollis; assembly: GCA_963920685.1. Lineage (NCBI taxonomy): Eukaryota > Metazoa > Arthropoda > Insecta > Coleoptera > Curculionidae > Polydrusus > Polydrusus tereticollis. The sequence goes on from OY987326.1 coordinate 129,472,549, forward strand.
CTAATGCAAATAAATATTTGAAAATTCTGGAAAACGTTGTGCCGGAAATAACAGAAGACGTGCCCTTAGCGGGTCTCAATAACTTGCATTTGCAACAAGATGGAGCATCCGCTCACGATACGCTAATTATCAGGGCATACTTAAACAATAATTTCCTAGACCACTGGATTGGAACTAATGGACCTGTAAGATGGCCACCAAGGTCACCCGACTAGTCGGTTTTGGATTTCATCTTGTGGGGGTACCTTAAAAATACCAAACAATTGCAGATTTAAGAATTGCCACTGGAAGAGCATTTACGGAGTTACAAACTATGTGCAAAACAAGTCTAATTGTCTAAGGCATAATGAAGAACAATTTGATCAATATTTATGAGAAAGCTCTATAAATTTTCAGCTTTTGTTTCGAATGTTTTACGTAGTAAAACACAACTTGATTTATACATTGTTATTATATTTACTGAAATATAACTACTAATTAGATTAAGAAGTCCAAAATATATTTCTTTTGCAGTAATTATCACACCAGTAATAGTTTTTTTTACATGCCCGTCATGGCCTACTAACAAAAAATGTATATTTTTTAATAAAACGTATATTTCGTGCTTAATATTAAAAACTAAAATAAGGTATCATATACTTTTGAGAAGCTTGTTATCAACTAAGTCATATTATTAAAAAATATACATTTAAAAAAAAAGCAAGTTTGTTTTTTTTCCCGGAAACTTTAGAACGTAGAAAAGATCTGAGTACGTCACTGGATTCTACGTAAAAAAAACTACAAAAGAAACATTTATTTTCTCTTTGATAAGCTGCAGGGTAACGTAAATATGGGGGTGTTCCAAAATGTAAAATTTTCAAAAACATCCCGTATATCAAAAACAAGGACGACTAGAAAAATTCTGATTGCGGCATCTTTTGTTTCACAAAAAAATAGCACAGTGTCGTATCTTTCTATTTATACTAATAACGGAGATACCCCGTAAAACCATCGAAAACTAGACACCCTGTTCAACTATTAAAAGCAAGAAATTCGAGCCTCCGAAATAAGAGCTGCCGTTCGCACCATGGTATGTAATGTTGCCCTGTAAAGGTAACTTTACGGCACAATATATTAGCGTTGATAAATATATATGGGGCAGATAATTTCATAAAATATGTCAACATTTTAATTGCATTGGACACACATCCACATTGACAAGCAGTGTGTATGTGTATGGTACAGTAAAAAAATGAAAGCACAAAAATCCTATGTATATCTTATTTTAAACGTGAAATTCTACATTTCCTTAAGGAAGGATCGTATTCGAATATAAGAATTTGCATGAAAGTCGAGTCAGCATATTTTTATGTTTATTTCACATTTCGGCTTTTTATTCAACTTGATATTTCGTATTTGTACGCCATGTTGTATATGAATGACGCTGATGTTATACGAGTACGCTTGACACCGCATACTACGTGTAAAAAAATTGCTGAAATTTGAAGGGAATTTCGTTTAAGGACATTGTATCGAGTTCTTTATAACGATCATTCTCTTTTCTGTATTCGAGCAGAAATTTGTAGTATAGAGACTGTTGAAAGTTGATAAAGTTAATTTTGAATGTTGATCGTCATTCGTTCGGCTAAAGCGTATTTTTTTGATATAGCAATATGACAAGTCAATTGTTCTCTTAATGAGTTGTTTAATTGTGAATGTGAATGAGTTGTGAATTTAAAACAATTACTAAATTTTCAAATCTTAGTGTTGATCAACATTTTGAATTTTCTGCTTGTGAAATATCATTAGACAGCATTAACATGGTAATTGTCACCTTATATCGAGCCCCACAGGGAGATCTTGATTTATTTATGAATGCTTTAAGTGATCTGCTTTCTCTATCCTTAAAATCAGATTCCATTGCTTTTTTCTGTGGTGATTTTAATGTAAGATTTAATGATGTTGGTTGTAAAGATTCATTACAGATTAAAAACTTATTTGTTTCCTATGGCCTATGCAAGACAATATTTGATCATACACGCATTCACAATGACTGTAAAACCACCCTCGACAATATATTTACAAACATAACCTTAAACTCGTTCGAGTCTCGAGTCATTCATTGTGATATCTCGGATCATTTTATGCAGGAACTTTGTTTTACTGTATCTCAGTCACAAATTCACAAAAACCCAATATATAGTCAATTTTTTAATAAAGAAATTAATATAAAGAGTTTTAACTTGGAAATGACAAAAACTGACTGGTCATTCTTATGGAATACAGGTAACTTAAATAATAAATTTAAGATATTTTTCAACATCATAACTGAAAATATTAAATATTGCTTTCCGTTTGAAAGGGTTAGAAAAAAAAGCTCAGTAAACAAGAAACCGTGGTTGACGAATGAAATAATTCAGGAGGGTAGACATCTTAGGAAACTCTATAGAATGAATAAATACTCTGATTATCCGCCTATGCATTTACGATACAATATTTTAAAAAAACAACATAATAAAAGAATATCTTTAGCTAAAAACAACTATCACAACAATTTATTTATAAACTCTGACAATCGATCTCGTGCAGCTTGGAAAATAATAAAAAATTAGATAAACATTAAAAGGGTCAATGACCTGCCTAAACATTTTGTCACTAACAGAAATACGGCAAATAATAAAATTTACGATTTGAACTTGGCCGCTGAGGAATTTAATAATTACTTTATTAATTCCGTAAATGAGTTGACATCTAAGATAAAAATAAACACCTCAGTGACCAATTCCAAAAAAGTGTGCGACTCTCTGTTTTTGGAACCATACTCCGAACATGAAATAAATGAAATAATTTTTTCCGTAACTAATAAAAACTCAGCAGGATTTGACGGGATTCCCTGTTCTTTGCTAAAGAACATTGCAGATTGCATCGTAGGTCCCCTTACTTGTTTGATTAACATTTCCTTTGAAGAAGGTTCTTTTCCATGTATACTAAAAAATACCATAGCTCAACCAATTTTTAAAAAGGGTGACGTGCATGATATTTGCAATTACCGCGGAATAGCACTCTTATCTGTTTTCTCAAAAGTGTTCGAGAGAGCATTTTATCGACGACTAATTGTATTTCTCGAGCGCGAAAAGTTCTTTTCACCACAACAATTCGGATTTCGAAAGGGCTTGTCAACACAGCATGCAATTGTTTCTCTGTATAATAAAATCTTAGAAAACCTGGATTCAAGCAATCAGACGGCATGTTTGTTTTTTGACCTTAAAAGGGCATTTGATGTTATTAATACAGACCTTTTATTAAATAAATTTTATAGCTATGGTGTTCGCGGTAATGCACTTAGATTGGTTGAGTAGCTTTTTGTCGGGTAGATCTCAGAGAGTTGTGTTAAAACACCGTCAAGAATCCTACTTTTCTGCTGACAGCGTTGTCACTAACGGCGTGCTTTAGGGCAGTATACTGGGTCCATTGTTGTTTATAGTTTTTATAAATGACATTGACTCAAATAACTTTAAAGACCATTATATTTCTCTCTTTGCGGATGACACCGCTGTCATGTGTGCTGGTTCAGATGCTGAGGCTCTTAGCAGGGGTGCAGGCAATGCGGTATCCTCCATGCAGAACTACTGCGAGGAAAATGGGTTGATTCTGAATGAAGATAAGACTGAGTTAATTTTTTTCTGTCTTCGTGATCTAAATAAAAGTTTATTGGTTAAATTAAATAATAAAACTATTAAACAGGCATATGTTGGTTAATTTCTCGGAATTTTCATAGATTCACAACTATCGTGGAATCATCATGTAGACTTTGTACTGAAAAAACTAGCTACGTTATGTTTTGTTGTCTGGCAGCTGCGTAATAAAATTAATCTTGACCTTCTAAAATTGTATTACTTTTCATATGTTCAATCCTGTTTAAATTACGGAGTTTTAGCTTGGGGTTGCAGTCCCAGAGTAAATGAAATATTTATTCAACAAAAAAGAATTATTAGAACGATGATGTTTAAGAATCAATCTTTTTCATGTCGTGAATTGTTTCCTCAGCTTGGAATCCTGACATTTCATTCTTTGTTTATTTATAACTCCCTCACTTATGTTAAGTCAAACATTGATGCATTTGTTCAGACTCGTGAGTTGAATGAGCAGTATCGCTTTAGGAAAAACTTAAATATTGATATTCCTCGTCATAGACTGTCGACGGTGGCAAACAGCCCATTGGTTCTACCGATCAAATTATATAACAAGTTACCCTTGCAAATTAAACAGATAAATTCTTTTAAAATATTCAATAAAACAGTTAAAGGGATTTTGACCAATAAGGCATATTATTCTGTATCGGAGTACCTGAACTCCCATTTTTAATTTAAGGACCTTAAATTTTTAAATTGTTTATGTTTATTGGATTGCTCCATTGTGTGTTTTATTACTTGTGTATTGTTTTATATATATATTGTATATTTTTTATTATATACTATATATTATATATACATATATTTACTGTTGTAAATCTTAAAGGAAATAAATAAAATAAATAAATAAATAAATAATTTAAATTTAAATATTTTATGTCAACTAATAATTATTAAAAACTAATATTGGCATCCAATAATATTTATCGTTAAAAAATAAATTGGCACATGTCTGGCTATCGCCATTAGGCTATAGGTACAGACGAGAACTTGACATCGCTTTTTCGGAGGAACAACGGCGCAAGTGCAATTTGAGTTAAATATGTATGTATTCGATGCAAAAATTATCCATTTGATTTACTACTGTAATGCCATAAATGTCGCTAGAGTTCTTACCGCTAGATGGTAGTTGCATGGTTGTCGAAGAATTAACTTTGGATCTTGCGGAGCTGTGTTGCTTTTCAGCGCAATGTTGACCTAACTGCGATTTATAACAGGCAGTTTTCCTTTGGTGCATTCAGTTTTGAAGAAATAACGACGTAAGTAAATTTTACGTCTCTCTTACCCTAAAGTTTGTTTATGATTAACTACCAAATCTGGTTTGGATGAAACAATGACTTAAATGTAAGTTGCGTCATTATTTCCACCCTGTTCGGATAAGTGTGTCCTATCATGCTCGAAAAGACATTCCGAGGATCTTAGACGTCAACTTTAAAGTAAGGTTTTTTGAATGATGTATAGAACAGTTGGAGCTTAGGGTAAAAACATAGTGGAGTAGTTCATCTCGCCACACTGCAAGCCGCGCTGCTCGCCGCACTGCGATAGATTAACAATACCACAGAGAGTATTAAACATAAACATGTTGGAATCGTGAATCTAGCGTTGCACGTCGCCACGCATCTCACCGTGACTCGATGAACAAAATTATTTGTTTTTAGCAGACGGAGGCCTGAAACTAGCTCCGCGATTGGTTATTTCCGTCGCTCGTTCGTTGCAGTTGGTAATGAGAAAGAAGATTTAGAGAATATTATAAAGAATATTTGGAAGAAAAAGTATTAAGCCGTGAAGAACAAATAAGGACAAAGAAAAAGCGAAAAATGAAGAAACTGTGTTTATGACTTGCAGGCTGTTTGGGCTATGTCTATGGGGCAGACATAAGTCTCAGTCATTCCACTATTTTAGAAGAAAAAATATGATTCCTTTTACCAATTTGTTTATTGGTTAGCAATTTTATATCCCAGCTTTGTTATAGTTTTTTTTTAGTTGAGAATAATGTATTTTTCTGTTGTGTCTAATACCAAGCTAATAAAAATGTTGACCCCAATGACAAAAGTGAATGTTTTATTTGGGGAAATAGAAACGTTAATTGAAATTTCAAAGTCAATTTTAATTTTCTTTCTATTGCTAGTTACAGCTTAAACTACTTAAATAATACTAGTGAGTAACTTAGTCTCAAAAATATCTAAGATTTTATTTTCTTTTGATTGGCTCATTTCATATTCGTTTTTCGGCTCTCCTGAATAAATCATGTTTTACAGTAGTTGCGTCTATGTTTCCCTGAAGCAGCGGTATAACAATGACTAGAATGTTACATCAAAGTCCTGTAAATTCTACTTTAAATTGAACTGTTCCTTTACAGATTTACCCGTAGCATAAATTTTGTGAATTTTTTCATCTTTAATTATGCCAAAATCAATAGCACAATATGCCTGAATCTAAAAGAAAGAATGATATTGTGTTCTTCAAATACCCACATTCTCATTCCAAATACCGATATTTTATGCCCAGACTAAAATGTTAAAATAGTCGAATTGTCGTGTAATAATTCTCTGATAGGTCGTTCCCAGATTGTTCGATTAAACAATTTTCAATCTAAGAGTATACAGCTCCGATCTAGCATTCTCCAGGGCAAGCACCTGGGACACGTTTTTTTTCCATTTGTTTGTTAAGCTTTGAGCATGTTCTTTGCTGACGACCTAAAATTATGCATGTTTGATCTTCCAGTGATTACTTGAAACTTCAGTCCGACTTAAACCATCTAGTAACTAACTTAAATACTTCGAAGTGCTACACAGCTATTTTCCATAAATCCAGGGCAGCGTTTAAGCAACCTCACTTAATTGGAAACACTGCAATTTCAAATGTTTCTCAAATTAGGGATCTGAGCCTAATCATATACTGAAAGTTTACTAAAACTAATTACATATTCAAAGCATGATTTTAGAGTCTCTTAAACTACTAGGATTTGTTAAGCGTGTTACATATGATTTTACTAAGATTAGAGCTATTTAACAGCTATATTGCTTGCTTTTGCTGAATCAAATCTCAATAATATAACATTGGATGAAGTAAAACAAATAACTAGTTGCTTCCATCTGAGAAAACCCCCGGGCTTTGATGGCTATAAGAATATAGCTGTGCGAGACTTACCTGAAAACACCGTGAGGAAAATATATCACAGAAAATTCACTGGCCGACACGATTTTTGTAATACGCAATTCAGCCCATTATTTTAACAATGCTAATACCTTTCTAATATTAGAAAAAATATTCAGAAAACCCATTGGTGGTACGTATTACGTACCACTTTTCAATGGGCTCATTAGACCCTTTTGTATTGGCGGGTAGTAAATTCTATGACTGATCATTTTAAAGGGGTGCATTTTAAAACAGAAAGATAACCTAAAATGGATTGTTTATAACATTAAACTTATTCTCTTATTTACTCTTCTTTTAAGTTTTAATTTGAGTGGTTTTGTGTAGTTAGGAAAGTTTTTTCAACGACGAAAATGTGAAGTGAAACGCGTCTCAGTTGCAAAATTTCTCCTGACAAGCTTTGTTAAATTTGTTGAGAATTTCTGATGAAGCCACAAGCCAAACCATTTTATGAAAATATTAAAAAAGCCTATTTATGTGTTTTAATCGGAGATCAAGACCAGCAGTGTAGCGTGTCATCGGTGCAGTGGATGAAAGGGAAGAAAAAAAGTATGCTATTTGCAGTTTCAGGTTATGGCGAGAACCCACCAATCATTTTGACGATTGCTATTTTTGCATAGCAAAGACTGAAGGTTATATCAAAAAAAAAAGCGTAAGATCGAATATCCGAATTTGCCTTCTGCCATAAGACTTGGTCCTAACAATGCAGACTTACCAGAACCGACTGCGCCTTTAGATTGGCAAGATATTGTTTTGGGAGATAACAACGCATCATCAGGCAGCTCCGAAGAACAGTATACCCACCCTACTTTTACGTCAGGTCCCAGTTCTGGCGAGCCAAATTTGATTGTTTAAAGTGAGTTAAATGATTTACTACGTGATTTGGGGTTGTCAAGCAATAGTCAGAACTTTTTGGTTCCCGTCCTGAGGTGTGAAACTTACTAGCCAAAGAAACAAAATTAGGACTTTTAGGGAAAAGAAATACTGCGTTTCCTGCATTTTACAATATGGAAAATTCTTTATGTGCATGTACTGATATCGATGGTTTAATGCAGGAACTCAGAACTGAATTTAAAAAGTTTTGTTGAGTCATATACCATTACCTACCTATCTAAGGCCGGCATCACTCCAATGGAAAGATAAAACGGCATATTCCGATTCTTAAAAACCTTTTGACTAAAGTAATAGAAAAAATTCTCACTTTTGGATGTCCTGTATCTACTACAACAATATACCAACATTTCACTTGCCATCACCATCAGAGTTCGAAAATTTTGTCAACTCCAACTTAATACCAAGTTGCCAGGAGTAATATAGTAAAGTAAAGCACAGCGTTGGGTGGCTCATCTAGTAGCACGCATGCGACCGCGGCGGTTTTAATCTGAGTCAAGAGTCAGCTTAGTGGTGTATTAAAGTTTTGACAAGTGTAACGCGTTTTTGTTAGTCTTGTTACAGTGGATATCATACACACATAACACAAAGACGTTTAACGGCTGGCTCGTCGAGGTCTGTGGTGAGTAGAGGGACGTTAGTAATAACAAGACCGTGGAAACACTGTACCGAGAATAACATCTGTCGGTTATATTGTGGTTCGGAACCCACGGTAAACTGTAGATCCCGTCTGGCTGACATTACCCAGACGTTAAAACCGTGTTGGCAAAAAGGGTCAAAACTGGCCTACTTGCTTGGCGTCAAAGCCTCCCCGTCCGCTGCTACTACTACTACAGTGGATGAGATAGGTACCCTTAAATTTCAATGACAGCTGAATTTATCGCAACAAATCAAGGCTTTTATTGTGTTGACTTTGCTAACAAGATAGGAAGGTTGTGGTTTATTTCCTTGATAATACCTCGTAGTTTTTAAAGTAAAACTTCTTTGGCCGCTTTATATCATATTTTTACATGCCTAATATAATAACGTTACCGAATTTTTTCTGTTTACTCTTTCTTAGATAATGCCACCGAAGGGAAACTATAACGCTGAATGCATCAAATTTCGAGTTGCCTCAATGGAGATAAATCAAAAACTAGACATCATTGTGTTCTCTATGCTACTATTGTTAGCAATGATGAGCTGAAACCTGCGACTAGGGCCGCGTGGTTCAAGATGCGAAATGTATTATAAAGCAGTTGCTGCATCGTTCTAAATTTCAAAAGTGAGTACAGAATCAAAAATACACACAATAGGTGAAACATTAGTAAAGCCCTGTTTGCTGAAAGCGTTTTGGGAGAAGAAGCCAAAAAGAAAATTCAGGATCAAATATTACTTTTAGATAAATTGAACAATCGCCCTTTTTTGTTCGGCACTGCGAGACTACTCATGTGGTACAATGTTTCCAGTTTCTTGTTTTCCTGCAATTTTTAGACAAATTTAATAAAATTAGAGAAGAGATGTTACTGTCTCATGAACTTGAAACCACTTCGAGAAGAGTCGACGTCTTCAATGTAATCGGTGTCACTTTCAGAAGCAGTGGGACAAACTCTCTGTTCTTTGCACAGACGGCGCTCCACGGGATTACGTTCGGGTTTAGCAACACTCATGAAAAAAGAACCCTGCACACTGACAGCAGATTGAACTATTCATCGCCAAGCTCTGCCATCCAAAACTTTACCGGAAAACATAATAAATACTATAACCATGTTCATAAAAATTATGCGTGCGTTGAACAATAAACATGCATGTTTTTAAAAAACTAAGTGCTAATCTGGATTCCGAACATAAAATTCTACTTCTCCAAACAGAAGATCAATGGCTCTTTAAGAGAAATATTTTAGAATGGTTGTACGAGCTAAGAAATTAAACTGTTTTTGGACAAGAGAAAAATAACTGACATATTAAAACAGTTTTGCGACCCGATATACGCAATTAGCCTTGCTTATCTTGTGGACATTTAGTTATGTTTGAATAAGTTGAATTTGCAGCTTCAATTTAAAGATAAACTTTGCGCCTTTATTGGTGAAATTGACTTGTGGATTGATGAGATCCAAAGACAAAATTATTGGCCTTTCCCCCGCTAAAGAAACTTGTTAATGATTAAGGCAGTGTGAATATAACGTCGGAAGTATATCATGTCTCTACTTTTCTGAATTTAATGCGACCTAATCTGATACTGTTTGGAGAAATATTAAAAATCCATTTAATGTTAAAGCTAGGCGCTTTCCTGATGATATGAAGGAAGAATGCACTTGCAAAGACACCTTTAGTTTAATTATAAGCCTCGAAGAGTTTTAGTGCAAGAAAACTCTTTCTTATCCAAAGCGGTGTGAAAGTGCTTTCAGATATCTAATGATGTTTTTCCCAACTTATCTTTGTGAACAAAGATTATCGGCGTTACTTGCAATTACAATCTAGAGTCCAAGGTTTGCTTTACAGGTCCGCCATCTCTCAAAGGTTGGGAAACCACTGATTTAAAGAGAATAACGAGAATGAAAGTAAAGCAGATTGATAATTCAAATGATTTTGAAGTTAAGATTCTAAATCTCTTTCCCATACTTAGACGGTTATGATTTGCCCTCAACGGTATAGCCAACCCCCAATATTTTCTTCATAGATCCATAGTCCAAAGATGTTGTCGTATGAATTACCAGTGTGACGGACCAATGAAGAGTTCAGTGAAGCTGTACAATTTTTGCCATCATTCTCATTTTTAAACATATACCGTCGTGGCCTAGGAGGTTTAACATCTAATTAAAACCAAGCTGTTTTATTAGCAGAAAATCTCGTAAATAAATTATACTTTCTACCAGCCCTACCCAAAAATGAAACTTACCTAAAATTTTGACTTCTGACCAAGCGAACGAAGGGTCTGGATAATTCATCGCTAGTTTAAACTTGAACGGTTTCAGAAAATACAATTAAAACTTGTGTTTGTGCCCAAATGGCGCTTTTACCGTTCGAAACCTTAGCAATGACACACTTTTCGAAACTTAATTGCTTTTAAAACTGCGTTTGTTTAAATTAATTAATCCCAATCGATACGAATGAAGTTTCTAGAAAGTTCATTTTCACTAATTGCTTGAAGCTCTATATCTACTTGTATCCTGGTTCTGACTCTAGCTTAATTAGGCCTTTGTGTTTTGGTAATAAGAAAATAATTGTAGAAGGTTTAAAGCAAAAGTTAATATAAAATTGTTAAATTCATCTTTTAAGACAGCGTTGGTACATTTAGTTATCACAGTAATAAAGAAAACACTATCAAAAATGTGTTTGTAGCATAAGTTATGAAGTCTTATAGTAATTTATAACTGCGGAAGAGCATGTCGAGGGATTCATAACGTATGGGCATATCTTCAAGTTGAATACATGTAAAGTTGTAGGATTTACCAAAGCATACTTTTTAAAAATATTTTACCTATTAATTATTAATTCGATTATTTAAATGAAACACCCTCTATATATTTCTGCCAAATTGATTTAGTAAAGAAAGACCTTTTTATTAATTAAAGAATTTTAAGTGTTTCGTTTAAAAAATCATAGGTATCTATGCAATCAACTTAGGTAAACAAATTAAGATACGTGGTATGTATAACCATACTACTCTTTGTTCAGTTTGTTATACAGGGGATAATTTCAAGATGCGTCAATTTTTTCACATGGAACGCCCTTGTACCTTTTTAACTGATTGCGTTAATCATTCTGTTAAATGCCTTAATTTTTACTGAACATGGTAGGTATTATCTAAATCACATATTTTTTGAAATAATCTGAAATTTATCGTTAACCGCTCAATATTTTATTAGATCATGATCAAAAGTCCAAGAAATTCAAACAAATATTTTTTTTTTTTAAGTCCATTTTACTTTTATCTCTCTTTTAATTCCAAACCTGTGCTTTTACAACTTGCCCTCGGAACTGCCTTTTCTTCAATTATAACTTATAATGTTACTTCCAATCTAATAAAATCAATGTTTATTGAAATCTGCACAATTGGATTCGATCCGTCCGGAAAAGGGGAAGAGAAGTTTATCCTACGGCAGTGTAGATAGCTTCTTTTCTTTATCCCGTAAACACTTGGACTTCCATCGTCATTATTTAGTTTCTTCACAACGTTTCGATTCGTAAACATCTCCAGATCTTCAGATGAATGTTGAACAAGCTATGAAGGTACAAGAGTATTTATACTACCTTGGAGTTAGCAAAGCATGACCGAGATAGGTTTAGTCATGTGTTACTGTATAGTCTTAAACTAAGCTTGCATTTACTTAACAAGGGTTTCCAAATACTTTTTTATGTCTAAAGAGGGTTTCCTGAAGCAGTCAGGATTCTGTGATACGACAGCCGCTTCTTGGAATTTCCGATAGAGCATTCTGCGACGCCCAAGAAGCTTTTTCACAAAAACTCAACAACAAACAAAAAGGACGTTAACACAAATGGATATCCCACGAGACTAGTAGACCAGCCCATCAAAAAGCGCCAGAATCACACGAATAGAGAGAAGGATGTCATCAACTGGACCCACTATAAATGTGCCATATGTCAAAGAAATCTCCGATTCGAAGATTACGACAACAATGCAATATTCGAATCGTATTTAGCTCCAAAAAGCCATCTGCCGAAGATAAAGTCTACAAGTCAAAAGGACATGAAAAATTGTGTATATAGAATACCTTTCGAGTGCGAACAATCTCAAGTCGGTGAAACCTTACGACCTCTGAAACAAGGATAAGAGAACATCGAAACCACACACTGAAGAGAGAAACAATCAAATCCGGTGCAGCAGATCACGCTTGAACCCACGGCCACCTTTTGCAATGATCAGAAGCAAAAATAATACTCAAGGAAGAACAATTAATTTAATTATGCAACGAGATGTACCGCTACAGTAATGTGTAACATTTGGTTCTATAGCCTAAGATAAAAGGCCGATAATAAAACTTTATTGGACTTAATTGCCCTTCCATAAACAGACACGCCCAGTATTTTTTTTAGTGTGGTTCCAGCAATACAAACTAGTTGACAATATATTTCAAGTTTATTGGGTTAATAAAATTTTATTTGCTAATTAAATAATTCACTATTGGTGACGAATCTACCATTGCATTTTTTATTAATATCCATTATTGTTATATGGTTAAACCTCTGCTTGCGACCGCCTCTATAAGGTGACTACCTGCGTTAAACGATCGGTTATGAAATCCTCACATTTAAAAATGAAAATCGCATTATTTTATATTCCTCTTTACCGACCCATCTGTTAAACGACCGCAGACACTCATCATCGGAATTTTTAGTAAACATTAATGCTAAAAACACCCTTCAATAGGGGCATTTATACCCGAACCGATATCCTTAAGAAATATAGGTACATACACTAATTATTTTATTGCAGGCGCATCCATTCAATTTGCTTTAAAGGCTTATATATAGGTTATTAGCATTAGTTTCGTTATGAAGAGTTTTTGTATGTACTAACATGAATATTTAAAGACAGCGGGAAAAGGGAAATGTCTTTTTTTTAGTGAAATAATTGAAATAATCGATGGAAGTGAAAAAACCGGTTTCAGTACCAGGAAATTGACTGAAAAATTTAAAGTGGGTAAGACCCAAGTGACTATGTTACTTCAACATAAAGCAGAAGTTAGAAATTTGTTTCAGGAAGGTGGCAACGGTGAATAAAAAAGAAAATTTCTTAAAAGGACTGGCAGTGGACTAAGTTGTTTTTAACTGGTTCTATAACGCGCGAAACAAGCACTTATCAATATCAGGGCCCATAATTCAAGCAAGAGGCCTCGAATCTGCTCAATGCCTAGGACTAGATAACTTTAAGGCATCAAATGGATGGTTCGAAAAGTTCCGTCGTCGGCACGATATTACCTTCAAGAAAATATGTGGCGAATCAGCCGACATTAATATCGTAGACGTAACTGCTTGAAAAGAAAGGCTATTGACTATTTTAAAGGATTGTGCCCCAAGGGACGTATTTAATGCCGATTAGACACGTCTCTAATAACGTGTATTGCCAACAAGAACATATGCATTAAAAGATGACAAGTGTACCGGAAGAAAACCAGCAAAACAATGAGTTACAATTCTGTTTTGTGCAAATATGGAAGGTGAGAAGGAAGAACTACTTATAATGGGCAAAAGTAAAAATTCTCGATGTTTTAAGGGCGATAAGTTACCTCTCCAATGAGTTTCGAACAAAAAAAGAGTGGATGACAGCAGACATCATGACATCATAGCTTCACAGATTTAATACCAAGATGAAGGAGCAGAATAGAAGAGTGGTATTGTTTCTGGATAATGCCACGTCTCATCCCAAAATTACACTGGATAAAGTCAAACTTATATTTCTTCCACCCAATACTACATTGCCAACCTTTCGACCAAGGTGTTATTCAGAATTTTAAAATGCTCCACAGAAGCTACCTTATTAAGATTCGAAGAAAGAGGATAATATTCTGCTTGCACAACTGTTTTCTAACATTAAAGACACATTTGTGAACTTGAAACAATTGGCCTTTATTGATAACGATTTGCCAACAGAAAGTGCAGAATTGACTATCATCTAGTGTATTGAAGAGATTCAAGAAGCGTATGAAACTATTCGCAACTCTGGGACAGAGAGGAGGAGAAACCTGCACTTGCTTTAGTGTCGAGAATATTAAGCCTATCTAAAGACTGCACAAGTTTGAGATTTTTGATTTTGATTTTTTAATAATGTTAACAATTTTGGCAAGTCTATAAATATTTCTTAATTGCTATCAAAATGTGAATCTAAATTTTATAAAAATAATATAAAAAATATGAAGCAATCATTAATTTCTGATTATTTTAATTTATGTCAAAAAATGCCGTCTTATAGATTAAATATTTGGACGAAAAGGTAACCTTTTTAATAAGGTATTGATTATTGCGCTTTTAGCTAGGCAACAGTTTTCGTCCTAGTCCAAAAAATATTTTTCGGGCGCTATTACAGGTTTCATTGTTAACTGACATTAAGAGCGACAAATTACCGTGCAAGATGAAATGTATTGGTTTGCTTTATTTTTACATTATTTTATAATGTAATGTAATCTAGACGAACGAGTGAAGAAAGCACTTGGGCAAATGTACCCGCTACTCTGCAGGAAAAGTAAAATAAACAGAAAAAAACAAAAATAGCGAATTATCAAGCAATTATTAGACCAGTACTAACGTACGGTGCACCAACTTGGTGCACTGTAAAAAAGGCAAAACGTGAAAAGACACAAATACTATAAAACAAAGTACTAAAAATAATAGCAGACGCACCAAGATACGCTACGACAGACTTACTTCACAGCGGTAGAGACAATCGTCGAATTTTTTACAAAAATAATAACAAACTATCACAAAAGGATAGACGTATCTGAAAATCCACTAATAGTGGCATCACACATACACTCAACCGAGCAACAGAAAGAGAAATATCCTAAGGACTGGCTCCCACCATTAAACTAAAAGAAACAAATAAAAGTAGAACACCAAAAAACTTTAAAGAACACAATAAAAAATGAAAAAAGAATAAAATCACAAAACAATAGAAAAATAACTCGACAGATAAAATAGTACCAAAAAACAAAAACTTTCAAGATGTAACCAAAAAGGAAAAACAAAAAACGAATAGGAGTTAAAGGAGAGATTCCTTACTTAAGAAACCAACAGTAAGATGATTAATTATTTTATAACTGGCAATCGGATCAAAAACACGATCAGATAAAAAAACACGTATGTCATACGGACGAAAAGTATTTATTAACTTTAAAAAATCTCCCGCATTACTATAAAACGAAATAATACATGTTTCGTCCTTATAACATAAGATACAATTAAGGCACTACTGTTTAAAGTGAAATGTCAAATTTTAAAAGTAAATGTCTAAAAACATTTACTAACAAATGCCAACTTCGATAATATTATTTACGATGATATTCGAACTATCTGCTTCCAAGTTATTAAACATTTTAAAAATTTAATTTGTAATTGTGATATTGCTGTTTATAGAAAAGATATTCTATGGTATTTGTGTTAAAAGTATTTTTAACACTCATATCATAAATAACTATTATTCAACCAACTCTATTTCTTTCGGAAAATATCTTACCTGCAATACATCTTACTTAATAAAACATAGGCTGTATTGCCACAATTATCAAAAAATCAATTAAACGTTTTTATTCGCGCAAGAAAAAGTTTTTCCGGGAATTATTCAGTATACCGTTTTCTGTCAATTTTGCAAATTTTAAAAAACTGCTTATATAAATATGTTGGTAATATAATGCGGATTAAGAATTCTGAGGCGAAACTCACCTGGTGAAATTGAAACATGGTTAGTGCTTTTTAATCAGACAATCAATTTTTAAATTTTCCATTTTTAGATTTACCCTTTTTCTTATAAAAAAATTGAGAAAAAGCAAGAATAAACATTTTTTAATTATTTCTCTTTAATTCGCCGATGGTTTGGTGTTAATAGACAGCATCCAAACATGTTAGTAAAAAAGGTTTTTAAAAATTTGCAAAATTGACAGAAAACGGTATAATGCATATAAACCGTTTTTCTTTAGTGTACGTCTGCCGTTCAACATCATTATATTATGTTCAACATAAATTATTGTAGTCAGACACTAAATTATTAATAAAACTACTACCACTTATACTTAGCCTAATTTTTAAGATAACTGATAGAGTAGTAAATATTTTATTAAAATCGTTATGAAATCTCGTTATACCTTCGTAACATAGTAACTAATTATTGCGGCAATACATAGTTTATTAAACCTGTTATACGACTTTCTATACCAGTTATTCACAACTCAAGCTACTGACTGAATAAATAACTAAGTGTAATATCGTGAACAAAATTATTCATGGAACGGGGGCCGTTTGATGTGGCAGTTCGAGGACGTCGGAAATGGAAACACTGGCATCCAATATATTAATTAAATTTGGGAAACCAGGATTCATAAAATATTGGTAGTAGCATACATATCGAGAAGAATAAGATTGATATAACAAGGATAAAAATGTCTGGAAGCAGAACAACGGCATATATCATGTTATGGAAAAGCTTCCTGAAATATTTTTAGTATAAAAACAAGTGTTTATCATTATCGAGAATTTTAATATCGGCCAACAGAAAATTGTCCAAAATCAAAATAGTTATAAAGCCAAAATTGTTTAATCCACATCTTACTTCTTCGTAATAAATGTTATATATTTTCAGAGGTTGGCCTTAAATTGTTAAACAATTCACACGTCGGAACCCCCAATACATTTTTAATTTATTTGTCAAAATCCATAATTTATTAAAGGAAAACGATATCAGCGTGCCCAACTACTTGTGAACTGGAGTATTAATGTTTACGGGAGAATGTTATATTATACTTACTCTTATATTTCTTTTTTAATTATTAATTATAAGTTTGGTAGAAGTCCATAAGTGGAGTGTAAATATATTTGAACGATAGTTGAAGGAAAGTCTTCTCCACAAGAAAAATGCAATTTCATTTATTGAATAATAATACATTTCAATAAATGAAATTGCATTTTTCTTGTGAAGAAGACTTTCCTTCAACTATCATTCAAATATTAATTATAATTTATTATTATTTATGTTTATTATTTTATGCAGATAATTTTTTTTTAACTCATGTCATGCTACACTTGCAACTCATATTTGTGTATTTTGTTTATTGATTATACAGGGTTTTTCAACCAGTACTAAACTCTAAATAGAGGCTTATTTCCCTGTATTCAATATAGCGCTCTTGTATATATTTCAAGTAGGGTCTAAAATTGTCATTTAAAATGCAGTATAGCTTGTTTTGTTTTTTCAATGGAATGACCTGTATCTTTTTAAGTTCCACAATGATGATGAATTAAAATAACGTCTAGAAAGTTTTGATATGCCTAGACTGCCTTGGAAAATAAACCCGTGTAAATAATAATAATATGTCAAAGTCTAGCGATTTTATATCTGCATGAATTTCTAATAGAAAAAAAATATGAAATAAACATGAAACTTAACCGTTCGATTCCCCTTTCTTTTAGCATCCCGCCTGTATCAACTTCTCGGAAGGCTTCACAACGTACTACTTTCGCGTATAAAATTTATACACTGAAAAATATTTCATTTGAACATATCGTTACCTGGCCCTATGTTTAACAACACTGATAGGCTTAAAAACGCGCCAAAAATATATTTTCAAAAAATATACGTTCGGGTTTCACAACGCGCGTAAAATATATTTTCGTGAATATACTGTCAGGATTTACAATGAACTTAGTATGTATATTTTTATGAAAATAAGGAAAACTATGATAATTAGTAATTAAAAGTAAGTAAAAATTGGCAGGTTCACCTTAAATAATGCCGGTCATTCTTTTACATCCAACTTTTTTTCAGGCTCGTCCCAAGAGACAACTAATTTAATATTAATTAGAAAAATAACATACGTCACTTCTTTTTTAAGTTTTCTATCTTTAGAGCAATTAAAAATACAGTCTCTTTGTTCTTGAATATACCAATAATCTTCTCGCCGTATTTAATTACTTCCGATTTACTACAATAGGTTTGAGCAGTGTTATAAATTGATTTCAAAGTCATAATTTTGATCTGTCAACTTTAATTAGTTCTTAAACGTTTGTGTGCCTTAAAATTCAATTTAATCCTGAAAATTGTTTTTTCTTTTCGTACTTTCGTATTGACCGTAAGTAATTATGGATATTTATTATCATTATTAAGTCCGAGAACTGGCGACGAAGATTTCGACGTTTATGAACTTAGACTTTCTTTTGACATTTTTAATCTCATAATTTTGATTAGATTCATACGGTTTTAGTCACCGTGCCGACTGTAGATTACTTTCTAAAAGTAAAATCTAAAAGATACTATCCTCGAGACTTTATAGAGATATTTCGAATTAGCGTTCTATAGCAAGAATATTCCCATTTTCTTAAAAATAGTCGCCTTTTTATAAAATTAATGACTTTTAGGCATGTAAGTTTGCAAAACTTACTTTACCCTTATTTTCAAGAGCGGGGAAAGCTTTCTTACCCCCCAAGCCACCCTTTTTAGCAAATTTTTTATGGTAATTAATTTTCGGAGGGGAATGATTGAAGTTTTTATGATCGTCGAGAGACAAGGAAAGGACTATGATAGAGCAAGGCTTTTAACAATCCTCCCAAGGGCCAACAAAACTAACATGTCATAACAATTTCCATGTCTCTAAACCCTCATAAAAATTCCAATCATACCACTCCAAATACTACTAACCACGAGAAAGCGGAGGAAAAATGTGTTTGCCTGTTTGCGGGGGTTGTGGAGATAAAAAGAATGTTGACTTTTCTATATTCCCCATCCTCGAAAACAGAGTAAGAAATAAGTTTCATAGTTGCCGTTACATTACAATAACTGAAGGAAATGCTAAAAAAAGTGGCCGGCCCTTATTAGCAGAGGAAAAACAGATTCAGATAGTGGCTCAAATTATTGTTAATCCAATGCAGCCGACATCGCTTGTAGTAGCTAGTAACTTTTAAAAGTATTCAGAGGATATTGAGACGTTCTAAATTTCATCTTTACAAATTGAAAATGTTACACCAGTTAAACGAAGATGATCCGGATCGTAGAGGTTTGTGAACTAATGACTGTAAGGTTTAACCGTTACCCTATTAACATAAGTATATTCGTTTTAGTGATAGATAGATAGATAGATAGATAGATAGGGGGGGCTCATTCTGTGAGTACGGGCTTGGCAAACCCGAGGTACCCTAGCTAGAATCTATCTTACCCCCAAAGATAGGTTTCTTCCCTTTCAATCCCCTCCCGTCCCCGGATCTTCTGATCTGATCATTTAATCAATCCAACCCTGACGCTATTAGGGTATCCGAGGGCTAGGGGTATCCCTTAAAAAACCTTTCCCACATCGTGAGATCGTCCTGCACTGTAACCCACTGGGAGTACCAAGTACCGTGTATCCGGGAAACGTTGATGTGAGCTTGCTCTGCCGAGGTGTACGTTGCAATGTAGGTCCGTGACCAGCCACTTCGGTCCTTGATCAGGGAGTGCGCATTGAATGTAGATGTCGGAATCTGCATTGCCCCGAGCGAGTCCTTATCCGTCCGAGTATTCCGGGATAGGGAAAACGAAGGCTGGGCTTCAGGGAACTGGGGTAAGTTTAGAAGAAACTGAGGGTATACCCGTTCCCAGCTTTTTCGGCCCGCTCCCTTGCGCACGATGCGCTGGCGAACAAAAAGCATGGATATTATTATCGACAACAGTGAAAGGAACAATGATAATAAAGATATAATAGAATCAAACCAAACTACCGAAGAAATGACTCAAGTAAACCCGTTCACAAGAAGAGAGACAATTGAGAGAACACCACCCAGACTAAGAACCTTCTCCTTGCCTGGCGTAGAAGACCAAGTATTTAGCAAATACGAAAGAAGAGAGACCTCACAACTAAAACAACCAAACAAGCGAAAGAGAACGGACCAAACACCAAACAGCGACCTAAATGACACAAAAACTGAAGCCGAAAGATTTAGAGATAGAGAGGCTGATGATACAAAAACTAAAAAACGAGAAGAAACATTGGAGAAGGAAAACCAAGAAATGCGGATGCAGATCGAAGCGCTGAAAATAAATCATAACAAAGAACTAGATGCGATCACTAGTATGCTAACACAGAGTGATCCTGATTTAAAATGTGAAGACTGCAAGACGATTGGAAGAAAAATAGCCCGAAGACAACAATTAATGAAGGAACAAAACTTTAATAACTTTCAAGACGTAACTGAAGATGACTGGGTAAATGGGATCTTCCCGAAAATTAAGCAAGAGCAAGGCGACATATGGGAATTATCGGACGGATCTGAAATCATACTCCCTTGTAGTAAGAATTTTGATACTGGAAATAGAGAAATAAGGATAGCAATAAGCAAGTTCGGAGGAATGGACGGTCTCATAAGACAAAACAAAAAAAAAGGTGAAGTGGCCATGATGACCCATTCACTGGGATTCCCAGATAGTAGTGGAGCTATGACACACACGTCCAGACGCATATACTACCCTATAATCACAGATGGTGGGATACAAAACGCACCCGAGGATAGTACCGTTTTTCAGACCCTGAAAACATCAAAAGTCATGTGATAAATCTAAAGAACCCAAAAGTTGCTATACCAGAAATTGACGGAATAGAAGGGCTTATGTTTGTGCGAATAATGGAATATCTTTTTGCAGACACAAATGTACATATCAGAATAACCGAACAACAAAAAACAACAAACAAGTACTGCAAAAACTTCCACAGGTGGCAAAATCAATATCAACACCTAAGACGATGGCCTCACAAAGCCTACGAGCAGACACAAGCACGAGGCCATTCTCATAGGGATAAAAGACCGGACTTATGCTGACCTATTAAAGACAGTTAAACAGACAGTAAATCCTAATGACATAGGTGTAGATATTAAAGAGGTAATTAAAACAAAAAACGGACAACTACTCCTTACTATCCAAAACGGTTCTGATAAAGCTGAGGTGCTGAGGAAGGCAATCAAAGAAAAAATCCCGAACGCGATGACCTCTCTTTTGATATCCAAAAAGGTCATTCATGTAAAAGGCCTTGATGAAGTTGTAGCTGAGGATGAAATAAGAGAATCCATTTCCAAATCGATATCTGTCAAACCAGAGACGTTCGAAGTAAGGGCTTTACGACCGCCTACGGAAACAAGCAAAATGTTACTATAGTAATGCCCGAGGTGAATGCAGAAAAGTTGATAAAACTGCAACAAATCAGAATTGAATGGACGATGTGCAGGATCGCTGAGAGGAGAAAGGAAACCAGATGCTTCAAATGCTGAGGATATGGGCATGTTAAAGCACAATGTAAAGGCCCCGATTGAGAGCGATTGTGTCTAAAATGCGGAAAAGATGGTCATATGGCAAAGTCGTGTAATAATAACGCTTTCTGCGTACATTGCAAAAAAAAGGACACCAGTCAGGAAACCCAAAATGCCCAATAATTCAAGACTTGAGAAAGACGGAGGTACCGATAGTAAGCACAAATCAGTATGAGAATGCTGCAGGTCAACACTAATAGAAGCCGTCCCTCCTACGACATGGCGCTTGCGACCGCGAAGGAAATCAATGCAGTAATATTAGCAATAAGTGAGCCAAACCGCAACGCAATCAGGAATCGAAAAGACTGGCTTTACGACGAGGAACTTGACGCAACAATAAAAGTATTGGACCCTAATATTATTATAAAAAAACAAGGTTCTGGCCGAGGTTTTACTTACGTCACCACGACAGAATACACCTTCTACAGCTGCTATTCATCCGGCAACGATGATATCCAGAATCTTGAAGATACCTTATATAGAATTGCCAGACAAATCAGGATCAACAAGGAGAAAGCTATTATAATGGGGGATTTTAATGCCAAGTCTCCGCAATGGGGAATGCACTATACAGATGGACGAGGACAATTAATAACTGAATGGATAGCGGCAAACGATCTAGTCATTGTAAACCAGGGAGTCAAACCTACATTTCAAAGGCAGGATTACTCTTCAATCTTAGACCTAACTATATCTTCTGAGAGCATCAGGGCAAAGTTCCCACACTGGGAAGTTAGCGAGAAAGAGTCTCTAAGTGATCATAACTACATAGTTTTTGATGTAGCAGGAAGAACAGAGACTCGCAAACAGCAACATAGTAATGAAGGTTGGCAAATAAGGAAACTAGATCAAGACAAACTACGGCGTGCTGTAAACGAAATAGACCAAAATGCAGATGCAACTTCACCAAAAGGCTTCTCTAGCACTTTAGCAAAAATCTGTGATACTTCTATGCCAAAGAAAAAAAGTAGCTTAAGAAGGCAGCCAGTATACTGGTGGAATGAAAATATAGCAAATCTTCGAAAGGAATGCATAAGACGGAGAAGAGCATACTCCAGAATAGCAAGAAGAGGTATGCATCAAGTAAACCACCACTTATGGGAGGAATATAAGGAGAGCAAACTAAGCCTGAGAAACGCAATTAAAGCAGCTAAAAGAACGAGCTGGAAATCATTGTGTAACAATATTGATTGTGATATTTGGGGGATGGGTATAGAATAGTTATGCAAAGTTTAATTGGCTATCCTCCGAGACCAAAGTTGGCAATGGAAACTGTGGAAGAAGTGATGAAACACCTATTTCCAGTCCACCAACCAGTGATATTTGAATGTGATTTAGACGATAACTTCTTAGATTTTACTATTGAAGAGCTAAGAATAGCAAGCGAAAAGTTAAAGAACAAAAAAGCACCAGGACCTGGAAATATTCCAGCTGAAATTTTAAAAAAGTTATCAGCTGATAGATCAAACTACGTGCTTAGGGCCTTTAATAGTCTGGCAGCAAGAGCAAGCTTTCCAGCTGTCTGGAAACAGGCGAAACTAGTATTAATAAGAAAGGGAGACAAGCCTGTTGGCAACACGGAGTCGTATAGACCAATAAGTCTTTTGGACGTGGAGGGCAAACTTTACGAACATCTAATACTGATTAGGCTTAAGGGAGATCTACAACGCGTCGGTGGTCTGTCGGAAAGGCAGTTTGGATTTAGAACAGGAGGACAAACAGTGGATGCTCTTAAGGAGGTCGTTAGACTTGCCGAAGAGGCAGCATCGTACTCCGCCAGGCATCGCATACTGTGCTCTGTTATAACATCAGATGTTAAAAATGCGTTTAATAGTGCATCATGGCAGCTCATATTGGAATACCTTAGAAAAAAAGGATTGGACGAAAATCTAATCGGTATTATAGCATCTTATTTGTCACAAAGAAACATTATAATAGAAGCAGATGGCAAGAAGAAGGCGATAGAAATAAGCAGTGGAGTTCCGCAGGGATCGGTGCTGGGTCCTACCCTGTGGAATATCTTGTATGATGACCTACTCCAAACAGAAATGCCGGTAGGAGTAACGCTGGTTGGCTTCGCGGACGACATAGCTATGGTGGTTATCGCAAAAACTGAAGATGCCCTAATGAACACCGGAAACGCCGGATTGCAACGGGTAGCCAACTGGATGGATAGAAATAGACTCGAGCTGGCACCACAGAAAACCGAAGCTATACTACTCACAACAAAAAGAAAAATATTGCTGATAACTTTTAACATCCAGGGAACTTCGGTCACGCCGAGCAAGGCGATAAAGTATCTTGGAGTTTGGCTGGACACCAAATTGACTTTTGGCGAGCACATAAATAAGACGATCGTAAAAGTAGAAAAGACCGTTTCAGCACTATCCAGCCTTATGCCAAACGTTGGCGGACCTAGGGCCTCAAAAAGAAAAATCCTTGCAAGTGTGGTCCACTTGCAATTGCTATACGCGGCGCCTGTGTGGCATTCGGTAACTGACAACAAGAAACTGACTCAGCAACTCACTAAGATACAAAGAACGATGTCTATCAGGGTATGTAGTGCGTACAGGACCATATCGGCTGAGGGGGCTGGAGTAATTGCGGGAATTGCGCCCATAGAACTTCAAATAAAGGAGAGAACGGAGGTCTATAACGGATTAGACAAACCAACGGCTAGAACAAATCTTTTAACTCAATGGCAAGAGAAATGGAATAACGGAACCTATGGGCGATGGACATGGACCATGATACCAAATATACAGATATGGCTGGACAGACCATATGGAGACGTAGATTACTTTCTTACCCAGGCACTCTCAGGTCATGGGTGTTTTAGAAAGTATCTGTATGATCGTAGGAGAGCAGACACCAGTAGATGTACATACTGTGAGGAAATTGACGATGCTGAGCATACACTATTTTTGTGCCCCAGATGGCAAGATTTAAGAGCAGAATATCGACATAAGACCGAAAGGATATTTGACATAGACAACATGATGGGTGGCTTAGTGGAGTCGGAAGAGTCCTGGAATCAAGTGTATGCAGTTATCCGTAGCCTAATAGAGACCAAGGAAAACGAAAGTAGAATCTAGGCAGGCTTTATCCTGAAGTAATGCGAGAGCGGATGCCAGGGTAAAGTGCAGTGCAAAAGGGGAAGTTTTTAGTGGGTAGGCGGATCCCTAGAGGGACCGAATCCTACACTGGCCAGCCGCCAGATAAACAGGCTGGTGCGTCTTTAGAAGATCTTTTACCCCTTCAAAAAAAAAAAAAAAGATAGATAGATAGATACTACTACTTTCTATCCAAACGAAAAAGTTAACCGTCAAAATGTTCGATATTGGAGTAATGTAAATCCTCTAATAGAGACTGTCATACTCAGTTCCCTCAGAAACTTGACGTTTGGGCAGGTATTTTGGGAAACCATATTATAGGACTACTTTTTATACCGTTCTATCTTGATGTATATTATTTCAGCAAAATGAAGCTCCGCCGCATTATAGTAGAGTAGTTGAGAACTACCTTGATCAGCACTATCCCGGACGCTGGATTGGTCGTCGTGGTGTTGTCAAATGGCCTGCTTGCTCACCGAACTTAACTCTATAAACTCTTTTCCAAGAAAACCTTCATAATGTTCGCGAATAATTTTACGATATGCTATACAAATGCCAAGAAGTGAGTGGTGAACATTTTGGGCATCTTACCGTACCTAGTGTTTATAATTTTGGTAGTATTTTATTGTTTTTTTTTACCTCGAGCATAGTTCATTTAGTCACGGGACGGTTATATTATTTTTATTATTATTATATATAATATTTACAGACATTCACAAATATCCATGCCCAAGCTGGGATTCGAACCCAGGACCTATCGATTGCCGGGCGAGATCTCTGCCACTGGATCGTCGAGGTCGGCATTTTATTGTTATAAAGTACTAAAAATTAACATCGCCTAGCTGCTCGTAGGTTCCAAGTCATCGTTATTTTGAAAATAATCGATACAATATTATCAAACTTAGGAATCGTTTGCAGATTGAAATATCTTTTCTACGAGGTATTACCCGACCCCACCTGCCATTTAAAAATTTTATTAAAAATGGCGCCTTATCATTAAAACCATCTTTGAAACCTGAGTGAAAAATGTATACTATAAAAGTAGTATCTGAGGTTAAAAAAATTAAACTAAGTCTGAATGTGTATATGCAACAGTCGTAGATTCGCAGTTGATCAAAGCCGTGAAAGCTTTATTCTATATTAGCTAAAAAATTGGAAAAGGTTTTTACGGAGTATAGAAATTTCTGTTCCTACGCAATTACTCGGTAAACTAATTTTCAGGAACCCTTTGCAAATTGGATGCATTAAACATGAGATACAATTTTTTCTATTTTCGTAATTTGATAATTCCTCCTTACAGAAATATTTTGATATAGGTATTCAAGCAAACCTAATAGTTAACTTAATATAACATCTAACTAAACGTTGGTATTACGAATAAACAGACGTTATTATTAATTAGGTTTAAGCAAACAAAAGGGATATAACTTAGCCCACAAGTTACATTGTGTCGCTGCCCTGAATGTAAATTTTCAGAATTCCGTACATAACTACTCACGTGTATATTTTCGTAATGACAGGCCAAACTTCTAATGAGGATTAGCTACAAAGTCAACAATTTTATTGAATTTACGACTTGCAGTGATAACAGTAATAAAGAGAATAATGAAATCATTGCATATCCCTTGGCATATCTAAAGGTCTTTCAAGCGACTTCCTGGCACCATCTATAGTAGCTTGGCTTCACGACAAAATTTTAGATTGACGAGGACGTACAAATTTTTACTATTCTCATTTATTATGTACAGGGTTGCCAATTAATCAAGGTAAGTGACTGCACTTCGAAAATAGTATAGCGTACAGCTTCAAGAAAGAAATACTGCTCGTAAATATGGAAAAATCGCGACTATTGTGACCAAGTTCATTAAATATCCACTAGAGGGCGTAACATGAAAAGTAAGTTGAAAAACGGGGATTTCCTTAAAATTTGCCCATATAGACAATTATACCGGGTGATGCATGGCTTAGTTGAACATAGGAAATCCTATGTAAATTTTGAGGTGGTTAAATATTGACTCCCCTACATTTTATAGAAAAATTGTATAATAATTTTGTGAAGAAGCCGATATAATAAACTCATGTGCCAAGTTTCAATAAATTTTAGTAAACCAATCCTAACTTATTTAATTAAATGTGATGGCAAAATTACGAAATATTCATTGTTTAGGTAATACATCGAAAAATGATATTTTTACTTGCTGTTTATAAAAAAAAGTTTGAGTTTAACCTTGCGAACGATTTTGTATTTGTTTAGGAAATGTTCTTAGTAAAGCCACGCGGCAAATGGCAAGGCGGTGAGGGAAAAATAGTTCTCGAAAAACGACAATTTTCTAGAATACCTATGACTATAGACCCTATAGTAACAAACCTGTACTTCAAGTCCAAAATTTCTGTCAGTGACTCATCGCTAGCATATAGAGAGCTCCCGGTTGTGCGACGTCCCGGGAATGAGTTCTAGTGGCGTGTGCATTTCAAAAACTAATAAATGATGAAATTTTGTTGGAACGCCATATTTATAAGTTTTTATAAATTCAATTTATTTTATTAACCTTTAAAACCTGATCCTCCAAGGTGACATAAGACAACGACCTTTTCCACTAAGATTTCTTAGTCCTTGCGAAAATCCATCCATAAATGCTGACTTGAACTTTTA
Organism: Polydrusus tereticollis; assembly: GCA_963920685.1. Lineage (NCBI taxonomy): Eukaryota > Metazoa > Arthropoda > Insecta > Coleoptera > Curculionidae > Polydrusus > Polydrusus tereticollis. The sequence goes on from OY987326.1 coordinate 129,500,010, forward strand.
ATATTAAGATCTGGCCATACCTTCTCAACTGGTGTGCCCTTCATTGAGCCATGTTTTTCGGTGTATTTTTGAATCATACTTAGTACGTATTTAAATAATAAAAGCGGTTCCCATGTAAAGAGAGATAAAACATAAAGACATTTTAAATCACAGTTTTACACTGCCACTTGCTGGTGTCCACAGAACAACAAAGGTTCCAGCTGGTGGCTGTCGAAATAAATTTCAGTTGGTGGAAGCAGGGGAAGAGGGTAAAAGCATCCAATAGCGGGAAATTTAAATGCCATAATTTTTAGTATTATAGTTACTTTTACCAGAAAAAAGCATTTAATTACATGTTTGTTGATTGTATCAATTAAAATGCGTCCTAAGGAGGGTAAAAATATCCAAAAAATACTAAAAATTGAAGAACTTAAATAATAAAACATAATATAAAAATCTATAAAACTAACTGATATATTAGCGGAATAAATAAATTGCTATGAATAAAAATGCACCCAAAGTAAATATTTTAAAATAGTTTATACAATAATAATTCACAATGTGAAAGAATACTACTTGGCAAGTGGTAATCATAATATGACTTATAAATATTTATACATGTGAGAACTTTGTTCTCTAGCCACTTGCTGAGACCTTATACAATAAGGATTAACCAAATTATGCTAAAACAGCTATTCTCTGGGCTACATGCTCCAACGAGCGCTGAATTAAATAGCATAATTTGGCATATTTTGACTAACACTGTTAGTACAAAATACAAACTCAGATTCGTATAGGAACCAACAAACATATTCTTACACAATTATACATTGAAGTACCCACATTATTTCTAGTAAGGTATACGTCATTTTAGATAGTAGTCGCTGAGTTCCAGACTACTAGGCATACTCAGATTGGTCAATGTGAGAATTCTGAAATGAGGAAAATATGATTACTATGTAATACTCTTTACATAATATATAGTCTCGTTAGTTCCATAGCATAAAGGCTCATCAGTGAGCATATTTTGTATCAAGGGCCTTGCAATAGCTTCATTTTGTATAATATTGATCCTCAACAGGATTTGACATTACTTTACAGATATTAGACACAAATGAGTAAAGAAATCGAGAAGGGAACAAGATGCAAGGTTTGATGATACATGCATGGTTGTGTTCTGTCTTAAGTTGATATTTATCTAAAGTTCGACGTAGGGAAACAATGAAATTCTAGTAAGAAGGGGCATTCAATATGTTAACATCATAAGTACAGAAATGATCCTCACAAACATAGAAGTTGGTACAATTTTTGCTCGGACTTATGTCGCCTGCAGTCCTAAGCAGATAATGTGACAGGATCTTTTGGGAAAATATAAAAGTTTCTTACTCTTCGCTTTTGGATAATAAGAACTTTGACACGAGAGATACTCGCAGCTAAATTTTTTCTTTTTTGTAAGATAGGAGCAGCAGCAGCAAGGAGCAAGGCCAGATATTTTAGAAAACTATTGCTAATATGAAAGCACTGAAGCAGATACTTACCAAATACTTATGTTACAAAAAGAATACACTAATAATACGCAGAATGCCTAACTTCCAGGAACAGCAAATAGGTAAAAAACTTAATACAAATGTTGTCATCCGAAAATTACTGCCCTTGTTACCTAAGTGGTTAGGAATGGAATACTAAAAATCACAGGGCTACAGTAAAAATTGTGAAAATTTTAATAAAAATAAAATGTTAAAAAATCAGGAAAGTTTCTCGGGAACAAATATGGTGACAACTGACAAGTGACAAAAATAAAATCGTAACGGACAATTCGTTAAATTCGTTTAACCCAGTGCTAGTTTAAAATCAGGATCAGGAGTAGTACACTACTTACCGATATTACGGATTAGAAAGAGATAGCTCATCAAAATGACATGCATAAAATATATGGTGAGACTACTAACTGAATGTACCGACTAAGTGAATCAACCTTGGGTTACTCTGAACTCATATCATGGAGTAGTAGAGACAAGCACCATTGAGTCACGCTTATCAATAGATAGAGATAGCAGCAGTCAAGTTGAGTAAGACAGCATCAATTAACTCTTTACCTCACCGGCAGAATCAAGTAGATACCTCCCCTTGCCCATATTTGGCGGGCGCCCTATCAAAAGCTTCATACCCTTGGTTTAGAGGGAATAAGTCGTCTTACTAGCCAGGTCATTAAATATACTATTCGTGTAGGTACATAGGTATTTCTTCGAGACTGTACAATAAATTGTAGTAATTTAGTTCTAGTTTTAAAACATCCTATTTATTTTTTTGCAGCTATGCAGTTTACACCACTGTTCTTGAAATTAAAAATTAAACACTTGAGTTTAAAATAGTATAACACATTATAACATTGTTTATTGCTAAAAGTCCAGTCCTATGGCAACAATAACTTTATTTTATTTTTTAAAGTTCTGAATCTAATTAAGCCGGTATTCTTAAAAAATTATATCTGAATATATTTCATTTAATTACTGCGGCATTTAGTAACCAAATAATGATAAGGCCGCTTTAGCCGCCTGTCGTCCAAACCTCCCTTAACCCAGGTACTCGCATTTGTCCCTTATTTCAAGGATGATGCGTACCGCCTGTCCTCCTTAAAATTGCCACCTGTCCAATCACCTTCAGGCACTATCATTAGACGCTGGTCAGAGCTTCCGTCGCGAGGACCTACAATGTGCTGGTCTACCTCCGATGGTAATGTGTAATCTCGGGAAAAAAATGAAGTTCTGTTAAAAAACTCCAATCTCTCATCTGTACCTACTACCCCCAAACCACGGATACGTGTCAATATTATTTTGAGTATTAGCAGGTAGATATTAATGAGGCATAAAAACACAACTTTTTTCATAAAAAAGATTTTGCGTCAGCGCTAACATATCTTTTGATATTTTTGACGAGAAAAATGATACGCCATTGTTTTTTTAATAAATAATGTTTTTATGATTAAGGTCAATCACTGAGAAAAAATCTTTCTTAAGCTTTTATTTTTGGTGACGAATGGTTTTCGATTAAAGAAATAAATGGCACTAAGGTAGTTAAATATGTGTGAGCCTATCAGAGTTTAATAAAACTGCATTTATCTCCTAAACGAAGCCAACATCAAAAAAATGTCAAAAGGTACTTTGCATTTGACATTGAACTCTCTATATAACTGTACTATCAAGAAGGAAAAAGCAGTGGCGTACATATTTTTTGTTTCACTTAAAATTGTAATGTATCTCAAAAATAAAGCGGTTGCACACCTATGCTTATATGAACTTTCTGCCTTAAAATTTAGTACCCTTGAGTACATACTAAATTAATAACCTATTTAATGACCTAAATGACAGAAAAAGTATGTAAATAACAATTTCTTATAGGAACTAGACCGTATGCATAGAACTAACCAGGTATAGTCCTTTAATATAAATTCATATTTGGACCGTATATAAATTAACTAGTGCTTTTGTAAACTGGCTTGTTCAGCTAAACTAATTCGCTGCGCATAGGTTATCCTTTAACAATTTCCATCTGCGTCTGTTTTGGGCGGTCTTGATCCGGTTTCTAGTGATAATATTTACACAGGATTGCCTTTTGTTTTTGGGTGCATCCTGTCTACGTCGCCACTTCATAATCCTCTTTGACCATTGCTCGTTTGGCTTGCTTGCGATGTATTTAATAATATAATACTTAACATGTGCTATCCTTTTTACTGCATTGGCGACCCTGGTTATTCGCTGTATCTATACCATTAATTTTCTATCCTTCAGCGTGATTCCTAGCATACAGCGTTCCGTAGCTCGTTAAATGAAGAATTATAAGTTAGAAAAGACTGAACAATAGTCGAGAACTTTGCGTTTAACATCTTTGAGTTTTCCAAAAGCAGCCTACGTCAGTCAGACTCTTTGTTCTATCTCGCCAGTCTGGATATCTCTAATGACCTTAATCTCATAACCCAAGTATTTATAGGATGTAAGTTGGAGAATCTCTCTATTTTGCAAATGACGGTTTCAGTTTGCGACTAAGTTGGTCACAAACTCTGTTTTGGATATGTCTTTTTTAAGTCCAACTGTAAGCGAGGCAATTGTCAGCCTAGTTAGCATCTCTTGGGCCTTATCCAAACTGCTAGAGAGTATTACAATGATTTTGTTATATTATTTAAAGTAAAACACTTTTTTACTTCAATTTCCACTTTATTTGACAATATAGTATTGTCAAATAAATTGGAAATTGAAGTAAAAAAGTGTTTTACTTTAAATAATATAACAAAATTATTATGGATTTCCACCAAGTATCGACCAATAATATTAAAGTATTACAATGCTCTTCACGAATCGGAGATGACTTAGGTATTCCCCATTAATATGTCTATTCCCATATTTTCAGAGTTTACCATTTTTAACTCCAGAAGGGCAGTCTTACATAGTACATAGACTAAAATCTTCAGTCCATTTATATGCGGTCTGTAACACATTATATTATGAAGAAGTAATAAGTATTAAAATCAAAGTAGATAACACGGCAATAAACTGGAGTCAAAAAGTTAAATACCTAGAGTTGTATTTTTAAAAGAGGATGAGCTGGAACACTATCGCGGATTACCTATAGGTTTAGTCAGTAAACACGCAAGTGATGTTTACTTACTAATAAACGGGCGAACAACATTTATCGATGGACAAAAATTAATCTGTACAAAGTCATCGTTAGACAAGTTCTAACATATGGCTTTCCCACATGATGCACTAAGAATAAAACAACAAACAAATTAAAGCAAGAGAAACAAATATTTTAATATCGAGCTCTGAGAATCATTCCAAACGCGCCTAGATACATAATGACAAACACACACACTTCAAAATAAAATGGACAAAAACTGGCCACCGTAACCTAATGTAAACCTAGAATAATCAGTCGCAACTTTAGGGTCAAACATCATCAAATCAAACCAAAACGAAATATTCAACCATTAACCTCGTACCACCTTACAGAAGATCATCTGAAAAGAACAAATACTAGTAACAGGAGTAAATGGCAGAAGTCGAACTCAAGTATATTCCAAATTCAGGGTATTCCAAATTCAATGATACATTAGATGTATCTAGAAGAGGATTAATATTTATACGCTTTTTGAAATGTTGACAATAAGACATATCCACATAGCCTTTAAAAATATGTTTAAGAATGGGGCGATTCTTATACTAGCTTTTTTTGCGAAATCAGAAATAGAGGTATCTGGTAGGACCCTCTCAGAATACATTTTAAACAGGGTTTATTTATCACTTAAAACTCCAGGGCCTATATCTCAAAAATGAGTGGATATATTTTGATTTCGTAAAAAACTGTCGTTAGGTAGTATCACTTCTCGTTTTTTAAAGATAACATCAGTGCGCCCCTCGACGCCATGGGCATCGCGTCGTGATGCTTCAAAAATAAAAATCGATTGGAGCGACTTCTAAACTAGGTACATTTGAATTTACTTTAAATCTTAAGACTTTTTTTGTCATTAACCGTCATTTGATAACTTCACTCGTATTTAAGTAATGTAAAATTTTAATTCAATTTTTTTATTAATTTTGGAAATAGGTAAGTAGTAAAACTAAAATAATTCCTTACTTAATAATAATTCAGTCAATTTTGTTCAAAATTTATTTCCTCTGCGCGAGCACAACTGTTAAAAAAATTTAAATTTTACGTTGGGAAACTTTTAAAAGCATTCTTCTTGTAATTGCAGTAGGTACATGCCGCTGTAATTTTGTTTATTAGATCGGCCATATCTTCAACTGGTGTTTCGTAGACAATATCGTTTATGTGACCCTCAAAGAAAAGAATCTAAAGGTATTATTTCTGTTGACCTTGCTGGTCATCTTATTTATACTGTCTGTTCAAATGGTCCATAATAAACATTACGAGCAGGAGCTTCATCCTGCTGCCGCCACATTGATAATTGTTGTATAGAATCATCCATGAAGAGTTTATGGAAACACCAGTGGTTTCTTTGATTTTGGATAGTGAAGATTTAGGATTATCGTTAAATTGCTGTAAAACTTTATGCTGTATTTTCATCATTTATAGCAATTTTTCTCTTATTCCTTTTCGGTTCGTTTTCGAGATATAGGCCCTCGAAGTTTTAAATTAAAATCCCTGTAAACGGATCCCTATTTGCAAAGTTGATCCCAAAATATAAATTTTGATAAAGGGAATCGGCTTTATAAATCACACACTCCGCCAGGAGGGAAGCAATTATTTTTACATCAACAACTTTAATTTGTTTTCTTAACTATTACTTTATCATTACCCATGTAAGGTAAACCAAGGTATTTAATATTAATGAAAATTACCTTTACTTAGATGTACAAACACAAGGCGATATATTAATTAGTTCTCGGTAAACAGAGGGAGCAAAACAGTATCACAACAAACAATATAGTACATAGAATAATTGCCGTTAGTGTATACAAACATAACTATTACTTAGTAACTAAGCCAATAAGAATACAAAATCAAGGCCTGTAGAAATTATGATCAAATTATTAACAATATAGGGGAAATACCAGAACATTATTCACATGGATGATACCTTAGTAATGTAAAAATTTTCTCTTACGATGCTTTTTGTTCCCGGTTTTAAAGATTTTCTTAAATGCCAATAACTTCTTGTCCAGAATAGATTTTTATATCGGCTTATTTTTTCCGGAACTTGCGAACATTATTTTTGTAAGTCTAGCTTGTGTCACTGGTTTTAAATTCTAAACTTATCAGAAACATTCCTATTTTTTTTTGACAATATCGTCTTCATCTTTCGAATAATTTTCCTGCTCTTTTCATTATCCCGTTTATATCCTGTCTAATTTATTTTTTTCTTCTATAACTTTAAATGTCAATAATAACCATAATACATTTGAAATGCTCTCTCTACTTGTTCAATTTGTGTTTTGTATATGTTATTGAGATTCTTTATTTCGAACCATATTTTTATTTACACCACACAATTAGCTTAGGTACGTAACTAGCAGGGAAATGTAAATACTGAAGGGAATTCAAGAACTAGCATAAAGTACCTTTAGCGGGATTCTTCTTCATATTTTCGTTACTGAGTCTGAATCGATAATTTGTTGTATTTGGAAATATATTACTATTCTCATTCATCATCTGCGAAGATCAGTTCTGTCAGCTATGTTTGTCTCATCCCAGTGCTAATCGCTTTGTCTTATTGCCTGATTTATTATTAATAAGAGCGGGCATAATATAAGTCCCTATTGTTTCGCTTTGAATTCCTTAGATTAGATCGCTATTTGTTCTTACTATATTCGCAATTCCTTTATACATGCCCTTTATTACTGCTTCGGTGTCTAATTTACTCTTATTTTCTTCAGCAATATGATATAGTATGTCTAGAAAGTATCCGGAAGAAGTAATTTGTTTATAGCTTTTTATAAATACCGTAGTTTTATTAAATTACTTGGTTACAGAAACTAACAATCCCTACTTTTCACACACACGGCAATTTTTATAGAAAAAAAAGTGTTTTAAACGCACAAAATAGTCGTAGATGAGTCAATGTATACAAAAAAATCTCTACCTGGTTACTTATGACCATTCTTTTTAAAACATATTATATTCTTGAACACGCAAAAAAAGTATAGATGAGACGATGTTTACACAAAAAAAAAACTTTCCTATTTACTAATGCAATGTCCTTTTGACTTCATACATTTTCTTAAACGATTAGGTATACCCAATGTTAGGTCTCGTCCGTATGTTTTAGTCACACCATCCCAAGCTCTTAAAATACAGATTATTAATGGGTTTCGATTACGTGGTGCCATCTTTTCAACTTAAATGTCTATCAGATCCCAGATATTTTCAATGGGACTAAGGTCTGGTAAAGCTGCAGACCAACGAATTGTTTCAATTTGCTGCACCCGCAAAAAATTGCTTGTAAACGCACGAAGTATGGGACCTGGCATTATCCTGCGGCAGCCTCCGTTTGGATACAAAACGTTTTTTGCTCAATACAAAAAACATTTAAAAATTCGCACCTTTCCCTCTAGCTGTTGACGGTACCCTGTACGATGTAATATAACATTATAGCAGCTCAGGGTGATATCGCTCCCCAAGCCATCACTTTTGTTGGATATTGAGAAATTTGTATTGTAGGACCATCCCTTGACAAGATGCGCACCTCCAAGTTGGAAACAACTTTCAAAGGAGATGAACACATTTTCAAAGCCATCGTCTTTATAATCTCACTCATGCATAAAACGTGGGCATTTAATGTAGAAGCCACCTTGTCCTCCCAGTAATATAGACAAAAGTTTTAAATCACCATTAGATTCTTGATAGTTCAGTTTTTCAAAATAAGGTCTAAATGATCGAAACATTATATCATGTGATCAGTGAGAGCATACGGAATGCCGGTTCAATTTTGTTCATGGCTGTCGAGCTTTCTTAAAGACCGTTCTCTGCGAGTGGCGATGGACGGATTTCTTTCAGACACATTTAACATCAACGCCGGAGTCCCTCAAGGTTCTATATTGTCGCCCACCCTTTTCTTACTCTACATTAACCATCTTTTGGAAAAAACTAAAAATCCTATATATAGCTTCGCTGATGACAGCACACTTGTTTCATCTTTTAGTTTGGATGCTCGGACATCGGCTGCTAATGCACATCGCTATAGGCAGCAAGAGGTCTCACATCTCAACAAAGACCTGGAAGAAATTCTGTCTTGGGGTGACAGTAACCAAGTAGGATTTAACACTAAAAAGACCCAGGCGGCAGTTTTTTCTAAAAAAGTTAATGTTGACGAACCGGATATAGTTAAGGCGGGACACTCGATTCCCTTGGCTTCATCAATTCATTTATTGGGCGTTAATTTGGATAGTCATATGTCTTGGCATAGCCACGTTGCGGCCATTGCTAAGGCAGCCTCGCAGAAGCTTGGAGTACTTTTCCGAAAAAGGAACCTCTATACACCCCAACAACTTTTGATGCTCTATAAAGCCCAAATTCGACCATCGCTGGAATACTGTTCGCATATTTGGGGCTCTGCTTCTAAACATACCCTAAGATTGCTAGATTCTATTCAAAGAAGAGCCATTCGCTTGATCGGTGACCATAGTCTGACAAACAACCTGGAAAGCCTTGAACATCGAAGGCAGGTTGGCGACTTCAGTCTATTTTAAAAATATTTTCATGGCAAGTATTCAATTGAGGTTGCCCGCTTGATACCACCCAGAGCGGTGCATGGTAGAAATACACGACGAGCCACTGCAGCCCACCAGTACGTGGTTCAGCTTAGTGTCCCTCGAACGACACTGTTTCAAAATTCTTTCATCTGGAGAACGTCATCACTCTGGAACGACCTCCCTGAGATTGTGTTCCCCAACGACTATAATCTTCAAAGATTCAAGACCAACGTAAATCGTTTTCTGCGCACACGCACCGCTCCCAAAGCGCCATAAAGGATTTATCCTGCAGTGCTCTGCCTTATCATAAGAAAAAAAAAATAAAAATCAGATCAACTAAATGATCTATATGTAGTGAACTAAATTGTTGCCATTATACAGTGTGTTCGGAAATAGTGGTACTTAATTTTAGGGCAGATTGATCGACTCAAAATGAGATAAAAATTTTATATTACTTTGGGATCTTTTCCCATTGCTTGTAGGAGATCTCCAGGATAAAGTGAGTTGTACATTGTGGGGAAAGAAAAGACCGAATTTCACTTTACACAAAGTGTTTCATTTTATCTAAATAAATACTCAGCGCGTTTCGGCCATCAGGTAGTCATCTTCAGGAGTTGGGAGTTGTTCTGATAAATAAGAGAAACAAAGCTAAAGACAAGGAAGCCAATATTTTGGCTCCAAAGCATTCGCATAAAATTGTAAAACTAAGAACTAAAATTATTTTTTTTCCAAAAATCTAAAAGTTAAAAAACAAACTCAAAGAAGTAAGAAGTTCGTATCTCGAGTATTTCGTTTTCCTTTCCGTCAGACCCAACCCTCAAATGCGTTTCGCCGTATACCGGCTCATCAGTAAGGGTCTAACGAAAAATAAAGGGACTTCAAAGTACCATACAAGATGCAGATAAACAGATATGAGATGGGGCATATAGCGACATCTCGTGGCACTCATGTGCATCAACCCTTTCCTTTTCGTTAAACCATAAGTATTGCTGATGAGCCGTTATACGGCGAAACGCGTCCATGGATTGGGTCTGACGGAAAGGAAAAGCAACGACTCGAGACACGAACTTCTTTAAGTTTGTTTTTTAATCTTCAGCTGTCGATACGCCAAACCGATACATTGGTTTTCAGCGGCGCCCAACGTAGCTTGCCCGTACTGGGCCGCCTTTCCAGTATTCGGACCTATATGAATTCTCGCTGACCTGGTTGTGTTGATGCGCGTGACTGCCACGAGATAGCGCTACATGCCACATTGGGGCAAGGAGGTAAAATACCTGGGACTTATATTTGATCAACGACTGAACTGGGAGTGTAATTCAATTAATAGAGTAAAGCTAGCATTGCATCAATTACGCTCTATCTACTCCCTTCACAAGCGGAGTAGACTTGGTAATAAGACTAAGGTCAACCTATACAAGGTGCTGGTCATGCCGGTTCTCACTTATGGTGCAACATAAGTAGAACGGAGCTTAATAAGCTCCAGGTGTACTAAACAGGACGCTAGAGATTATTGCGGATGTACCCAGGTACACGATGAATCGCATACTTCATCAAGACTTTCGTATGCAGACAATAATATAATATAAGTCAAAATTTTGCAGTACAAAAACTTTTTAAATCAAACAAGCAGAAACAAGAATAATCGAGGCAAAAGTAAATTTTAATATTTCTGCAAATGACAAAACCTAAACAGTTTAAAGGCGCAGGCGCATCTCTAACCCAAAAGTACAGAGAGATCCCAAGCTACATGCTACATATCTCTTCTGTTTATATAGAATTGTCAGTGCCTTAATCTTTCTTAGTTTTGATTTGCTTCAAAAGTGCGGTTATGGTTCTGTGGGACTCCCTGAAACCCGTCTGACATTCTAGTATAGTCCGTCTATCTATCTTACAAACTTATTATAATTGCTTATCCCTTACCGTCATAATAACCTGTGTGAGGTGTAAAATTCGGTCATCTGATCTGGGGACTCCAGGTACGGATCTATTTAAAGACCAATATATTATTATATTTTCTCAGTAACCTTCTTAATTTTTTTAATTCTTAATTAGGGGCAGCGCAACCTTTTATTCTATCAGCAACGAGTGCGCCCCTGCATTCATTCGATCGCCCGCTGGGTCTTATCGGCATTAGGGATTACCACTTATAATGAGTTTGTAAGACAGATAGACGGACCATACTATTTTATTTTTCTCCACAGATCGCAGCGATACATTTGTCGATGCACTATTTTTCTTAATATCTTTGACATTATTGGTAGAAGGATCTTTATATAGTACAAAAAGAAAGAATGGAATAAAGAAAGCAAAAACAACATTTAGTTAAGATCAAATTTAAATTACTGTGTCTCTCTCTACAATCTGTTCTGCCCCTTTACTGTTATTGCTGCTGTACAGGGGGCCAATCTATAAGAAGTTTGTCCTTAGCGTCTGTTCTAGATCGTACGTATTATTGTTTTATTCACTGGATTGTCAATACGTTTGTGCTCTTGTACTATCTAATTATTATGTTTGTGTAAAATTCTTGTAGTGTCGGTGTCTTCAAGTAGTTGTCTATAACACGGTTGGTGGCGTATCATGGAGCGTTTAATATTAGTTTCAATGCTTTGTTCGGAAATACCTGGAACTTATTTCACTGTATTTTGTTTAGGGTACATATTATGTTAAAACAGATCTGACTCTTAAAGTCTTGTAGAGACTGACTTTGGTCCTTAGAATTTCATATAAAGATTGGTCCGCAAATACACCTTAAGGAACCCAAGTAACATTTTAAGTTTTATCACAATCTACAAGAGGTTATTAAGTCTATATAATAAAACTGATCGTAAAACTGTTTATACTAAATAACCTCTTCAAAGCTCCAATAAACCCGGCATAAAACCAAAAAGGACCTTTTGTAAAGGTTATAAATATCTTCTTTAAAACTGTCAATAAAACCAACAGTACTTTTGAACCCAAATCTGCAAGATGTTTTTAAGTCTACCACAAAACATTTTTAAAAGCCTTCTTAAAACCGTTAGTACTTGCAATCAAATTTTATGCGTGATTTGAAAACATCATAAATAATTTTATTATTATCGTGTCTTTAATAATTCTTTATTATTTAATTGAACTATATTATTTTGTTAAAAGTGTTTATCATGTAAAAAATGCATGGTAATATTTGTAAATAGACTATCATAATATTTAGAAAAAAAAACAAAAATTGTACCGATTTTTTAGTTTTTTAAAATCTAAAGATCCTTTTTTTTTGTTTTGATTAAAGCAGGATAAATGCAGTCCTACTACAGTTATATTATATGTGCAGTTTATATTAGCAAATAACCGAAAGAAAGTATTCAACGGTCAAAAATTAAGAATAAAATAGTTTTGATGCAAATAAACAAAGGGTCCTATAAAACTGTGTATTTTTTATTTTTGGAAACGTAAACATTTAGATGATAAATTTAAACAGGAAAAAAGAAGTAAATGAACGGAAAGTAAATATAACTTCAAAGCAAATTAGTTTTAACGATAAACTTAAATAAACCACGTCGATACTTCTCCGGGTCCGTGAGTTTTCCTTTTATATTTTTTTTACTAAATGAAACATTTATAAGTTAATTTCCACTATTTTATTGTACACTACTGTACGACATGTTTCGCTATACTATAGCTTCTTCGGGTATTTCTTACAAACTAAAGCATAAACAGGTAATGCAATAATAAACAGATTAATAATTACTACTCTAAATTGTTATTAGGCCAAGTATTGTTGTACATATTTAATAAAGGGGTTGGGTTTGTTTTCCAGTTGACAATTTAGGGATTTCCCTGTATTTTTAATCCTATTTATTTCTGACCTTTCAAATAATGACTATCTTCTACCTTTATCCAATATATGCAAAACTTCAAACTCCTCATTAAAAGTATGGTTTTCCTGTAACAAGCGCTGTGCATATGCCGAATCCTCTTTTTTATTTAAGAACGATCTTTTATGTTCAAGTATTCTTTTTTAAAAAATTTCTACCAGTCTGACCTATGCAACTCTTGACTCAGGAATCACAATTCAGTTTATTAATGCCTGATTTTAAGCTAATTGTTGTCTTATCTTTATTATTTTTTACATAGTTATCCAACCCGTTTACTGTCCTATATGATATATATTGATTGCTTGATTTTATATAATTAGAGACTATTTCCGAGGGTTGGCCAAAATATGTGATGCATTTAAATTTCTTTTTGTTGTAAATGTTTGTCAATTTGATTAATTGCATTATTTTTAAGTTTATTTTTTAATATTCTGCCGATCATATCTGTTTGAAAACCATTATTGACTGCTATTTGTTTAATAAGATTAAGTTCAATTTTGAAGTTTTCTTAACTTAATGGAATATTAACTAGCCTATGTATCATACTATGGTAGGCTGGTCTTTTTGACTTTGTGGATGTAAAGATTTAGAATGTATAGTTATATCTGTATCTTTTTGAAAAATAGAGAACTTATGTTTGTTGTAATTTCTTTCGATGGTTAAGTCTAAAAAATGTATACTTTTATCTTTTTCCCTTTCCAGTGTAAATTCTATATTAGGATGCAAAGTATTAAGGTAATTATGAAAATATTGCAGTTACCTATTTGTTCCAGTAAAACAAACCAATATAACATCTACGTATCTAAACCAATATTTACACATATTGAACAAAGGTTGTTTCAACCAATTACTTTCCAGTTCGTCTAGAAAACAAAAGGGGGCTTAGGGGGTTACCCATAGCTAGACCTTGTGAATCGGCATAATATGTTACCGTCAAACTGGAAATACCTTTGATTTAGGCATTCAGTCAAAGATTCTAAGATTTCTGAAGTGATAACCAGGTTACAATTATTTTTCTTTAAGAGGTTTTCTACAAAACTAATTGTATTATTCGGTGGAACACTAGGAAAAAGGTTTTCAGCGTCAAATAAGATCAACTTGGCATTATCCAGTAATTCCAAATCTTTAATTTTATTTATTAATTCAAATGAATATTTAATGCTAAATTTGGGTTTAAAATTTGTATATGTGGAAATAATTTCCACTTATTTTTTAGAAACATTTTTAGCAGGTGCTGTGATATAAGAGACTACTGGTCTTATGGGGAAACCTTCTTTATGTAGTTTAATAAGGCCATACAGTTTAGGTGCCTAAGGGTGCCTTTTATATTTCCGTACTTAAACTCGAAAACATCTGGGACATCTGGAAAACCGTAAATGTACCCTTGATGATCTCTTGTAACTTTCCATCTCAAAAATGTTCTTTCAAATTTTTGTCCTGTAGACAATAGTTGACATATGTGGAAAAGAGGCTTGAAACCTTGTTTTGAAAATTCTGATGTAAAATTAACTAATAGCCAGTTCCATGTTATTATTTATTTTTATTTATCGGCAAGATGGGTTCATTCGGTTCATGTCTGTGTGTGAAAGTTTCGGTGAAAATTGTTGATTTGAAAAACGAAAGCGGTAAAAGATGACTTACCTTACCTTCAGTCTTTTTATCGTTAATATTATTATTATTATTAGCTATATATGTATTAGAGAGCATTAGTGTTTCAAATTTAAATTCTGATGGTTGTAAAAGAAAACGATTTAATGTCAAAGCTCATGATTTGTTTTGGTCAGTTTCTGTTTCATGTAATTTACTTTTTTTAAAAGTTGTTCTTTTTGTCCCTTCAGATCTAATTTTAGACTTCTTAACTTGTAGAGTTTAATAAAGTTTTTTCCCAAAATGGTTGTGTGGGGTCCCTTGCTCTTCTTTGTAAAAAAAACTAGCGTAGTACATTAAGGGTTAAATGTTGAATGATATTTGCAATGGCAATGATTGACCTTTTATTGAGTTTTAGGTTAGTTCAGTTTATAAAGTGATAAATAAGCGAGAATGTCTGTCCAAACTAATAATAATTAGGTAATAATACTCATTGCGATTTCCAAAAAAACTCAACAATTTTGAAAAAAAAAAAGAATCAGTGGGACTAACAAATCTTTCTGATTTTAGAATAAATATAGAAAAGGCGTATAGAACTGTTGATCCGCGCATTAAAATTGAAGCGAATAGAGCTGCTTAAATACGGAGACTGTTGCGCGATCAATAGTCTCAGATATGGATACAAAAAACATAGGGCCTCAAAATAGAGGACAACTCCATTTTTAAATTGACAAGGTCTCTAACAAGAGAAGGCAGAAAACAAATGTCCCCTCTAAGAGATCCATTGACAAATCAAATATTGACCAATCCGGCGGAGGAAGCTGAACTATTCGCAGATAGTTTATACAATACACACAGTTCAGTGAATTTCCATCCACTGATCTTAAAAGGGATGCGCGAGTGACTACGGCAATAGATTTTTCAAAAATACACCAAACGAAGCAAGAAATATATACCTAAAGCAACCATTGAGGGAATTCGCATGAAAAAAGGCGCCCAGCTTTAACGGCATTAAAAACAAAGCACTTGAAAACTTGCCAGAGCAAACAGCAACGAATCTGGTAGACATAGCCCAAGTAATACTTGAGAGGGGCTACTTTCCAGACACTTGGGAAAGGTCCAAGATGACATAGATTCCAAAAACTAGAAGAAATGTGACGTTACAGTTATAGGCCGATAAGTATACTATTAAGTTTAGGCAATGTTGTTGAAAAATTGAATTTAAAAGTTTTTTGTCCTACGGACTTATTTATTTTAGGTATGGAAACGATCAGAAATACTACTGCATTAATTTTCCTTATGATGCTTTGGCACAAATGAAAATAGTAACCTTTAATTTCGGCTTCTGGAACATTAACTAATAGCCAGTTCCCTGTTGTTATTTCATTTTCATTTATCGGTAAGAAAGGTTCATGTCTGTATGTGAAAGTTTCGGTGAAAATTGTTGATTTGAGAAACGAAAGCAATAAAGGATTACTTACCTCACCTTCAGTCCTTTCATCGTTAATATTATTGTTATTAGCTATATTTGTATTAGACAGCATTAGTGTATCAAATTTAAATTCTGATGGTTGTAAAAGAAAATGATCGCATTTAATATCAAAGCTCATGACTTGTTTTGGTCAGGTTCTGTTTCACGTAATTTACTTTTTTTAAAAGTTGTTATTTTTGCCCCTTCAGATCTAATTCTGACAACCTCTGCAGATTTTAAAGGAGTTTTTTCTCAAGATGGTTGTGTAGAACCCCTTGCTTGATTTTCCCCTATAGGAACTCCACGCCATCATTTATATAAACAAAACTAGCGTAGTAATTAAGGGTTACATGTTGAATGATATTTGTAATGACAATGATTGACCTTTTATTTCAGTTTTGGGTTGTTCAGTTTAATAAGTGATAAATAAGCGAGAATGTCTGGCCTAACTAATAATAATTAGGCAATAATACATATTGGGATTTCCAAAAAAACTGAACATAATAAGTTTTTTGAAAAATTTTGCCATACATTATATACGAAATAGAGGTTTCATTTCAAGCAGTTTTATTGACACAATACATACATTATAGGGAAAGGGGAAAAAAGTCAAAAAGTCTTTCTCCACTAATTTAATAGTGAGCTATTAAAGGCTCAATTTTAAAATTAAAATTTAAAAAGGGAAGATTTTTAAATTCGACTACAGATTGACAGTGTCTTTTCAGAAACGTTGATTTAAGTATAACATTCCACTTTCAATTCCAATTTTAACATGCTGATTACATTCAATTATTAATATCTTGTCAAAATATTTTTAAATAAAAAAAAAGCTCCATCAACGTCATTTTCCACTAACGGTTTTCTCTCTACTGCTAATAATAACTGCAGCACTATTTTGGTCTCCTGAAGATGAAGGTTACTACCTTCGAAACATGTAGAGACAATTTAATTTTAAAATTGAGCCTTTAATAGCTCACTATTAAATTAGTGGAGAAAGACTTTTTGACTTTTTTCCCCTTTCCCTATATTTCAACTCCACTTCGAGAATGGACTATTTCTTTAAACATACATTATACCTTGCAAAACCGTGTCTGCTAGTCACCAATGCCAAATTCTTTTATAGCTTTTATAAAAAAACATATTGTTAATGCTACTCGTTGCAGTGAATTCAGAAAAGAACGAGTTTTAAGACCTATTCAAAGTCGTAAAAAGGAAATAACAGGGGACTTTATGATACCCAGCTTTGTATCCTTTTTGTCCCTCTGCGTTGCCCTATTTCCCAAACAATAATCGACTAAAATGATTTCCTTGATATCCGCTTGTTCGACACAAACGATTAATAAGGAAAACTCTTTATCGACAGTCAAATTTTATTAGTAAATTGAGGTATCAAGTGTTTACGGAAAATTTCCCGTTCCTAATTCAGCAGGCCGGAAAATCAGAGATATTTTCTCCATTCTAACGTATTAGATTTACTGACGCTGCCGATGTAAAGTATATTAAAAATATTAAATATAAATCAATAAATTAAAATAATATGGTTTGTCGTATCTCTATTACAAAATATTTGATAAATTGGCGAGTTGAGAAAGTCGACCTACCAACTTATAGTTAACACGGTTACACAGTCCTCTTATAGCAATAATTTAATTTTACTTGAAATGCATTTATATGGGCGCCAGCAGATCTTTTTCTGAAGGTGGCAAAATCAGAAGTGATATTTCAATGGCAGTTTGGAGGAGGCAAGTTCATTTTCCATCATCTGTGGGTGTCACTGCTCTTGGGCAAGATTCATTATTGCTAAAGAAATAAGCGAGAAGCAGCGCCGTAGTTAAAAATTTTTGACAAAAATAAAGAATCAGTAGGACTAATAAATTTTTCTGGTTTTAGAATAAACATAGAAGAAGCGTATAGAACTGTTGAGCCGCGCATTAAAATGGAAGCGAATAGAGCTACTGCTTAAATACGGAGACCGTTGCGCGAACAAGAGTCTCAGATATGGATACGAAAAACATAGGTCCTTAAAATAGAAAACAACTCCATTTTAAAATTTACAAGGTCACTAACGAGGGAAGGCAGAAAACAAATGCCGCATCTAAGAGATCCATTGACAAATCCGATATTGACCGACCCGGCGGAGGAAGCTGAACTGTTCGCAGACAGTTTATACACACAGTTCAGTGAATTTCCATCCACTGATCTTAAAAGGGATGCGCGAGTCACTACGGCAATAGAATTTTTAAAAATACACCAAACGAAGCAAGAAATATATACCTAGAGCAACCATTGAGGGAATTCGCATGAAAAAAGGCGGCCAGCTTTGACGGCATTAAAAACAAAGCACTCAAAAACTTGCCAGAGCAAGCAGCAACGAATCTGGTAGACATAGCCCAAGTATTACTTGAGAAGGGCTACTTTCCAGACACTTGGAAAAGGTCCAAGATGACATTGATTTCGAAAACTGGAAGAAATGTGACGTTACAGTTATAGGCCGATAAGTATATTATCAATTTTAGGCAATGTTGTCGAAAAATTTAATTTAAAAGTTTTTTTATCCTACGGACTTATTTATTTTAAGTATGAGAACGATCAAAAATACTACTGCATTAATTTTCCTTATGATGCTTTGGCACAAATGAAAATAGCAACCTTTAATTTCGGCTCCTGGAAAAGTTTGTCTTGCAGCATTCATGCAAGGCTTTCTCGAAGTCTAAAAGTACCTTCTCAGGCGCCATATTTCATACTAAGTTTTTTAAACAATTTTAAACATCTCCAAGTATGTTGATTTATTCTTCTTTGTCAGTAGTATGTACACACATGATGGATACGAATTTCCTACTTTGGCATGGAAAGTATAGAGTTGGTAAAACATAGTAGTTGCTTTGTCAAACGTTCCGTCGCCGAATAGTGTGGCTTGGCTTAATTGGTAATTTTATACTTAATCGAGTTACGGGTTTTGTACCAAACAACGACACAAACAAAGCAAAGCAACGTCTTCAAAGCGTTTGATAAGGTCTGTCATAACGGACTACTTTCCTGATCGGGCTAATAATGTCATATCTTGAGGACAGAACCTTTGCAGTGTCATCAGAAAATGCGATATCAACGACGGGACAAATTGAAGCAGGAGTCCCGCAAGGGTCGCCCCTAGCTGCTCTCATTCACAATATTTATACTGCTGATATCCCTTGGCATACCCAAACACAATTATATCTATTTGTTGATGAGACTGCAATACCTGACACCTCAGGACTGCCCTGGTTAGTTGTATCACTGAACGCCATATTGCAATCTTGCAAAATGGCTTGAAACTTGGAAGTTAAATTTAAATGAAGAAAAAACCCAAGAAACCCTCTTCTCGATGGCAAGGCTAAGACTCCCCAAGGAGTCCAAGTTAATAATAGTCCAATAAACTAGAGTTAAAAAACTAAGCACCTTGGCCTTGTCGTCGACAGGAAATTGCCTTGGAATGACAAGCTCAATGACCGTGTTGTCAAAGCACAAAAACAATTCCGAGCAGTATTACCTTTACTCTGTGCCAACAGCAAAATAAGTAACAAAACGAAAAACCTCTATACAGAGTTGCAAAAAGGTCGCGCATAATGTCTGTAACCTTTGAATTACCTCGTATACGAAAAAGTGACCTTCATGAAAGTTGTTCAGTAAATTATACCCCACATTTCTACCTGCATGAATTTTTTCTGTCATTTCTGGTTTGGTTGCCACAGAGACTAACTTACTTTTTTAAATGGAACACCCTGCATATGATTGCATATTTGGATTCTACTGGGAAAACTCTGAATTTTTTGTGTTTAAACGAAGAAAAAACCGAAGAAATCCTCTTCTCGATGGCAAGGCTAAGACTCCCCAAGGGTCCCAGTTAATAATAGTCCAGTAAACTAGAGTTAAAAAACTAAGCACCTAGGCCTTGTCGTCGACAGGAAATTGCCTTGGAATGACAAGCTCAATGACCATGTTGTCAAAGCATAAAAACAATTCCAAGCAGTATTACCTTTACTCTGTGCCAACAGTAAAATAAGTAACAATTTAATACTTTAATATTATTGGTCGATACTTGGTGGAAATCCATAATCATTTTGTTATATTATTTAAAGTAAAACACTTTTTTACTTCAATTTCCACTTTATTTGACAATACGACATGTTTCACTGCACTGCAGCTTCGTCAGGTAATGTACAATTAATTTTAAGTTTACGCTATTTAAGTGCATGGCTAATGACAGTGCCAGTTAGGTATTGTAAAAGATGGGGTTTTTTTTTTCGATAATTAGTATATTCTACAATCTAATTTAAATATCAAATAAAATTGGCCTTTAATATGGAAAAGGTTGGTATTTTCCTAACTTAATTAGTATTATAAAAGGGGGTGGGTTATTTACAAATTTAATGTGTCTTGCTTGAAGTTTTATTGTCCTATTGTGAGAAGAATATTAAAATAAGTTTAGTAAAGGTGAATTGTTTAGGTCTTGTTGATTATTTAATAACATATTTGTATTTTTAAGCTTGTTTATTTATAAACGAAAAACCTCTATTTATACAGAGCGGCAAAAAGTCGCGCATAATGCCTGTAACTTTTGAATTAACTCGTATACGAAAAGTGACCTGCATGAAAGTTGTTCAGTAAATTATCTCCCACATTTCTACCTGCATGAATTTTTTCTGTCATTTCTTTAACACCCTGCATATGATTGCATATTTGGATTCTACTGGGAAAACTCTGAATTTTTTGTGTTTCAAATTTTCACATATCTGCAAGCGTTTTCGAGATAATGACAGCTCAAAAATAAAAAACTTCCTAATTATAATTATTCCTACCTAATACCCACCAATTGAGTCAAGGTGTTTTCATGACAGCGACCTAAGAGGTGCAAATTTTGAGTTCCTGTTTATTTATCTGTTGTCTGATTTCTAATTTGTTTACACTATGGTTTATCTGAATGAGAAACAACAAATTGAAATCGTAATAATGAGCGGTTACGGAAATATCAAGAGATCGCAAGATCAGGTTTGTCAACTTTTCAAATAAATAATATCCAAATAGGCCTCCAATACATCAGTCAACGGTGTGCCGAGTGGTAAAGAAATTTCGTGAAACAGGCAGTGTTAAGCAAGCCGCTAGATCAGGTCACAAAAATATGATTTATTATTAAAACACCATTTTTCTAACTTTTCCATTTTCTATCTACAGATGATATTGATAAATCACGCTACCGTCCGATAGTCTTTTAGATTTTCTACTAAATCTACTGCTTCAACTTCAAGACATTAGCAAGAAATCTTGCAAGAAAATATTAAATTTATTTTAATACCCACTTGAGTAAACAAAAACTGTAATATTTAATTTTTTTAATTTACGCAGCATGATCTAGTTCGTTATAATATTAATTATACAGGGTGATTTCTAAGATGATACTTTTTTTCAACTGTGTATACAACTATTTAAAGGAAACAACTTTTTCAAATAACTTTTTTAAATAACTCAAAAATAAAGGAGATATTTTTTCATACACATGAAACATTTTTATTTTTAAACACTCCCAAACTAACTGAAATCTGTCATGCGATGAACTGACAACAAATTGAGACTTCACTGCTTGACATAAAAAGAAATAAACACCAACAAAAAAAATTATCAGCAGTCGTATCGTAGGCTTTTTACATTAGCGTATCTCCTTTATTTTTAAGTTATTTAAAAAAAAAGTTATTTGAAAAAGTTGTTTCTTTTAAGTAGTTGTATACACAGTTAAAAACAAAGTATCACCTTAGAAATCACCCTGTATTTAAATTTAATATAACCGTTGTTACAGATTTGATAATTCAACTGACTACAGTTATTTATGAGATGTTGAATTAAGTATTGTAAATTTTCAATTTAAATTCACCCCCTTTTTATATTTCTTCATTAAATAAATTTCAACTATTTTTGTGTTTGTTTTGGCACTGTGTGTAGGCCCCATTGTTCACTCACAGGAAATTGGTGTTGTTGTGACAGGTAAGAGCTAAGAGCAGCTGTGAGTGGCGCTCAAAACTCAATCTTATGTCTTAGCTGCAGCTTTCTTTGGGGTTCATACATATACACATTGTTGTTTAACTGTCAAGGACCCTTCCCAAAGAACCAATCAAAACTTAATCCATGTTCCCCACCGGGTAATTATAGCTTATGGAGGTAAACTTACTCTTGGTAATCTCTTCCTATACATCTGCACTCTTAAAGGTGCTTTTAGAAACACTTCGTTTACATTTAAAGTTAATTCATTTACTAAAGGATATTCAGTTCTGACGGTTTCTGCGACTCGGTTTCTTCCATGTAAAAGACAGGTCAAATGTACCATATCGGGTTAAAGGATTCTTAACTCTTAGCCTATTTTTAGCATATACGGTGCTGCATCAGACAAAAACACTAAAAACTTCTCACCTGGGACTGGATTTGGTAAGAAAAAGCTCGATAGGGACTGCTGAATAAATCGGGTTACGGTCACATTATTAGTTTTGTCTAGCTACTTAAAAGCTATTAAATATGGGTTTGTTGCCTTATCTTCTTAAAGTGCTCCAATCATAAGATGTGCGATATATCTGCCACAAGCATCTGGGCTTTCATCAACAATAATGTAAATTTTTTTTCACCCAGTGAAGCTCTAATTTTTTCTAAAACGGTTTCGTATACTGAATGGACATTTTTCTTACTAAGCGTGGATTCGTCAGGAATGGTTTGTTAAAAATATTTTTGCAAAAATCCTCTTTTGGATTTTGCAATTTTTTTAAGGATATGTTTGCTGCGACCAAAACCTTGCATAAGTCTTCTTGAAGAATTTCCTTTTCAGATTTCAATTTTTCTACAAGATTTTGAAATGCGTTTTTTTTGCAGTCAGCTGAACTGGCTCAGATTTCATTTTTTGTAACTTTGATTTATGCAGCGGTGTTTTCAAATGTCGATCGATTTGGAACTAATTTTTACCAACAATAATTTGTGCACAAGCCTTACAGAAGACTTTTTCTCCACTAAACTCTAACTCTGAGAAATGTTTAATCCACGAAGACGTTTTCGCCACTTTAGATATTTTGAACACAATTTGATATCACTAGTTTCTAGTGAAACTCACTGAAAATACTGAAATCTTTCGACAAACTAAAACAGGTACGTATTACAACCCGACATAAATACAGTTTGTTAAGCAGGTAACAATAAGGCATTATTAAATGACAATAAATAACCCCTAACAATATACCTGCAAACCCCGGAAACCCCCAATAAATACCTTGTGTTTAACCAAAATGTAAATATTGATTATTATATAAGTATCTTCAGTTTGGAAACAAGTGCCGGACTGGACATTTAACCTATGAGTCTACGAGTTTTCATGACCGGGCGTTATTAATTTTTTGATAACATCGAAAACATAAAAATATGCTCATAAAATAATAATTTTGGGAAAAATATGGATTTTATTACAAAATTGACAAAATATGCAAAAAATACATATATAAAATACAGGGTCTCCCACGACGAACCGCCGCGATCGATTTCTCGGAAAATAGACTTTTAAAAATTTTGAAAGTTTGGCGGTTTACTAAGGTCGATGGGGGCAATTCGGCTAAAATATTTTCAAGATGGTGGCACTTCTGGTTATACCGGAAGTTGATGTCAACTTGCTTATTTTAAATAGAATACCCTATATATTATTTCATTTTTAGATTTCACGCAAGATTCTAGACATATTTCATGTATGATGTCCTATACCTAAGTCAAACCGTTTTTGACATATTTAAAATGTTATGTCGAAAATGACATTTGCAGGCCTAAACATAACTATCATATTCTCCTATATGAAAGCCTTTATTATATCATTGGGGTTAGTTTCCTTATAGAAGGGGGTCTACTCTAGTGGACTGTATTGATATTTTGATAATTAATAAATACAGGGTGATCAAAAACTAACTTTAAATATTAAATTGAAAAAATCGTTAAAAGGCATTTTTTCAAATAGAAACCCCCTATTTTTATAACTTTATCTTATTTGGCATTAAAAATAAGGGTAAGTTTGTATAAGGTTGTTTGTTCGGAAAATTTGTAGTTTTCGAAATATTGGCAATTTAACATTTTTCTTTTGTAAAAATGCTATGCGGCTTTTAAGTTTTGTTATTAGTTGGCCATGATAAGGAGGCGCGGCGAAAAAAAGACAATGCATGGAGCACTACAGAAATGTCACTATTTCTTGCTATTTGACAATTACTTATTATTATTAATAATCATGCCGGGGCGATTAAATTATACGCACGAAGATTACTTAAATTTGTTTATTATCTATGGGGAATGTTACAAAGTTTTATCAAGAACATGCCAGACATTTGCTGATAGATATCCAGATAAACAGAAACCGTCGCGGAGCAGTGTTAAACGAATAATGGAAAATTTCAAAAATGTTGGTACCGTTACGGCAAAAGTGCTTAGAAGAAAACCTATTCTTAATGATGAAAAAGTCGAAATTGCAATTCTGGGATATTTTGCCGCATATCCTATGACATCGTTAAGACAAGTGGCTCTACAAACAGGAATCTCGAAGAACTCAATACATAGAATTCTGTTGAAACACAACTTCCACCCTTATTTAATATCCTTGGTTCAACACCTAAGAGATACTGATTTGCCGAAAAGAGTGCAGCTTTGAGAATTTATTTTAACGATGACTCAAGACGACCCTAGATTTTTGAGCAACATAATTTGGACTGATGAAGCAAAATTTACGAAAAATGGCCTTTTTAACAGACACAATTCCCATTTTTGGAGTGATTCAAATCCTCATGCAGTACGATCGCGCAATTATCAAGAAACTGGAAATTTAACGTATATTGCGCTGTAAGAAATAATGGAATAGGAAAACTACATTTTTATCAAGAAAACTTAAATGGTAAGTAATTAATAATACAATGCAAATCATTTTAAATTATGTAAGTATTAACTTTTGCAGGAGAAAGATATTTAAATATTTTAGAAGACCTAGAAAATAAATAATTAAGCAATTTATCTCTGGCGGAACACAGGCAAATTTTTTACCAACACGATGGCGCCCCACCACACAGGACCATTCCAGTTACCAACTTCTTACAGGCAACATTTTATGACAAGTGGATTGCCAACAATGGACCTTTCCTGTGGCCTCCTCGTTTTCCTGATTTGACTGTCTTAGATTATTTTATATGGGGAACGATAAAAAACATCGTTTATTTTAATCCAGTAACAACGATGGAGGACTGTATGGCAAGGGTAAGGGGCGCGTTCGAAACTTTATCTCCAGATTCAATTAGAGCGGCTACCCATAACGAACTAACCCGGAGATGCGAAAAATGTTTGGAAGTCCAGGGTGGAAATTTTGAACATTTATTAAAATAAGTTGTTTCCATATTATTAAGATTTATGATTATTAATAATAATAAGTAATTGTCAAATATCAAGAAATAGTGACATTTCTGTAGTGCCCCATTGTCTTTTTTTCGCCGCGCCTCCTTATCATGGCCAACTAATAACAAAACTTAAAAGCCGCATAGCATTTTTACAAAAGAAAAATGTTAAATTGCCAATATTTCGAAAACTACAAATTTTCCGAACAAACAACCCTATACAAACTTACCCTTATTTTTAATGCCAAATAAGATAAAATTATAAAAATAGGGGGTTTCAATTTGAAAAAAATGCCTTTTAACGATTTTTTCAATTTAATATTTAAAGTTAGTTTTTGATCACCCTGTATTTATTAATTATCAAAATATCAATACAGTCCACTAGAGTAGACCCCCTTCTATAAGGAAACTAACCCCAATGATATAATAAAGGCTTTCATATAGGAGAATATGATAGTTATGTTTAGGCCTGCAAATGTCATTTTCGACATAAAATCTTAAATATGTCAAAAACGGTTAGACTTAGGTATAGACATCATACACGAAATATGTCTAGAATCTTGCGTGAAATCTAAAAATGATATAATATATAGAATATTCTATTTAAAATAAGCAAGTTGACATCAACTTCCGGTATAACCGGAAGTGCCACCATCTTGAAAATATTTTAGCCGATTTGCCCCCATCGACCTTAGTAAACCGCCAAACTTTCAAAATTTTTAAATGTCCATTTTCCGAGAAATCGATCGCGGCGGTTCGTCGTGGGACACCCTGTATGTATATGCACTTTGCATATATTCCGGCATTTAACTTATACGTTTTTCATCGTACGACTGTTTTTGCTCGCTAAACCAGCCGAATTTATTATAGTATAGCATTCTTTAAATACCCTGTTATCGACGCAGCATAGAAGGTTCTTGCAATTCTCTTATAAAAGTTAAGGGAAGAGACATATTAAAAAATGTCTAAGGTCTTGGACAAGGCAAGAAATTTGCAATATTCTCCGAACCGGGACCTTTACGATCCCCTGCTTTGTATCCTTTTTGTTCCTCTATGTTACCCTACTTCCTAAACAATAATCGACTAAAATGATTTGCCTAATTTCCGCTTACCCGGCAAGACGATTAATAAGGAAACCTCTTTATTCAGAGTCAAATTAGTAAATTGAAGTATCAGGTGTTTAAAGAAAATTTCCCCTTGCTAATTCAGCATGCTCGACGGCATTTAATACTAGTTGTTCCGGTTCGGATGTGTGAATTACCCGCGGAAAATCGGAGGTCTTTCCTCCATTCTGACATGTTAGATTTATAGACCACGTGTATTAGAAATATTAAATATTAAGCAATAAATTAGAATTGGTTTGATGTATCTAGGTTTTAATTAATTTGGTGAATTAGAAAGGCCGACACGCCGTTACACCGTATTAGAAACATTTTTTAGACATGGCCCGATAATAGCGAAGGCCAAACACTGACTTCTGAGATATTAAGGGATATTTGTTTTAATTCAAAGTTTTTTTTGTTATTTATATAGGGTGTCTGGTAATTATAGGGCATACTTTCGAGAACGTATAGGGGGGTTGGAATAACCCCAATTTGTCATAGAAGAAAAATTCCCGAAGTGACCCTTAACGGAGATACAGAGCCCCATAGAGGTAACCAGCAACTTACCTTTTCGACTCTAACTTTTAAACCAAGATGTATAACTTAATACAATTTTAATATTTTATGTAGGTCATCAAGTTTCATAAAACCATACTACAGTAGAAGTTTTACATCGCCAGGGAAATCAAGAACGGACTTGTCACCATGCTCGTTAAGCCAAAATTGTGACAGGTGTCATTTTACACAGCTGAAAACTAATTTTTCATACGAGCGTGCGCAAAGTAGTACTTTGCGCACGCATTTCCGTGTGCAAAGTTACACTTTTCCGCACTAGTGCGGATAAGATTTTTATCCGCAGGTGCGGAAAAGTAGCACTATTCAAAAATCTCCTTGGCAGGGAATATTTATATTTATTTTAGTAGCTGTAGACAATTTTATGCAATGTGCGAAGCCGTTGCAAGTGTATTCTCTTTTACCTTTTAATCGTAATTCACGATATTCGTATTTCAGCCTAAAACGAAAAAAAATTCTATTTTGTAAGTACCTCGTATAGTGATAAATGATTATAATATTGCCAAGCAACAATAAATGTACATGTTGATTTTGGCACATGATGTCAGATTTTTCCTCCGTTTCTATGTCAACGAGAATCTACAAACACCGACACTTTTCTTTCCATCAAATCCTCAAAAAGTATAAACGCTGTTAAAATGAGCAGCTCTGACGAGGAGCTACCAGATTCCATTCTAGAGGCCGCAAACTCTTCAAATTTAAATTTATTGCCCGCTAAATCCCAAGAAAAATACGGGAAGCAATATAAACAATTTGAATACTGGTGCCGCAACAAAGGGACAAATAGTTTTAAGGAAGAGGTCTTCTTAGCGTATTTTGCAGATTTACGAAAATCAGTTCAGCCAAATACTTTATCGAGGAAGTACTCTAAGTTAAAAAGTGTCCTTAAAATCAAAATAAACTTGGATTTAAGTCAATATTTCAAGCTAACATTGTTTCTTAAAAAGCAAAATGTGGGATATCGTCCGAAAAAGGCCAACATTTTTGACAAAATTGAAGTTTTTAGATTTATGGAAGAAGCACCTGATCAAATTTACCTTCTAATAAAAGTCGCCACCATTTTTGGGTTGGCCGGTGCTTGCAGGCGCGATGAGCTTTGATCACATAGAGGATAAAGGAAATTTGATAGTCGTAAAAATTCCTGACAGTAAAAACAATACTTCAAGAATCTTTGTAGTATCTAATGAAATTAATAAGGGATATTATTAACAACCCAATACCCCGATAATAGACACCCTCATTAAGTCTACCCATAACAACCACTAGGAAAATCCCAACATTTAGATAGGTGCAATAAAAACCTTCCTTTATTATTAAGTTTATAAACACCCGTATTGTTACTTTTAGATTTAGTAATCATCTTGTATTGCTCTTGAAAAAGGCCGAATAAGCCGAAACATGTAGAGTGATTTATTCTCTAAATAAATTGGAACATTAAAAAGCAAAATTTTTTATCTTATTTAAAAGTTATTATTAACAACTACTCTATCATAAATATGCAAATTTGCGAAAACCGTCCACTCCGCACAAGCGCTTTTTTGTGCAGTATCGACAAGGAACATGCGGTACTCAATGTATTGGAATAAATTCATTCGGTAAGATGCCTTCGGAAATAGCTGCATATCTACAATTGAAAAATCCAAAGCATTATACAGGACATAGTTTCCGTCGTTCATCGGCTACCATGTTGGCCGATTCTGGAGCAGGAGTCACTAATGTCAAGCGACTCGGAGGCTGGAAATCGACGACTGTCGCCGAGAGCTACATTGAAGATTCGACAAATCAAAAAAAGGACATGTCGAATAAAATATTGGCCACGAACAACTGCCCTTCTTTATCAAGCTACATAAATCCTTCTGAGTTAACACCTTCATCGACCTATTTGAACAACTGTCCTTCCACGCCAAGTCAGTGCTCATCAAGCCATACCATAAACTACCCACTGAATGAACTTACTGCATAGGCTATCAATTTGCATAATGTCAGCAATTGCTCTTTTGTTATAAATGTTATAAACAAATAATTCAGTTTCCTATTATTATTTTTTATTGTTATGTAATTTTTGAATTTTCTATTATTATTTTTTTTTGTTATGTAATTTTTAGTTGTACTATACCTAGTTCTTTTTTTAAATTAAAAATTATTGAATAAATTATCATATTTTTATTTTTGTTGTTATCTGATATGAAGCTCGTAGGAAAAATGTTGTTCCTAACACGTGCGCAAAGTGCTTTTCCGCACGCAAGAATTTATCCGAACTCAGCAACGCGTCGTTCGTCCAACTATACTTGCGTGCGGAAAAGTATCACTTTGCGCACTTGTTAAGAAAATAACTTTTAAATACTCTGGTTATTCCTCTTTAAAAAGGTACTCTATATTTGTTTCGATAAGATTAGCACGCTATTGGAATAATAAATGTGAATACTAGAATGAAACACCAGTCGTATTTATTTCTTTAACAATGTGTTATTGACAACACTTTTCTCAATTGACTGATTGATTCAGTACATAAGAGTTAAGTAATGAAGAATTATTCCTATAGTGAATATGCTGACATGCATCTAACTTATGGACAAGCACTCGGCAACTATGTCTCTATATGAAAGAAAAATTTATTCTGATAAATTTCCATATCGAAGTGTGCCGTATAAAGGAACCATTTTGACATTTCGGAAATCACTTAAACGCAAGAATGTTAAAAATGTGAAAATGTTGCTTCTTCTTGTTTACTTCAGCAGAATTTCGAAATTGGCGCCTTGTACCTGTACTTATACATTTCCTTAGCGGACGGATGTTTCCTTCTTGTTCTTAAATCAACATTCCAGGATTGTCTCGAATTTTGTTAAAATGGTGTTATTCTTTCTATCAGTTCTTCGCTGGTTTGAACTGGCATCGAAGATAAAAGCCTCTTTATGTTTCCTCACAAAAGAAAATCCAATGGAGTCATATCGGCCCACCTCGCCCTATCCATCGATTACCAAAAGTATTTGATAAGTGTTGATGAACCAAATTGCTAAAATGGGGTGGTGCACTATCGTACATATACCACATCTGATTTCTAATTTCTAAAGCCAGAATTCCCAATAAACCGTTTAAGTTTTAATGCAAATATATGGCACCATTTAATCTGCCTTCAATAAAGAACGATCCAATGAGACGTTCTCAATAATCCTGAATGGTCCTTTGTCTGTACATCTGCCTAGGGATTTTCTTTATGCCAGATATGGAAATTATGGCAATTTATTACTTTGTCTCGGGTGAAACCGGCTTTATCCGTGAACAAAACAATATTAGTAAAATTATGATTTTGCCTAAATCGTTGCAAAAACCAGTTTGCGTAGTTGACTCTTGCAGGATAATCAGCGGAAGACATGGCATGTGTACCTTCTGGGCGTAATAAGTATGTAGCAGTTGGTCTCGAAGGGTCTCATGAACAACCCACTTTGTGGCATGAACTTGGACCGACAGTTTTCACACTATTAGAAGGATTTTCAGCAATCTCATCCAGAATTTCCTCCTCCAACTGAGAACTTATTGCTCTTTTTAGAGGCCCTTCTCCATCACGATGCGGAAAAAACTTCCTAAAACGGATGAGCAAAAAATTAGCTACTTTTAGCATTTTCGTTAATTTCACTTGACTTTTACTTGTATCTTTTAAGCTAAGATCAACCCTTTTAAAAGTTCCTCGGTGCGGTAGACGTCGATTACGCAATGTATTAGAATAAATTATTCTCGCCTCCACACAATTGCCGAGTGCTTATCCATAAATTAGATACATGTCAGCATATTCACTATAGGAATAATCCTCCATTACTTAAGTCTTAAGTACTGAATCCATCAGTCAATTTAGAAAAGTGTTGTTAATAACACATTGTTAACGAAATAAAAACGACTGGTGTTATATTGTAGTATTCATATTGTTCAATAGCGCGTTATACAAGAAAAAAATATTTTCTTCGAAACAGCTAATATCGAAACAAATGTAGAGTACCTACCTTTCTTTAAAGAAAAATGATCAGAGTATTTAAAAAATCAGTTTTCAGCTCCGTAAAATGACACCTGTCAAAATTTTGGCCCAACAAGTGTGGTGGCAAGTCCGCTCCTGACTTCTTTAATGATGTAAAATATCTACTGTAGTATAGTTTTATGAGTCTTTATGGCCTACGTAAACAGTTCAAATTTCATTTCGGTTCAATAGTTACAGCCGAAAAGGCAAGTCGCTAGGTACCCCTTTGAGACTCTCTATCTCCGTTAAGGGGCACTTTAGAAATATTTTTTCTCTGACAAATTAGGGTTACTTTCTCCTTTCCTATATGCTTCCGAGAGTAAACCATATACTTGCCGAACACTCTGTATAATTAATTGCAACAAAAAAATAAGATGCATTGTTTATGTCTAATATTGAAACTTATATTGAAAGAGCTAAAGCTCTAGTGTGACGGACGATTAGGATTTGCATTAGTACCTCTACTACTTCACCAGTCACTGGATTAGGGGGGGGCAAGGTTAGAGAGCGGATGGTCGAAATATGTATTGTAGGTACAATAATTAAAATTTGTATAGAAAAGTTTTTATTATAAGAAACATTAATAAGAAAAATTAAAAGGAATGAAAACTTGAAAACAAAATTAATTAAAACATTATCTTTTTGGGGGTTTGTGCAAATTTGTTGTTAGCGGAGGAGTAAATTGTTAGAAACCCAAATTCCAGGGCTCTACTCTTCTCAGTCAGTCAGCCCTGATGAAGCAGCAGTGCTGCCAAGTACAGTTACAGTGTAATTATAGGTTTGTTCCAACCAACTAATTTGGTATCGTCCCCGAACGGTTGTTGGGATCACTTGTACCGATGTTGTGCGCAGGCGTGGATATTTTACAGTTCCGTGATGGTGCAAAATATAGACGGGTTGGAACGATTTTGTGAACCGATTTAGGTATCGAGTTAAATAATTATATATAAATCAAAGTCAAATTAAGGCAGTATAAAACAGAAAAGTACACAGTCGAACTAAAAATCTCACGAACAAAAATCACTGGAAATGTCACTAATGTCAGCCCCAGCTTACTAAAACCTTAATGCGCAGGTCATCCCAAACGATTCCAATGTATGGCCAGGGATCGAAAGGACGGTTCAAGAACTAGTTCTAGAACGGTAACAAGGTTGGTTGGAACACTTAAAGAATCGTTCTATGAATCGTCAATTCACAGTTGGAACGCATTTTATTTAATACGCATGCGCAGGACCGTTCAAAAACGGTTTTTGCTGCGGTTGGAACAAACCTAGTATGTTTTTAGAGCCATTTTCAAATGGTATCGTGTTCATTTTTCATTTTATTCACTACCTATAGCCAAAATCCATAAATTCTGTCAGTGGCACATTTAAGACCCATCACCAAACCAAGGAAGCGGAAGAATAACAATATTGTACAAGAAAATGCTTTATGCATTGCCGCTACAATTACAGTGAACCTAAGAGGCGACGCCGACGTTGTTATATAAGCTGCAATCAGCTAAATCGGTGATTCCGCAACACACACAGACCAAATTCACAAGTTCAAAGATTTTAAATTAGGCGTGCTGGCAGGGTCATTGCACTGATTCATTAATGTTTTTATTACTCATTTACGGTAGATTTTGTCAGTTTTTTTCCATTCTTTGTAGTATATTCACGTAGATATTCTTTTGTGTAAATATATAGTTATTAAAATTGGATGCTGCAGAAATATGTGGCACTTTAACGAAACTTTCCTCGCGCACTGTGTTCAAGGTTTTGAAAAGCCTTAATTAAAAAAATTACGAACAAAAAATAGTCGAGGAGCCCTGAGAAGAGGGCGGAAAAAATAATCCTGGATGATACCACAAAATACGTCATTCATCGTAAAACCCATGGATTTTTTTCCTAAAGGAAATATCTGTAATAAAAAAAAGTATGACTGAAATTAAGAAAGATACATCAGAATCTTTACTTAAAATATCATTAAGAGTTTTCAAACGAACTTTACGAAGAAATGAGTTTTGGGTATATTCTAAACGAAATCGGAAAAGCCTACTTACTAATTAAAACAAATGAAATTATTGTATGGCGGCGAAAATATTTCAAAAAAAGGATGGCAAGATCTAAATATTAAAAGTTCAAGGCAGGCATTGAGGGATGAATTTTCGCAAGGAATAAGAAATCCTAGTGGAAAAGGTCGTCGTCTTATAGGATCAGGTTTTAAGGGTTAAGGGAATAAATTGAATTTATAAACAATTATATGACGGTCCGACGAGATTTCAAAGAAGGTGGCGCCCGAGAACCAGACCTAAAAACTTTATAAAATAACCCCGAACCACCCTTCAACTAAGAAACCCGTTTCGAGGCCATTACCAATGGTACCCGAACTAGTTATAAACCCGTCACAAATGGCGCTCAAGCAGATTACAGCTTTACAAATGGCGCCCGAGCAGATTACGCCATCACAAACCCACTACAATTATCATTTCCAAAAAGTAATTGAACACAAACACAAGAAGCAACAAACATTTCTTTGACTCGTGTCACATTCACCAACTTTTACCAGAACGTAGACGAATACAAATGTTTGCTAAGTTTGTCAAATGTCCTACCATACACATTATTTTGCAAACTTCACAGATCACAAACATTTGGCTAGTTTGCCATGTAATGTAAAGCCGGCTCTAGCAGATGAGATGCGATGGACCTAGTTAAGCCCATCAATTACGTCGTGCTGCCCACTCATTCATTAATTTACTTTTATTTATAAACCTGACAATCTACGAGGTTTTTGCAAATATGATTTTTGACAAGGGAATTTAGTTCAGTAGGAGAGCCGGCTGCTTCGGGTATACCTTTAACGGGAATATAATATATTTCTTATCGAAACTGTGCCGTGCTGAAATCGGTTATTAACTGAAATTCCTGCTATTTTTATGTCTACAACTTCATAGTAACCACAAAAAAGCTGTTTCAGATAAATCATGGAAATGATCACTTTTGGGAATTATCACTGTGCTGCCCCCAAATCAGTTGCTAACCCTGGCACAGTTAATTCGAACGGGTGTGAAAAGCAGTTAACTACCTTATACTAAAAACCAAGAAAAAAAAACAGAGATTGAAGACTAACATTCATTGTAATTAGGACATGCGCTGACGAGCTGACACCGGTATTTTGTAGGCTTTTTAACTTATTGTACAAAAAAGGAATATTTCCTTCTTGCTGGAAAATTGCGGGAGTCCAGCCCATACCCAAAAAACGCAAGAAGACCTTGCCAAACAACTATCGTCCAGTTGCATTGCTTTTAGTAATATCAAAAGTTATGAAGAAGGCTATCAACGAAAAATTATTAAAATACCTGGAAGGCTTTAACATTATTAGTGACCGCCAGTATGGATTCCGTAAGTCTAGATCAACAGGAGACCTTCTCGTTTATGTTACTCACGTTTGGAACAACGCAATAGAACATCATGGGGAGTCCCGGGCGGTAGCACTGGACATATCCAAGGCTTTTGACCGAGTGTGGCATGAGGGGCTCGTAACTAAAGTGAGAGCATACGGAATTCCGATTCAATTTTGTTCATGGCTGTCGAGCTTTCTTAAAAACCGTTCTCTGCAAGTGGTGATGAACGGATTTCTTTCAGACACATTTAACATCAACGCCGGAATCTCTTAAGGTTCTATATTGTCACCCACCCTCTTCTTACTATACATTAACGATCTTTTGGAAAAAACTAAAAATCCTATATATAACTTCGCTGATGACAGCACATAGGCTGCCAATGCACATCTCTGTAGGCAGCAAGAGGTCTCAGATCTCAACAAAGACCTGGAAGAGATTCTGTCTTGGGGTGACAGTAACAAAGTAGAATCTAACGCTAAAAAGACCCAGGCAGCAGTTTTTTCTAAAACCCGGAGATAGTTATGGCGGGACACTCAAATTCCTTGGCTTCATCAATTATTCATTTATTGTGCGTTAATTTGGATAGTCATATATCTTGGCATAGTCACGTTGTGGCCATTGCTAAGGCAGCCTCGCAGATGCTTGGAGTACTTTTCCGAACTAAGAACCTCTATACACCCCAACAACTTTTGATGCTCTATGAAGTCCAAATTGAACCATCGCTGGAGTACTGCTCGCATATTTGGGGCTCTGCTCCTAAACATACCGTAAGATTGCTAGATTCCGTTGAAAGAAGAGCAATTCGCTTGATCAGTGACCATGGTCTGACAAACAACCTGGAAAGCCTTGAACATGAGCCACTGCAGCCCACCAGTCCGTGGTTCAGCTTAGTGTCCCTCGAACGACACTGTTTCAAAATTCTTTCATCTGGAGAACGTCATCACTCTGGAACGATCTCCCTGAGATCGTGTTCCACAACGAATATAATCTCCAAAGATTCAAGAACAACGTGAATCGTTTCCTGCGCACACGCACCGCTCCCAGAGCGCCATAAAGGATTTATCCTGCAGTGCTGTGCCTGATCATAAAAAAAACAAAAACATTGGGTTTGAATCAAAAATTAACTGTGCCAGCGTCCCTGTAGTTGCTAACTCGCCTTTGCTGCGAACGTTCTGCGGTGAAAAGGTAAATCCAACGCTATTTCTTTAGCAAAATAATTTGCTTTGCGACGGAGCATTATTATTGAATGCATTTGGCATTGCAATGTTCGTAGTTGAATGTTAAGCTGTTTCATTTCAACAAAAGAAAATTCTGCGTATGAACACGAAAAAATTGATATCAATATCGTTCATAAATAATATGTGGGGCCACGTATAAACTCACAACAATGCATTCGTAATTTTTTTTCTTTCTATTCCTTTTTACATATTTTATTTTTCAAAATCGTGACCTGAATTTTTTTCAATTACTCTTTCGTTTCCATATTCTAAGTCACCGGAAGTTCATACATTTAATAATAAAGGTGATAGAATGGAATCAATGAATCAAATATATATTTGTTTCGGAGTCCATATTGTCGAAGCGCAGATACAACGAATTATTATGAACTTACAACTGAACTTAAATATTAATTTGGTTATAAATTCGCAAAGCAATTCGGGTTTGCTACGTAACGAAACGCAAACTAACATTGAGTACGTAAAGGCAGATTACCATCTAAGCAGCATGAAGCAGCGCGGCGCAGCAAGGTACTGGTTCCAATTCTAACAGTGGCAGCTTTTTAGGGGCGGCATGGTCGGCAGGGTCAACTCACTGTCAAACAGACAACATACAGTATATTACATTATCTATCTACATAAATTTGAATTTTAATGACTCTCAAACAGCCAGTAAATAACCAC
This sequence comes from Polydrusus tereticollis, assembly GCA_963920685.1. Lineage (NCBI taxonomy): Eukaryota > Metazoa > Arthropoda > Insecta > Coleoptera > Curculionidae > Polydrusus > Polydrusus tereticollis. Next base: position 129,536,491 of record OY987326.1, read on the forward strand.
TTCACTTTTTAAATCGCCCTTGTAACCCCAGACATCATAATCATAAACTACAGCCGCCACAAAACGAACTGTTTTACTTTTCAAGTAACCCGGGCTGGGGTCAGTATGCCTACCCTGTCGTAAGAATATCAGCAATAAAGACTGAGAATTTTGGGCTTGGAAATAGACAACCAAACATACACCATGCATCGAGGTTAAAACCCAGGGCCGACAAATTCGTACCTGCCGCTAAATCTAAAGTGAGGTTATAGTTATATCTAATACTCTTTATTGACAGGAAAAATTTTGTATATCAATCTGCCGTTTTTTGGAGTTTTTAAGATTATTCTTGAAAGCAAAAAAGTAATGGGGTGTTATCTGTTGAAAAACAAAACTTTCGGTTTGGGTTTTTAAAGACTAAGACCTCCGGTAAGTGTTTTAAAATTTAAATAAAATATCCTGTTTGGACATTTCGAAAAATTGAGGAACGCACGCAACGACATGGAAAACCAAGTTGACAATGAGGTAAAAAGTGATCATGTTCAACATATTTTAAAGTTAAAATGTGGATCTTCATCGAATGTAAAATGACATCAAACCTAAACTGTTCTGTTGGCCATTCCTTTTATTTCATATAACTGGCTACGAAAATTAAAAAAAAAAACTGTGTCGGGCTCACGAAGAGCATGATATTTGAAAGGAGCACACCTACAGCCAGCTAAAACTTGATTTATTTGGTAAACAAAACTTTCATATGACTCTTAACAATGCAGCTCGATTAGAATGTATTAAATACAACGAAATTGTTAAACACGATCACTCTGTTTTGCGCCGATTAATTGACATCGTAATTTTTTTGGGTTGGCAGGAATTCGCGTTAAAGGGTCAAGATGAATCTGATTAATTTTTAAACCAAGGCTAAAGCAACTATAGGGAAATAATTAACATATGCAAAAAATATGACCGTGAATTTAGTGAATTATTATTAGATTCAAAAACCATTAGCGGGGTGTCAAAAACTAGTCAAAATTTATTCGATGGATCGAAAGTATTAGCTACATTTTAAATTCCAAGATAAACAAGATATTTAAATTTTACAAAAAGTTGCATAGGGCAGTGTCCCTACACACAAACACAAGAAATGTTGGTTCAGGAGCAGATGATATGATGAACAAGGATTAAAATGTTAAGTTACTGCAAGTAACTTACAGGTTGATCATTAAGTTAGAGTAAATTGTATTAACTAGGACCAAGGGGGCCTTTTTCGCCGGCCTCTTGTTGCGTCTTTGGCCAAATTGGATATAATATTGAACATTCATTAAGAAAATTATGTCCCATTGAACACAAAACTAACCTTAATTTTGCTAATAGCCCCAAAGTTTCCCTTTACTGATGAGCACATATCATAAAGGGAACCGGGGAGTGGCCCTTAAAATAATGGGTCATGTGTGTTTTGCTGATGAAGTAGTAAAATGTCACATTAATTAAGATATTACATCCTAATAGTTGGTTAAATCACTTTTAATGCAATGATTAAGTGGTTATATAGGGTTTACGGACGTTAATAGATAAAAGTTACGGATACATGATTCTAAGGAATTCTGCTGTTATTTTTGTCCATTATAATAAGAGTAGTTGAAGTATATCTATCGTAGCGTTATAGTAAAATCCTGGGCTTTTCTGAACTAACATAGTGAATTAGCTATCTCTTCACGGCTTCGCAGAGATGTCACTATAAGACTACGGGACATTCATTAATAGGCACTTAAAGTGATGCCGTCATCATAAACGTAAACATGTAAATTGACAATAGCGCAACCGCAGTGAAATATTTTCCACTTTAGCATCTTACGTACTATACATACAGGGTGACGCGGATCTAAATGAACATACTTCAACACAAGACAAAGAATACCTTGGGGGTTCTTAATCACCCATCTTTGATAGTTCAATTGTCGATAGTTAATAAGATACAGGGTCTTTTATGAACTTCAGCAATTTTTTGTTCTTGTCATATTTTTTAATGCACTCCGTATAAAATTTTCATATTGGGTCAACATCTGTAACCTACCTGTCGCTTAAAATTGCAGTATCAGAAAATTTTAAATTCCAGGCCCGTATTAAAAAAAGTTGACATTTTCAATTTTTACATTTTAAACACCCTGTAGATCAATTTTTTCGAAATATTATTTTTTTATTGGAAAGAGCATAAAGAATTGACCCTAACGGCATAATTTTCAAAGTTCCCGCACCCATCACTTGATTAGAATAAATGGTTGTTTTGTAAAAAATTTCAAAATGGTGCATATTTGGAAATTAGAAATTAAGAAAATAACAATAAAAAAGCAAAAACTGCTTCCGAAGTAAAAAAATAAATGTACTAAACGTTTAATAGTTTTAACGAGACTAAATTTTAGGGAACAACACAACAACAAATAACAAAGTAATAATAATAATAACAAAACTGCAAGTTAAAATCGACTGCTTAAAATCTAATACATAGAAAAAGTTTTAGCAAGAATTAATTTTAAGAGCACTTTAGCAGAACACTGTTATTTAAGAAGCTGTTCAAAATGCCCTCCATTGGCTTGTTCACATCTTCGTCTTCTTATGTTTAAATTTGACACTGCTTTTCTAATTGCGTCTGGGTTATTTTTTATTTCCTGAAAAGCATTAATAATTCGTTGCAAAAGCTGCTCCCGCGTGTTGATTTCTTCTGAATAGACCAAATTTTTCATATTCCCCCAGAAAAAAAAATCCAAAGGATTAAGGTCCGGCGACCTGGCTGGCCATAAATGGGGCCCTCCACGGCCTATCCATCTGTTAGGAAACGTAATATTTAAAAATTCAGATACAACCCTTGCAAAATGTGGTGGGGCCCCATCATGTTGAAAAAAGAGCCCTCTCACGTTAGCATTTTCATTCTGCATAAGTCCTGGCAAAATGTTTTGTAAAAAATTTAAATATTGATTTCCATCTAATCTTTCAGCAAAAAAGTGCGGCCCAATTAATTTATTATTTATTATACCTGCCCAAACGTTTATGGAAAATTTGTGCTGCGAATGCGATTGTCTGATGGCATGTGGATTTTCTAACGACCATACATGGGAATTCCTTGAATTATTTACACCATCTCTGGTAAATTGTGCTTCATCGGTCCAGAGGATTCGATAAAGACTCCTTTGGTGTCTACTGAGCCACTGGCAAAAGAGTAACCGGTTTGCATAATCGCCAGGTTCCAATCTTTGAACTTCTTGAACATGAAACGGATGCAAGCCTTCCTTTTGCAGTGTTACATTAACTCTTTTTTGCGGGATTCCTAGATGTGTCGCAATTTTTCGAGTAGATGTTTTGGGATTATCTTCAACAAGATTTAAGATATCTTCTTCCTCCTGAACTGGATGTCGTATTGGTTGATCAATATTATTGTCGGTGGGAAAATGTCCATGTTCTCCAGCAAATAAAAATACATTTGCAAATGTTTTGTGATATGGACATCTTCTACCCGGAAATCGCCTACGATATTCCCGAACAGCAGCTCTTCCATTACCGTTACAAAAACCGTATACAAAAATAATGTCGGCATATTCGGCATTTGAAAATTGGTAAGGCATCTTCAACAGAAAATTGCAATAATTGTTAACCGAATACTAACAAAGGTCAGACAACTGTCACATATCTGATAGTGACTTGAATTGTTGCTATGGAACAGTAACTCGATAGTCTTTGGTTTGTTTTTAAATGAGGCAAAGCCTACTTTACAAAGTTTGAAATTTCTGACTGTAATTTACGATTTTTTGTCGATGTCTAAAAAGCAATCATTATCTTGCAGTTTTGTTATTATTATTATTACTTTGTTATTTGTTGTTGTGTTGTTCCCTAAAATTTAGTCTCGTTAAAACTATTAAACGTTTAGTACATTTATTTTTTTACTTCGGAAGCAGTTTTTGCTTTTTTATTGTTATTTTCTTAATTTCTAATTTCCAAATATGCACCATTTTGAAATTTTTTACAAAACAACCATTTATTCTAATCAAGTGATGGGTGCGGGAACTTTGAAAATTATGCCGTTAGGGTCAATTCTTTATGCTCTTTCCAATAAAAAAATAATATTTTGAAAAAATTGATCTACAGGGTGTTAAAAATGTAAAAATTGAAAATGTCAACTTTTTTTAATACGGGCCTGGAATTTAAAATTTTCTGATACTGCAATTTTAAGCGACAGATAGGTTACAGATGTTGACCCAATATGAAAATTTTATACGGAGTGCATTAAAAAATATGACAAGAACAAAAAATTGCTGAAGTTCATAAAAGACCCTGTATCTTATTAACTATCGACAATTGAACTATCAAAGATGGGTGATTAAGAACCCCCAAGGTATTCTTTGTCTTGTGTTGAAGTATGTTCATTTAGATCCGCGTCACCCTGTATACGTACACTTGCATTCTCCCACGGTTCCCATTAGCGTTACCCAAACCCAATTCGCTGCAGAGCCTATCCAATTCTCGATTCTACATTTGTTTAGGGCTTATTTTTTAAAATCTCCGGCCAACATTTTCGGATTTAAATTATTTAGTTGATACATTGAAAACAATATGTATTACAGTATTATTCTTCTTTACTGGTTCTGTGAGTATTATTATTATTGGCTTATAATATATGAGTGAGAACCTAAATGTTAGATTAGACGTTTTGTAGCAACTTAACTTGATTTATAGAGTCATATTTCCACAAAGTGCATTTTGTATATTTATTTTGTCTCATAACCTGTTTACCTAAATATTTTACAAAGCTGGCCAGTTGGTTTAAACCAGTGCCAAAAAACTCAGATACACACACACACTAAATATTTTGCATCCATTTAGTTCCTTTATTTACAGAAAATCAGTTAAAATATGTGAGGTTATTGGTATTGGTACTGCTTCTTTACCGTGATTTTGGTTCTGCTTCTTTGCTGGCGCTGGCTATTTGCTCCGCAGTCCTTAAGGCACGGCAATAATTTCCGTTTTTATTACCGTTAAGTCGCATAATGCTCACTTATTACTCTTATCAGAATAATCAGCTGTCGTTTTGAGGAGAGGGGGTTTCCCGAAGTTCTCGTATGGGCTTTTGGTTCAAATCCTTCTATTGAAGAGGTTAAGTCACCGTTTTCGTCGGGTCTTGCTGGTTTTCTGCCGTTCGGCATTTTCATTGGTTATGTACCTAACTACATTACCACATGGGCAATTAGCACCCACCTTTTCGAAGGTCAGCCAAGAGACCTCAAGGTTCAGTGTCGCCCCTATACAGAAGCGGCGTAAGGCGTGGGCGACGGAAGCTACTGTCTACAGCCTCACGGGCCGAGGAGCCACACCCTTCAAAGGTTAATGCATCGCAGCTTTCTTTAAACTATAAAAAATATTTAGCTAGAACCATCAAAAGCCGTAACCGCGAGTAAAGATTTTACTCATCATTAAGCGATAAATCCGACTGACTAGTAAGCATCTGGCAATACTATAACCTACCACAATCGTTTTTTAAAGATCTACGTTGCCAAGATAGAAACCTGGACGCACGATTGAAAACTTCGCCCAAACGATAAAAAAACGCAGACCATTTTTTTTACAAGGTCGAGAGTCCAATAGCCACCGACACGAATTCGTGTAGGAAACACTCAGTTAACCGCTACTTACCCCCTCATTTGCAGAACAGCAAAATAAACATAACAGTAAAAACACATCTATAAAATATTTGTCAGACCGGTCCTGACGTATGGAGCCCAACGTGATGCACATTCCCAAAAAGAAAAATGCAAGTATTTCAAATATTACAATATAAAACGTTACGTATAATAGCCAACGCTCCTCGATTCACCCCCCTCAGACAACTACATCACAAACCAGAAGTAGACTTCTTTCAAGACCACATCACAAAACAGATCACAAATTATTACAAGATCACTGACACTTCCACCAACCCACTCATGATAGAAACCTGCTCATGTTCGCCCAGACCTCTTACTTACAGGCTGCCAAAAGATTGGCTCCCACCCTAAAGATGAGGTGCACCCATACAGAGATCGAAACGTTGAAAATCAATCTGACAATATCAACACAATAAAATTTGCAATAGCATCAATCATTAGTTAACAATCTTATATTCAACAACAATAGCATCAGCTGAGGTCAAAACCAATATAAATAACGTAAGCGTAAATGCAAACAACAAACAAACGAGAGCTTAAGACATGCCTATTAGAGTGGGCCGAAAATTTTTTTTTTATTTTTTTTTAAACGCTATAGTGCGGAAAGTTGCCTCTTGCCTCTAGGGTAGCTTGGTAAAATGCAAAAACAAATAAAAATAAACTTTCACATCTGGCGGTAGCGCATCGACCCTAAATATTGAGAAAATATACGATTTTAATTATTTTTCTAATAAATGGAGAAAAATCAATTAGCTTCTATTATAAGGAGCTATGAGCATATTTTAGTTGAAGAAAGTATGGGAATAATTTATAACGCAAAAAAGAGTACATTTTAGAAATGATCATCAACGTTTTACGTTTAAAAAAAAAACATACACTTTTCACAAAATTTTAAAAATTTCCATTGAAACAAAAAAAAATTCTGATTGAGTAAAATTTCAGTATGTAATGAAATATAGTCTGAAATAAGATTTGCTTGAAAAACTTGGTATTGCAGATATTGAAAGAAGTGTAATAAAACCATCTCTGGAATTAAAGCCGACGACTTTTTGTGACGCCTCGGTTACCAGCTTCACGCATCATTCAACTGATTGAGTTTGATATGGGAATTTATCAAAGTTCCACTCAGCCGCCGTTTCACCTGATTTGACTTTTGATCCAATCTCTGCATCCGTTACTCTTCGCAGTGGTGGTGGTGAAAGTGTAGGGGCGTCGAAGACAATGATTTCTATGTAGCTTGCAGCCAGAAAATTAATTTTGGGTGGTTGAAAATTCCTGATTGACTGTCTTTTAGAAGATTAGTTTCTAGCCCTCAGAACTCTTCTGAAGCCTAACTCTCTGATATGATCCCTTTTATCTACTGTCATAGTCAAAAAGCTAGATTTCTGGATGGGCAAAAAATGCGTTTCTCTCTACTGGGTCAATGAGTTTTAGCAGTTTTTCTGGCAGAAATCCTGACGGTTTTATAACCTTAAAAACATGTTCTGGACCATTTGTGAAGTACTTACTTTTCTTGATATGAAACCATACGGCTATATGACTTTGGGATAAAAGAAACTAATATCTTGTGTTCATCTGTTGGGTTTTCAATACTTATGTACAATCGGATGACTCTATTCGCCGTCGTTAACCATCTTGTGTGGCAAAGTGGGCCAGGTTCACGAACAGATAAATCTTTAGGACAGCTGCCTAATTTTATAGCGTAACTTATGTCTGGCAGATACTGTTGATCTTTGCTTAAAATTTTCGGTCAATTTCTGGAATCTCACACTTAACACTGTCAAAATGTATCACTGGGATTTTCTCACATTTACTGAGTTTAGTGCCAATCGAGCCACTAAATTATTTTGGGCCAATCGTTTCACCATCTAAAGTTTGAAACAAATGCCGGAAAGCAATTCATTAAAATGTTAACTTTTTTTCAATTGTGCGAATAACAACCGTTTTCTATCACGTATTAATAACTATGCCATCACATCCAATTACATCTAGTTCAAGAAGAGAAAATCCAGCTTCACTCAAATAAGAAAGAATGCTACTGGCAATATTTCGAGCAGACCCAGAAGAGAGTAAAACATGACCAACGTACACAGAACCTGGTTCTTGTAAAATTGTGTAATGTTCCTCTTTTATGGTTCTTCGAAGCTGCTTTGACTTTACTTTCTCAATCACGAGAGTGGTATCCTTCCTCCCATCAAAATAAATCGTCCTTGAAATGGGTTATGTTTGTTTTGGTCTGATTGGGTGTGGCCATCATCACTTACAATACCAGATCTTGCAATACACTTAAAGCGATAGCTGCAGCTACTTTATCTAATAACCCAAAGCGATCGCTAATCAACTTTTGTATCTGCCTTTTTTGAGCAAAACGGCTGTGACAATAAATTACTAGTAGACTGACTTCTTTTTTGTTCAACTAACTTCCTTTCATGTCTTAGGGCGTTTTCTGAACGTCCACAATTCCAATTTTACCTATGCCATGGTTGCTTTGAAAGTACAAGAATTTTAGTTCAATGATTAGCATCTTTTTTGCTTTTTCACAATTACTAATAATAGACAGAGGACACTCGCAAACCTCACTGACCTTTTGGCAATTGTAGTCTAATGTTAGACATTAAACAGTAACAAAAATTTTTTTTTAATCATCAACTCTCGTTCTAAACTTTTTCTTTTCCTTATTACACTTATAGGACTTCATAAGATTACGATAACTGTCATGATATGCGTTTATTAACTGAACAATTCTGTAATTCGTTACTGTTGGAATTAAAGCTTTATCAAACACAGATTTAACTTGTTGTGCCACAATATTCGAATCTTGAGAAAAACAAACAGACCTGTTGTTTGTTTTCAAAGCTAAGATATAATGTTCATGGAAAAACACTTCAGAACGTCTTCGAAAGTTGAAAGTTTACTAACAGGTTACTCTTTTGGGTGAGCAAATAACGCGAAATTAAACTTGTTGCGAGTAAATTTCTTAGGACAGCCATGGCAAATTGGTTAATATTATCAAATTACTAATCCGCTTTAAACAGACAGTATATTGAACTCACAGAAACAACAAACCGCCCGAGTCATTGTCTGGTTGAACACGCATTACATCGTGGGGACAGTCCATTGGCACAGAATAGAAAAAGCGGTGTGGTAGGAACAACAGGAATTGACGGGCTCCAACACGCAAGAAAAAGCATCGCGCGGGTCCGATGCTCGGGTACGTCTTAAAGGCGTTAAATTAAGGATTTTTAAATGCTTGGCGCTACCTTAAATTAGTAAATTGTGGTTCTTTTCGTATTCCAACGTATTTCTCGTATTTCTTTCGCTTTCTTTTAGAACTTTTTCGCAATAGCAGTTTCTTTTCTGATTTGTCTATCACTCTAAAACAAACGAATAAAAACTCTATTTTTTCAATAAGTTTCAAATATTCAAGAGCGATGCGCTGCCGTCAGACGTAATTTTTTTTTTAATTTTTTTTGCATTTTACTAAGTTACCCTAGAGGCAAGTTTTCCACACTATAGCGTTTAAAGAAAAAAAAAAAATTGTGTCCACCCTAATGCCTAGCTCAGTGTATGCTGGATTCTTCATCGAAACGAGCTGATTACTATTACACACATACACGCACCACGCAATAGTTGATACATTTTCCCAAGGGACTGACGCTCTCTAGCGGTGAACAGCCTCAAACTCCTAAACCAACTCAGTAAATTTTATCAGCCATTATACAGAATTCAAGAAATAAAATATAAAAAAGTTTAAACAAACAAAATAAATAAGAAAAATTTAAGCAAGCCAGAAAATCATCGAATACCTCTAAATCCAACCCAACATATCAAGACAGCCCAACAGTGCCACAGTTATTAACAGGAGTCAAAGACGCAGTGTAGGTCATATTTGATCTTGGAAAGATAATAGTTATAAAAGAAAATTATACTTATACTACATTTAAAATGAAACTCTCGGCAGGTGTGTCAAATTTACACTCAACCCTTATTTCAAGTTAATTAATAGCAGGTTTAAGACTACACTACTTGTCTTGTAATTAATTGATAATTAAATTTTAATTTTCCGCTAGTTTAGAACTTAAACGAAAATTCGCTGGAAATTTGACCAAACTAAACGAAGAGGCTAGCATAATTTATTATTATAGTTTCAGAAAATACAATTAAAACTTGAATGTGCCACCCGAACAGCGCTTTTAGAGTCCTAACTAGAACAATAACACACTTATCTAAACTAAATTTGTTTTAAACCGTCGTTTATTTAAATTAATTAAAATTGTTGTACGGCATAGGGAGTTTTGGAGTGTGTGCTTCCAACGAAATAATTAAAACATATCGCGCATCACGTTCTAAAGCGTAGTAAGACTAAATATTTTAATTTTATAGGGAACCAAAAGAAAATTAAGATTCATATTTTTGGCTTTATTTTACGGAATACTTTTTGTGCTCCTAAAAATGCGGTAAGGTAAATAACGTTAAAAAGTAAAGTCTGTTCAGAGATATAAGAAAGTGACTAACTGATCCCAATTAGGAAAGACCCGGGCCAGCTGTTAAATTAAAATTTGACTGAACAGGTCCGTATTTTGCTTAGAATTTAATCATGGTTTGTAATAAAAATAAGTAAGACATTAAATAATATTTTATTTATATTTTAAATGTGAAATTACAAGTTATTTTATTGTTAAAAAATATATTTATGATTACAAAAATATACAAATTATTTGGTACTTATAATAATTATTCACCTAATATATCAATATCACTATCGCTATAATCATCTGTTCTAATTATTATTTGTGCTATATTGTTTATATGGATATAGGATTTTTCCACTTTTTCAACATGTGTAATAGAATTTGCTCAACTTTATGAAGGAATGTTAAAAACTTCAGTTTCTATAAGCTCACTGGAGTTAATAGTAGGGCAAATATTGTTTCGACGAATGGCAGATTTCAGTTGGTGCCAAACATGTTCGATGGGATTAAGTATACAATGGTATGGTGGAAGCCTTAAAACTGTATGCCCTAGATTTCTTGCATAATTATCACAGAGGTATTCCTTTTGTAGTTTTAAACTTTCTAAAACCTCAATTAATTGCCTTTTGGTGTAATCTTTCCGAAAATAAATGTCATTATCATACATGTAGTTTTGTATTGTTGCTTTTGAGTCATTTGAGGAGGGAGTCTTGGTCAACTGCCTACTATGGTAGCTTGCATTGTCCTTTGCAATTACGCTATTCGGGGGTATATTTGGAATTAGCTTTTTTTATGCCAATCTTCAAATAAATCTTTGGATTTGCAGTTTACTTTAAGACAATTTTAAGTACGGACCATAAATTACCTGCATTTATTCATTCATTCATTGTTTGTTTATGGCCACCCTTGGATAATCCCATTCAAAAGCAAAGTGTAACTTTCTTATATCTCTGGACAGGCTGTTTTGGGATTTGGTAGGTATTTTGTGGTTTCTACTTATGCCCGTAGATTTTGTTTAGATTAGTCCGGGTTGTTGGTGTCATTGTGATAAACGGAAAAATGAGAAATCAATTAAAAATTAAGTTCAGAGTATTTTAAAATATTAAAAAACAATTTAAAAATTTGTATTTTAATAAAATAATTTGATGTAAAATAAAAATAAAAAAATATTTTCCTATTGAACGGTTTAAGACAAAAAGTTTTAATAATTTTTTTTTCTTACACGCGGCCTGATGTTTTATAGCGCCGTGTGATTTATTGTGCACCCGTTTCGAAGTTATTTTCATGAAATTTTCCTGTTTGCGCCGCATCAATGATGATTTTCTAAAATTATTGCACACGGCCCCAAAATGGTAGTTTGTCAAAATATCTGTTGTTACCAATGATCTTAAAACCATAGATAGCACAAGTAATTCATAAATTATATAAATATATAATATTTAAAATAATTGCTGACAAAATCGTTTGTAGGCCAGACGACGCGAGGAGTTAGATGAAGCCGGGAAAGGGGATTACACTGCATTCACCTTAGAATATGATAATGCTACTGATGCTAGATCTAAGCTATAATCCTAGTTTCTGTTTACACACCTATGAAAAGTAACTGCGGGATTATTATGCTCCGATTTGTCGAATACTTGATACTTGCGACTCATTTTAATTAGTCTCCAAATAAAAATATCACAAAACGCTAGAAACACAGTAATAATTTCGCAAAACCGGTTAAAATCGAAGCTCCAGAAAATCCAACAGAAAAACGCTGTCAAAAATGAATAAAACATAGGCATGCCGAGTCGATGCGGACGGCCAGGAAAATGATGGATCTGGGTGGATCCCTTACTGCAGCGTTGCCATGCTGCAAATGTTTTACAAGAATTTAGACAATGTAATAAATTCCCCATATTATCATGTTATTCATGTTAATACTTTTAACATGGAAATTTGGCAAACCAAGTGAAGGGGCGCAACTTTTATGTTGATTTACTTTAAACTGGACTACGTTGATGGCCATACCTTTATTTGTTTTGTTAAATCTATAGTTATTAAATCATTTGTTGCTACTAGTTAGTCTGCCTGGTTGAGTATCGCTCAAAATACTTAAATGTTTCAAATTAATTAGATTTTGGAATGAAGTAAGATATTAAATTCGAGCATGTATCGTGGCGAGTCTTGCCGGGCAAAACAATTGTTTCTTTGTAGTCTCGGTAGAGACAAATGATTTAACTGAACAAAAGTAAGTGCGCTTTGTTTTAAGCGTTTAAAAGTTAAGGAGTATAAGAATTTATAATCTGAGAAATAATTAAATATTTTGTAATCCAAATTTCAAAACTGGTGGTTCCAAATATACATTAATTTTTCATTCAAGCAAGTGTTAGTGTTTTATTATAAAAAAGAAATCGTTTTATCAAATTATCTAAGCAAAAAGATTTAATTCTCTATATAAAATATGGCTCCCTAGCCAAGAAATAGCCTAAATCCAGGAAGTAGAACCCTTGTAGAAGCGACAAGATAGAAATTTAGAAAAGCAAATAGAAGGGGGTTAATTGGTGGCGCTACATCATAAATAGCCTTTATAAATTTTGCGAGATGTTCTTAATAGACTATAATAGCGCAGAATCCTTATCTGTTTCATTATTATGGTATCTTGAAGGCTCGCTCTTCGCACATGCAAACGGCAGAGAAGGCATGCTTCCTCTATGTCCAACGTTTTTGAGATAGACAATAGGTAAAAAGAAAAACAATCAGATGTTTTGGGAAACATAGTAAGTTGTTTTGCATGATACATACATAGATTAGGAAGGGATGGATACCGCGACTGGAAGCAAGCACACCCACATTATTTTAAACGAACAGCATTGATTGGTATTGATTTTCGGAATTAGAATTGAGCTCTTTAATTTTACGATTTCTATACTTTGTTGCTTAATGCCAGAAAGTAAAAATTTGCAATTACAGGACCCATTAAGCAGGGTATACAACTTAAAGGTTGCATTGTAAATTTTAGGTAAATCGCATAGTAATAATTATACTTAATTATAATTATAGAGATAGGCAGATAATTGAGATATTAATTATTCTAATATTAAGTAGATACAAACTTATATAGAAGTAAGAATAATATGAAAATAGATAAATTGGAATAAATATTAATATTTATAAAAAAAATCTACTATGTACAATACAACAACCTAATTTTTAAATTTTAGTCATCATGTTCCGAGTAGTCCGCTGAACTATGATATGGTCTTTGGGGCCTAGAGAAATAATAAGGGGCTCTTTAGTGTTTTCTAGCATGTTATCAGCTTCCCAAATTCTTTATTCTATTTTAATCACATGTCCGACGCACTTACTCTATTTTTCACAATGCACTGTCTTTATTCCCTCTTGCAAGAGGTTTCTAACGTCTCTCATTTTAAAAAGTGGTGTTATGCCTTGCAACAAACCCTTTTACTTGCGCCCACACCAATTCTATGGGGTATAATTCACAGTGATATGGCGGAAGACGAAGTACCGTTACATTTCGTTCTGATGCGATTTCGTCGACAACAAATTTCGTACAAAGAGGTTTATTCAACTTTACAATCTCCAGTAGCTTCTATTTCAGCGTATCTTTATGAAATGGCTTCTTATTTACAGTAAGCCAGTGAAGGATGTCACTTTGTTTCGAAGAAAACGTTATCCATAACTATAACAGACCCAGAAGGAATAAGATCTAGCAATTGCTTGAAGTATTCTCTAAAGACATCAGCTGAGCAATGATGTCTTCATGATAGTCTCCAGTCTGTTTTCATTTAAATGCTAGTAAGCCGCCATCGACAAATCCAGTTTTGCTACCAATGTGAGTAATTATTAACCTTTTCCCGAGGGCTCTTTTATTCCAGTGGACCATCCTTACATGAAAGCTTGCCTCGCGCTTTTTATATGTTTATTCTGCCATATTTTGCCAACGGTATATCCTTCATTTAACCAAGAAATGAAATCATCCTTTTTCATTTCAGGCATTATTTTGCCCAAGGTAGGTATTTCTTTTTTTAAGTAAAAATAACGTGTGATTCTTCTGATGGCAGTTTTTCATCCTCATTTATTACAGTTTCCTCTCTTCCTGTATTTCTCCTTGGTGACCTGATGGGGCCGCGTTTATCCTCGTGCACAAGTCGGTATATTGTTGACTGTCCGATTCCAGACATATTCGAACACATTTCAACTATTTTTGCAACTCCAAATGTTATATGAAATAACAATTGGACTACACCTATGGAATACGGCGAAGACCACTGGGTTTTATAGTACAATAATGATGTATTACTCTCTCGCATTAAGCGTTAGTGTATGTACGCCATGAATTTTTAATTTCTTGTGAAGGTGTAGTGCTTTATTAAAGAGTAAGGTGGTAAGCTTACGCTTAAGTTTAATTTGGTTTAGTTTAATAATCCGACTTTTAAAAATAGATGTAAATGAAGACTGTAAGAAACTCCCACCATATCGTAGAATTTCTTGTTAAATTTTAAGTTTAGCAGTCTTTCTTATGACGACAAATTATTCGGGAAATATTTAGGGATTCCTTGTGCAGATTTGATAAGAAGGTAGATTTAAGCAGACCAATTAAGAAAAAATAAATAAAATAAAGGATTAACATATGAACGCTTGAAATGCTATGGTGATATTTATGTAAACCTCCTAACAATTAAACAAAAATAAGAAAAATTAATTGGTCTGCATAATTCCACCTTAAAACAATAACTAATCAGGGTAAGCCGCATTGTAGTTTTGTCAATGCTTAGTATGAATAACGTAAGTGGTTAACGGGTAGTCAAATTCTAAAAAGCAAATTGCTTTCTTGACCATGTATCTTATTTTCGCGTAGCGAAGAAGAAACATGATCTAGAACTGCGTACGATAACATTTAAAACTGTGAAAAAGTGAAAAAAAAAAGTGAAAGCCCTTCTGATTTTCTTAGACTCGATCTCCATTTACGATTTTTTGTCGTGGCGACCAAGAAATCACTGTCTCAGAAAATATACAACGCGCGCACATTTCGATAGATCAATCGCTAATTAATAACAGTTTTCCAATAGATTATGTATGTTTAACACCACGTGCATATGCAAATGAATGTCATTGAAACTAGTTTTGTGATCGCCATTTTGCTTAGGGCGAGAAGTAATAGGTGGGAGCATCGTTATTGGGTACATCCAATAATAAGTCAAAGATTGTTAAAGGGGCAGTTTTACAAATTATTTGAATATTTATGGGAGCATTCTGCAAAGTTTTTCCAGTATCCAGTATCCATCTAGTTACTGTTAATATTCGTCTAACATCACCCCAGTAGATTCGTTGTCAGCACATTTCAAGCACATATTTGCAGTGTTTTAAGCAACGCACAGAATGAGACTTTAGAATTCCAACTAAACTATCGCAAGTGGATGCCTGTCCAGTCCATGTCTGCCTGCAGAGCGGATTAGCCATAGGGCTGAATTGGGCGATCGCCAGGGGCGAAAAGTTAAAGGAGGTGAAAAAAAACGTCGATTAACATCGTCGAAAGATCGCGGGACTAGGAATCACAAATGACCACCTCCCCTTGGGGGGAACATTAGAAAGGTGAATTACTAACGAAATATATGCGTTGTTTCAATCGGCACTCTTTCACCTGCACGAAATTTCTTTGTACATTACCTCTTCGGCCTCCTCTACAAAATTATCAAGAACGGTACTGTTTTAAGAAAAAATGATAAATTTTGTTAACTTGTAATCTTTTTAAAATCGGCGCCAGTGTAACCCTCCTTATAATCCACGGTGTTATATTATCACCATAATTCTTGGGTGCCAGTATTCACCTTAGGGTAACCTGAAATATACTGCAACAAGGCAACCTATCCACCCTTACTCTGGCAACCCTACGCCCTGGAGGATGTACTTCAGACAACAATCCCTAAAAATGACCTATGTGGTGCTGTCTGAAAACTTACCAATTAGCTAGCTCAACTCAGGGTAGGTTCGCTATTTTGCTTATTAGCACTCTTCCACTTAAGTTTTATTTAACTTAAAAGCCTTTAAATGTTCTAGTGTTTGGTCTTAGAGAAAAATAAACTAGGAAAAAAACAATTATATCACAATCGGTTTACAATAGCTTCTTACAAGCTCTCATCCACTTAAGTCCCTCAAAGTCGCTGTATTTGAAATAAAAGCCAAATTTTAGCAGAGGCCGATACAAATTTTTATTCTTAAAAGTCATGTTAGGCTCTTGGCTACTTGGATTTATAAATGCAAGCTCCTCTTACTTTGATGGATAATAGATACCTAAAGTTAAAATATAAGTTATTTAAACGTATCAACAAAGTGGTAGTATTTGGTTTGACATAAAAGATTTGGAGGTTTGGATTACAAAGTTGAGCGAAAAAGAATAAGTAAAGTCAAACCCTGTTCGACAGTCTTGCACTAGACGGCAACGGTCAGACATATACCTTAAAATCAAAAAAAAAAAAAAAATATTTACTTTATAATAATAAATCGTAACAATGATTACAACGAAATTAGCTGTAACAGATCACCTAACATTTTGAACTACTAGAGACTCTTGTGACGTCTTAACGCTATGTCGACACACGCTCTACGTTTCCAATGCACAAGTTCTGTACATAACATGGGCGCAAAACTTTATCAAAACATGGTATATAGAACAATACACAAATGCAAAATATTAATAGGTATGACTAAGATCTTAAAGAAAATATGACATCAGTGTATGACTCAATAATTTGGAGTGAGTACTGGGTACTCCCAAGGTTCCGTACTACTCAAGAAAAATGTTACTTAGCTGAACCTTTATGTGCTACCCAAAGTTCATGAAGACTCGGTCTTTAGTAGAACACACACCCATGGTACCTGAAACAACCAACGTGGGTACTGCTACACTGCTAGTCTCCAAAAATTCAAACAGTATATGACAACTGACACGTCCCGTGTCCAGGCAGCTCCAATAAAAGAAAACTAGTGAATCGAATTTTAGATGTACAACATGAAAGAGAAAACTTTCATAAGACCCATCGAGGGTAATTAGATGCTAAAGTGTATGCCTACCTCAAATAACTTACGAGGGGTCCATTCTACAAAATGGCGTCTAGGACTGCTTGTTGAAGTTGATTGAAAAGCGTTTTAAATCGGCATTCCGCGCAAAGAATAGACAAACTACAATGCCATATCCTTTTTAATGCATTTGTGAAAGTATTATCGACACCACATGGCCTTCCCTGCCCAAGAAAACTAGAATTCGGAAGATACTTCCACAAACGTGCTTTCCACTTCAAGCGTCCATTGTCGAAAGGGCTGGATATTGTTCCGTCTCCAACATAGTTACAAAAAATCGTCGACAAATAAGTCATACCAATCCAACAAAACCATAACTCCTTTAACACCATAAAAAAACTAAAGCAACCTAAGTCAAACAATGCAACCGCAAAAATACGCCTCACTTAACCAGACGTGGCCGTGAAAATCCACAAAGCTGTCAATCTTAGCCAATGATACCTGACCTGTCTTAAATTATCGATTTTCTTAAACAACTGATTCACAACAGTTATAACATTTGACCTAGATCTTATATACAAGGTTAAGAAGTTATTTCTATTAATAACTTGAAAAGTTGATCAATTACTAATTAACTAAAACAAGGATTTGAAATAAGACCTGTCTACAAGTAGCATGAAACAAAAGAACAGAAATCAATCCACTTGGCATGACATGTCTTACCAGATACAAGACATTTATGGAATATAAACATTATCAACAAAGGTTTCAAACGAAACATAGTGAAACTATTGGCTATTAACAGGTAATTAAACTGGTAATTATTGTTTAAGGTGAGAGTCTACATAGGTACATTAACAATTTAAAACCGAAAACTTAACATAGATAACCAAACCCTAAAAATGCAATTTTCGAACCGTAACAAACTTAATAACATTTCAAATTTTTGGTATTTAAATAATAACTATGCCTTTGTGCCTTGTAACAGAAGTCGGGGGTAAACCACCCCTACCCCTTAAAATGTGCATCGATTTCCAATAGGTATTAGTTTATCCTTCGGGTTTAATTTGTAAGCATTAAAAAAAACTTGCGTTTGAAAGCTGAAAATCCAAATATCTGGAATGTAACTGGAAAATCCCCTCACTTTCACAAGTTCAACAAGAACACATTTGTTGATAACGGCAGCTTTGTATAAGTTAAATAACTGAAACATAAATCAGGGAGTTAAAGTGAAATGGTTTGGTAAATCGTTTTTATTGCCTTGTTTGTTGTCTGCATTACGAAGACATGTGGCTGATAGCTGGTAATAAAAATAAGAACAATTAAATAGGTCAATATCATCATTTCTGTGCTAGCATATTTTAATGCAAAGTATTTAAACATTTATCGTTATTTTTATACGTGATCGCTAAAAGTAAAGTTTAAAGGTTATTGTATGGCATTTGATATAACCTGATCGATATCTTCTTTTCTAACATCTTCGCATCCATTACATGAACGAATAATTCCATTAATCTGGCCCGAGGGTCGACTTGGCTCTGTGTGGTGCGACGATGTCTTCAGTGACGGCTTGCGGGTTAGTAGGCAGGGTTGGCAGGAACGCCGCAGGCGAAAATTTTTGGAGACTATACCCAAATTTCGTTGTTGTCCATTATTCTAATATTTGCATTATATAGATGATTAATTATTTGATTTCTACGTCGATTTTTTTTTATTTTAATGAAAATGCAAATCACATATTCTTTATTCATGATAATGATAATATATAGTGTCACTTTTTTTATTTGGTCAAGACCCCCTAACCCCCTCCACCCACCCCTGGTTCCGCGCCTGGTTCGGTGAACAGTGCAAAAATATCATAACCGTTCTATCCAAGACACCCACAAATGCAGACTCAAAATGCATACACAAAGAATAAGCTATCAAGGAAAAACGGTTGTACAAAGGAACCGATAGAGATCTTAAATAGTATGTACCTAAGAGAGCAAGACGTACATTAACCACATATTATCATGATGAAAGAGGGCATCTGGCTGGTTTATATAATAAAACACCGACGGGAAGGCAGGAAGGGTTCTTTCAACCTGAGTTTTCCACGCCCATGGAGACTATACATGTAGATCACCTATATAGGACCTTTTGTTAAGATCATGAAAGAAAACATCTATTTGATAGTTCCTGTAGATGCTTTTGTGAAATATATATTAAAGCTTTGTCGATAACGTAAACTGGGACACTATTTAGTGGCGTGGCCAGCATTTTGGGTCGGGGGGGGGGGGGGGAATTATGGGAGGGGTGTAGATCGTGGAGCGCGCAGCAAAATATTTTTTTGACCACGCTCAAAATTCGTAGGAATTCATCTTCCTTATGCTCCCTTGGAAACGAGGGTCTGGCCCCAAACGAAGTAAAAATCCGCTATATAAAAAAAAATAATATAAGACCGATCTTGATTTTAAGAATTATTATTTAAGTAGTAAAAGGGCGCCAGGTCAAAAAGGGGGCGGGTGGCAGTCGCCCCCCTGTGGCTACGCCACTGCCGCTACTTAGATTTTTGCTACGTTTTGGACGCCTAGTCGAGGAACATGTTATACGAGTAAGATTTTCCAAAACTTTACGAAAAGGTTTGGAATCAAACTGGTTCTAAACGCAACGGCAACACCAAAGGCTAACGGCCAGGCTAAATGCTACAATCAAATTATTCTGGCTTTCCTATTAGCGACGGCTGATGACTAGAGGAAGTGGAATCGATATATTGATTCTATACCATTACCATTCGGAATCTATTCGTCGATGCATAGCGTTACTGGTAAAAGTCCGCACGAGCTTCCTTTTAGGTATAAACCTAGAGGTAAAGTTCGACGCGTTCCATATGGTTGAACTAAGTCACCACGAAAGTGATCACGATATAACCAATATTTGAGAAGAAGGCACCCACGGTGCAAAAGGCGTATTACGATGCCAAAAGAAAAATGCTGTCAGATCTATGATGTAGGCAGGTAGCTGGTTCTATGAAAGAGCAGAGAAACTGCTGCCGTTAGTGGCTCTAACCTTGTGACCCAAGTACTTCATCATGACCGATACGTCTTTGAAGACCTTCTAGGCGCACGTAGAGTTCGGAAGAAGTATCAGAATGTCTGTTCAGCAGACAAATTAAAACCTATACTGCTACACACGATTGTAGTAGTAGTGAGGTAGGGGATGAGACTATTCGCCGTCGCCGTTTCGCCGTCGCCGTTTCGCCGTCGCGACAATTCGCCGGCAGCCGATTCGCCGTGGGCCGTTTCGCCGTCAAATAGAATATAAGTCTATAATTATTACAATTTTTTTATATCTAGCATATACCGAATTGGACCCAAAAAGGTGGATTAGATGCCGTGTTAGCGCTGTTTAACCAATATAAGTCTATAATTATTACAATTTTTTTATATCTAGCATATACCGAATTGGACCCAAAAAGGTGGATTAGATTAGAAACGGCGACGGCTGAACGTCCTAGACCCGAATTCCAATAACCCTAATTATTATTATTGACTTGCCTATGTAGGTATATTTTTATCAAACAATTTTGTTAAAATTTAGCAATATATATTATAACCTTTTTTACGTATTTTATTAATTTCTATTTGACGGCGAAACGGCCCACGGCGAATCGGCTGCCGGCGAATTGTCGCGACGGCGAAACGGCGACGGCGAAACGGCGACGGCGAAACGGCGACGGCTAAATGTCCTAGACCCGTGAGGTAAGCTCCGAGATTTTTGTTTTGTTTTTCTAAAGGGAAAAACTGTTGTAACGTTATTACTTTCAGGTTGTTCTTGTTATGTTTTATTTTGTGTCGTAGAACCGCAAGTCCGTAGATCTACCTCCGTGCGCAGGACCGCTTTTCATTCTAAGGTTATGTTCCCTCAAATATGGTTTATTCTCTGTGACCTTTTCGGTGGGTTCTTGGGTTTGACGTAAAACTGTCATCGGTGTCACTCGGTCAAACTAAATTCTGACGATTGGTCAGACCCTTGGTCTTTGTGGAAAAATTCGGGAATTCTTTTTTCCCCATCTCTGTGATTTCCACATCAAATCTTGTTTGAGGCACATATATGGTATGTTCACAACGTATATTTTCATAGCTTATCGATATTTTTAAAATAACCTGAAACTCCATACCTTTTTTTTTAACCCGAATTATCCCTCTCTGCACTACACGTTAGTTCTCTTTACGTTGCCCATTCCAATAACTAAGTTTTCCGGCCGAGTTTTTTGATCTACGTAGTTTAGGCAACTGTGAGGCGTGTTTGTCCACGTTACTGAGCAACAGCAACCGACTATCCCTTAAAAGGACCAGCCGCCTCCAGGAGGGCCGTGCGATAAGTACCTTAATTTTTTACTGCAAATTTCTAATTACCTATTGTTTTGGACATAGCCGAGTGTGTTTTTTTGCCCTACCTAATATTTAATTGCCTCTTTTTGTTCTCAAAGACATGAGCTATTTTTAAATTTTAAAGTTTCTTGGAATAACTTGAAAAAATTTTATTTCAAAATTTCGAAGTATAAGTAGAATTATTAAAATTTCAAGTTATATCTAAAAACGTTAAGGTAACATTTCGTGTCATATGACGAAATTTTAAAGATTCTATGTTATAAGTCGAAGTTTTGGAGCAAAATTTCAAGTTTTTTTTTTAATTTATGTCTCTTCTACATCTTCATAGAAACCTTTAAAAACTTTCAGAATCATTAAGAACAAATATATCTATGTGTTGCTTTTGGGGTTGACGGGGCTTTTTCTCCTGGGGAAGCTTTATAATAACTGTTGTTTTTAACTTCAATTCATTATTCTCTCTTTTAATCATTAGACACGCATTCTAAAACAAAATTAGAGGTAACTTTATGACACTAATTCGCATCGTTTTCCTTAATATTATATCAAAATCTGAATAGGGTCGACGTTATCCATTAACGAGCAGGTCGTAAAACTTAACTCGTTTACCCGAAGTCAAATTCACAACTCCAAAGGAACAGAATCACCTATCATGTGGCGTGGAATACTTATAAGGTACACTGATTATGGAAGTTCATTATCGATATTTTAATTTGATAGGGCTGACGCGAGAAAAGAAGAACAAATATGTAAATAATCTATATTATGCAAAACATCAAACATGCTTTTAAACATATTAATTTGAAAAAATTTTCATATTTTATTTATTTATTTTTAGTTACCGATTTCCCATATCCTTAAAAAAAGATAATAGCAATTTTAGTGGTTGCGGCTTGTGGAAGGGGTCAAATTTAAACCCAGATAAACAATTTCTGTAATATCGACGTTTCAAGTCTTCATTTAGTAGTCTTCAGGGCACTATAGTTTAGAGTTCTCAAGCTAATCGCACAAAAGAGATCGTAGATGTTGGCCCATCCGACATCGCCTGGTGAAATACCATCGCAGCGGCTTAGGTGGCGTGAAGTTGCTCCTTGAGCTAACGTTACATCGCTGTGCTGATGTCTCCGGTTTCCAGGGTGGGAAATATATGAAAAATGCTATGGTGATGGTTCTAAGATCAAAATGCTCCGAAGCTAAACTCGCCCCCCGATCAGATCTCCGGGTGGGGGGTTAGTCCTGGCGTCTCATTAATTCCACAATCCACCATTTCCAATAGTCAGGCGGGTCCTTCGAACAACATTCAAAATGGAAATGGTGTGACAACTAAAGTTGTTAAAAGACCCAAAATTAGCAGCTTCCAAATTGAATAAATAGTAAAAGAATACTACTTGGCAAGTGGTAATCATAATACGCCGAATTATGCTATTTAATTCAGCGCTCGTTGGGGCATGCAGCCCAGAGAATAGCTGTTTTAGCGTAATTTGGTTAATCCTTATTGTATAAGGTCTCAGCAAGTGGCTAGAGAACAAAGTTCTCACATGTATACATATTTATATATATTAAGTCACTATATTATGATTAAGGCCTTTAATCCTACTTCCGTTTAAATCATCTCCTACCATTGCATAGAGATACATCGCTCTTATAATAAGCTGCTGTCTATTCCAATGGTTGCATAATCTGCATTTCATTATATTGTCATGAATATGCTATTTAATATTAATAAGTCTACTAAATATTTCTCGCCCTGTATGATGGTTGATCGTATAGTTAGCATTTGCTGACTAATCATAAATGATATACGGTGAGAGTTTGGTTTTGCTACGATCGGGGAGTCAAGTCCGGGCCGTGACGGTGTGTGGTGATACTGGGTGGTCGTCCTAAAAGAGCTGAGCCCTAAGTAGATCTAATAATGTAAGTATCACTTAATTTCTTTTAATTGTAAGCAAGGTCTTCTAGCAATTCACTTAACTTCTGTAATTCATGTTCAACTTATTTAACTATCAATAAATATGTATTTGTTTTGTACTTGTGCCTTTAATTTAAACTCATCTGTTCTACCCCTCAAATAACGGCAATACAACTTAACTAACTATTATTAGTAACAAACGCTAAGTCGAAACATGGTGGAGGCGATAAACGCTAAGCCGTGACAATATTTTATTGTTGAATCACCAATTGTTCTCCCAACTGTTTTAACTACTTTTCATAACAAAATTTCTTAAATGATTAGTTGCTAAAGATGACTTTCCCTAAAGTCGAAACTAGTACAACGTTAAGAAATTTATTTTAATTCTTCATCATTTTATGTATTTTCTATAACCCTTGTTTTCTACCCTAGAGGGGCAAATAAAGTTATTTGGTGGTAAAGACAGACCTTTATTTCTACATATTTATATGTCATATTCCAAATTGACTTCTGCAATATAAGAGGGCTGAAGTCCAACATCAATGCACTCCATCAACATCTACAATCCACCAAACCTCATATACTCGCACTAACTGAAACATAGGTCAAATCATCGACTAGTACATTTAGCTATTTATATTCTGAATACGACTTCCATAACCGATTTAGGCGCAATTTTGGCCTGTCTCTTTGTCCGCAGTGATATTTCTTCTCAACGAGAGAAGACACTCCAGCCTAACGACATTGATATAATGCGGTTTAAAATATCAACGCAGAGAATTACTAAATTCATCTGCTGCCTTTACCGGCCGCCAAGCGACATCCATTATAGAAACTTGTTCTCCTAACTTGCTAATACTATCGGTTTTGCAAACCCTCCATCCCGATTACGAAGTTGTCATCCTTGGCGACTTTAACGTTCATAATGTCAACTGGCTCAAATACTCAAATATAACCGACGAGCAAGGTCACGAAGCCGAATCATTTGCTATCAGTTCTGGTCTCACCCAACTCGACGGTAAACCAACTCGGATTCCAGACCGAGATGGTGAATTTGCAAGTTTGTTGGATCTTTTCTTAACTTCAAACCCCGACTTGTACACTGTCACCGTGAATTCTCCGTTAGGAACGTCTGCCCACAACCTTATTTCGGCACTGAACAAACTACCAGGTAGTGCCGAATAACCTCCTAAACCACGCAAGATCTGGCAATATTAATCAGCTAAGTGGGATGACCTAAAAGAACATTTTCGAACTTTTCCTTGGCGGAACGTTTGTTTTACCTCTGATGTTCCATCCATCTGTGCTGGAGAAGTATCCTTACTGGCATGGAAGCCTTCATCCCTTTCTCAAAGAAGTTCCCTTCTAGCGGTAAGCCTTGGTTTACCAAAAATTGCAAACGAGCTGTTCAATTAAAAAATTATTTCTACCGGCGTCAAAACCCTACCGCCGAAAATCATACCATCTTTGTTAACGCTCGAAACCAATGCAAGCAAATGATAAGCCAAAGCAAAGAAGCACACAACCAGACGATCAAAGACAAACTTCTTGAATGTCCTAACTGCTCAAGATCATTTTGGTCGGTAGCTCAGGCCCTTAGGCAGAACTTTACCAAGTCAACCATTCCACCTCTAACACGTTCTGATGGCACCATTGCGACGAAAGGACAGGAAAAAGCAAACTTATTGGCAGAATAATTCTCTTCACATTTAACGGTTAATTTTCAGGAAAAAAACTCCACGGAACATTCCCCCTGTAGAATCGAGAATGCCCTAGATTGTTTTCCGGCACCGCCATGTTAAGCGAATCTTAAGGAGTCTTGGCATCAAAAAAGCTTCTGGTCCTGATGATATTTCAGTCAACGTAATTACGACATGCGCTGACGAATTGACACCGGTATTCTGTAGACTTTTTAACTTATCTTACACAAAAGGAATATTTCCTTCTTGCTGGAAAACTGCGCGAGTCCAGCCTTATACCCAAAAAAGGCAAGAAGATATTGCCAAGTAACTATCGTCCAGTCGCATTGCTTTCAATTATATCAAAAGTTATGGAGAAAGGTTTCAACCAAAAATTATTAAAGTACCTGAAAGGCTTCCACATTATTTGTGACCGCCAGTATAGATTCCGTAAGTCTAGATCAATAGCACACCTTCTCGTTTATGTTACTCACGTTTGAAACAAAGAGAGCATCATGAGGAGTCCCGGGCGGCAGCACTAGACATCTTAAAGGCCTTTTACCATATGGCATAAGGGGCTCCTAACTAAAGTAAGAATATATGGAATGCCGGCTCAATCCTATATATAGCTTCGCTGATGACAGCACACTTGTTTCATCTTTTACTTTAGATGCTCGGACATCGGCTGCTAATGCACATCTCTATAGGCAGCAGAGGTCTCATATCTCAAGAAAGACCCGGAAGAAATTCTGTCTTGGGGTAACAGTAACCAAGTAGAATTTAACACTAAAAAAACCGAGGCGGCAGTTTCTCTAAAAAAGTTAATATTGAAGAACCGGATATAGTCATGATGGGATACCCGATTCCCTTGGCTTCATCAATTTCTGAGGCCGTTCCCCATCGCAGAGCGCCATCAAGAATTAATCCTGCAGTGATGTACCTTACCATAAAAAAAAAATAATCAAAGAAATCTAAAATATTTACATTTACAGAAATTGATTTGTGGGTTTAGTTTTGACCCCTTCCAACAAACCACCACCACTTGTATACAGGGTGTCCTACTTATATTGAAAACAAGCTTATATTTCCGTTATTCCTTAATTGATTTTTTTAAAATACATAATGTATATAAACTTATCAATACTTTTTAAATGCGCGCGTTATTCTGAATTAGCTGATAATTTTATTGTACTAATACGTCGATTAATAACTAAGATAATATCCTGAAAAAACTATGTAATAATTATTTTTTTTACATTACAAGGGCAAAAAGATGTAATGAGCATTTTTTGGTAGTACATTTGAATGTATGAGAGATTTGTCACACATACGCCACGGCAAAATAATGTATATGCAATGATAGTTCTTGCAAGACAATTTCCGATGCACGTTATCAATTAGCTGATAATTGTAAATCCGTAAGAAAACACGAGGAAACTAAATTAGGACAAAAAATATTCAAATTTCATGCGATATTGAATGTACTATAAACTTAATATAAAGTATAGTTCTTTTATACGAACCCACTTATAGTAAATATTTTGTTTATTTAAGCTTGTAAATATTAATATAATTTGAATTTTATGGGCCGACAGTTGGTAACAGAACTGCCAACGATGCGGTGGCGCCAGCTCGTTCGTTGACCTGTTTTGACGTTTTGTTTCCGTGTCGTGAAAACTAACATATATTGTTCTGTGATTTCGTGTTGTTTTGCGTCAATTTTTTAACAAAAACTCCAGATCTCTTCATAAATAGCATTAAAAAACTGTTATTTAAAGAACAACAAAAGTACACATACATATTTCTGTCGACTACGTTGTTCACTATTTCTGAAAAATGCCGAGGCATTTAAATAGCCAAAGAGCTAATAGCTTCTGTAATAAGATATTTGCATGAAGAACTTAACAACAATGACCCATTGTTACCCTTGACAGCAGTTAAAGAAGTAACTTTAAAGAGTATGTTAAGGTCAATATATTTTATTTCTACTTTATTAAGTTTTAGCGTGTAGCAGCTGACATAAATTTGAATATCTCCATTGTAAGCGCAGTTTTAATAACAGTTAAGGAAAATAAATTATTAGAATCACCTAAAAGGAAACGTACTCATTCAAAGAGAGTTGTGAATTGCTCAAGATTTGATATAAGTTTTATCCGTGACACTACTTGTGGAATGTACGAAACAAGTAAGTTGTATGATTTAAGAACTATAAAATTTTACATTGGTTATGCTTAAGCTGTAACTTTTTTAAGAACATCATGTAATAATTGACAACTTTATGTAAGAAATTAAAAGACAGACAATTTTTTGATGATTGTCTTAACTCTTTAAGAAGCCTCTTAGAGGAAATATACTTCGGATGGAAAAAAGATGAACAGAGGCGAGGGCTTATGGAACTTTCCCATGTAGCTTTCAAACTACTGGTATTTTTGAAAGAATATAAATGAAGGAAAAAGAAGCATCCTTGCACCGATTAGTTTTCTTGGATGAAACATGGATTTTTCAAAATGGCACATTGGTCGATCTTGGCAAGATAAAAATATAAGATGTGTTAGATTTACTAAAGTTGATAGTGAAAGGTATCATGCAGTAAACAAATATATAAACTATGGGAAATTTACCTAGGTAAAACATATTTTTCTAGGTACATAATATTTCATACTGGTAGTGAAGATGGTTTTGTTGAGGGCGCAATGCAATTTTTTCTTCTAAACCTAAGCTGGGTAACTACCATGTAGAAATGAATCAGCAAAATTTTTTACAATGGTTCGAACTAACCAATTATTGATAAATTTAACAACATCATGGAATAAAGCTGCAATTCAAGATTGGTTAACTACTAATAATATTAAATTTGATTATACAATGTTCAAAGTCTAACTTTTACAAATCGTTAATATGTTGGTACAAGACATTTTGTATGTCCTTTTTTTAACATATTTTTAAATATTCAACTTAAATTCTTTTTAGACATAAGCCACCAAAAAAATATTTAGTTGATAACCTGGCTGAGCAATATGGAAATAAAGTTTTATGTCTTCGTCCATACCACTATATTATTCAATCCGATTGAACATATTTGGGGGATTACCAAAAATTATTATAATAAACATATTGCTGGAGATAACAGTACAGAAACTGGCTGTATGAATATGTGGAAAGAATTATTGCGTCCTACTACTTCTGATGTTTGGAAAAATTCGAATTCGGCACATATATTGAAAGTGAGATATTAAAATGGCATGAAGAGAACATCTACTAGACAGACTGAACATTCAACCCATTATTATTGAAGTAAACGAAACTTGTAATTCAAGTGATTTCGAGGATGATTGGTGGTCCATTTTGTATTATTACTTTTATTCTTAATATTGAAACACAAAAACCCAAGAACTAAAAAAATGTGTAATTTTAGGAATGGTTTAACCTCGCTTACTTTCATAAAAATAGGGAATAATGATTTAGATTAATAGCCAAAGCATATATAAAAGAAAGTAACAATAAAATTACATGACGATTCCAATACAAGTTAGGTATATATTGTCATCCTGGAACATTTTAAAATTAAAGTAAATAAATTTCTGTTTATTTTTCTAAATTTATCTTACTTTTATGAAAATAGAACAGTATAATTCTCTCACTTGGTTACTTTGATTACAAGCTGGCAACACTACCGATAACGGACGTCACTCGAAAGGTATGACGTTCAAGGGAAATCGTTTTGCAAATGGTATCCACTATTATGGCTCTGGACCCAATTGGTAAGCAAATATCCTGTACAGTCATGCATTAAATTGACAAGAAAATAAGTTATTCAATGGAATGTTTTCATGGCAAACAAAAGTAATGTGCTTGAACATTGGCATAAAATTGTGAACGGCAAACCATGGTTAAAAATCAATTTATGCGTTTTAGCTTTAACTTTATCTAAAGAGTCAGCTTAAGATGCATAGAAAAAGCAAAAATAGTAGTTTTTGCCAAGTTTATACAGAAACGGCATTGCATTTAAAGTAAATTTAATTTATCTCGAAATCACTTTTTGAGAGTACCTACATCTTTTTGCCTTAGCACGGCAGCCCTCTATGTATATACTGAATCGCAACATTCTTTTGGAGAATAGTTAAGTAATTAACCTGAATCATGAATAATTTTTGAATTTGACATTTTAACAGCCCAAAATTACCCTAAATTACTTTTGCCTACTTTGAACATCGAAAGTTATTTTTGATTCCCCCATTTATATTTTTACGTAGTCCAACTAACCTGATTTAAACCCTTTACTAAATATACTAAAAAAATTATGTCACATTTCAGGTTTTTGTTTTGGATTTTGAATTGATAGTATAATTAAGTACTCAAATTATTAAAATAGATAGTGAAGCTATTCAGTGTAAACACTATTTATAACTTCTGGTTTATTTGAAGAGGTGATCTGCATATCATTTACGAATAGTGTAGCTGAGGTACGACGAAAACTATGACCACTATAGTTTTCTGCATCTTTCCATATTTATAATTTTTTTTTGTAAGAAAATTTGACTATTATCTTTGTGAAAATTAGGTACCTGGTCTGTCTATCTTTCTTTGACATCGCTTACGAAAAACCTAGATTGATCTATTTCTGGAGATCGATAGCTCGTATATTTTCTATATAGGTAATATACAACAAAGATGTGAGAAGAGATACTCATTTTAAAATTAGCCCAGAATATACGAAATAAATTCCAGTTTAGAAACACTCTGTACATGTACTTTAAGTGGATGTAACGATACATCATATTTTGCAGAAATTTTAAAAATGAGTAGCAGATAAATTTAGCTAAGCCGTAATTCTTGATATACAGCTTTACTTGCTCAACTTTTAAAATACTTTCTGTGTAGTGTACTAACTATATACCAGTTAAAAATGCTAAGCAGCCCCGTCTTTCCCAACTACAAAATCTACTAAAGTTCTAAATAATCCTCATAAAACGCTGCAGTTTCCACCATAAATCAAACAAACTACGTTTTTATTCAGCGAGGCGGAGCACTAGGGATGTCTTTTTTTGAATCGAGTTTTTAATGTTAACAATTTATTATCGAAACTTTAAATATCTTTTTCTGTATGTTGTATTGTCAAGAAAATGGCGGGCTTCACATTACAATTATATTTCTCACAGCTCTAGACCACTCTGCCACCCAACGTCAAGATCTTTAAATAATAGTCAGCACTTTCGGTGTATAAATAACCGAACATTGGGTGGGCACGGTACCTTCGTCCTTCCGACCTAGTCACCTCCCCTACCCTCAGGAGTGCAATTGGCCGAACGGCAAAACGCCCCTCTCCTGGGCCTTCATCCACCCTCGCTCCTCAGAAGACTCACTTTTAGGCCAAAGTACGCGTTAAGACCTCTAGGAAACATACTAGGTTTCCTCCGGGCTACATGATGACGTTATATCTATAACGCACTTAAATATATGGGTATATTGTTTTTTAGCTCTGCATTTCATTTCAACCCCCGATACCCCCTCTAGTAAAAAACAGTAGTGAAATCGTGACATGGTAGAGGCGCCTACTGATTCCCGAGCAGCTTAATCCTCCTATGAAACTGATACAATGGTCGAGTAGCATCCACAACGAAGAGTTCATCAGGCACCCCCAACCACCCCTAACAGAAGTAGAAGCTGAGAATTTGGTATATGCAGGCTAAAATGCATTGGTTAATGTAAAACTACGAGTTACGAAGAAAAGAAAAGTCAAAGACCAATTTGAACCAAATGGAGCCATCCCATCCTGCAAGTCGCCCTATTAAGATGTGACGCACGGACAACTACTAGCGAGGCCATATGGACCAAACACCCCGAACAATGAACATCACACTGAGAAGAAGCTAGTTACGCCTCATAGAGGCAGGACCTGCTAGAACCAGCGGAGGGGTAACCAGGAGGACGAAGGTCAACAATCATCACCATCAGCCAGAAACATCAGTCAAGACGAAGACGAAGGGCACTAATGAATTTTCCAAAAACAGCCAACAAGGTGGTGCTAAATGGGCACTACCAGATATAGGGAAAGGGGAAAAAAAGTCAAAAAGTCTTTCTCCACTAATTTAATAGTGAGCTATTAAAGGCTCAGTTTTAAAATTAAATTGTCTCTACATGTTTCGAAGGTAGTAACCTTTATCTTCAGGAGACCAAAGTAGTGCTGCAGTTATTATTAGCAGTAGAGAGAAAACTGTTGGTGGAAAATGACGTTGATGGAGCTTTTTTTATTTAAAAATATTTTGACAAGATATTAATAATTGAATGTAATCAGCATGCTAAAATTGGTATTGAAAGTGGAATGTTATATTTGATTCAAAGTTTCTGAAAAGACACTGTCAATCTGTGGTCGAATTTAAAAAGGGAAGATATTCGTTATTTGAAAATCATAAGTCAGGATATATAAAAAGGATCTTTTGGGCATTCTAGATCTTGTTAGAGAAAGATTTTTGTTTGTGATTTCTTTTATGAGAAATTCTGTAATAAGAAAGAAATTTGTAATTAGTAATGAAATAAAATTATTAATAATGTCTGTACTTACATATTGTTGAAATTTCATTTGTAAAATTAGTTATTGGAGACCTAAGGTCCCGTCACCTTGCGTTATGTTCGTCCCATTATGTAGGGAAAACAATAGAATTTGATTTAAAATAAAATTATTAAAAAAACAGATCTTATATTTTATATACCCTTAAAGATTAAAATAGGGAGACGAACACAGTTAAAATGAAAACGTGACAACGTGTTCAGGCATTTTATAGTCGACCGTTGACAGCTTGAGAACAAAATGGTTGACAATGTCAGTATAATTGCAGTAACGAAAAAGGTATGAAAAGCTTAATCATCGTTCTTATAGTTACTAGTCAGTTAAATAAACATACATAAAACTTGAATATAACATAAAGTATAAATAAAAGATATCATAATAAATTTTTTTTTCCCAAGGTTGGTGAAATGGTCCTAAAAGATTTCCTTTTTATATTCTTTGGTGGTCTCCAGTGATCGTTAAAAAAATATCGACATTTAAGTTGGGAGAAAAACAATCATTGTTAAGATACAGAATCCAGGAGTACGAGTAATAAGGCAGAAATTTAAAGGTTTAGTACAAAAGTAAATGTCAAACAAGCAACCCAAAAATCAAAATCAGTTGTCTGAAACTTCCCTTTTTCGGGAATAGGTGCTTTAAAGATCAGTGTTGTCATCTATGGGACCACCATCGAGGTGTACGAATAAAGTGTGGAAATAATTCGATTTAAAATACTAAAAGTAAAAGAATTTTTTGTCGAAAATATTTTATGTTGTTAAACGATGGTTGACTTGGTTGGATGCCGAAAGGCAAGAGGTCATCGAAAATTTCGAACAGAACAGAACAGAATGATGGTTGACCCAGAGAAGACTGTCACAGGTGGTTGTACATAACCTATCAATTATATTTTTATCAGAGATTTCAGAAAGATAGAAAGAAAAAAGAAAGATTTACTGTTAATATCAAACTAATTGAAATTAGAACATAGAAATAGAGAAAAAGAGGTAAAATTGTTTGTTTAATTTTTAAAATTAAGAGCATTAAAAAAATGGGTAGAAGTATGTTGAATTTGATCATTAAGACAAACTAAATTTTTGTTATGTAACGCTTTGTTAATTTCAAGAATCTCCAACAGGTCAAGCCTGTCCCCTTATTACAGATGTGTAGATATTCTACATTAGAATCAGAATTAAAATGGTGTTTGTTAATATGAACGTGTCTAGAAAAACTAGACTTGATTCTTGAGGGGGAAAGATTTTGATTTGTAGCTTTCTCTATTTCTTTACAGTGTTCCTTTATTCGAACTGAAAATTTACGCCCTGTTTGAACCTATGTAACAAGCACTGCAACCCTCTGTTGAACAAGTGATGCTGTAGACACCAGATTTGTTGGAGATTGGGATTGTGTCTTTGGAATTGGTTAGAAATTTTTTTAAAGTATGTTGAGTTTTAAAGACTATTTCAATATTAAAAGATTTAAAAATGTTTTTGAGTTTATAGGAAATTGGGCCCCAGTATGATAAGGAGTAAAATTTGTTTGTAACTTTATCAGTAGATGAAATGTTTCTGTTCAGATGTTTTATCAAATGTTTATAGTATATTTTGTTTATGATATTAAGAGGAAACCCGTTGTTAGTAGCTATTTGTCTGATCAAGTTCAGTTCAGACTTGAATTCATTATTTTCAAGGGGGATTTTAAAAAGTCTAGTAAAATAGGAATGAAAAGAGGAGAATTTCTGGCTATAGGGGTGGTTAGATTGATATGAAATAGTGCAATCAGTACTATTTGGTTTATGATAAATAGAAAATTTGAGTCTATTATTTGATTTGGTTATTTTTAGGTCCAAGAAGGGGATGGAACCATCGATTTCTATTTCAGAAGTGAATTTAATTGAGGGGTGTAACGAATTTAGGAATTGTGTAAAGAGAAGAAGGTCTGCATGGTTTCCAGTAAATATTGCAAAAATATCATCTAGATAACGTCTTATGAAAAGTATATTTGTGAAAAGAGGGTGTGATTTGATTCTGGATTCAATATCCGACATGAAAATTTCTGCTAAAAGAGGAGAAAAAGCTGAGCCCATGGCTAGTCCTGAATTTTGTTTGTAAAACTTATTGTCAAATTGAAAAAAATTTTGAGAAAGGACCAAGTTCACCATGGAGCAAAGGTTCTCAATATGTTCTTGTTCTAGAGTAGTTTTATCATTTAGAAGGGTTCTAACTAAATTGATACATTCGTTGGAAGGGATACTAGGAAATAGGTTTACTATATCAAAAGAGACCAAGAGAGAAGAATCAGGGATATGTTGTAACGGTTTAATTTTAGTACTAGGGGTTAAAGCCTATTTTTGCTAAGGTGTGAGAAATAATCATTAAGGTAGTACAATGTGCTCTATGAAAAACCATTAGTATGTGGTGAATTGAAACAAACCAAAATTTTATTATTACGTCGCCTTCACCTTTTTGTCAAGAACCTTTCAACATATTTGTTTTGGTGGTTTTTCAATGTACATAGATATTTATAAAACATTTTACTAGTAAAAATAAGGCTATACATATATATATATATATATTACTCGTAACATTGTACTGTTACATAACTCTCTCTCTCGGTGTGTAGAAGTTGCTTTCCTCTCTTATGACATTTGTTGTGTACCTGGCACCTTCTTTGTCACTTTGCAATGCCTGTTACATCGATTAGTTGATCCAGCTTGTGTCCTATCTAAAATACAGATAACCGTTTGAATTCTGTGACCGCAGACCGAGATCTTAGGTCATTTTGTCTTCGGTTGTACGTAAGGTGATATAGGTATGGCAGAGTTGCTAAAACGGTCTCTGGCTGCGAATACCTGGTTAATAAAGCAGAGCCTTACCTTATCTTTCATCTTGATTCCATATCTCCCTTGGCTTAGGGGTTGAAAGTCGATTTTCCTCCCTCGTTAAATGGCAGACCATGTCCTAAGTTAGTAGCCTAAAAACAGTCAGCTACAGACGGTGTAAATAGAGTAAGTTATAGGACTTACCGCTATGGTTGTGTCAAATACATTTTCGAGGGAAATACAGTGGATTTTCCGTATTATATTTTCCTTTGTTTGGTTCTAGAATGGTGTGACAATCTGATCGTTAGGTACATTTCACTTTGTTGGTTAGAAATAAACCCTGTTCCTTTAATTTATATGAATAGAAGTGGGCGTCACTATCGATTTTAATCCCTTCGATCGACCTAACTTATTGATATTGTATTGACTGCTATCGGGGGATTTTTACCAGCCAAGGGCATTGTATTGTAATCTGTTTATCGTTATGTAATTTAGGAGCCACTTGGGTGTTTATTTAAAGCTGGGAATTGGTGTAAAATCATTTAGTTTTTAGGTTGACATCTATCGACCTTTGCGAGATCGATTATATCGCTTATTCCTTAGATGTGGGAAATATTTATCTGATGTACCGTTGGTTGTATACGGGTGACCGTGTTTGGTAATAATTTATATTGCCCATTTATTAGTTAATTAAAAACGAATTTCTTTAGTTTCACCGTCGCGCAGAGAGGGGTACAATGGTAACCCAGAATTCTTTTGTCTCCGCTTTTTGGTTATTTTATTATTTGTACGGGTTCGCTTCGGTTATGATAGTTTATCGATATCTATTAGGTACGAGGTTTTGAATTCTAGTGCCTGTTTATTAACAGGAAGCTTTCTATTTTGTTGGTACGACTGCAGCTCTTCCGGGAGGTCGTGCGCGCTTCTTACGGCCTTCATTACTTACTTACTGACCTGTCTCCGTCGTAAAAGCGTGTGTCCAGCCAATTTTTTTTGCACGTGAGTGGATTTTGGATACCGTTTTCAAATTAAAACTTCCTGATTGCTGTGGCATCTGTTGCTGATTTGGATTGGAAGCTTTTTTACGGCATAGCCGGATTATAAAGCGACGGAGTGCAGGTCAGGAAACGTAAAAACGTGTGAGACCCCATTGTCATCGGGTAAGTTTAATCATTTTATGTTTGAAATCAATTGCAGTCACTTTAATTTTGCTTTTATTTGTAAATAAAATATATTATCATCTCACGTCGATATTTTTGTTAATTCATGTCTGCAGAGGGGTTATTGGACACCCAGTGAGGTGCGCAGACAATTTTAGAGGCATGCGCGTGGCGCATGCGCAGTAATATTTTTTCTAAATTTTGGGTTTTCGGTATTATTAGGGTGGTTGCACAGTGCTGGTTCATTTATGTAATCATTTGGGCCTTCAGCCATTCATTAAATTAAAATTTTTTTTTTTTACCCCCCCACCCTACTCTTCGGCATTTGGGCTAGGGCATTTGCTCGCTCGCTCAAGGCCTCTCACCCTCAGCTGAACTTCGTTGCTGTCAGTTTCTTTTTTTTTATTAAAATTAAATTCTTATTTTTTTTCCTTATAATTAAATTCTTTTGTGTCATTGATAATTCAATATTAATCTTTGGCCAAATAAAAGCGTAGCAAATTTTGGCGCTCAACGTTTGGGGCCAGGTTTTGGTAAATTTTTTTAAAAAAGTGTTGTTGAGCGTTCTCAGGTAGAGCAATTTACTTAAGTATATATTTCGATTATTAATTTCATTGTATTGCGCCTACCCTTAAGGACTGTAATAACTTTATTGAATTTTGAATTGATTTTGCATACCTT
The DNA here is from genome assembly GCA_963920685.1 of Polydrusus tereticollis. Taxonomy (NCBI): domain Eukaryota; kingdom Metazoa; phylum Arthropoda; class Insecta; order Coleoptera; family Curculionidae; genus Polydrusus; species Polydrusus tereticollis. The sequence continues at coordinate 129,572,816 of OY987326.1, forward strand.
GTTACATGTTTATATTGGTTGACCTTAAATTTACAGTATTATACCTTGCCTTGATTTTACCTGCAATTGCTTTGAATCAATCGTGGCCTTCGGTGGTTATATTTTTTTTTCTTTTTTTTTCGTGCTCGCACAGAGCGTATTGTTTTGGTACTGATTTTTTTTTTTTATTTTTGACTTACTTTGTTTTGCGATATTGTTGACCTTTAAGTATTACCTAATTGATTGGCTTACTACGTTAATTACTTGACTTTCATTAAAATTGTCTATTTAAAATACTACCACTGCTGCTCACTTGATATTTTGAATTTGAATTTGTTATTGCTTACGTAAGTAAAGTGAAATCTAGTGATTTTATTTGCGTAGTGTTACTATAAGTGAGTGAGTTTGTGTTGCTTTACAGTGAATAGTGTTATTATTACTTTATTCTGTCATTGTTCGACTTGGAAAAAAAAATGGATTACAATATGAGGATCAACTACCTGAAGAAGGACATGCTAATACATGAACTGACTGTCCGTGGAATTCCCTCTGACGATTCCAAAACCGTCGATTCGCTGAGAGCGACACTGCGTCCGTTACTCCAACTCGAGAAGAGGAACAAGTCTCTGAGTCATCCACCATATTCTCTCGACTTCGACGACGAGAAAGTTCTCGTGCATGATGCGCTGCAAAGAATTAAATCTGCACTGAAATCAGTGACTGAAGAAAATGCTAGGGCCAGATTTGAGCGCTATCAATCTCGTCTAGTACACCTACTCAATCGCGTAGATCGCGCACCACCTAGTAGCTTGACTGCTGAGAATGTGGATACGAGAGCGAAGCTTATGGTCGATATTTTGGCCACTCTTGACCACTTAGAAACCGTGTCAAAGCAAGATCCCAACCTTAGTGCTATGTTGGCTGCTGCTCAGACTGAAGATTCGTATTCCGATGATTCGTCCGGCGTTTAAGGTGTAAGTTTCAGAACTTAGAGTAGCCCGTCACGTGACTAAACGAGAAGTATTTGAGTCCGCCATAGACCTGTTTGAGGGAAAGGCTCTTAATTGGTTTAGATCGAACCGATCCAGATTTACTGACAGGAGAGAACTATCAGACCTACTTTGACGACATTTCGAACCGCCAGATTACAGAGCTCGACTCTTTAGGGAGATCTTAGATAGAACGCAAGATCCGTCCGAAAGCATTGTAGATTACCTGTCAAGTATGCATGCTTTATGTAGACGTTACGGTGGAATGTCCGATGACGTGAAGCTGGACATTATTTCCCGAAACTTAGCTCCCTTTTATACAACTCAACTTCCACTAGTAAATACATTGGAAGAATTGGAGGAGTGCTGCTTATCTTTGGAAGCCAAGAAAAACCGTGCAGAGCACTACGTGCCACCTTCTAGAAGAAGGCAAGGATTTGTCGAGCCTGATTTCGCCTTTGTGTCAGATATGCAGGAGGCCCTTCCTAGCAATCATTCGGACGAGTACGTACAGGAAATTCGTCACTTTAACCCAACTACGAACGATAGACGTCCCAGGGAAATGCCTATGAACGATAGACGCCCTAGAGAAATGCCTATAAATGATAGACGTCCTAGAGAAATGCCCACGAACGATCGACGTCCCAGAGAAGTAGTCTGTTTTAACTGTCAAAAGGCCGGGCATTATAACCGAGATTGCACTAGTCCTCGGAAAATGCACTGTTATCGTTGCGGAACACCTGACGTTACTACCAGAAATTGCCCCAAATGCACGAATTCGGGAAACGCTTCCCGGGGGAATCAATAGGTCGTGAGATGTCTCCCAAAATCGATACCACTTCGACCAACAACGATACTGGCTTTCCTGCGAAATTTCTCTTAGACTACATTATTAGTCACGCTCATGGTGATCAACGTCCATATTTAGAAGTTACTGTCTTAGGCACTCCAATTCGAGGATTATTAGATTCCGGCGCTACAAGAACCATCGTCGGTCTTCCTGGATATGAACTATTACAACGGTTAGTATTAAAACTTTTGGCGAAAGAAACAAAATGCACAGTCGCCAATGGACAGAGCTGTTCCAGCATCGGTTGTATGCAGGTTCCATTCTGTTTAATGGGCAAAACCAAAATTATTGATGTGCTCATCTTACCAGAACTTACTCATACCCTTATCCTAGGAATAGATTTTTGGAAAAATATGGAAATAGTCCCCGATCTGAGACAAGATATTTGGCATTTTGCAGATAGCACTGATCCGATGTTCATTAATAGCATTCAAGACGAAAGCACGCTCACAAGAGATCAGCGAATACAACTTGATAATTTAATAAAAATAAAGCTTTCAACTATGAGTTCTGGAGTGGGATGTTGTAACGTAGCAGAACATACTATTGAAGTTAAACCAGGTACAAAACCCGTCAAACAACGATACTATCTTGTGCCTCCTTTTAAACAAAAGATCATAGATGAGGAGTTAAAGATAATGTTAAAAGACGGTGTGATAGAACCTTCCAAAAGTGCTTGGTCTAGCCCAATATGTCTAGTTCGTAAAAAGGATGATTCCTATCGCTTCTGCGTCGATTATAGGCTGCTGAACGAGGTAACCAACAAGGATGCGTACCCCATTCCATATATCTCTTCAATCCTGGACCGCTTAAGAGATGCTAAATACCTCAGCTCTATCGATATTAAGTCTGCTTTTTGGACCGTCCCTTTGTCAGAGTCTTCGCGTGAATACACCGCTTTTACTGTTCCTGGAAGAGGATTATTTCAGTTTCGCCGAATGCCGTTCGGATTGACCAATTCTCCGGCCACGTGGCAGCGAATTGTCGATACCGTGCTTGGAGCTGACCTTCAGCCTTCAGTAATGGTTTACCTAGACGACATTATCCTCATCTCTCAGGACTTTGATGAACATTTGCGACTTCTAGACTTAGTGTTCGACCGCCCTCTTGAAGCAGGATTAGTTGTTTCATTAGAAAAGTGTCAATTTTGCCGACCAGAATTAAAATATCTAGGCTATGTAGTGGACCGTCAAGGACTTCGGCCAGATCCATCGAAAGTAGAGGCTATTGTAAATATACCACCGCCGAAAAATGTGACAGAGATTCGTCGATTTATAGGAACAGCGTCTTGGTACCGACGATTTGTACCGAATTTCTCCTCCAAAATATCTCCGCTAACCAACCTGACCAAGAAAAACGTTAAGTGGTCATGGACATTCGATTGCGACGCTGCTTTTAGAACCATCAAAGAAGCCCTGATTACAGCACCCATTCTTACTTGCCCCGATTTCAGTCGTCCATTCGTTCTTCAAACTGATGCGAGTGGCTTTGGCCTTGGAGCCGTTTTGTCTCAAACCTTTGATGAAGGTAAGAAAGTAATATGTTTCCTATCGCGCTCACTATCTAGGCAGGAAATGAAATTGACTGTGACTGAGAAAGAATGTTTGGCAGTGATTTGGAGCGTTTGAGAAATTGCGTCATTACCTGGAAGGAGTTCACTTCACCGTGATAACTGATCATCACTCGTTGCTGTGGCTACATCGATTAAAAGACCCACAAGGGAGACTAGCACGATGGGCACTTCGTCTTCAACCGTACGACTTTACTTTAATTCATCGACCTGGAAAAGACCACGTAGTTCCCGATTTTCTCTCGAGATCAGTTCCTGTTTCTGTTGACACTATAGATGCCGAAGTCAAAGAAGACGCATTCTCATCCACCACCGACAAATGGTATAAAAACATGTTCTCCAGACTCGAAGAGCATCCTCACAAATTTCCCACGTGGCGTGTAGAGAATAAAATGCTGTACAAATATGTGAAATCCAGTCCTTCTCAATTAGCAATTCCATCCAGCTGCTGGAAACTCGTCGTTCCGAAAGATAAGAGGCGCGAAGTACTTTTCCGTTGCCATGATATACCAGCATCAGGTCATGTAGGCATATTTAAAACTTATTGGAAAGTATGTCAACCTTACTATTGGCCTAAAATGAGGAGTGACGTAACCAGATACGTGAAAGTATGTAGGATTTGTGCCCAGAACAAAGTGGAACAAAGAGCACCGGCAGGTCTAATGAGAAATCGACCAAACATTAATCAACCTTGGCAATGTATCAGCTTGGATTTCATCGGCCCGTTTCCTCGCTCAAGATCAGGAAATCAGTATGTTCTTGTGGTTAATGATTATTTCACCAAGTTCACCGTCATGTTCCCATCGCGTTCTGCGACAGCCAAATCGCTTACTAAGCAAGTCGAAGAAGGTATTTTTCTGATGTTTGGATCTCCGCAATTTTTAATGTGCGACCAAGGAGCTCAAATGAAATCTAAAGAGTTCCAAGGACTTTGTCAGCGTTATAAAAGCAAAATTTTCTATACAGCTTCTTACCATCCTCAGGCTGATCCTACTGAACGTGCAAACCGAGTGGCAAAAACTATGATTCGTTCATACATTCAGAACAATAATCACCGTACATGGGACGAAAATTTAGCCGCTATTGGTTGTGCGATGAGAACTTCACGACACGAAACAACTGGATTTAGTCCTTACTATCTGAATTTTGGAAGAGAGCATAAACTTTATGGACAAGACTTCGTCGAAGATATTCACAAGATCGATTTGGATCCTCAAGATTATGTCAAAAAGAGACAAGCCGCATTTTCAAAACTCTATGTGGAAGTTCAGGAAAAGATCAAGGCTTCTCGCCTTATCAGCCAACGACGTTACAATTTACGTAGGCGACCAGTCGAATATACACCTGGACAGAGAGTTTGGCGTAAAAATAAAAGTCTCTCGGATGCCACGAAATACTACAGTGCCAAATTAGCACCAACATGTTTAGGACCTTTTATTATTAAAAGGAAGACTGGTACTTGCACATATGAGCTTCAAGATCAGACCGGTCAAAATAAAGGTGTTTGGCATGTACAGGACCTCAAGTTGTACAATCCGTCGATTGCAAGTGAGAGTTTGGACAATGAATAAATTGAGTTATTTATCTTTACTTCTCTTTTCTTTTACTTCATTACTTTAAACTTTAATAATTTCTTTTGTGTGTGAGTAACGAATGAAGGTTCGCTTCTCTCTTTTTCTTTTTGTTCCAAATATTTTAACATCACCTCCAGCGGATGTGGAGTTCTGATGAAGTTCGGTTTTTGTCTCGGCGTGAAACTTGACAGGCCGAATGTAGGTTAGAAATACTCCGCACGGCGTACCCGTGATAGTAGAAATCATATCAAGAGTACGGAGACAGACCGATCGCCTTCAGCCGGTTTGTGTCGTTAGTAGTGAATCAGGCCCTCGGCGGTTTACTACAATGGGCATCTGAGGAGTTAACCTTCAGTTGGCTTCTCACTTCACTTGTAAATGTTGTGGCAAACCTGTTATATGAATCTTCGCCTTCAGTACCTTCGGTGTATTATTAGCTTTTTCGTAGATTTTTTTATTTTTAATTGTTTCTTACTTATCGATTATGTCTTTAGGTTGCCACTCCAGCATTTAACATTTTATAGTATTAGTTTTATGACGTTCATTTAGTAGAACCTTTATTCTTGCTTGTTTCTTCCCTAATGTTTTTATTTACTTTATTACTTAATTGAAGGTCGCTCAATTCAGGCTTTGGTTGTGTACGCTGTTGTCTTGGCGTGAAACAAGACAGTAGTGGGTACGACTTTATCTTCTCTAGGAGTTGACTTCCTTTTCGTCTTTTAGGTTTTACTTTTCGTTATTTTTCTTCCTTTCATTCCATCTTTACTTTCGATTTCAGTACCTACCGATTTTGACTTGATTCCTTGGAAATTTGGCTTTGCCGGATTTTCGTTAGTGATTACCCTGATTTGGACTTAGTATTTTACTTTTACCTTGATTTGTCTCTTTAGTTATTTGGTTAGCTTGGATGGATTGGCTAACGCCGGTTGATCCTTGCTGTCGCTCGTCTTGGAGACGTTATTTATTTACGATGACCTTTTTTTTTGTGCTTCGTTCTTCCTTTTAGTTTTAGTGGTAGGTTTTCGTTGTAATTTTTTTTGTAAACCGTGTTGAGTACGGGATATTTGCAACGAGAACGTAATTTCTCTCTCTGTTTTTGCTTGATTTGCGTTGTTGATACATTTGCTTAATTTACTTTGTTGGACTTTGAGTTATTTTTGATTGATTTACGTTGCTTTATAGATAGAGTGAGATAACCCATTTGGGGATTTAAGCCGCTGTTGGAACTGAATTGCAAGTAACGGAGTAATTTCGTTATTAATGTCGCTCAGATGCGATTTATTGATTATTGATTGATTTTGACTTCGTCATTTAGACGCTTTATACTTACCGATTTTGTCTTGGTTCGGGTATAGCCCGACTTTATATTTACCGATTTTGTCCTATTTACATACAGCCTTCTTTTTTTTTTGCTATAGAAAAGGCAGAGGGGCCGTTGGTGCCCCTGGATGGCGCTTTGCCGTCTTTTGTGGAATGTTCGTTCTGCTGAAGGCAGATTTGAGGGCAGAGTTGTATTGTGGGGGTTGGCTGTCTGACCCCTGATTCAGTCTGTACATCGCTGCAGCACAGGGGAGGGCGAAACTACTGCGTATGACCTCGTCCGCAGGTCTCGTGTGATACGCCAGGCCAGGAGCAGAGCCGCCTTTCGGAACACCCTAATTGAATTTTCCGTTGAAGGCTGTGGTACATTTAGTTGTCATCGACACGTTTGTATCTTTTAGTTTAGTGTGTACTAAAACATACTCCCTTTGATTGGTGGAGCATCTGGGTTACAACTATTATTTTTTTTTGTTGATATTGATTATCTTTAGTTTTCCACCTTTCAAGTACTGCTGTGTATTTGCTTTCCTTGGGTCTTTCTTGTGGGTGCGGGGTTGTACCGCGAGTTTGTTTGTATGAGGTTAGTGCACGAGGTTCGCCAAGTCACATTTGGTTGCAACGCAATGCTAACTTAAGTCCGATATCCATCAAGTTCGCTTTTTTGACCTCTATACCATACAAACAGCTCGGGGTTGCATCCTTTCCTCTCTCGGAGTCTCCGTGGGTCGTCAGCTGCGCAACAGTGCTTGAAATGATTTTTGGTTTCTATTATTTTTATTGTATTGCTTTTAGTGATTGATTGCTATATTTTAGTGGCTATGTCAGTAGCGTCAATTTTTTTTTTTGGTCTAGGAGTTGATTGATAACTCGTGTGATTATTTTGTACATATAACTGATATATGATTCCGTATTTAGAGTTAGCTTACCTATCTGAATATTTCTGTTAACTTCATTGGATTATACATAACTGGGTACCTTGTGTTCTCTTGTGCTGGCGCGAGTATAAATTTTTTTTTTGTTTGGTTATTACTTAGTTGAATTATCGTCGTAAAACTTCTTAGTGGAAGTTTTTCTCCTGCCGAAGAAGAGGGGAGTTGTAACGGTTTCATTTTAGTACTAGGGGTTAAAGCCTATTTTTGCTAAGGTGTGAGAAATAATCATTAAGGTAGTACAATGTGCTCTATGAAAAACCATTAGTATGTGGTGAATTGAAACAAACCAAAATTTTATTATTATGTCGCCTTCACCTTTTTGTCAAGAACCTTTCAGCATATTTGTTTTGGTGGTTATTCAATGTAGATAGATATTTATAAAACATTTTACTAGTAAAAATAAGGCTATACATATATATATATATATATATATTACTCGTAACATTGTACTGTTACATAACTCTCTCTCTCGGTGTGCAGAAGTTGCTTTCCTCTCTTATGACATTTGTTGGGTACCTGGCACCTTCTTTGTCACTTTGCAATGCCTGTTACATCGATTAGTTGATCCAGCTTGTGTCCTATCTAAAATACAGATAACCGTTTGAATTATGTGACCGCAGACCGAGATCTTAGGTAATTTTGTCTTCGGTTGTACGTAAGGTGATATAGGTATGGCAGAGTTGCTAAAACGGTCTCTGGCTGCGAATGCCTGGTTAATAAAGCAGAGCCTTACCTTATCTTTCACCTTGATTCCATATCTCCCTTGGCTTAGGGGTTGAAAGTCGATTTTCCTCCCTTGTTAAATGGCAGACCATGTCCTAAGTTAGTAGCCTAAAAACAGTCAGCTACAGACGGTGTAAATAGAGTAAGTTATAGGACTTACCGCTATGGTTGTGTCAAATACATTTTCGCGGGAAATACAGTGGATTTTCCGTATTATATTTTCCTTTGTTTGGTTCTAGAATGGTGTGACAATCTGATCGTTAGGTACATTTCACTTTGTTGGTTATAAATAAACCCTGTTCCTTTAATTTATATGAATAGAAGTGGGCGTCACTATCGATTTTAATCCCTTCGATCGACCTAACTTATTGATATTGTATTGACTGCTATCGGGGGATTTTTACCAGCCAAGGGCATTGTATTGTAATCTGTTTATCGTTATGTAATTTAGGCTTCGGTTATGATAGTTTATCGATATCTATTAGGTACGAGGTTTTGAATTCTAGCGCCTGTTTATTGACAGGAAGCTTTCTATTTTGTTGGTACGACTGCAGCTCTTCCGGGAGGTCGTGCGCGCTTCTTACGGCCTTCATTACTTACTTACTGACCTGTCTCCGTCGTAAAAGCGTGTGTCCAGCCAATTTTTTTTGCACGTGAGTGGATTTTGGATACCGTTTTCAAATTAAAACTTCCTGATTCCTGTGGCATCTGTTGCTGATTTGGATTGGAAGCTTTTTTTACGGCATAGCCGGATTATAAAGCGACGGAGTGCAGGTCAGGAAACATAAAAACGTGTGAGACCCCATTGTCATCGGGTAAGTTTAATCATTTTATGTTTGAAATCAATTGCAGTCACTTTAATTTTGCTTTTATTTGTAAATAAAATATATTATCATCTCACGTCGATATTTTTGTTAATTCATGTCTGCAGAGGGGTTATTGGACACCCAGTGAGGTGCGCAGACAATTTTAGACGCATGCGCGTGACGCATGCGCAGTAATAATTTTTCTAAATTTTGGGTTTTCGGTATTATTAGGGTGGTTGCACAGTGTAATCATTTGGGCCTTCAGCCATTCATTAAATTTAAAATTTTTTGCAAATATTGCCGTTGTGCTGATGCGCCTGTTTTACTTCTCAGGGTCCTTTTACCGGGGCGCTTGTACCTAGCTCCTTACCTGGGCACCTTTTACCTGCCTTTCACCTAGAGGCGCTACCGCTGTTACCCAGGGTTTTAACCTAGGGCCGACCACCAGTACTACTCAAGAGGTACATAGAGTACTACCTAGAGTTGCCCACCAGGCCTGGTACCCAAGCAGCCACGGCAGTATCGGTGATACCATCCCGATAAAGTGACAGGTTTTGGGTTTTCTTTTTTTTTGTGAACGTTATAGCCGCAGAGCGGTTATATATGAATATATGCTGTTTATGCATTGAGGACTAATTTGTCCTGGGCGTAAAACCTAATCAATTTTTTTTTTGTTAATAAGTGTAACTATCTGCAGAGCGGAGACATACGAATATATTTGTGAATTCACCGAAACTAATTTTTCTCGGGCGTAAAACCCAATCATTAATTTTTCTTCCTTTTTTTGTTAATAAACGTACTAAGTGTGTTTTAAAATTTTTAGTTTTATTTGAGACGTCCCGCAACACCCCCTAAGTAATTTGCTTTTTGTTAATTTTTCTTATTATTCATTATTAAGTTTAGTGGAGAGTGAGGTCCCACCGAGATCGCGGAGGCTTCCGTTTTGGCCTGGCTACAAAACGGTGGCGCCCCTTTTTTACCCCCCCCCCCCCTACTCTTCGGCATTTGGGCTAGGGCATTTGCTCGCTCGCTCAAGGCCTCTCACCCTCAGCTGAACTTCGTTGCTGTCAGTTTCTTTTTTTTTATTAAAATTAAATTCTTATTTTTTTTCCTTATAATTAAATTATTTTGTGTCATTGATAATTCAATATTAATCTTTGGGCAAATAAAAGCGTAGCAATGTATTATATGGCAGAGCGAATAAGAAACGCCATTAACAGTATCTCAATGGCTGAAGTAGAGACTGCTACTCTGTCTACACATAGCAGATTACAGCTCTGTATTGCACAGGACGAACGACATTTTGAACACTTAAGGCGTCATTAATAATTTTTTAGGCCTAGTTTCTTTAGCTCTAGGCAGGTTTAGTTCTAGGTTTTTTTTTGTTGTGTCAAAGCCTTACTGAGAGTCCTGCTTATTTTACTTTTCTTGTAAAGTATTAGGTTATTAGGTTTCAATATATTTTTAAACATATTGTATAAGGAATAAACATATTGGACGGCGGTTTTCACCAGTAATTGTAATTTACATGTAATTGGTTTTTACAAAGCACCTATAAATCCTTTGTTTCTCCCACTTACGCCTTTAAACTTTAAGAGAGGGGGCATAGTAAACGCCGTTTTGTGATTGCTAATTCTAGATAGTGTCAGTAGGTATTTAATATCATAACAAAACTGTTTAAAATCTACTTACTTCTATTTTTTTTTCACTTTTGCTTGCTTACAGTGCTTACACACACGAAATCACGAAATAAAAGTACCGGGTGTTCCACCTAGAGAAATTAGGGATATCAATAATTAATATGGAAAAATAGGCCATTTTTTGAAACATTAATTAATCAATTAAATCTCTGGTTTAACAAAATATATCACGTTGCGGTTTTCAGTTCCCTATAGTAACTTTCCCTCCTCTACAAGCTGATGTAGTGTCATTGATAATTCAATATTAATCTTTGGGCAAATAAAAGCGTAGCAATGTATTTTAGAAAGATCGTCAGCCAAATTGGCTGAATTTTTAACTGAAAAGGAACTTTGAAAATTAGTTAGATCAAGTAATATGCTGTTTAGCCAAGTGCTCAGTCTATGACAAGGGGAACCACAGTATGATACTACAGGGCGTATAGGTATATTTTGTTTGTGTATCTTGGGAAGACCATAGAGCAATGGGGTAATCGGATTTATTGGAGTAAGTTTGAATTTATTAGTATTGAAAAAGCTTAAAGTATTATTTACTCTCTTTAAAGTGTTTTTAAATAACTGAGTAAATTTGTCTATTGGATTTTGTAATATTATGGTGAAATCTTCAGAAGAAAGAAAATTGATTACTTTTCATTATAGTCTGGTCTACACAAGATCACTAGACAATTTGCTTTATCTGACTTTGAGATCACTAAATTGTTATCTTTGATTTTAGATTTTATGGATTTGAGGGAAACAGTCTCATTCTCCTTGTTCAACAGAAGGCTGCTTTTATGACATTGGTTAATGGTAGATGCACAAAGAGATCTTAAAGTGTCTTTCTTCTGAACTAAGTATGATTTGGAGATTATATTCTCACAATCAGTGGCTAAAACTTCAGCGTCTTTCGATTCTATTGTGAAATGAAGATTATATTTTAGACCTTTATTAAGTAAATTCATCTCGTGCTCTTCGAAATGTGTATTACTCAAATTGAGGACTCTTTCATGAAAGTTGAAATCATTCTCATTTGAAGAGTTAAGTGTATCTTCATTTAGTTCAAATTTGAAAATTGAGTTATCGAAACTGAAGTTGTCTGTAGAAAAATTTTTGTTGTTGACTGAAGTTGAATTAAATATATTGTTTATAGAGTTAGGGTGGGAGTTATTATGTATTGAAAAATTGGTTGTTCTGAATTGTTTAGTTTTAAATTGGCTAATTTGTGAGAAAGACGTTCAAATTTAATATTTTTCTGGTCATAGACATAGTCTTGTAAAGAAAGACACAACGAGTCCCATTGTGCAGGATGTAAAATGTTATTTAATTCACTGAATAAATATTTAAGTTTTATATTGATGAGATTAAGTTTAAAGTAATGTTTTTTGATTTCCTCCCTTAACCAAACCTTTGTTGCAGATTGGATGGCTTTTCTTGCAGAAGAGGAGTTGACATGGGTGCGTAAGGAGACAAATCTTGGCTGTAGGTTCCCTCTGATACATTCACAATTAAACCATATGTCCAGTTCCACCAGTTTTCTCTTGAGTAGATTCTGTTTGTATTCTCGAACTAGAAAAGCCTGACCGGCTGATTTTAAATTAAAGAAATAGTCCATTCTCATCATTTTTAAATTCGACCACAGATTGACAGTGTATTTTCAGAAACTTTGAATTAAATATAACAATTTAATTTTAAAATTGAGCCTTTAATAGCTCACTATTAAATTAGTGGAGAAAGACTTTTTGACTTTTTTTCCCCTTTCCCTATATTTCAACTCCACTTCGAGAATGGACTATTTCTTTAAATTACTAACAGATATGGTTAAACGGCAAAATAGAAGTGGCTCTGAGCTCAGTAGACGTGAACTATCTAACCTCGCCAAGTCAGCAATCAGAATTGGACGATGCGCATTAAAGGCAGGAATAATTCATTCGCCGGTCCCAGATAATCCCAGATAATTAATAAATTAAAGATGCCTTAAATTATATCAAATGAGGTATAGAATTATATATTAAAAAAGTATTTCGATGATTAGTATACTGAGTGATTCAATACTATCAACTAACCTATGTTATCATCACTAAGTATTGCCTTTGCTTTTCGATACTACTTCGAGGTTATGAAAATAATCTCCAAATAATCCCTGATTAACAAACCTATAGAAACAACTTCATAGGTAGCTATTTTAAATAATTTAATCAGTCTGTTGGTAGGTACACACTATCATTTTATCTTCCTCGAGAAACCGCTTTAAGCTTTATTTAACTTGGATTCTTGACTAGAAAAATAAAGAGGTTCAAGGAGAACCTGCTTTAAACTTGTAGGTATCTTCTAACGGATATTTTGACTAAAAAAAGACTTGTATTGTATGAAAAACTAAACAAAATATATAACGAGGGTAGGTAGTGTTTTGTTACTAAATTTTTGTCCGAACCTAACCTAAGTACGACATGCTCAATCTTCAATATTATACTATGTATTTTATAACTAACTAATATACTTATAATCTAGCTATGTTCATTGCCCAATTACAATTTAAACAATATGCGAACGCATACATTTTTGCAATACTATATCGTTATCATCATCAACAAATAGCATTTTTTCAGTGAAAAACATTATAGTTCAAAGTTACACCCGGGAACACATCATGAATTTGGCATTTTTCGCTATTTCACAGCAGCTTAATCAAATAATTTATGGGTTTACGTATAAAGGTCTAAACTACGTTACATAATTAATGTTATGAGGTTTCTAAGATAATCACATTAAACTGCTAGAAGCAATTAAAAACTTAAAGGAAACATCGAAACAGTCTATCAAAACAAGGCAAACCTGTTCAAACGTGCATCGATTAGAAACAGCTCATTTTAGAATGTGGACGGGAGCATGACGGCTTGTTCATGGAGACGGCAGTGGTATAACATACAAAAGGCTTGCTGGCTCGCGGAACTACAGAAATTATTTGGAGGAGTCTGTGAGACAAGCAGTGGCAGCGTATAGAAATAATGAAGGAAGTATTATTGACATCGGCGAACGGTATGAAATTCCAGTGGCAACTTAATATCGAAAAGTGAAAAATTTGCAAGAAAAAAATCCCGGTGGTCAATGTGCGCTATCAAGTATGGATGAAAAAGATATTCCAAATTGCATTACCGCAGCGTGTTGGGAGTTTCCATTCGAATGTGGAGATGTTAGAGAACTGGTGAAAAATTGTCTAAATATAAGAGGAAAATAAACCAGGAAAAGACTGGTATTTGTGATTTATGCAAAGGCATAAAGATGCTCTGCCACGAAGGCTATCTCAAGCAATAAAAGAAAGTCGGGCCAAGATTGATCGCCAACAATAAACCAGTATTTTGAGAACCTAACTAATGAATTAGAAAATGTAGACCCGGCAGCCATGGTGAACTACGACGAAACAAACTTTACGGACGATCCGGGTAGAACTAAAGTTATCGTTCGTCGTGGCTCAAAAAGAGCAGACAAAATTATGGACACCTCTAAAGCGGCGCCATCCATCATGTTCAGTGCGGCGGCCTCAGGAAAGATGCTTTCGATATATGTTGTGTATAAAGCTGATCACATTTGGTCCAGTTGGACAGAAGGCGGACCTTCCGGTACCCCATATAATAGAAGCAAATCTGGATGGTTTGACACCAACCTACTTAAGAACTGGTTCTGCACAGTGGCTTTGCCCTATTTTCAGTCTTTTCCTTGAAAAGAAATCTTAATTGGCGACTATTTGGCGTGCCATATTTCGGTACAAGTGATATCATTATGTTAAGAAAATAATATAAAATTTATCTGATTGCCTCCAAACAGTAGACTCAACCCCTGGATGTTTTCTATTTTCGGTCAATTAAAAAATTTTGGCGGAATGTCTTACGTATTTGGAAGAGGAGCAATCAAACCACAAAAGAGATGCTCGAAACATTCGGTCTGGGTTTGAAGCCAAAGGCAAATTCCCTGTGTGCCCAAATAAGATTCTAAGAAAATTACTCGAAGAAGTCGTAGGAAGAAAAGTAAGAAACGAAGAAACAGAAACACAGGCTGCTCTTGTTTTGCAAAGTATTTTTAAGGACATTCGATATGGGAAGGAAAGTCTCGCAATAAAGACTAGAGGAAAGAAATATTGTCTCACTTGTAGACGTTCAGGAGGCCGGACCGTCAAGAGGCCAAACCTTACAATCCGAGACAAGTACTGCTAAAAAGAAGGAAAACAAACAACAGACAAAGCGGAAAAATAACGAAGATATATCAGACACCGCTACCGATGATGCTGGATGGGAAGAGCTATTAAAAAGAAACGATTTGGTCCAGGCGTTTTAGTGACACGGGATCAGACGACGTACCTTCCCTTTACTAAGATGATGGAAACCAAAATTCGCATACTGAGGCTGCTAGTGAAAACCAAGAATCAATACAGACGGAAGAAGTTGAAAACCTCGATTCATGTTCAGAGATTGATAGTGGTGAAATAGAAGAAAAATTCTTGGTGATTGTAGAGATCAAAAGTGAAAAATGTTTCCAAAAACTTGGTAGCCCAAATTGTTTGTTCCTACATGTTCTCTTACTTGAGAGAGTATTCTAAAACTCCAAATCCCTTAATATTTCCCTGGGTTAAGGAGGAATCCCTAGTGCAAAAAATTAAATTAAACGAAAATTGCCAACCCCAATCTTCCTAAGATGAAAAGCAATACAATTCTTAGGTATAAAATTGTAAAGAATACTTTCCAACTTTCTTTTGCTTGTATTAAGATGTTTAGTTTTACACACAATGTATTTTTATTTTTGTTCTTGAATGTTTTTTGTTTTCTTAGCGTTTAGTATCTTGGATAGGTTATCTACCTACTTGTTTATCTTCTAATTATCATTATAAAACTTACCTGCCTACTTAACCACTTTCAAAGATGTCATAAGAAGATGTTATGTTATTATTTAATGTAATGTTATGTTATTAAGAAAATGTATAAATAAAGACTGTTATAAAGAAAACCTAAAATAATTAAGTGTTATAAAAAAAAAATTACGCCCTAAACACAAATCGGGTGCCAGTATTCACCTTAGGATAACCTAAAATAAACTGCGACAAAGCAACCTATCCACCCTTACTCTGGCAACCCTACGCCCTTGAGGATGTTCTTCAGACACCCCTTAGCTAGCTCAACTTAGGGTAGGTTCGCTATTTTGTCTCCAGATTAAGAGGTTTAGCACTCTTATATAAGTAAGTTAAAGTCAAATCCTGAAGGCGCCACCTTAGTTTTATTTTACTTAAAAGCCTTTAAAGGTTGTAGTGTTTGGCCTCAGAAAAAAACAAACTAGAAAAAAAAAAGACTTATGTCACCATCGGTATACGCTAGCTTCTTATAAGCTCTCATTCACTCAAGCCCTCAAAGGCACTCCATCTAAAATAAAAGCCAAATTTTCGCAGAGGCCAATACAAATATTTATTCTTAAAGTGGTGTTAAGCCCTTGGTTACTTGGTTTTATAAATGCAAGCTCCTCTTACTTTGGTGGACAATAGATACTTAAAGTTAAAAGATAAATAAGTGAAATCAAATATTAAAGTGATAATACTAGGTTTGACAATAAAATTTCTGAAGGTTTAAATTTATAAAGATATCGATAAAAGAAAGCAAGAAGTTAAACCCTGTTTGACAGGGTCTTGCACAAGACGGCTACTGTCAGACCTACACTGTAAAAGAAAATTACTGTTCAGTCTGATCTGGCAGCCACATAGACCTACATCCAGGACATTGCCTCAGACTAGGAATTTCCGCAAGGTCTGTGCAAGAACCTCTCACAACTAACTAAATTTACCATAAAATCTCTGTTAGAGTATAATACAATATCTTACGAGTACCTGTGGTTACTCGATAAGCATGCTAGCCACTCGGCCATAGATAAGTTAAAATGTCAAAGTTACAAGTGTTAAATTTAGAAGAAATAAATGGCCTTAGCCGGGAAACAAAAATATTTACTTTATAATCATAAATTGCAACTATATTTACAATAAAAGTAGCTGTAACAGAGTACCTAACGTTCTGAACTACTAGAGACTCTTGTGACGTTTTAACGCTATGTCGACATACGCTACACGTTTACATTGCACAAGCTCTGTACATAACATGGGCGCAAAACTTTATCAAAAAACTGTATATGAAACAATACGCAAATGCAGAATATTAAGATTTTAAGTTGACTACTTTTTAAAGAAAAATGAGCACAGGGTAATGATACTTAGCTGCAACTTTACGTGCTACCCATGGTCTCTCAAACACCTAACGTGGATACTGCTACACAGCTAGTCTCCAAGAATTCAAATGGTACATGGCAACTGGCACGTCCCGCGTCCAGGCATTTCCAATAAAAGTAAACTAGTACTCCAGTTTGTACTCGCACTTTAAGCCCCTCAAATAACTAACGAGGGTTCCAATTTACCAAATAGCGTCTATGACCGCTGTTGAAGTTCATTAAAGCATTTTAAATCGGCATTCCGCCTAAAGGAATAGGCAAACTACAAAGCCATACCCCTTTTAAAGCATTTGTGGATGCTTTATCGGCACTACATTAGCCTGCCCGGCCCAAAAAAACTAAACTTGGAGAGCTATTTCCACAGACGTGCTTTTACTTCCAGTGTCCATGGTCGAAATGGCCGATTCTTATTTTTCTCCCACGTACATAGTTACCAAAACAAAACAATGACAAAAATTAGTCAACCCTATCTGCGGAAACTAACCTCTTTTAATAACATAGAAAACTAACGGCAACCGAAGTCAACCCACGCGACCAAGCAAAAATTGACCAGACGTGGCTGTGAAAATGCACAGAAACTGTCAGTCTGACACTGACCTATTACCGATTTTCTTAAAAACAGCTGATTTACAACAGTCGAGACATTTAACCAACATCTCAGGGTAGGTTCGCTATTTTGTCTCTAGATTAAGAGGTTTAGCACTCTTATATAAGTAAGTTAAAGTCAAATCCTGAAGGCGCCACCTTAGTTTTAGAGTGTCATGTTATTATAATGCTTTATAAAGTAGGTATACAGAGGGCCCAACAAAGAGGGATAAACTAAATAAAATTTTAATGTTTTATAATGATGAGACTTTCGACAAACTTTCTTGATTCTTGATTTTTTTTTGGACAAGAAAGTTTCAAAATTTTAAGTTTATACATATTCGATTGTCTAATAAATAATATTAAAAAAATAAAATCATTTAAATTATATAAAAAAGGAATTAAATGGTGGTTATTAAATAAAAATAGTTTAGATAATATTTTAGAAATGCTATAATTATTAAATAGGTATTAATATATTAATATATTAATACCAAATCTAAATAATATTAAATAAATTTATAAAAATTTTATCCTCAATTATTTACATAATAATATATTAACCAAATATTTTAGATAAATATTTTAATAAAATTAACCCCTATACAAGTTAACCTTCAGGGGTTTTATTCCTAAGTTTATTTTGAATGTAAAATATATTAAAATGTATTGTATTTATGTAAATATTTTAAATAAACTTTATTATTATTATTATTATTATTATTATTATCTCAAATACAAGAAGTTATTTCTATTGGTAACTTGAAAAGTTTATCAATTAGAACAAAGATTTGAAATCAAACCTGTCTGCAAGTAGTATCAAACAAGGAAAATTATATTTTTTTATTTTACCATCTATTTAAATTAAACAAGGAACAGAGAAATCAATCAACTTGGCTATGTCTTGCAAGATACAAAACATTCCTGGAATATAAACATTAACAAAGGTTTGAAACTAAACATCATGAAAATTTTGGCTATTACAGGTAACTTAATTAGTAATTAATATTTAAGGTGAGAGTCTACATATGTATTTTAACAATTTAAAAGTGCAAAACTTAACATAGATAACCAAACCTATGAAATGCAATTTTCGAACTGTAACAAGACTCTTTATTACAAATGTGGCTATTTTTAATTTAAAAAAAAGTTCACAAGAATCGCAACCACAGTTTTTTTTTGGCTTTGTTATTTTTTATCTTACCCCTGTTGCACATAGGAATGAATTTAACAGCGAAATTTAGCCATCTTTTAGCCAATCCCACCCCATCGTGGGGTGACTTGAAAAATTTCCTTTCAATTTTTTTCCTTCCTAGGGAAAAAAGGAATTAATTATATTGATATCCCTAAATTCCAAAGAGTAGTATACCTATTTTTTAATTTTTTTTCTTCAAGTTGTGGTCATGAATCAAGAAAGTTTGTTGAAAGTCTCATCATTATAAAACATTAAAATTTTAATCAGTTTATCCCTCTTTGTTAAGCCCTCTGTATACCTACTTTATAAAGCATTATAAAAAACATGACACTCTAATCTGAAAATGTCCAAGTGTTGACTAGTTTAGTTGGAAGACGCTGAAAACGCGCGCTTTCCGTTTTATCCCAAGAAGTATAGCTTTACCTCAGAAGTATTCTAATTATTTGATTAAGTCCGTCGCTAATATTTCATATGAAATTTCAAAGGGCTTTGAAGTAGGTACGGTATTTCACGAGCCCAATAAAACGGACGTTTAGACATGGCTTCCAAGGTTAACGGGGAGAATAAAGGTCGGATGGGCCTTTTAATAAATATTAATACGAAGGACGGGAAAGGTATTTAACTGTCAGATATACAAATGTAATGAAATAACGACTACAAAGTTAAATTTAGCCCAGATAGCCTGATTACAAATTTGGGGTTTGACTTTACGTCCATCTGATATGCGAAAAAGGGGGTTTCTTCTTTATTTAATTAAATTTTATATTACTCAAGTTTTTGAAGAGATAGAACACAGAAACATTTTATGTCCTGTTAGTAAATAAAAGAGTTAGGTTAGTATTAAATTTCTCTTATCTACAAACAAAAATGTCTGTGATAGGTCGAGTGCGGATATAAATAAATAAACTTTTATTTGGTAGGGCAATGCAGGCAATTCAGTACTTTACCGGTCCCTCGATTTTGCCTACCAGTCTAGACCGGTACAATGATATGTTTCGGTACGAAAATTATCTATGCTTGCATGCTTTTCGGTCGATTGAAAAAAATCACATTGACCAGCTAAAACAACATAAAATCACAATTGCCACACTGCAATTGTTCCACAATGTATTTTCCAAATATACAAACTTTGCTACGAATTTTTGTCACATTATCTGTAACAACTGCCAGCGGTGAAAGAAATTTCCTTGCTTTTCCTAAACATTGAATCCACCCCTGCAATTAACCAGTGCTCTGGTCTTTGCAGGTGTTTCTTATGACTGATTGCTGTTAGTTTGGGTCGGGTTATATATTTAATCACCAAAGATGTCGCTTTATATTACATAGGACATCTAACCGTTAGTCATCTTAAAAAATGCCTAAAATATTAGGAAAAATTCTTAAATAAAAAAAAATGTAATGTATGTATTTCGGAATTATTCTAAGGCATGTGTTCATCTGTTCATGTAAATTTTTTTTTCAGAATGACCTAATGAACTAGCCTCTATAATTAGCCAACGTACTTAAGGACCACTCTATACGGGGTATCCCAAACTCGATGGTGCATTAGGAGAATCTAAAAAACTAATATAAATATCAAGCTGAAATTTTGGAAATGGTGATTTGACATCATTCCAGCCTCTAAAAATATTCTTGAAATGCGGAGTTGTCTGTCCTACCTCTACCGGATACTAACTTTACAATTTTAATGCAACTTTCTGTATATTATCCGATTTTTTTATTATGCGGTTAAATCTGAATAACTTTTATTAACCATATCCTACATCTTTCTTCCCTAGATATTATTATGTTATTATTTTTGGCTGCCAAAGCAGGAATCACAAAAAATCTAATATCGTAGGTATATCAATAAATCTAACGATCTCAAATTTTCAGAATATTTAAACAATATACAGGTATTTCGGTTGTATACCAAACTTCGAAGATATTTTATACAGGGTGCCAAAAAATATGTTTCGGTGGACCGTTCCAAAAAAATACAAAAAGCCACTTTTTTCAAATGAAACACCCCGTATATTATTAAAGCAAATAATAGGGCAGAAGATTCCCAATGTATTAGTGTATACAACATGCTTCTATATCTAGGTTCAATCGTTTTTGAATTATAGGGGTTCTATTGATAAGAAATTAAGGTTCGCTTTACTCAAGATTTAAAATTAATAAGATAATAAATGAGTAAGCAGTGGCGCTGCTTTTTTTTTAAATGTCGTTTATCTATGTCTAAAATATGGTTTATCAAAACCTATTAGATCCCATTAAGAATTGCATATAAACCTTGTCTATAGTTCCAAAACTATTTTAATCGATCACACATACTGTTCCAAAACTATCTACATCCAATTATAAAGTTTGTAATCAGAACTCTTTATATCCATTGCAATTATAATGCGCTGAATTTTGTACATTATCAAAACTGCTCTAATCCTTTAGTATATCTTGCCGCCCAAACTGTTTAAATGCACAGGCCAAGACTGAGCTAATATGCAAATTATGAGTGCATAAACTAAAATCAAAGACATTTTATGAATGGCTAACTTATCAGAAGAAAACGTAATTAAATTAAGTTTTGTTTGCCAAAGTAACAACTTTACAATTTGCGAGGGACATTTTACTTCTAAACATCAAATAAAGAGTGCCATTACCAGCTACACGTGGACATTTTTACGATGGATGTCCTGAAGAAAACAAAAATATTACTATAATGGATATGCTTGTGCGGTGGCTAAATTTAATCAACTCAACGTCAGAAAGATTACTGGAAATATTGAGAAGATAGTACGATAGTACGAAAAAAGGAGTAATAGTTGAACCCAATAAATATAGAGCTATTTTTTTCTGAATATGCAAAAAGTCTTTTGCATTTTTTATTGGAAAAAAGCGTTAGAAGCAACTATCAAACTTCCTACTCAATCGCATTTTCGATTCTCATTAGCTAAACGAATCTCAATTAATAAAATCGAGAAATCAGCGGCAAAAACTGTAACGATAAAAGGTGAGGTCAATTATCGAAGTAATTTAGGACAAGTCGGTGCTCAAAAAACGAAAATCCTTTGCATTCTTCAGTCCGGATCCTCTTCCCAAGAAAGTTCCAGTTAAACAAGCAAAGTTAAATGATGTAGATAAACTTTTAAAAACACACTTTGGACCAGATTGGAGAAATCTTGGTGTCGTAGATTTAAAGTTCTATAAAAATGTTATTGACAATGCAGGAGATATGGATGATTGCGATACCGAAACTTTGGATGACGGTTTCGATGTCATGGCCGTGGAAGAGACGATGGACTTCGAGTTTAATTTTAATAGAATAAAAAAAATGTTTAGGAATTGCTTTAATTGAGTTTTATGTTATACCAATAATTTGGAATAAAAGAACCTTTTTTACCCTCTAAACTTTTTTAATCCCATTTCGACATATTCAAAACTTTCTTAATCCACTGTGTGGTTACAAAACTGCCTTAGTTCAACTTTTTTTTCTTAATATTGAGGTTCTGCTGATGCAGTTATTTTTCTATTAGGTATGAATCAGTGTTGATAGGTGCCACGATAATTTATACGAATTTAGAAGTCCGTCGGTCAGCTGCGAAACGGTTGAAACTTTTTGTTTTTTCCTGAAAATTCCCTTATAGCGGATTAAGCTAGTTTTGGAATTGGGCGCCTCAAATAGAATGCCATGAAAGCATGTTGGTTTCAGAAACAAGAAATATTCATAAGAAGTAGGTATTTTTGTAGTGTATCTTTCGTACTCTCAAATGGAGAACAGTTACACAAATGAAGATATTTTGTTTTATATTCATGGTGAGTGTCAAAAAACTGTGTTATTGGGTTAAGAAGATTTAATGAACTTTATCCAAATTTACCGCCAATGAATCTGCGGAAATTTAGAAGGATTGAACTTAATTGTATTAATTTTGCAAGAAGTACTGCACCAAGAGATCGAAAGCAACCAGCGACTGGGGATGAAGAAAATTAAATAACCGTCTTAGGGTATTTCCATGCCCTCATGCTTTAAAATCCTGCGCCGAGAATGATATAGGAATATCTCGTTCTTCAATTTGTAGAATTCTACATAAGCATAATATGCATGATTTCTAATTTATTACGCTACAAGCTTTGCAACCAGACAATCCACCAAAACGTTTTGATTTTTGCGAATAATTTGGACGTATGAAGATCCCGACTTTCTAAAAACGTTATTTGATCTGACAAATTCAAATTTTCACGTGAGGGTGTATTTAATCGGTGCAACAAACATTTCTGGGCTCTGGAATATCTACATTATATTAAAGAAAGGGAATATCAGCAAGAATTTAGTTTTAATGTGTTCTGCTTGTTAATGATTGACAAATTTTTAGTTTGTATTTACGACGAAAATGTATCGTTAAAAAAATATCTAGAAATTTTATGGATAACGGTTTCCAACTTTTTGGATAGTTTCCCGCTTAATGTCTCCCACAGTTCTTGGTATCAATTGAATGGGGCTCCTGCGCATTGTACATATGAAGTAAACAGGGAGCTGAATTTAATGTTTGAAGATCGATAGATAAGACGTAATGGCTCATGGGGTTGGCCACCGTGGTCTCCAGATCTTACTACCTTGGATTGCTCTCTCTGAGGCAAGACTAAAAAAGAAGTGCATAAGACACCTGTTGGGACAAAAGGGAATCTGCGATATAGGATGAAAAGCGCCTTTCAAGAATTAAATCTAGCAGAAATTCAAAAAGCTACAACTGAACATGTGATGACTACGATTCATCAGTGTCTACTAACAACTAGGCTATTAGTGGTAAGAGACAATTTTATTTAAAATTTCATTTTTTAATACCCAGTTTTTGCTTATTTTAGTAATTTAAGCTGTTCTGATTTATAGCGGTCCAGGATGTAGGTACCTCTGAATTACAAAAATTACTTCTTACTATATATATTTTTTGTTTCGAATCCAACTTGTCATGGTTTCATGGCAACCTATTTTCTTAGTAGCAAACATTAGTTTCTCATCAATAGAAACCCTTATAACTCAAAAACCATTGAACATAGGTATAAGAATATGTTGTGGGAATACATTAGGAACTTTCTGTCCAATTTCTGTTCTAATAATATACGGGGTGTTTCATTTGAAAAAGTGAATTTTGTTATTTCTTTGGAAAGGCCCACCATTCTTTCGGCACCCTGTATAAAATATTTTTCAAGTAAATTGATTAAATATTTTCAAAATTTGAGATAGTTAGATAGTTACGATAGTTGATTTCTTAATATTCCTGTTTGGCCTCAAAAAATAACAATATAACTTATATCTAAGGAACAATAGGAGATATACAGGGTGTCCAGGAAAATGTGGGAAATCTTCCGGATTCAGATAGAACATGAAAGAATAAGACAAGTTTCTCTTGGGGACATGATATGTAGACTAAAAAAAGGTACTATTGTCTTTTGTCGATAAAAAACAGTTTTCAAGAAAGAGAATAATAAACGAATAGTTGTAGAAGACGTAAGTTCGCAAAAAATGTGCATTCCATTTATTTATCGGCAAACCGTTACTATGTTACGAAGTAAGTAAAATATCCTGCATTTTAGAACTTGTCATCTTTCACATCCTTTACTTCGATAATAATTTACTGATTTTTGGATTTCGTGGTGAATTTAATTGTGAATTAATTGGAACTATGGAATACACATTTTTGAAGTATACAGATATGCATCTGATATACGGTATTGCGTCTTGCAATGCTTTAGAAGCCAGAAGGTTATATCACAAAAGATTTCCTAATCGTACTATGCCAAACCAGAAGACATTTCAACGAGTTAACCAACGTCTAAGGGAGAATGATAGACGATTCCAGTTAATAAGGTACCTAATACATAATAATATTGACTTTCTTGATATATTTAGGAAAATTTTGAAAAAGTAGTACCTACTGATGCTGGTCTGAAAAGAACCATACGTACGCCGCAATAAGAGGAAAATATTTTAAATGGTGAAGGAGGACATATTGCCTGGCCTCCTCGATCTCCCGACCTAACGCCGTTGGATTTTTACCTGTGGGGACACCTGAAAAACTTTGTGTATTCCAGTCCGGTCTGCACTAGGTAGAAACTTCTACCGAGATAGGCTAGGTTATTCTGGCAGGTACAGCAGTGGCAGTCCTTAATTCGTCGTGCCCGCGAGTGTATCAGACTTAACGAAGCCCATGTTGAGTTGAACCCCCTTATGCAGTATTTCAATAATTTCGTTAAGGTGCCTCCTATTACATCACTACGTTTTTTTTAGTTTTTGTATTTTGTCGGATTAAGTAACTTAAAATGAAACTTTTCTGTAGAATCAATGACTTTCGTATCATACTTTGTTGTCGAGAAACAAAATAGAAATCATGGTACTTTTTATTAAAAGAAACCATGATTATTAATATTCTTTTTCTCGAAAACGGTTCATTTTATCGACATTTTATCGACAATAAACAAAAGTACTTTTTTAGTCTAGGATGCTAGCTACCCAGATTAACTTTTAAGTCTTTATTATACAGGGTGTTAAATATTTAAACATTAAGCTCTAAAGCTTAGTCGGCCCCTGGTGAACTAAATAAGCTAAATATGTTTCAAGGGCACTATTTTAAGAGATCCTGCCAGTGTCCATCACATTAAATTTTTGTTAAATTATAATAAGTACTTTGAAAGTTATTCAAGAAAAACCGATTTCCAGCGGCGTCCTTCAGGGACACATATCTCCGTAGAGAGGGCCTGTAAGAAAAAATGTTATAGGAACTTGTCATCTTGTTTCTTTATGTTTTATCTGACATTTTCCTGACAGCCTGTGTGTTGGACACGGTTACCCAGATTTTACCGCATCATCAAAAAATTTACAGTCCTTTACAAAGATGCAACCGGGGAGGACATTGAAAATGCCGAAGCAGAGTGCAACGCTTGTGACTATTGTGAGATTTGAGATCTGCGAAAACTCATAGATTTGAATGTTATATTTAGGTAGCTGATATAAGGTTTATTGATTCATAATATAAAAAATAGTAAAATAAAGGTTATAAACTCTAACGCGCCTCTAAGGTATGGTTTGGCTGGAGCAGTCAGCGGCCGCGGCTGGCGTTCGCGATTGGTAGCTCGGTACTGGTTTAATGCGATTTGCCGATTTGTATGTACACGGTTTCACTGCCGCAGCTCAGCGACACAGCGTTCGCCGTCAATTGCAGTGGCTGCGTTCGGACTGCTAGAGAGACCAGTCCAGCCGTGATCGCTCAGCAGAATGCCACCGTTTTCGGCAATTGCTGACGAGTGTTTGATAGAGGAGGTGCAAAAGTATACAACTATGAGAACGAAAATTACAAAAATGTTGTAATGAAACAAAATGCATGAAAAAAAGTGCCAGCAAGTGTAGGGAAGAACGGTAAAGTATACAAAACCATTCTGTTTATTTTTCAGCATTATATTACCAAGCTTATAATTAGGGTAGACTGGGGCAACTGCGAAGCCCTTTTTAATAGTTCAAGTTTATTTCCTTCCTACTTTAAATATACAATATTTATAAAAGTATCTTTGTAAGAAAGTAATAGTTTAATATGTTTACTTTTCATACTGCATAGGGCACTCATGAATTATTTTTGAGATCTTGAGATTTGAATGATTTTTTTTATACCGAAATTTTACACTTACCCCAAAAAGGGAAAGTGTAAAATCGGAATACAATTTCCATGCATGTTCGCAGAAGTGGTAATGGGAAAGTGTAAATGAAGTTTATATCTCCCATGCCAATTTTTCTTTTTACAGACTTAAAAAAAAATAAAAATCTGGGAAGTTATGAACTTTTTATTGTTGGAAAATAGTTAGCCAAGCAAATCATAAAAACGAAAAATTAAAAGGTACCTCTGAAAAATAATAAGTAAACCAAAATAACCCTCAAAAAATTCCTAATAACAAGAATAATATTTTTATAAACATATTTATCCGTTCAAAACCCAATGTTTGG
Organism: Polydrusus tereticollis; assembly: GCA_963920685.1. NCBI lineage: Eukaryota > Metazoa > Arthropoda > Insecta > Coleoptera > Curculionidae > Polydrusus > Polydrusus tereticollis. Next base: position 129,599,239 of record OY987326.1, read on the forward strand.
CTTTAATCTCTAAAACAGTAGCAGTTATTCCCAAGGAGAAACTAAAACAGAAAAGAAACTTAAAGTTTAAAAATTCGAATAATTTTATGGAACTTGTTAAATATTGTATCCCGCAAATTTCACATTAAAATGAAAACCTCCTCGGCGTGTTACTACCGGTTCAGGTAAACGAGTCACTATATCATCTAGCTGTACTACATCGACATCATCGGTGAGTGGCCATAAAAAAATTGTCTTTTAGTTTTCTAGTAAACTTGATTTCAAAGCCGTTGTCAACAGTATTTACCTGGCCAATAAAATGTTTCTTTGCTTTTGGTAATGTGTATTTAACCAGTACCCAGTCTTCAATGGAAATATTGTCTTTGTTTATTTCAGGAATCTGATCTTCGCAATCCGATTCTAAAGTGAAACTTTGATCCGATTCCATAAAAGGTATACTTTCATTATCTGATTCACTGGAGCTGGATTCAAATTGATACGGACTTGGCCGACTTTGTTTACTCTTTCGGTCAATTTTCATAGCTGGTTTAGATATAGTAGATGAACTTGTAGAGATTTTTAACTGACTACTTGCGACAGTAAGTACCTGCAATGGTTTGGCCACCTTGAATTAAGCGCTTTCGTTTCCTTGGATTAGAAGAAGGACTCTGTCGGAGCGAATCAAGTAGTAGATCATCAAAACTTGCCTTCTTTTCTTGCCGATTTTCGGTTGTAGCTGGTACTACAGGTTCAGTTATAGGCTCCTGATGATTATTTAGTATATTTCTTCATTTTGATCAGAGCTGACAATTACTTTGAGATTGGTGCCACTAGATGCTGAAGGAGCTGTAAGTAATTCTGCATTAGATGCTAGTTTCCTTTTAAATGAAGCGCCAGATGTAGAAGGCTTTACTGTTTTTAACATTGACTGTTCGAAAGTAGCGGTTTTTTCTGTTACGTTCGGTGCTACAGCATCATGTTCATTCCTTTCAATATCAATGCGATCTGGCCTCGGTTGTAAATCTGTTACAGATCTTTGATTTTTTAAGTGTTCCTGCCATCTTTTTAGGGCATCGATGTCATACTTTTCTTTAGGAATAACATGTCTATTAAATGGAACAATACCACCCTTTCTGAATCCTGTTTTTATGATTCCGGAATCTACTTCAGCCCAGGTTTTCACTAGCAATGTGGCGAAGTCCCTTTTTGGTAGTCATTGTCCCTGATGACGTATTTGCCATGTTATTACTTTCCTCTCCCATATCGCCTTAAAGGATCTAAACATACTCAAATCGAGAGGTTGAAGTAAATGACTTGTATGGGCTGCAGCTTAAGTATATGAATATTTTCTTCTCTTGCGGCTTGAATTAATAAGCAATCCACATGCGAGACATGCCCATCATATATAACAATAATTGGTGCCTGATCACGAACCAAAGGACTAAAAGTCTTTAGAAAGTAATTTCTAAATATTTCGGAGGTCATCCATCCATTGGCGCTGGCTGCATTTACGGTGTCTTTGAAGAAGTCTTCATTTTTTTCTGAAATCCAGCAATATTATTGCCTTTAAATATTATCAATGTTATTGCCTTTAAATATTATCAATGGTGGCAATTTTCTACCACTAGCACTTGCTCCTGCCAGGACGGTTATATTTTCTCTGCCCGATCCAGCAATAATGCTTAAAGAGGGGTTGTCTTTCGCGCCAACAATTTTAAGACGAGAAGGATCTGTACACAGTGAAGTCTCATCTAAATTGTAAATACATTCGGACGATCCTGAAGACCCAACTCCAATATAGCTTTTTCCAATAAAACAAAATATTGGTCTATTATGAATGGGTCCGTAGATTTCTTTCTGCAGTACTCTAAGCTTTGTGGTTTCTTCATACTCAAGGAGTGACGTTGTTTAAACTTTATTAGCCAGTCTGTGCCTGGCATATTGTTCTTAAAAGGATTGGGAATATTATTTAAAGTTACAAAGTCCCGAACTTTTTCTTGAAGCTCTCCCGAAGTTAATCAATATCCCCACTTCTCCATTGTTTTTATATTTTCGGCCAGTTGACACTTATCTTGCCAAGAAAGTATTGGAGGTCGGCCCTGTGTCTTGCTTTTTTCGCCACGGGGGCCAGTTATTCTACAGTAGATTGTAATGTATGGGATTCTGAATTTGGTACTAGCCATCGACATGATTAATTGACCTTGATTGACTGCATTTACTGCAGCATTTAATTGCTCCTCCCCATAGGCAGCCCTATCGGACTTTCTTTTATAATTTCGTACCATGACGTCAACTCTCTGTAAAAAATAAAAGCTTTAAGTGTCAGTGCCAACGAACTTTAGCATTCCCAGGAAAATGGGGCAAGTGTAAACTAACCTTTACACTTTCCCCATTACAATTTTCACACATGCCCCACATTATGTTTTTTATGGGGGAAGTGCAAACCTGCTCGTGAGTAAAAACCGCTTTTAGATTTGGTCGGTATATAGGATTTTAAAGCTACAACAATTGACTAAACATAAGAAAATGCAATAAAACTAGAAGTATATTATAAGTTTTTACCTTTGACCAATTTTTTATGGAGATATCACACACTATTTAACGGACCGATTCGGAGGTTATGTTACAAATGACTACTCAGAAAGAAAAAAACACCTGGTAACTCGCCGGGAGTAGATAATTCAACAGCGCTAACGTATAGTTAGTTGCCTCGAACCACACAGACAAGTAAACTTTCAATATTGCCTGATTGGCGCTCTGATTTTCCACTTACCCCATTTTTACACTTGCCCCAGTCTACCCTATACCATATTCAAATCCAAGATTATGCATACGAAGGAAATATTGATCAGTACTTAATGACAACCGTAACTCTATTTCGATTGGTCAAGCGGCAATAAAACTAAAAGGCCCTGGGCGACAGGGTTGAATTTAGTTTACCCGTGATTTTTGCATTATTGCATTGTATCGTTTGGTGTTATTGTTTGTTATCAATATTTTGATATAAATATTTGTGTTTTTGACCGTTGTATTTGATTGTATACAGGGTGTTTCAGAAGTACTAACCTGAATATGTGTCCGGAGTTGCCCCGTTTTTGATGTACAGAGTGTTAAAGTTTTTTTAAAAAAATCGTTTTTTTTATTATTTCTGTAAATATCCTTTTTCCGATTTTATTGCAATTTGGTACCATCATTCATAATGATAAGAGGCTTAATTAGCCCTAACTAGATTAAATTTATAAAGTCCAGTGGCGTCCCGGGAAACACTTCAACGGATATCATTGACAAAAAAATGCACGCCACTGACTTTTTTCTAATTTTGTTTACTTGGTATGCTGCAGCTTTGATTTAAATATGGTACCTATAGTATAAATTCAAGTGTTAATATGACGTTTGTCGAAATGGAGGAATTTGGGCTAACATCTCCTCTTCGTCTTCTTCCTCCAACAACAGCATGCAACTAATGTTATCGGCGTTCATTATAAATCATACATAAGCGCTTTCACTACGAAATTCGTTTATTATTATTTCAATAGGCAAGCCTAATACAAATTATTAGCTAACATAGTATAATACAAATACTATAAATTAAACTAAACTAACCTTAACTCTACAAATATAAAAATTAAAAAAAAAAGAAAGAAAAGAAAAAACCAGAAAAGGCAACAACGATAGCTCGTCACGCCGGTATCTTAACTTCTAAAAAATGTCCTAAGCTCTCTTTTAAAACTATTAATCGATGTACACTCCTTGACATATCTCGGTAGATCATTGTACTCTTTAAGACCTTTAAAAAATAAAGAATTCATAGCTCTCCTGGAATTAGTCCTCTTGATATAAAAATCATTTCTATTTCTAGTAGGGTAATTATGTACATCACTGTTATGGGCAATAAATCCACCAAGGTAAGATGGGAGAAGACCATTTAATAACTTATATATAAAAACCATGGCCAAAAATGTAATTCTCCGTTCTACTGACATCCATTCCAGACACAAAAGCATGCTGTTAATAGGTGTATACCTATTACATGAAAGGACAATTCTCATTCCCCTATTTTGCAATTTTTGTAAAGAAGATTTACTGTTGTTGTCCAGTAGAAACAGAAGGCTAGGGCAATAGTTAAAATGTGGTTGAATTATTGTGTTGTATACTGTAACTCTGGAGTTAATGCTGAGATTTTTTGCCACTCTTGAGAAAAAGAAAAGTTTCTTTGTTATTTTTTTCTGAATGTACATAAAATGACTTTTAAAACATAACAAATTATCAATGACAAATCCCAAGTATTTTATTTCTTTTACCAATTCCAGTGTAGTTCCGTAGATTTCTATATTTACATTGTCCAGCATAGAATATTTAAATTTTGTTGTAATAATCATTGTCTTTGTTTTACTTACATTCAATTTCAATTTATTAGTATTCAAGTACCTTTCTATTTTAATAAGTTCACTATTTATATTTTGAACGGCAATCTGTATATTTTTGTGACTACATGAAAGTAAGGAGTCATCAGCAAACAGATTAAGAAAATCAGGCCTAATAAAATAGTTGATATCATTTATATATATTATAAATAAAAGGGGACCTAACACGCTCCCTTGTGGTACACCGTATCCGTTTACAATGTCACCAGAAAAGTTATAATTAATCTTTGTCCGTTGCCTTCTATTTGTTAAATAGTTTCGAAACCAATCGAGTACTATCCCCTTTATACCGTAAAATTGGAGTTTACGTAATAGGATTTCATGGTCTATTGTTTCAAAGGCACGCTTGAAGTCGAGGAAAACAGCTACAACAAAATTGCCATTTTCAATTAGGTCATTCCAAGTGGCCACCGTAAGTTGTAGAGCAGATTCACAAGAGTGATTCTTTCTAAAGCCCGATTGATTTGAGAATAGTAAGTTATTATCATTAAAGTATTCAACCACTTGTTGATAAACAGCTAACTCTATAATTTTTTCTATAGCAGGTAAAGAATTAATAGGTCGAAAATCGATAGCATTATTACTATTTCCATTTTTAGGGATAGGTGTAACTGTAGAACATTTTAATTGTTCGGGGAATATACCGTGTTCCAAAGATGTATTTACCAATAATTGTAAGATGACATGCCCGACAGCATCAAAAATATTTTTTAGGATTCTCGCATTCAGAATATCATCAATATTACATTTGTTATTCAAAGAGTTGACAATCTTCTTAAGGTTCTGGATAGATAGAAGTTTAAAATTATTTAAAGATGTATGCACTTCTGGAAGACCCTCTCCTGTCCAAAAATCAGATGCGGGAATCGACCCTCTTATTTCAGCAATACTTTCGACAAAGAATATATTAAACTTATTTGCAATATTAGTTTCACCCTGAATAGTTTTAGTAATATTTCCAGTCTGAATTTCTATAGTGGAATGACTAAAATCCCCAACACTACCTTTAACCAGTTTTTTTAAGGTTTTTCACATCAACTTACTATTATTGCGGTTCGAATCTATCTTATTAAAGTAATAGGCTCTTTTTTTTGCTTCAACAAATTTACAAAATGGTTCTACATAACTTATATTGTTCCCACTTTAAAACCGTTTCATTCTCCGATGTACTATTTTTAAAATTTAAATATGCTTGATTTTTTTTTCTTGACCAACGAAATACGAATATGATCTGAAGCGCACTCCAGCCGCGCCAGCCAAACCACCCTGTGGCGACGGCCGATTGATATAAATACGATGCTACGCTCGATCGCGAACGCCTGCTGCACCCGCTGACTGCTTCAGCGGAACCATACGATTTCTCTCGAGTTGGTCTGATCCCGATCATTTAATTCGGTGTGACGTCAGGGACAAATGCAACACAAGAATTTCGAATTCCGTACCCATACTACGTGCCCGTGCGATAATATAAACATTTTCAATGTTAAAATTGAGTAATATACAGGGGGTTGCATTTAAAATTCTAAAGTTAGTAACCAGTAGAGGTAGAACTGACGACGCCACATTTTAAAGAATATTTTTATTGGCTAGATTGCTATGGCATATTCAGCAAGATATTTATTTTCGATCTCTAGATTCTCCTAATGTACCATCGAGTTTCGGATACCCTGCATATTTCTTGAAATATCTCTTGTATATTGTGTTTATTTTTATAAGTAAATAAATTATGTTTCAAAAAATAGCTTTAGGACCCCAGTGACAAACAAACAAATGATATACATATCTCGCAATAGTACAACCCTGAAGATATTTGCCAGTGCGTATATTCACGCTGTGACAAATGCCGCTGTCAAGCGCGAAATATCGCAAAATCGACGTACGTACCGTGCAGCCAACGATTTTACCAAAAAAAAACTAGGGTAAATGAGAGTATTACTTACGCGAGAGGGTAGACATGAAATATATGACCCAGAGGAGATATGATGAATTTTCGTATAAAAGAGAACATTTAGGATGAAAATGAATTTCGGCGGGATTTATTGCTTAGTTCATCCGAATATGGGGATATTTTTTTAGCCCCTCAATTTACTAAATAGATTTAAACCGTCCTCTCCCCCTGCATTTTCTTACGAGGTCATTAGGTCTGATATTAGACAGTTTTGCTTTGACTTACCAACTTGAGTGTAGGCCAAATTTTTTATTAAGAGTTTACCATGTACCACCAAAGGATGAAGGGTGTACCAGTTTAATTTAATTTTTACTAATGTAAGCAAAGGCAGTGGCGGCTCATGGGTTTTCAGCCAGGGTCGGGCTCTCGGGACAGGCACGGATCCAGAAAAAATGTTGTGGGGGAGGAAGGGGGGTCAAGGAACGCCAAAGGCGCAGAACTAGCTTCACAGGCGAACATTTTTGAAAACCACGCCAAATTTCGTTTTTGTCTACTATTCTATTATTTGCAGTAACCAAGATATATGATAAATAAATTAATTTCATGTCCATTCATCATTTTTTCTTAGGGGGGAGGAGGTCATTACCCAGAGGTATATCACTTCTATTTCTGACAGCATAACTATCAATAAAATAAAAATGGAGTTATGTGATTAATCACAAAATTTTTTTTTCAGATTTTTAAATTTTTTTTTTTTTTTTTAAATTAATTTCTCCTTTCAACTACTCGCTAACTAGAAATTAACTGGCTTGAAAGAAATTTGTAGTTTTTCAAACTTATTAAATTATTTCGATAACGACTTTCAGATGTTGCAAAATGGTGAATTACAGCACAAAATTCAGATTCAATTTTCTTTAGAATTTTACTTTCTTTTACTTATCAATAATTATTGTAGCAAACTTGACAGTAGTTCCTGGGTAATTGTATTAGAAGAATCAGTTTTAAGGCTGTGTATACACGTAAATCCTCGCTCATTTGACAGGGATATAGGTGACAATCGAGTCAATTCGAATAGTAAGTGAATGTTTTGTTTACCAGTTAAGATAAATCAAGTTTTAGTTAACTGTAGCTTAGTTGGAAATATCATGCTTTTGGAGAGCCAAATTGGCCAACAAAACATCTTAATTTTGGTTTCACCACAGATCTATTATAGCTACATAGATGTGTGGTTTTACTTGTGTTTGTTGTGTTTTACTAATTTGTTCATCCAATGACGAAAATTCACATTTTAAACTTAAAATAGATTGAATAAGATGTAAAATCACTTTTTACTCCAGTTTCAACTTGGCTTTCCATGTCATTGCGTGCAATAACCTCAGTTATTTTCAGAATGGCCATCAAATATTTTATTTAAATCTTAAAACACTTACCAGAGTCCTAATTAAAAAAAAAGAAAATCGAAAGTTTTGTTTATCAGCAGATCACACTTACTCTGACTTATTTTACACTAATTTAGTCCTTTCCTTTCAAAAATAGTCACGAAGCATCTCCAAAACAACACTTTAAATTAATCGACAGGCTCGAATCTGCCATCTCTGACATTTAGATGTTTCGAAAATGATGAACATGGTGTATGTTTGGTTGCCTATCTTCAAGGTTGAAATTCTTAGTCATCGCTGCTCCGCGTGCTGACCCCAGCTCGAGCGATTGAAAAGTAAAACAATATATTTTATGAGGTAGTACTGTGTACACTTTTTTGAAATAAGAGGGAGCAACAGTCGTTTTTTGTATTAAGTGTATAATCTTGAAATTTATTTAAATTAGCAGAGCGCTTTCGGCCTTAGGCCATCCTCAGTGCTTCTTTGTCAGGAAACAGGAAACTTCATTGACAAATTTACTTTTCTTGAGTGGGCCATCAACAGCACAATGTAAAAACTTATTTTGTAAAAAACAATTAACATGTAAATTTGTAAAAAGACGAACAATTGAGACGAACCATTTTTAAATTTTGTTAACTAACCATCGTTTTTATTTATTTTTTTTCATAATTAAATTTTAACTACAGGTGGAACGTGTTCTTGAGTCGAAATTTGATGGTTATTTAAAATGAAAGAGACAAATTTAATCTTAAGAACTGGTATTTTTGAAAGAATATATTAAAGAAAAAGAAGCATTCTTGTACCAACTCGATCTTGTCAAGATGAAAATAAAGGAAGTGTTAGATCTACTAAAGTTGATGGTAAACGGTATTATGCAGTAAACAAATATATAAACTATGGGAAATTTTTGTACATTTATCTTGTTTTTATGAAAAAAGAAACAGTGTAATTCCCTCACTCGGATATTTTGGTTACAAGCTCGTAACACTGTCGATAACTGACGTCACTCGAAGGGTATGACGTGCATCGGTTTATATTTTGCAAAGAGTATAGTTACAAAACATTGTACCTGAGTGCAACACTGGCGAATATCTTAGCCACCCTTTAACCAAAAAGGATACTTTTAACTCACATGCCTTCGTTTGCGCGTGCGTCATTATTTAACTTTACCGTAGATATAATTTATTAATTAGGTAGGCGTAAGGTATTATATACCTGTACGCAATACGATTTATAATTTTTTTTTGTAACCGTATTCTGTGGTGTAATTGATCCTAAAAGGCGAAATTTGATATCTGAACCCTCTTTAATATACTTATATATAATGTCCTTGAAATGACTGGACAACGCTTAACCACAAATTCCTTAACCAAAAATAAGGTGATCTAGGCAAACTCACCTATATGCAATGTTGCTTCGAGCGCTAAAGTTCTCAAATTAATATCGTTTTATTTATGCATGAAGCGAGTAAGTAATGAATTTGCTAATTTACGTCCCATATCAATATGAAAAGCGACCCATGAAAAAGTGTTACATAGATGCAAAAAATGTCTGGAATTTAAAGGGCGTCAGTTTGAACATTTACTGAAAAAATAATATATAGTGGTTTCCATTTGAAAATGTAGATTTCTAGCAGCTTTCTTAATTTCATTTTTAGTCGTATTGTTTAAACACCCCCCACAAAGTTCTTAAAATTTTCTACAATTTGTTTAACAGCACGTTATAATGGGTTCTGTTGTTGCGGATATCGAATGGCAGATGTGTCACATGTTCTTGATATAACTTTATCACATTCTCCGTAAATAGTAAATAGGGTTAATAATTCGCTTGTATAATTTAAGCGCCCCGGCATGATTATTAATAATTTTCAAATGATAAGTGACAGCTTCATACATTTCTTTAAAATTTGACTATTTTCAACGCCGTCATAGCCAACTAGGAGTAATTAAACACATAGCCGAGTGGGAAAAATTAAACTTAATATACGCAGCAAAATTGACATATAAAAATATCAAATTGGCAATATTTCGAAAACTACAAATTTTTCGAATGGACATCCTTATATTAACTTACCCTTATTTTTAATGTTTAATAAGAAATATTTATAAAACTTAGGGGTTTCCACTTGAAAGTGTAGATTTTTTGCAGTTTTCTTAATTTCGTTTTTAATCTTATTGAATCGTTTATTGTTAAAAGACGCCAAGTAACATTTTCGGTCATTTCCTTGTTTTGTCGGAAATACACATTTAATTTACAGACGCATCGTTTAGTGCAGAAAGAATCCAAGTACTCATATCCGATGTGCTTTTTTTCGATGTGTCACTCAAGTCGTTTGTTGCAGAAATAATCCAAGTACCAGCACTTGGCTTGTTTCTGCAATAAACAGGCGTGTGCTTAGACAAGGCACGTACGTTTTGACACATAACCTATAAATACGTTAACTTCTTGTCAGTGTAACCGTAGCGTTTAAAAATAAGATTTATCTAACATTTGAGTAAAAGAATAATGGAGGAAATACAAGAACAACCGATTAAAAGAAAAAGGGGTGTAGTTAACCCATCAGGATACCTACGAAATCGAATAAAGGCGTCTAGAGCCAAAGGAAAAGAGTACCTAGACTACAAAGGGCATGTTGTTCATGCCAAAGTGATTGGGAATTCTTGCAGGTGAGATTATTTTTATAATACACTATTTGCTGATGCTAAACCGAGCTATTTTTAGTTGTCCATTGAAGTGTTTTGATAAAGTTTGTGAAGAAAACCGAAACATAGTTTTTGAAACATTTTACAAAATCGCAACTAAAAATGAACAGGACATTTACTTACAGGGTCAAATAGAAATGTATGGCGTTAAAAGACGAAGGGTTAATCCTCAAGAAAACGAAAAGAGGACTCGCTCCTACAATCATTTTATTAGGATAGATGGAAGAAGGGTAAAAGTTTGCCTTAAAGCTTTTTTGAGTATTCATGCAATTTCGAAACAACGCGTACAAAGGATAAAATTATTATTAAGTAATAATGAAACTCCTGAGGATAAAAGAGGAAAAAATGTTAAATCTAATGTGGTAGGTGAACAATACAGAGAAGAAATAAGGGAACATATTTCTTCTTTTCCAGTGAAAGGATCTCATTATTGTAACAAAGAATACAAGTACCTGGATGCTAAACTTAATGTTAAAATTATGTACAGCCTCTTTATAGAGAAATTCCCAAATTCACCTGTGAAATACAGCTATTATATTAAATATTTCAAACAAAATTTTGATTTACATTTTGGAAGACCTCAAGTAGACGTATGTAATATTTGTGAAGATTTATCTCTTAAAATAAGAAACCCGAAGTTAAACGATGAGGCCAAACGAGCTGCAGTTGCTGAGAAAATCGTGCATGAGCGCAGGGCAAAAAAATTCTACAGTGCTCTTAGGACGACAACGGAAGAATGCTACCAGCGTGAAGATTTAGCCGCATTTTCCTTTGATTTTATGCAGAACCTACAGTTGCCGGAGTTTCCTACCCAGGATAAATTTTACTTGTCACAGCTTACTGTCAGTTTGTTTTGCATAACAGATTTAAAAACCCAAAAGTCCTTCTTTTATATTTATCATGAGGGACTGGCAGCTAAGGGCCCAAATGAAGTTTGTTCTTTCATTCAAGATTATATAAAAAATATGGTTCCCGCAGAAGCAACCGAGTTGCGCTTGTTTTGTGACAACTGCCCTGGGCAAAATAAGAACCACACCATTGTTAGAATGTGTATGGCTCTTAAAGCAACTGGTAGGTTTCAGAAAATTGTGCAATATTATCCAATACGAGGCCATTCATTTTTACCGTGCGATCGCGCATTTGGTACAATAAAAAGAAAATTGCGAAGATTTGATAGAGTGTATAATATTCACCAATATACAGAGCTTATTGTCCTTGCCAGTGCTAAATATTTTTTTACCGTTAAAGAAATAGAAACCAAAGACATTATAAACTTTAAGAGTTGGTGGCCAAAGTATTATAAGCTCAACTGCATATCAAATGAAACTAAGATGGAGAAAAATAAAAAGGACAAGGTTCAGTTCTCAATTTCAAAGTTCCACCACTTAGTTTACGAAGAAGACCATGTGATCAAGGCCTCCGAATATGTGAATGGACTTTTGTGGCACACTTTTTCGGATTTACTACAGCCACGAACATCCAAATTAGTGGTTAAACTTCCTACAGAACATGCGTACAAAGGTCCATTACCTATAGGAATTGTCAAGCTTGACAACTTAAAAACGCTACTACGCTGGGTTGAGGAAGAGCATAAGGAATATTATCATGATATTCTACAAAACCACCCACCAAAAGACGAAAGAGGCCAAAAGAACAAAAAATAAAAATAAAAAAACACGTTTTGTGAACTTAGTTACAGATAATTAAAAAAATAAAGTTAAAAATTTCTTTTATTTATTGCAGAAACAAGTCATGTGTAGTTTTTCAATGTCAATTTTAGAAGCCTTCATTTAAAAAAAAAATATTTTTTTTTCATGAAACGTCTTGAATATTGTTCAGGTATGCAAAAAGTCTAACATGAGTAACATATTCTCTCAATTTCGAAAGTTAAACGTTTTTTTCATTTACTCAAAAGTTTGCAAAATGTCACTTAGCATGTTTTAATAATAAACGATTCTATTGCTTTAATTAATAGTTATCAAAATATTATAAAAAAATCTTATTGTAGCAGGTCCTTTTAATAAGGAATCGAACCCAAATTAAATAATAAATACTTACTTATAGGAAAAATTGATAATTATTTTATGGCTTTCAAACGGTAGCATGATGTAAAATTTGCAAATATTTTCTATGTATAGTTGTCCATACCTATATAGATCGAAGCGGTTCCCGTTGGGACACCCTGAATAATACGAGAAAACAACACGTATGGTTGCAATTAATTATAGAGGGAGGCCAATTCTAGCAATATTGACCATAAGCAGAATTATTCAAAATTTAAAAGTTGTGGAACTAATCTTTTCAAATGTTGTTTCGAAATAAGGACGATGGCAGCAGGATAGGGTGGTAAAAGCTAAATAGTTTGCTACATGTAGAAAAAATAATGATCTTATAAGTGCTCGACATAATATAGGAGACGAAGTGGGGAAGCATCATCAAATCATTATACACATAAATATTATCCTTACTTTTATTTTTTTATGAAGCACTGACACTAAGCTGAACCACGTACGGGTACCATTTCAAAGACTCAGAGATAGCGACATGATGTGAAGTTATGAGGTCAAAAGTTGCCGCCCTATGGCTCGTTTAAACAAAAAAGTAACTTACTGTATGATCCGTATAACATGTATATATGTAAGTTAATTTTGACGAATTTATGGTAGAAACATAATATCGTTGACAGTTAAAGTCTTATCAATTTCACAATAAATGCATTAAAATGGGCATTGCTAAAAAGTTAACTCAATTCTTTTTTTAAATTAGTTCATCAATAATAGGGGTTTTTAACCTGGCCCAGAAACGGTTAGAGCTTTAAAGGCTTAAGGGCCTACCCAGCTCCAAAGGGAGGTAATAAGGTTTTTCCCTTTTGCAAACGACTACGCATAGAAAATGTATACCGAATTTTGCGGAAATACTTCAACGAGGTTTTGTTTTTAGTTGTGTCACAAGTTCCAAAGGACGTAAGTATTAGAAATGTCACGAGAAAGCTGGTTTTGTGTGCTTAAGCGGCAGAGTAAAAATATTGTACAGGATTATCCCCTATAATGTCGCCCTCCTTTAACTTTTTTATTTTAAGTGTCCCAATAAATTTAAAAGTATTGTTATGTAGGTACTAAAAGATACTATTTTTTTACGTATAAAGATAATTGGAAAAATGATCAGTATACAAGGAAACACGAAAAGTGTATTTTTTTTAAATGGATCACCCCATATGTGAATTTATTTTTCGACTCCTTGTAAAGTTCTAAACATAATTCATATACCTAAATTCAACCTTTTCTGAAATATTCGCATTTGAAACATCATTGACTAATAAAATATCATAATAATAAAGAATTTTATTAAACAACTGCCAGATTAAGAAATGTAACAATAACAGTAACAAAAACAATTTCAATGGGTTATTAAACATAAAGATGCTCTACCGGGCCTCCATTTTCTTCAACACGCCGTATAAGTGTTCTTCGAAGTTTCTCTAATGCATCTGTTATGAATGCTGGGTTATTTTCATTTAAATTATTTATTTCATTCGTTATTATATCTTTAAGATGATTGAGGTTTTCAATTTGATGGCTGTATATACGGTTTTTTATATATCCCCAAAAAAACGCATCCATAGGTGTCAAATCGGGGCTGTTCGCTGGCCATTTAATTGGCGCATTTCTTCCAATCCATTCAGGAAACCTCATATTTAGGTGATTAAGCACATCACGAATATTGGGAGGGGGTGCCCAATCCTGTTGAAAAATAATATTTTGTAACATATTCAAAGGCAAATCGTCTAAATATTCTTCTAACTCGTTTTCCAAAAAATCTAAATAGCGGGGTCCATTTAAAACAGTATCAAAAAAATACGGACCAATAACTCGATCGCCCAGAATGCCACACCACACATTTTTACGGATTGTCGCCTTTGGATCTTAAATTCTCTATAAGAATGTGGATTTTCTCTTGCCCATTGTCTGGTACTTTTTCGATTAAACAGGCCACTCGTAGAGAAGGTAAACTCGTCAGTCCATAAAACTATTTTCAAAAAATTGTTGTTTGTATTAATTCTATCTAGAATCAGTTGGCAAAATGTGACCCGATTATCTTTTTGCATTTGGGTAAGCTTTGTAGTGGGTTTAATCTTATATGGCTTTAAATCCCATTTTTTAAGCGTTCTTTGGACTTTCCCGTATGAGGTATTCTGAATATTATCTTCTGTTTCTTGTAATGCCTTTGAAATGTTTCCTATGGAATTATTTGGATTATCTTCTTATGCAAAATATTTAATTCTGCATTTTCATCTCCGTTCATATTTCTTTTTTTTCTTTTTAAATTTAAAGTTTCTTGAAACTTACTATATATAGATGTGAACGTTCTTCGACTTGGGACATGCATACCGGGATTATCTTCTATCATATTTCTAATGGCAGCGCGACAATTTAAATTATTTTTAATATAATAAGTTTAAATAATTTGTCTTTCTCTGTCTGAGTACGGCATTTTTACTTACTTAACAAGACAACTACAACTACAACAATATTGACATAATGTCACTATGGGTATTTATTTTCAACAAAAATTTTGTTATCCTAAGGCTTCTTGATTTGTAACAGTTGTTTAAAAAAATATTTGATGATAATGTTTCAAATGCGAATATTTCAGAAACGGTTGAATTTAGGTATCTGGTATGATATATCAATTATGTTTAGAACTTTACAAGGAGTCAACAAATAAATTCATATATATATATATATATATATACAGGATGTTACAAATTCGACATATGAGCATTGGAATCTCGGAAACCATAGGAGTTAGAGAAACGGTTAAATGGGGGCAAAGTTGTGCAATTCGGTGCTGATTAAAATGCCGCTTTAAAAGTTTAAAATTCCGAATCCTTCCGATATTATTCGAAAAAAACCGAAATCTTGCAAAATTGTTTTTATTTTTTTGTGAGCTCATTTGAATAGCTATTTAAAAATAAATGACACTTTGTCGTTGCAACTTTTTCTCCTCTACAAAATGACGTTATTAAACTAAAGATCCGACGTTTCGTCTCCGAGCGGCCAACATCAACTTTATTTTTTTAAATACGGACCTGGAATTTTTTCTACCGATTTTTGAACCCCCCTACCCTCAAAATATAATGGCGGTATTACTTTCTAATAATAAATTATTTTTGCTTATTTCCTTTTAAATTTGTATTTTACATTGGTCAGTCCGGTCCTGGCAACGAATCACAATATTAATTAATCACTCTATTTTATTTAAAATATTCATACATAAGTAAGATAATTTATTTTATAAGAATTTTCTAATAATTATAAATTTCTTAATTATAAAACCTAATTTTCTAAATCGTCGGGTTACAAGCAAAAGACACTAAGTCAAAATATACGCTTTTGAGTAATTTGGCTGGAACGATTCTTTAGAATTTCTTTTTTTTATGAACATGACTTAAAATGGGTTTGGTATTTTATGCATTGTTTCATAATATTTTTTACATGCCTCTGGAGTACCGAATAACTAGATAATCAATTTAGTTTAAATTTTCAAAATATTTATTTTTTGGGTTTTTGTTAAACGATGCACTGACTTTTTTTTGCAACATGAAACCCTAAGAAATTTTTGAGTGACTTAGTGAATTTTGCTATAACAAGAATATGGGAAATGTGACCTGATGGCATAAATAAGTCAAAATTGAAAAAAAATTGACTTAATGCATTTTGCTTGTAACCCGACGAAATGTTCAAAAATATTGCCGTTTTGCTCAATGCAACGATCGATTCTTCTTCCAATTTTGGCGACAGCCCTTTCAACTGATCTTCTCGTTATCCTACCAACTGCAACCTGTATGCGTTCTTCCAGTTCCTCCATGGTATCTAAGTCATTTTTATAAATAAAATTTTTTAATGCGCCACATAAAAGAAATCCAGAGGCAAAATATCTGGCGACCTCGCTGGCCCCACCATTTCCGATCCACCTATCAGTAAGATCAACTTTAAACAAACTTTGAAGAATTGGAAGAATAATACAACATACAGTTCGTAGGCTATAAAGGTCAATTGAAAGGGGGTAGTATAGCAAGGACCATAAGAAACATCGATCTGTGCATAGGTAGAGGTACCTATGGGTTAAAGGAAATATTTTTGAACATTTTGGAAATTAGAGCCCACCTAATAAACTCAAATTTTCATGAAATCCATTTGTAAAGGTTTTTATAAAAATAACGTTTTTAATTATAATTGTGATTCGTTGCCAGGACCGGACTGACACATGTAAAATACGAATTTAAAAGGAAATAAGCAAAAACAATTCATAATTAGAAAGTAATACCGCCATTACACTTTGAGGGTAGGGGGGTTTAAAAATCGGTAAAAAAAATTCCAGGTCCGTATTTAATAAAATAAAGTTGATGTTGGCCGCTCGGAGACGAAACGTCGAATCTTTAGTTTAATAACGTCATTTTGTAGAGGAGAAAAAGTTGCAACGACAAAGTGTCATTTATTTTTAAATAGCTATTCAAATAAGCTCACGAAAAAATAAAAACGATTTTGCAAAATTTCGGTTTTTTTCGAATATTATCGGAAGTATTCGGAATTTTAAAACTTTTAAAGCGGCATTTTAATCAGCACCGAATTGCACAATTTTGTCCCCATTTAACCGTTTCTCTAACTACTATGGTTGCCGAGATTCCAATGCTCGTATGTCGAATTTATAACACCCTGTATATTAATTTAAAAAAAAAATGCACTTTTCGTATTTCCTTGTATACTGATCATTTTTCAAATTATCTTTATACGTAAAAAAATAGTATCTTTCAGTACCTACCTACAAAACCATACTTTTAAATTTTTTGGGACACTCAAAATAAAAAAGTTAAAGGGGGGCGACATTATAGGGGATCACCCTGTACAAGTAAATGATTTTATGCATATAATAATGTTTGCCGCTACAAATACAGTGAACTTAAGAGGCGACATTGTCATAGAAGCCGCAATCAGCTAAATGCATTTAAAATAGCACGGCGATTCCGGTAATGGGATTTTGATGGCGGAGAAAACAATTGTGGCAACACACAGAGGCCGAGATTCCAACTTCAAGGATTTGAAAATAAGCGTGCCGGCAGGGTTTTTGCACTGCTTAGTTACTTTATATTTTATTATTATTTTTTTGTCGATAGATTTTGTAAGCTCTTTTCAGTTTTTGTAGTATAGGTATGGGTCGTTCACATAGATAGTGTCTTGTGTAAATATATAGTTATTAAACTTTATTTACTGCTGTTTTCTGATTTTAGTTGAGTAAACTATGGATATTAACAAACCTTCAACTAGTCAACTTCCGGCTACAAAAAAAATTAATCAAATTAAAAGAACGAATTATAGCTTTTGCAGGGTTTTGAAATGCTTTCCTCAAGAAAATAGTCGAGGGCTCAAACAAAACGACGGAAAAAAAGAATCCTGGATTATTATACAAAATACACCATTCGCCGCAAAATCCATGGATTCTTTTCCTAAATGAAATATACACAATAAAAAAATATACAAATAAATAGTCGATAAAGTGAATAAAAATATCCATACTGATATTATAAATGTGAAAGTGTGTTTGTTTGTTCTTCTTTCACGTAGCAATATATTTTAATTTTTTTAGGTTATTAAGGAATTAGTCGGAATGTGGCCAGACTGCCACGTTGTGCATGGTACGCCAAAACATTCACAATCACACGGTGCAGTGGAGAGAGCGGACCAGGATATAGGGAACAAGTTAGCGTCGTGGATGAAAGATACTAACTCAGCAAAATGAAGCGAAGGTCTAAAAAACGTTGACTTTCAAAAATTACAGTGAGTAGGCTAGTCTTTGAAATTTGTTTTAATCTCTATTTTGCTTTCTACAACTGTTCAAATAATAAAGGAAACCTTTCAAAACTTATATCTAATCACAAAAATTTCATTTGCCAGTTGTATAAACCAACATTGCTAATTTTAAATCTATTGACGTTCGGTAATACAACAGCTGCTCTATGTTTATAGTAGCTTTTTACCTTAATTCATTATCTTTTATAGCTGCTTTCATTCTGGGCTTGAACTCAGTCCTTATGAAGCTTCATATGGTGTAAAATGTAGAGGCTTAAATAACCTCCCTATTTCTGTCGAAAAAAATTAAAACCATACGTACAGAAGAACAACTAGAAATAATATTATCGTCTACTAACAATACCGAGGAGAAAATGAAAGAAGATTCAGATCCTTTAAATAATCATGTATCCGATAAAAAATCAACCAGCACTGCAGATGAAATGGCCGTGGAAGAATTTTTTTGGTGCGTTTAAAGTATCTCCACCTATTTCACAGTACAACCTAATATTTGTCAGGTTTAATTGAATATTTTAAGCTGGTTATACTGGATGATAATACTAAATCTCTAGTGTTGTTCGAAGATAACATTGAAACCTCAGTTTTACTTAAAGAACCAGTAATGGCAATAATCCCAGGCACTGAAACTATGGAAAATACTCGCAATGAATCATCATAATGGCAGAAATGTATATTATGTTTTAAAGATAACGTATGTGAACATTGTCACAATAAAAACGATATTAAAACGATAAGAGATAAATGCTAGAAACTTCTCGAAAGAAAATTAAACCAGTGACTGCCGATATGTTCGTGAAAGTGTCCATTCCAGACGTAGACCGAAGTCGATCAGACCATAGAAACACATTGGGCGTAATAATGAGCATAGAAGATGAATTTTACCGAATTGGAACTATTCACGGTGTCCTTAAGCAGCTGTATCCCAACGAATTTAAAATATGCAAGCAACAATTAATTTATAACGTTAGAAAATGTCAAGACAGACACCGAAATAACAATACGAAGCGCTGCAGGAAAATTTTTAGTAACCGGTTTAACCCAAGGTTATGTGCGATGTCAATGCAAGAAGAGTTGCACAAATAAAAAGTGTAAATGTCTTGCATCCGGATATACATGGAACACTAAGAGCCACAACAGTGCAACTTGCTTCAATAAATAATAATTTTCTTTCTTTTATGGTTTAAATGTTTTGAAGTTTATTATTAATAATAAAATAAATTGTCAATTTTATAATAAAATGGATAATTTTTCCAAATTATTATTTTATTACCACATTTTTATGTTTTCGGGGTTATCAAAAAATTAAAAACGGTCATGAAAACTCGTAGACTCATAGGTTTAATGTCCAGTCCGGCACTTGTATCAGGGATTTTCAAATCTGTAGATAATTGTATAATAGTTAATATCTACATTTTGGTTATACACAAGGTGCTTATTGGGGGTTTTCAGGGATTGCAGGTATATTGTTAGGGGTTATTTATCGTCATTTAATAATGCCTTATTATTAACAGCTTAATAAACTGTATTTATATCGGGTTGTAATACATACTTCTGTTCAAATGTCTAAAATTTCCCAGAGTTAGAGTTTAGTGGAGAAAAAGTATTCTGTAAATCTTGTGCAAAAATTATTGTTTGTAAAAAGAAGTTCCAAATCGATTAACATTTGAAAACACCGCTGCATAAATCAAAGTTACAAAAAATGAAATCTGAGCCAGTTCGGCTGAGTGTAAAAAACGCATTTCAAAATTTTGGAGAAAAATCCAAATCTAAAAAAGGAATTTTTCAAGAAGACTTATGCAAGGCTTTGGTTGCAGCAAACATACCCTTAAAAAAATTGCGAAATCCGCAATTTAGAGGATTTTTGAAAAATATTGTGAACAAACCATTCCTAATGAATCCACACTTAGAAAGAAGTATGTCCATTAAGTATACGAAACCGTTTTAAAAGAAATTACAGCTTCACTGGGTGATAAAAATTGCTGCATTATTGTTGATGAAAGCACAGATGCTTGTGGTAGATATATCGCACATCTTATAATTAAAGCACTTCAAGAAGATAAGGCAACAAACCCATATTTAATAGCTTCTAAGCAGCTACAACTAATAATGTGTTCGCAACCCGATATATTCAGCAGACCCTATCGCGCTTTTTCTAACCAAATCCAGTCCCAGATGAGATGTTTTTAGTGCTTTTGTCTGATACAGCACCGTATATGGTAAAAGTAGGCCAAAACTTAAGAAGCTTTTACCCCAATATGGTACATGTGACTTGTCTTTAACATGGAATAAACCGAGTCGCAGAAACCGTCCGAACTGAATATAAGTGGGTTTGTCGAAACGTCCGTACGTCCGTAATAGTTGGTTATGATTTTTAAAAAGAAATCATTAATGGTTGGTATGTGAAAGTCCTGGTGCAACACGCGATTCATAGTGTACCTCGGGACATCTGCGATAATTTTCAGCGCCCTATTCTGAACTACCTGGAACTTATTCAGTTGCGCTCTGCTTATGTTGCACCACAAAGGTGCACCATCGGTGAGGACCAGCCTGACCAATTCCTTGTAGAGGTTGACCTTTGTCCTATTTGCAAGTCTACTCCGCCTGTAGAGTAGGGGGTAGATAGAGCCTAACTGTCGCAATGCAAGATTCAATATATTTATTGAATTGAGCCTCCACTTCAGTTTTTGGTCAAGGATAAGTTCCAGGTACACTTCCTGGCACCTGTTTACTTGGACTCTGTTGACTTTGATCCTTGTTTCACGCCGACGGGGCGTACGCGTCTTTTCGAGAAAAATATAGCCTTCGTCTTAGTAAGATTCAGGCGAATCTTCCAAACCGAAAGCCATTTTTCCAGCTCGATTACGTGACGCTGCATCCAGCTGACGACAATGCGCGGTGATTTGGCAGTTGAAGTAATTGCTGTATCGTCAGTGAAAGATAGAGCTGCGTGAATCTATCTCGCGAAATATCATAGGTATAAATGTTATACAACTTCGGAGAAAGAGGTGGGTCTTGCGGCACTTCCGCCCCGATGCGTTTTTTTCTCTGACGAGACCGCAAAGCTTCTATTCTCAAGAAACGAGCCAACTACCTTGACGAGGTAGTTCGGAGCTCCGAGCCTTATCAACTTTAGTAACAGACCGTTTTGCCATATTTTATCAAAAGCTTTACTTACGTCGAAGAGAAGCGATCCCGTGTGCGCTATCCTGTTAAAGCCTTTTCCAGTGTTAGATGCTTAATGCATCGTTTGGCTAACTGTGCAATGTTCTGCCCGAAAACCAAACTGTTCGTTAGGCAAGACGTTCCGTGCAAACACAAAGTCATTTAGACGACTTAAAATGATTTTCTCGGCAATTTTCCCTATGCTGGATAACAGACTAGTCGGTCTGTAAATCGATGGCAAAATACCTAAAAAGTTGTCGAAGAATCAAAAGATGTCAAAGGGATGCCCTTACGCAAAACCCTATTCATGAACCAATGTACTTAACTTTAATGGAGGATCATACTTTCTAATATTATGGTACAAATTCATATTACGCCATTTAAACTCGGCCTTGTCGGCTCATTTATTTCTTTTATCGACAATTACTAAAGTCATTTTTAAATCATAAAATACCTGTGTAGTACTTTAAGAATGGTTTAACCGTGTCATATTTCTATGTAGCGTTTGCGGTGCGTCGGAGTCTCATCGGCATCGTTAAAACGTCAACGTAAATAACGTGCGGCATGTAAATTTTATTTTATAAATATTCTAGCAAATTTACTTGACAGTTACATAACCGAATGGTAAATATTATTCATTAGGCGCAAATTTAGGTATTTCAGGCGCGCTTGAGCATCCGCTTCATCTGGCTTCAAAGGGTCCGGAAATTTATACCTGTTCTGCAGCCCGAGTTAATGTTTAATGTTGGGTTTTGCAGTCGCTTGTGAAAGGATTTGAAGCAGCTGTTTATGCTTATAAAGGGCTGCGTTTATGCCGTTAAGCATACTTACGATGTAGTTAATTGTGCTTTGCACAGCATTTTTTTTTTCCAAACACGCGATGGGTTTATCTTATTTTTGTTTGTGTTTCCAAACAAGACATTATTAATGCTTTTTAGCAATGAATACTAATATTAGTTATAAGAATATGCCCTTAGAAAATAGTAAACAGATGCTGCTCGTGGGTTGGCAGTCAGGGTCAGCAGAAGTGCCGGCGGCATAAAAATAGAGGGGCGGGCGAATATGGCCGCGCCCAAATTTCGTTTTTGTCTTCTAATATTTGCGTTGAACAGATCTATGATCTACTTAATTTCATCTCCATTTTTTTTTTCTACACAAATAGGTAGGTTTGAGAAAATGTAAATCCCATATTCTTTATTCATGATAATGATTAAGGGGCGGAATATATGCAAGTGCATATATATGAATTTTTTGCATATTTTGTCAATTTTATAATAAAATGCATATTTTTCCCAAATTATTATTTTATGAGCATATTTTTATGTTTTCGGCGTTATCAAAAAATTAAAAACGCCCGGTAATGAAAACTCGTAGACTCATAGGTTTAGTGTCCAGTCCGGCACTTGTTTCGGGGATTTTCCAGTCTGAAGATAATTATATAATAATTAATATTAACATTTTGGTTATACACAAGGCATTTATTGAGGGGTTCCGGGGTTTGCAGGTACATTGTTAGGGGTTATTTATTGTCATTTAATAGTGCCTTATTATTACCTGCTCAACAAGCTGTATTAACATTGGGTTGTAATATGTACTTCTGTTTTAGTTTGTCGAAAGATTTCAGTATTTTCAGTGTGAAACTAGTGATTTCAAGTTTGTGTTAAAATGTCTAAAGTGGCGAAAAAGTTTTCCGTAAAGCTTGTGCAAAAATTATTGTTTGTGAAAAGAAGTTTCAAATCGATCAACATTTGAAAACACCGCTGCAAATCAAACTTATAAAAAATGAAATCTGAGCCAGTTCAGCTGAGTGTAAAGAACGCATTTCAAAATGTTGGAAATCTGAAAAGGGAATTTTTCAAGAAGACTTATGCAAGGCTTTGGTCGCAGCAAACATACCCTTAAAAAAATTGCAAAATCTGCAATTTAGAGGATTCTTGCAAAAATATTGTCAACAAACCATTCTTGACGAATCCACGTTTAAAAAAAAGAATGTCTAATCAGTATACGAAACCATTTTAGAAGAAAGTAGAGCTTCACTGGGTGATAAAATTTTTTACATTATTGTTGATGAAAGCACAGATGCTTGTGGCAGATATATCGCACATCTTATGATTGGAGCACTTCAAGAAGATAAAGCAACAAACCCATATTTAATAGCTTCTAAGCAACTAGACAAAACTAATAATGTGAACGTAACTTCATTTAATCAGCAGTCCCTATCGAGCTTACCAAATCCAGTCCCAGATGAGAAGTTTTTAGTGCTTTTGTCTAATGCAGCACCATATATGGTTAAAGTAGGCCAAAACTTAAGAATCTTTTACCCCAATATGGTACATGTGACTTGTCTTTTACATGGAATAAACCGAGTCGCAGAAACCGTCAGAACTGAATATCCTTTAGTAGATAAATTAATTTCAAATGTAAAAAAAGTGTTTCTAATAGCACTTCTAAGAGTGCAGATGTAGAAGGAGAGATTACCAGGAGTTAGTTTACCTCCAGAACCTGTAATTACCCGGTGTGGAACATGGATTAAGGCCGCAATATTGTACGCAGAACATTTCGAAGCCATTAAAGAACTAATTTTGGATTTAGATGACGATTCGCAGTGTGTTGTGCAAAGCAAAGAGTTGCTAAAAAGTGCAAGTGTAGTTAAAGATCTTATTTTTATTAAGGTTAATTTTAGTTTTATACCGGACATGCTATACTCGTTAGAGAGTAGAAATTTAAGTTTAAGATACTCAATTAGTACTGTTGAAACTTTTTCCGCTAAATGTTACAACATTCCCGGTAAAGTAGGAGGTCAGGTAGGGAACAAATTGGATGTAACTGTAAAAAAGAATGAAGGATTTAAATACTTGACTGCAGTAAAAAGCATTTATGAAGGTAAATCATCCAACGAAGTTGTATCTCGGTCTTATACTTTACCATCTAAGTCTCAGTATTGCTCGATTACATCAGTAGACGTTGAAAGAACTTCTCATTGTATAAAAATATTTTTACTGATAGAAGGCAATTCTTTTTAGTTGAAAATTTATATAAACATTTAGTAATAAATGCATTTTATACAACTGCAGGTTAAAAAAATTGTTTACTTTTATTATTCTTTGTTTTGTTTTGCATTTTTTGTAAATAAACATCTTTTTTAGAATCCAGTGTGTTTCTTTACCCTATTTTACTATAATGAATTAAGAATATTGCCTACCAGTATGCATATTTAGTCAAGACAATGCATATAACTGCATATTTTAAAGGCAAACAAGGCATATAATATATGCGCATATTTTGGCTGAATTTAAGTGCATATTATCCGCCCTTTAAGTTAATGATATTATGTACTGTCACATTTTTTTGGTCATGCCCCAATGACGTTTGGAAATCTTCTTTCAGTTATTTTAAGAAGGATATTCATCCGTTCAATTCGCCCGCCTTAACTGCAGCACCGTCGCAAGTGTGAGCAATTAATTTATTCGCTAGATCGAATTATTTTATTTTTCTTGAACAATATTATAAGTATATACGACTTTGTGGATTTTACTTACACCAGTAAACCTCAAAAATCTCCCTATTTAACGCGTACCTTCTAATGATAGATAATTAGTTAATTGGGATTGACACGAAATATATGCTGTTTCATCAATTTCAATACTTACGAATACACAGCTGGCTGTAGGTGTGCTCCTTTGAAATGTCATGCTTTTGAAGGACCCGAAACAGTTCTTTTAAATTATCATAGACAACTTCGCACCGCGAATTTTGGTTTGAAAATAAAAGGTATGACCAGCAAGACAGTTTAATTGTGGTTTCACTCCCCGTAAGCCATGCATGTTTTGATACCAATTTTTTGATAATGGGTTATTACTCCCCTTGCCTCCCGTGTTAATTAAATTCAACATTTTAGGGATCGGACGACCATCGTTTTTTATTTTAATTTACTGATCAAATGAGAGAGACGAAAATCCACATTTTAAACGAAAAATATATTAAACAAGATCACTTTTTACCTGAGTTTTAACTTGGTTTTCCATGTCTTTGCGTGCATTACCCTCAATTTTTCGGAATGTCCAAATCGGATATTTTATTTAAATTTTAAAACACTTACCGAGGCCCGAATCTTAAAAAAGAAACAAGCCGAAAGATTTGTTTTTCAACACTCTGCGGTATTTTACACTAATTCATTCCATTTCTTTCAAAAATAATCACAAAAACTTCAAAAATAACAGATCGATAATACAAAATCGTTGCTGCCGATAATAAGTAGTAGACATAGCCATAACCTCACTTTATTGTTGTTCGATAATAGATATACAGTGTGTCCTGTTCACGAACAAAAGAAAATACATTGGTTGATGGTTTGGACATCTTCTTCCAGGAAACCTTAATTCATACTCTCGAGAAGCGGCTCGCCCGTTACCATCGCAAAATCCATATACAAATATTATATCAGCCTATTCTTGGTTTGAAAATTGATGGGGCATTTTAAACGAGAAGTAAATGTTTAACAAAAATATCCTCGTAATGCCCAAACATCTGACAGGTTACAACTGACAATGACTTATTATGTTTTGTTGCCCCCAATATTTCGTTGTTCTGAGGTGCCGAGCCATGGAGTCAAATTGAATTGACTATTTCCCTCATATACTGTAACTACAATGCGCTTTTCACTTGATTTTCGGTGAAAATCAGCCCTCGATCGCGATTGAGCTGATAATTCACCTCACTTTTATTGAACCAATCAAAACGCTCATTTTCATAGCAACCACCTTGGTAACGGTCGTCTTACCCGATAAGACTACCGCTAGCTCGAAAAGACGCTTTCGAAAAGACGCTTGTAGCTTTTTTACTTAAATAAAAAATTAGTAACACCTCTAACTTGTATATTTACCTTTATCAGACGGCCTTCATTTTTATGTTCAGTAAATTATCCAATAAAATACACCTCTAGAGGCGGTTTCTTATCTTCATACCTTCGTTTTTCACTCGAAACTCGATTTTCCAAGAAAATTTTCACTCAATGTAATTTTTACTTATAATCAAAGATAAGACCCTCGAGCTAAAGCTCTCGGGATCATATCAGATTATAAGTAAAAATTACATTTCGTAAAAATTTGTCAGAAAATCGATTTCTTGTTAAAAACATCGGTATTACCGATAAGACGCCTCCTCTATCGGTATATTACTGTTGAAAATTGCACTCTTCTGGTTTTTCATTGTTGGTTACCTACAAGAATAACCGTCACTGTCACAACAAGTTGAAATTTCTGCTTTGACAATTTCGCGTCAATTTATCAAAATGATTCGTTTTTAGTTTTTCATTCAGGAAATAGTCTAAAATAGTTATTTACGATATAAGTGTTGTAAAGATTCATATTACAACACGAGATGTTAAAGTTGTTAAACGAGGCGTCAGCCGAGTTTAATCAAACATCGGTCGGGCACTTTTTGGTAAATAACAATAAAAATGCATTCAAGCTGTTTCTAGGGCAACAAACCTTCATGCATGATTTTCAGCAATTTTACATGCACTTAACATATTACTATTGAAAATTTCCAAATTTTAACACGCCGCTATTTTATTACTTTGGTTTATTTCTTATTATTGGTATTATTGTCGTTATAAAAACAGTTATTATTTTGTAT
The DNA here is from genome assembly GCA_963920685.1 of Polydrusus tereticollis. NCBI lineage: Eukaryota > Metazoa > Arthropoda > Insecta > Coleoptera > Curculionidae > Polydrusus > Polydrusus tereticollis. The sequence continues at coordinate 129,626,278 of OY987326.1, forward strand.
GTGTTTCAACATCTAAAGAAGAGCAATTTATTATGGCTGAGCGGCGAGTGCGGGGATTTTGATAAGTATGTCATTAGAATTAGTTTTTTATGTGTTTTTCAAATAAAAAATAAAATTGACAAGAATATGATATACAGGGTGTTGAATTTAAAAAAAATGAAATCAGTCTTGTTTTTAAAGTCCGGACCTGAATTTCAAAAAATTTTCATACGGCATTTTGAAGCGATAGCTACTCAAAATATTTCCACCAAATATGAACATTTTATACCGGGTGCTAAAAGAATTATGGCAAAAACAAAAATGAGTCAAACCTTATAAAACACTCTGTATCTAAGTAACGAGGAAAGATGGACCCACTAAAGATAGATTATTTAGAACCCCCAAGATGTCCACTATCTCCTGGTGATGTATGTACATTTAGATCCGAGTCACCCTGTATATTTGGTTGCCTATCTTCAAGCCATACTGATATTCTTACAACAGGGTAGGCATGTCGACCCCAGCCCGGGTTACTTGAAAAGTAAAACAATTTATTTTACGGCGGCTGTAGTTTGCCAGTATGAGCTCCGAGGTTACAAGGGCGATTTAAACAGTGGGGTGGTTATTCCCTGGCAATTTGAGAATGCAAATTGGCGTAGATAAATAATATAACATACAGTCTGTTGTCTGTTGTCTGCTTGATACTGAGTCGATAAGGTAGGGCTGTGTACACTTTTTGAAATAACAATGATTTTGTGTATTAAGTGTATAATCTTTAAAAATTAATAAATAGCAAAGCGCTTTCGGCCATAGGCTATCTTCAGTACTTCCCAAGTACTGAAAATCCAATTTATAGAAATATTTATTTGAAAATGTCGTTTTTTGGATCTTAATTATAAAGTTGTGTGAACACAGTTGCCTACTTTTGCTAAAAAGTTGTTCTGAGAAATATTATAAAATCATCAACACCACAATTTTTACATTGTAGTGTTGATGAGCCACTTAATAAAAAAGATATTTTATCAATGAAGGGTTTCTGTTTCCTAGCAAAGTGAGTAAAAACCAAAATACATTTTTATACTATTTCTCAGAACAACTTTACAACAAAATATAGGCAACATTTAACTGTTGTCACCCAACTTTATAATTAATTTTCGAAAAACGACGTTTTCAAATAAATATTTCTACAAATTGGATTTTCCTCGCTTTTAAGGAAGCACTGAAGATGGCCTATGGCCGAAAGCGCTCTGTTATTTATTAATTTTTAAAGATTATACACTTAATACACAAAACGATTGTTGTTCCCTCTGATACTGAGTCGGCACTGCCGACCCTGCCGCCACTAAAAAGTCGCCACTGATAATAAATACATGCTATGTACAGGGTGGTCTAGGTAAGATGACCCCGTACCTGTTCTCGGAAACTGTAAAAGTTATAAAAAAGAGAAATTTATATTTTATTATATTTTTATGTATACAGGGTAAGTCCTTTGGACAGAAAAGCAAGATAGGTACATGTAAGCCGTTTTGCTTTAAGACATACCTATAGAAAACTTGAAGCTGTCAAAATTCAAAAATGTCATTTTTCAAAAGTCGATATCTCGGAAACTATTAGGTTAAGACTTATAATGTACTTAAAATATTGTTATGTATGTTTCTATTTAAAGTACAAAAGTTGGTATCAACTTTAGCCGAACGACTTTCCCTGTATACATAAAAATATAATAAAATAAAAATCTCTTTAAAATCAAATAATTTTTCTTGCAACCTTTTTTTTATAACTCCTACACCGAGAAAAGGTACTTTCTCATCTTACGCGGACCACCCTGTACCGCTTTGAGTGGAATCAAGCAGGTATATTAGTTTCGCATTTGCAATGAAAAATATTACTGTCCTCTTTAATAAAATTTGATCAGATTTGTTCAGGCTTTTTGTAATATCACGGCATTTTTAAAACACATTTTTATTATAGCATTTTTAATTCATATCAGGCATAAGTTATATATTTTTTTTTTAATTTTAATAAAACCTTCCTATGTGGCGCAACATTTTTACTGGGAAAATACGTTACAGAATATAAAAAAATTACAACAATTAAAACTGGACGTATAAATTTTTTGAACTATAGTAAAAAGTTGGTATATCGTCCCGTAACAAATATACAGACAAAAGTTTCGTCGTGTTTTCAATTTTTTTATATTTATAGTTTCGAGTTGTCGCCCGCAAGCATGAGACAAAGTGCTCCCACATCGGTCGTTCTGCCCCTTTTTATTATACTTCTGTGAGAGTACTTTAAATTAGGTCCTTCATCCTAGATAAACTTGGATTAGTTCATGTTACTTCATAAAGGATAAAAAGTTAAACGAGATATGACGTTACTAACTCCGTTGTTAATAGGGTTTTTCTTAATAATTAAAGTTTTGCAGAGTTTTGTATTAGGTACAAAGAGAGAACAACTTTTAGCGCCTATAAAAATGATGGGATTTCAATCTGTCTTATTAGGTCAGACAATTAAATATCGGGGAAGAGCTATATCTTTTTAGCAAGTATACTTTTTAAATTTAATGGAGTAAATAAACTACTCAAAAATAAATAGAGAACTAACATTTTTTTTGCATCTTTTCAGGATAAATATACAGAGTGTTTCTTAATAACATGCTTATATTTAAGGAGTTTATCCTTGGGTCCATTCTGAGAAAAAAATTTAATATGAACATATGTCCTAACGGTCTTAACTGTTGAACTACAGGGTGCTAAAGTTATAATACAAAAACCTTTTATTTATGATAACTTTCGTATTACCCTATATATTTTTGTGAAACGTTGTTCACATCTTGTATGCATCAAAAGGCATTTTCTGCTGTACAGCATGATTTCTTATTTTTGCCAGTGGCGTTCGTGCGGGATTTGCACTGACTTATTTTAAAGAGAAAAGTGATACGCCACTGCTTTTTTTTAAAGTAAAAATTATTTTTTGATATTCTCATTCCCGTTTGAGCAAATCTGGTCTCTTTACTTTGTTTCGCTTGACGTATGGTTTTCGCATAAAAGAATAAAATTCATTCATTTGCATCTCGCTAGACCACTTACGAGAGAAAACAATTTATGTTACTTTAAACAATAATTAATTTAAGAGAATCATTTTTAAACGGTAAAATTATGAAATTATAGTAATCTAAATACATTTTGGAATGCTAACACAAAATAACACTGAACGCACAAAGAAGTAAATTAAATCAGATGTTGAAAATGTCCACCTCCTGCAAATATGCATGTCTTTGCTCTTTTTCTCAAGGACTCACGTACTGTTTGGAAAATGCCGGGACTGTTTCTAATAGTTTCGTGAGAAACTATGATACGATTTCTTAACTGCTGTTCAGTATGAATTAGTGTGCTGTAAACCAATGTTTTGAGTGACCCCAGAGGAAGGAATCTAAACTATAGAGGTCCGGGGACTTAGGCGGCCATGCCTGTGGTCCTCCGCGACCTATCCAGCGATTATTGTAATTTTGGTTTAAACGTTCGCGCGCCACAGCACTGAAGTACGCTGGCGCCCCGTCATGCGTAAACCACCGTCGATTTCTTACTAAAATGGGAACATCTTCAATCAAGGCTGGCAACTCTTCTTCAAGAAACTGCCGGTAATTATGCCCATTCAACCTATTATGAAGAATATAGGGTCCAATTAAATAATTACCGCATATTCCAGCCCACACGTTAACGAAAAACTGCCCCTGGTGACGGGATTCCAAAATTGCATGTGGGTTTTCTTCAGCCCAAATATGATTATTGTGAACGTCTTGGATGGCGTTTCTAGAAAAATTGGCTTTATCGGTGAATAAGATTTTAGTATAAAATAATGGATTTTCAATTACTTTTTGAAAAAACCATTGGCAAAATTTATCTGTAATGGAAAGTCGCGTGGGAGTACAGCCTGAACACGTTGGATAGGGTAGGGATATAGTAAAAAGTCATGGAGAACTTTCCAAACAAGAATATGTGAGATATTCAAATTGTTTTCAATTTTTCTTGTACTTAATTCGGGGTCTTCCTCGACTCAATTTAAAATCGCTACCTTAATTTCTGGTGTTCTTAGAGTACGTCGTACTCCTTTTAGATTATTGTCTGGTTCAAAACTTCCCTTTTCGCACAACCTTCTATGAATGCTTGAAAATGTTTGTGCATCCGGAATATTTCTATTTGGAAAGCGTTTTTCGTACAACCGACGGACTTCCAGTGCGTTACCATCAGTAAGCCCGTACATGTAATGCATATCTGCAAACTCAGAATTCGTGGGCCATGTTTTTTTAATAATATTATTAATTTTAATGACTTACATACATAACAACTAGACTAGGTAGACAACTGTCAAAGCTGTTTATGTTTACAAAACAAAATCTGCTTCTTACCTACTAGATACGTTGATAATACCCAATTTCATAACAACGTGCAAATGAATGAATTTAATTTTTTTATGCGAAAACCATACGTCAAACGAAACAAAATGAAAAGACCAGATTTGCTCAGAAGTGAATGAGGATTTCAAAAATGATTTTTACTTTAAGAAAAAGAAGTGGCCCTATCACTTTTCTCCTTAAAATGATTCAGTGCAAATCCCGCACGAACGCCACTGACAAGAATAAAAAATCATGTTGTACAGCAGAAAATCCTTTTGATGCATAGAAGATGCGTATCATGTTTCACAAAAATATATAGGGCCATACCAAAGTTATCATAAAAAGAAATTAACAACTGGTACGTCTAAATGCACTCAGATAAAACAAGTCACATCACAGGCTTACTAACAGGCCAGTGTCCCTTGAGAAAACAGCTAGACCCACAGAATGCAGACTATTTGGTGAAGAGGAGGAAATCGCCATTCACATCATTTAAAACTCCGATGCGTTGACTCGCAGGAGACTGAACATATTTGGAGCAATTTAACATGGGGCTACTTTCCCACATGAGAATCTTGGAAGAAAGCTTCTAGATCTAACCAAAGGAACCGGACTTTTCTAACAAGACAGGGGAGCACAATATGCCGTAATGCTGCAGTGTAAGCAAGGTCAGGTTAACCTGACCATCCCCTTTAACCAACCAACCATGCCTCAGAGGTGGCATGAAGTAATCCAAAGTCGCGGTCACCCCACTAGATATTAGTTCTTTCCTATCAACCACTACCAATTATTTGCACTGTCGTATTTAAATGTTTAAATAAAGTTATCATCATTATCAGTAAATGAATTCAATCAACCTTTTCACCGGTGGCGCGGCGCCTCTAGTGTAAACCAGCGTTTATCATTTCCCAAGTATTGTCTTCTTGTAAACAGAGACACATGAATCAGTCACTCACAAAAGATCTTATTCAACTATGAAATTGTATGGTTTACTTTAAAAATTAATAACTTACTGACTTTGCGAAATAAATCGATGATTTCAAAAACGTTTCGGCACAGCAGAAATTTTTGAAATTTGCTACACATTTTAAAGCGGGATAATACAGAAACGTAGCCCTTTCTAATAATAATTTAGGATCAAATCAAAGTCGACAAAATTCTGTTTCCAACCCTGGACGAGTTCCCTATTCATTTTTGAGAACTTTATATAAATAGATGTTTATTTTGATATTTAATTATAATGAGAGATACTTTCCCTGTTTCAGAAATACAGTCAGCGGCAAATAAAGATAGAGATAAGTGGAGTAAAACCCAATTCTAAAAATATTTTTTAAATTAAATTTTATTTATATACTTGTTCAGTAATTTTCGCATTTTTATTCCTTTTTGAACGTCATGTAAAGTATTTGGACCTTTTCATTATGGCTAAGGAAGTATTCATGAATCTTTAGAGGTGCCTATATATTTTCTGACCTCTCTTTCTTACTATTTTCTGGTAGTATCGATCCCATTTATTTCTTTGGAAGTCGTTCGTCTGTTATTTTTTGGATATGTCCGAACCATGTTAGTTCCTTTTTTCTATGGTTTTGATTATCGTCTCGTATACTTTCATTTGTTTTCCGTTCCGTACGTTCTTTTACTCACCATGTTTCAGATTCGTACTATCGGGTACTCTTAATCATCGTATTGTAGCTCAAGAGTTTTCTACTTTTTTCTATTATCATGTTTTATGAAATTCCAATGAGACATTTAATTATTTTTCGTGCTCTACTATGCATGATAGTTCTACATCATCTGTTCCGTCCTTGAAATGATTCCTAGGTATTTCACGTGGCGTCGCCATTATCTAATTGTAAATGTGTGAATTCTTCTCTGATACATAAGTATTGAGTCTTTTTATATTTATCTGTAGCAGAACCATATCGTATGATTTGTCTAGGAAAATATGTAGGTGTTTACCCATGGCCAACCTACTGGAATTGCGTCATTACCTGGAAGGGGTTTATTTTACCGTGAGAACTGATCATCACTCATTGCTGTGGATACATCGATTAAAAGACCCACAAGGGAGATTAGGACGATGGGTACTTCGTCTTCAACCGTACGATTTTACTTTAATTCATCGACCTGGAAAAGACCACGTAGTTCCAGATTTTCTCTGGAGATCAGTTCCTGTTGACGCTATAGATGCCGAAGTCAAAGAAGACTCATTCTCATCCACCACCGACAAATGGTATAAAAATATGTTCTGTAGACTCGAAGAGCATCCTCACAAATTTCCCACTTGGCGTGTAGAAAACAAAATGTCGTACAAATGTGTGAAATCCAGCCCTTCCGAATTTGCAATTCCATCCAGCTGCTGGAAACTTGTCGTTCCTAAAGATAAGAGGCGCGAAGTACTTTTCCGTTGCCATGATATACCAGCTGTAGGTCATGTAGGTATATTTAAAACTTATTGGAAAGTAGGAATCTAAAGGTTAGATGCTTTCCTTCGCCGTAAGTAAGGAAAGCGTTTAACCTTTAGATTTCTAATTGTTGGTACTCGGTCCGTATACCGAATGGGCTTTTAATGCTGCGCTCCTGGCGGCGACTCCTGTGAGAATACCGGATCGCCGGGTTTTTGCAGGAGTTTGCTTCTACGTTTCCGACTGATTCTTGTTAGACGGGCCAGGTCATGTATTTGATTGCCACGAGATGTCGCTTAAAGGCTACATCTGCCGTTATTTATCCATCTTTCAGGGTCAAGTAGACTCTTTAGTGTTGCTTTCTTTCGTCGGATTCAATAGCTCCACTGACGAGCTGTTATACAGCGAAACGCGTCTGGGAATGAATCCGGCGAAGGAAAGCATCTAACCTTTAGATTTCTAATTGTTGTTACTCGGTCCGTATACCGAATTGGCTTTTAATGCTGCGCTCCTGGCGGCGACTCCTGTGAGAATACCGGATCGCCGGGTTTTTGCAGGAGTTTGCTTCTACGTTTCCGACTGATTCTTGTTAGACGGGCCAGGTCATGTATTTGATTGCCACGAGATGTTGCTTAAAGACTACATCTGCCGTTATTTATTGGAAAGTATGTCAACGTTACTATTGGCCTAAAATGAAGAGCGACGTAACCAGATACATGAAAGAATGTAAGATTTCTGCTTAGAACAAGGTGGAACAAAGAGCACCGGCAGGTCTAATGGGTGACCGAACAAACATTAATCAACCTTGGCAATGTATCAGCTTGGATTTTCTTGTCCCATTTCCTCGCTCAAGATCAGGAAATCAGTATGTTCTGGTGGTTAATGATTATTTCACCAAGTTCACCATCATGTTCCCATCTCGTTCTGCAACAGCCAAATCACTTACTAAGCAAGTCGAAGAAGGTATTTTCCTGATGTTTGGATCTCTGCGGTTTTTAATGTGCGATCAAGGAGCTTACATGGAATCTGAAGACTTCCAAGGACTTTGTCAGCGTTACAAAAACGAAATTTTCTATATAGCTTCTTACCACCCTCAGGCTGATCACACTGAACGTTCAAACAGAGTGGTAAAAACTATGATTCGTTCCTACATTCAGAACAGCAATCACCGTACATGGGACGAAAATTTAGCCGCTATTGGCTGTGCTATGAGAACTTCACGACACAAAACAACTGGATTTAGTCCTCATTATTTAAATTTTGGAAGAGAGCATACACTTTATGGACAGGACTTCGTCAAAGATATTAATAAAATTGATTTGGATCCTCAAGACTATGTCAAAAAGAGACAAGCCGCCTTTTTAAAACCCTATATCGGAGTTCAGGAAAAGATCAAGGCTTCTCGCCTAAAGGTGCCCGCTCACCTGGGCGAAGCGGCGCGTCGCGTCGCGAAGCGTATTTTTTCCGCAGGAGAAAGTTACATGTAAGTAAATGTATACTCGCTCACTTGCGAGGCGCGAAGCGTCAGTCGACGCTCGAGAAGTCTTGAGGTCGATTCCCATTAGAGCAGCATCGAGCGGCGCGGTGCGGCGCGGCGCGAAGCTGGGCGTAGCAGCATTTTGTACGGGGTATTCTCACCTAAGCAGCATTTGGTAGCAAAGCAGCGAAAATCTGTTTGTTTGTGAGTTTAGTGACAATGTATTCGTACACGCCCGAGAAGGATTCTACATCATCATCGTCATCATCATCAGATGATTTTGTGCTTGTAGCTGCAATATGTCATGAACATGAAGAATATTGGGTTCATGACATATTTCGTGCAAGGCTAGAAGACGGTGAATTTCATACACTCTTTAAGCGACTTCAGCTGGATGAACGTAAATTTTATAAATATTATAGAATGTCTTCAGGAAAATTTAATCAATTGTATGAGCGCGCCGCCGCCTTGCTACGCTTCTCGATTCTTACTTGTCCGTCAAGAGGCAGAAGCGCGCTTTTCAAAGCAGCAATGCCGCGAGTCAATGCTTCCCGATGCGTTAAAAATTTGCCGCGCTGTACCGCGACGCTCGGCTCTGCACCGCTCTGCCTAGGTGTGGACGGGACCACTTAGTTACATGAAAACAATTGAGAGCAGCATTTTGCCGTGCTGCGCTGCGCCGCCCCGCGCCGCTCGATGCTGCTCTAATGAGAATCGGCCTTTGAGAGCAACCAGGCGAAGTTCTACGCGACGCGACGCGACGCTTCGCGCCGCGCCGCGCTAATGAGCGGTGCGAAGAGAAGAGAAGATCCGACATATTTGTTATTCGTTGTCGATCCTAACCAAATCCTAACCCAACTGTACGGTGTGCTTGTTTACTATTGAGGTGCAATCCGACTCTTCGCTACGCTTCTCGTCGCCTAAGTGCGCGGACAATAGGTACCTAAGCGACGCTTTTCTTCGCGACGCGACGCTTCGCCCAAGTGAGCGGGCATCTTCATCAGCCAACGACGTTACAATTTACGTAGGCGACCCCTCGAATATACACCTGGACAGAGAGTTTGACGTAAAAACAAAAGTCTCTCGGATGCCACGAAATACTACAGTATCAAATTAGCACCAACATATTTAGGCCCTTTTATTATTAAAAGAAAGGCTGGTACTTGCATATATGAGCTTCAAAAACAGACCGGTCAAAATAAAGGTGTTTGGCATGTGCAGGACCTCAAGTTGTATAATCCGTCGATTGTAAGTGAGAGTTCGGACAATAAATAAATTGAATTAGCTACCTTTACTTATCTTTTATTTTATTTCATTACTTTAAACTTTCTTAATTCTTTTTGTGTGTGAGTAGCGAATAAAGGTTCGCTTCTTTCTTTTTTTTTTTGATGTTCTAAATATTTTAACATCACCTCCAGCGGATGTGGAGTTCTAATGAAGTTCGGTTGTTGTCGCGGCGCGAAACTTGACAGGCGAATGTAGTTGGTTAGGAATACTCCGCACGGCGCCGGCGTACCCGTAATAGTAGAAATCATAGACATCGTAACTATTAGACCGAACAATAACAAATAAAATTGATGTAATCATTGTATTCCAGTGTAAAGTAAATCAAGATACAAGCTGCTCCCCTCCACTTGGTTTGCCAGACTTAGGCCACAGAAAACGTAGTTTTCTGAAAAGTAATAACTTCTATGATTAACTAGATTAACATAATGTGGAAAATATATAACATTACCTAAAACCTTGTAAAAAATCTGTAGCATGGCAACGCAGCAATAACGGATCCGCCCAGATTTCATCATTTTCGTGGCCATCCGCATCGACTCGAGAATACTCGGCATATCGGATGTTGTTTTCCTGGAGTTCTGTCGCATGCATATGTAAAGACAGCGTAATCCCCACTCCCGGCCCCACCTAGCTCCTCACAGCATCTCGCCACCAAACGATTTTGGCATCACAATTTTATAGCATTTATGAATTGCGTGTCGGATCTATAGTTACGATACCTATGGTAGAAATCAAATTAAGAGTACGGAGACAGACCAATCGCCTTCAGCTGGTCTGTGTCGTTGGTAGTGAATCAGGCCCTCAGCGGTTTACTACATTGGGTATCTGAGAAAGTAACCTTTAGTTGGCTTATCATTTTACTTGTAAATGTTGTGGCAAACCTGTTGTATGTATGATTCTTAGTCTTCAGCGTCTTCAGAGTATTATTAGCTTTTCCGTATATTTTTAGTACAGTAGTTTTCTTGCTTGCTGATTATCTCTTTAGGCTGTTACTCCAGCCTTTAACAGTTTAAAGTCAATCCGATTAGTAGTTTTCGAAATATATCAAATAAAATGCTCGCGAGGGGGATCATCATTAAGTCCCACAATTCGTCCGGTGTGCAACGGTCTTTCTATGCATATTCCAGGGAGATGCGCTTACTGTTTCTTTGTTCAGTTACAGCAGAAGCTTATTATTTTTACTTTAATAGGATATTTATAACAAGTAGGAAATGCCATTTCATACGCGTTTTAGACTATACTTTCTCTAACACTATTTTCGAAAAAAGAAAAAGAAATTATTAAAAATTATTTCTTCTCTCCTGTCGATGTCAACTCCGTTGTCCAGCAACGGAGAAAGGACGATGTGCTTGGCCACCTGTCTTCTTAGTCGTAATAAACGGCAGCGAGCGCGACCCAACTTACTATAGAACATCTTGAGTGTCACGCGCGAACGTGTGTTTTTCAGATCGCTTTCGAATATTTTAAAATTAGTAAGGTATTTTTTAAGATGTAAATAGTTAAAAATTCACCAACATGAGTGATGATAGTGGAGGGATAAGAGAAAGTGAAAGATAAATGAACCCACGCAATAGAAATATAAAAACACGAAGTTATTCAGTAGCATCAACTAATCCTACCGGGTTCGAAAACATTAGTAGAATTGACCCGGCAAAAAATGTATTAAAAACATACTCTGATAAGAGTTAAAGTGAAATGGAAATAAATAATAATAATATTAATAATAATAGGCCGAGTGGACCAAATAATATGAATTATTTTAATGAGAATGAAAATCTGGAAAATGTTTTTCTGTCGAAAACACCTTTAGCAAGAACGCCTCCCACTAAAATAATTAGTTCTGATAACTTCGTGTCACAAAAAAGGCAAAGATCAGGATCAAGCCCGGCGAACTTAGATGATAAACAAAAGATACGAAAATAAATGGATAAAAATGTCAATGTGGAAGAAAACAAACTTCAAAGCCCCAGGGAAGCAAATGAAAATGGCACTGGACTAGAAATACAAAAAATACTGAATTCATTAGCAACTATGCATGAACTCACAGAAAAAGATAGAGTTGATAATAGAGACCTTATAGCTATGCGGAATGCAACGTTTAAAATTCACACAATGGTAACAGGCTTAGCATATAAGGTAGGACAACTAGAAAAAGAAAATTATATACTTTTGCAGAAGATTAACAGGGACAAAGAGACACATATTAATGCCACATTATTTCCACAATTACAAACAGTAACAACACTCGTGAACAGCAACGCTCATCTTGAAATCAGTCAGTTAACAGATTCCAAAACAGTAACAAAAATACAGTACTATTGCCAAAGTAAATCAAAACAAAATCAACATGGGTAACCCCTCCGCAACGGAAAAAATACGAAACCCTCTTGAAATTAAAAGAGCAAGATGATGCAAAAATAGTGCTAAAAGAAATGAAACAGAAGCTTAACAAGATTGGTAACTTCAACGAAAGTTTTAAAAACATAAGACAATTAAAAAGTGGTGCGGTAATAGCAGAATGTCATAGCGAAAGTCAACAAATAAATTTACCGAATGCCTTAAAAAAGCATAGTGAATTTCAGATTAAAAAAGTAGAGAACACTGATCCTATGCTGTTGCTAACAGGGATAGAAAAAAGTTACACTCCAGAAACCTTTATAAAAGAGTTCATCATAGACAATCACCAAATAAAAGCAGTTTTTGGATAAGATGTTGGAAGTAAAATAAAGTATATAGTCAAAAAAGAATGTAGAAACAAAAATAGAGAAAACTGGGTACTACAAACAAATCCAGGAATTTTCAAATGGATCATCAAAAACGAAAACCTAATTTTTGACCTGGCAAGATTTTACGTGAGAGAATACACTAACGTGATCATGTGCTTTAATTGTTGTTTGTTTGGGCATGTAGCGAAACACTGCAGGAATGAAGTATGCTGTCATAAATGCATCATGTACTCAAGATACCATGGAATTGCCCAAACTGCAAACGCCAAAATTTGAGAGACAGGATACATACAGCGAGAGATCCAAAGTGTCCAGCTTACTTACAAAAACTACATAAGCTTAAACAGCAGACAAATTATGAAAGTGACAGCAATCATTTTTTTATAGAAAAACTAGGAATATCGAATAAGACAACTGAATTCAAATGTTCCTTAACAGAGTCTTCTACACATAATAATAAAAAACAAGAAATCCAACAAGGATTCCGTATTATACATCAAAATTACAGTCCATAGGTAACTGTATAAACAGGTTAAATCACATGCTACAGGAACACTCTGAATATTTTAATGAATGTTTTCCAAAAAAATTAGTAAGAAAAAAAAGCGACAAAAACTATCTATACAAAAATGTGGATCATATTAGGAAAATAAAAAATAGACTTGATATTCTCTTACTCTTGAAAAACTGGAACACATATTATAAAGAAACATATACCGGGTGTTGCATCGTCGAGCGGGACATAGGAAATCATAGTAATTTTAAATGGGGTCAATTATTGGCTTCCCTAATTATTTTAGAGAAAAATTCTATTTAGGTTTATTAAAGAGCACTAAAACCCACATTCAAAAGAATAAATTTAGATATTTTTGATGAGCCCGTTTACGGGTTATCGCCGATTTCTTTTTAACTATTTCTCCTTTTTATGGCCCCGTATTTGCGGGCACCAGTCAAGGTAAAAGATGACTGTCAAATAAAGTTGTCATTTTGAGGAATATTTGAACATCTTCTTAAATCCTAAAGTTCTAACAATTTAATAGTACCTACCTATTAATTAGTAAAATATTGAAACATGTAAAATGTCATAATTAACCTTGTAATTGGATACTTTATTTTAGTTTTATTCAGATTAATTTGTACTCATAAATACACCTTTAATATTTTCGATGTACGAGTTTTAATAACAATAAAGCACACATTTCAAAATGACAACTTTATTTGATCTTTTACCTTGACTGGTGCCCGCAAATACGGGGCCATAAAAAGGAGAAATAGTTAAAAAGAAATCGGCGATAACCCGTAAACAGGCTCATCAAAAATATCTAAAGTTATTCTTTTGAATGTGGGTTTTAGTGCTCTTTAATAAACCTAAATAGAATTTTTCTCTAAAATAATTAGGGAAGCCAATAATTGACCCCATTTAAAATTACATGGGATTTCCTATGTCCCGCTCGACGATGCAACACCCGGTATAGCAATTGAGAAAGAATATGATAGTGAGTTAATTAAATGTAGATCTAAAAATTATACGAACAGGATAAGAAATTCGGATAATAAAAATAAATGTATGTTGGCTATTTACGATTTCATTGGGGAAATCAAAAACAAATAACGCAATGGTTTCTGGAGATACTGAGAACATATCAAATAATTATGTATTATTAAATGTTGTTCTAAATCTTGCAACGCGTCTTTCGCCGTTATTAAAAATACAAAATATTTTTTTTTTTTTAATTGGAAAATTTATTTAAATTAAATTAAAAGAAATTTAAGTGAAGCCAAAACCACGAAGCCAAGCTGAGGTGAGAGGCTGAGGGACCGCGTGCAAATGCCCTAGCTCTATTGCCAGAGAGTAAGGGGGAGGGGGGGTTTAAAATAGGGCGCCACCGTTTTGCAGCCAGGTCAAAACGGAAACCTTCAATATCGTGCTGGGGCCTCACTCTCAGCTGGACTTCACAACTTAGGTAGAAAAAAAAAGGAAAAGAAAACCACAGGGGGAGCTGTATAAATAAAACCATAAAGAATTAAAATTAATACTATTGCTGGCTTTATTCAATAATAAAAAAAATATATGGGGGTTAGTACTTATTAAAAAAAAAAACCTGTTAAGCAGTACACTACTGCTGATCGTGGGCTTCTTCCAAAGGGGAAGGAAGACGATGGTGCGTCGAGGGACGTCAACAAGACGTCAGACAGACGAGGGGAAGTCAGATAAGCAAAGAAAAACAGAAAAAGAGAAGAATGGAGAAGAAGATGGAGAAGATCCTATTAAAAAAAGAAAAGCATTAGCTGAGAGCTTATTAATAAAACTGACCTAGTTCCTTTTCCCTTCGTACAATAAATTTATAATAAAGTAATAAAATTAAAATGGCAAAACCAACTAAGTGAAAATAAACAGAAGGGAAAAGGAACTATATAAAAAAATTAAAGCAACTATAAAAATGTTAAATTATAAGCAAGAATTGAGTCAAGTTTCGGTTTGAAATTAAAAAAAAATAAATTTATAAAATTATATTCAGGGACGTTAGTATAGTTATCAAATATTTTAATTAAGCTTGAAGAGCCAAAAACTTAAAATAAAATTAATTTATCAAGCCAGCACGTACGCCTATGTACTAAGGTTACATCATAAAATAAAAAAAAAACAATTATGTACACACATAAGGGAAATATACAACTATATAAAATTTAGCATAAGTAATGTCAACATGTTAGTTATCAAACAGCAAACCAATCAATAATTTATTTAAGCTAGGACATAATAAAAAAATAATTACATAATCAGGATATGCCGCTATTAAAAAGAGAGCTCATCAGACTCTAGTGTTACTATTTAAAATAAACAATACAAACTAAAAATGTCCATTCAAGAACCATCTTGACAAATTGGTGGATTTATAATAATTTTAATCAAATAAGGCTCAATTACACAAGATAAAAGAAATGATTAACACTAAATATCTGAAACTACATCATCTCAAATTTGATCAAATAATTTATTTTATTTTTGTAGTTGTTAAAATGATTTAAATTGTAATCTGTAACAGCTCGTAAGTTACTTTATTAAGGTGGATATAGCAATTTTTTGACAATCAATTATTATATTTGGTTTGATTTTAAAACACTTAAAATATTTATATTTAGGGCACACCCTGTATGGCAAGAATTAAGATACCATGTAACACTGGCCTTCAAGCAAACTTGTGCTATATAAAACAGATATGTAAACAACGAGGCAAATTGGACCCCTTTATAAAAGGATTAACAAAACACAAAAAAACCACTGGTGTTGTAATAAGATAGTTAATTAAAAATTAATTATATGTTGTAATAAGATAGTTAATTAAAAATTAATTACTTTTCATTAGACTTCAAAAATAATTACATACAAATTGCCAGTACACCAGCAACTGAAAGAAAATATGAATCTCTATTTAAATACATGTCTCGATAGTACACATTACATGAATAAAATGAAGTCGAACTACTCTAGGTGTCCAATTGCCTTATAAAAAAAAATTAAAAGGTATCAAGAAATATTTACTCAGCTAACGAAGCCAATTATACTCGGTCATAAGTACAAAAGGCACATTTATCTGAACAAAGCATGTGGTGTTAAAATATGGCGATTTGGAAGCAATTTACAGGGAAAAATAGGAAAGAAAAATGGATTATGCTTACCTAACGGGAGCTGTAGGGTCTACAAAATTGAAATAGGGGGTCTCAACAGTGATGGATGCTCTAGATGCTCGTCCCCTTACGGTCCTGGTAACCCGACTTAACTAAAAGAGAGCCCCAGAAGGTGTTTTAGGAGAACAGTTGAAAAATTGACAAAGAAACGGCATGGTATATAAAAAAAGAACTCACCTTCGACAGCGAACAACTAGCGACCAAAAAATCCCACAATGTGGCTTTTTGCAGCCACGCAAATCAAAAATCATCCAAGCAAACTAAAGGGGCACAGAAAATAACGCTTCCAGATCCAAAATCCTGGAAAGATGGCTTCAATAGCCCTGG
Organism: Polydrusus tereticollis; assembly: GCA_963920685.1. Classification (NCBI taxonomy): domain Eukaryota; kingdom Metazoa; phylum Arthropoda; class Insecta; order Coleoptera; family Curculionidae; genus Polydrusus; species Polydrusus tereticollis. The sequence goes on from OY987326.1 coordinate 129,642,565, forward strand.
ATCCAGAAACGCTTGTTGCCTCGTCGATCGCTGGAAGTTAAGTGAGGTCACTGAAGAATTTTAGGTTAAAAGTTAAAAAATGTGCCGTTAACATGATGTGAGAGAGAAGAGAAACGCCAAGGAGAGGTGGAGAGGGATAAAGCGAATTTAGGGCGACCCACTTCCGGCCAGATCTACCGTTCGATCCGAAAAGAGAGGCCAGTTCACACACTGGCGGCGACACAGAATGAAGTCTTCAGAGCCATGCCCATTCAATTGCAGATACTCCAAGCCAAGAGAAATGAAACAGATGTACCCAAATTTAGTTTTACATAAGAGGTCAATTCGTAATTCATGCAATCCATTATAAATTATTTAACGAAAACCCAAGTCCCAAAATATCCCTGCCATTCGAGTTTGGTTGCTGAATATTATGGCCCAAACATGTTTCAGAAGAAGAATTTTAACCTAGAAAATTCATTAGCCAATCTGACAGGTGATCATAAAAATTGAAAACAAAGAAATATATTTGAATTACATAATGAAACACTAGTATAAGTCTCGGATAGTGTATTCCAGGGAGATATGTGATTTAAAATATGAGGATAATGTAGCCCTGCTTGGTCAAAGGCAACGGAAACAGAGGCCGTCGACCTTAGGTACGTATTTACTTTTATACAGGGAACCAAACATCGTTTTAAAAAGGCAAAATACAATTTTCAAAAGACACAATACAAGTCAGACATGTGATATGAGGCATTAGATTATAATAATTCATTTGTGACAAAATCGGATTGTCACAATCTTATCAACAATTTAAATCCAACAAACTGGCATTGTAACATCCAAAATAATGTAAATAACTTTGAAATAAAATTTGTAACAACAGAAGAATTATTACGGATATACCAAAAAATAAAAAGTAAGGACAGTAGCGGAGAGGATAAAATTCCTTCTAGTTTAATAAAAATAAGTGTTCCAGTAATCACTGATGTTCTGTGTTGCATAATCAATAATTTACTGCGAGAGGGCATCTTCCCTGACCAATTAAAATTAGCGTTAATTAAACCGTTATATAAAAATAAAGGAGATGAGGATTCACTGGACCAATTAGCCTACTTCCGGGTTTCTCAAAGTTGTTTGAATTGGTGATGTGCGATCAAGTGATTGAATTTATGAGGAGAGGGGATCTTCTTTCGGATAACCAGCATGGATATCTCGCGGGAAGATCCACGCAGACGGCTGTTTTTCAGTTTATTCGGGCAATTTTGAGAAATCTCGAGGACGACAAGATGGCAATGGGGATATTTCTGGATCTATCAAAGGCGTATGATTGTCTAGATCGAGGTCTGCTTCTAAAAAACTTAATCTGTATGGCATTAGGGGAAATGCCCTAAAGTGGTTTGATTGATATTTAAGTCAAAGGACTCAAAGAGTGGTCGTAAGAAAGAGCAACATCAGCTCGAAATCAAAAATAATGCCAAATACAGTGGGTATCCCGCAGGGTAGCATACTAGGCCCAATTTTATTTATAATATTTGTCAATGATTTAAATTTTGAAATCAACCATCCTTGTTGTAATATAACAACATATGCTGATGATACCAACTTATTAGCGGGAGGTGAACAAATTGATGATGTAGTAAATAACGTTGCAAGTAGCTTCAAAAAATGTAAGAGTTGGTTTAAAATAAATTAGCTAATATTGGACAAAGAAAAAACCAATACAGTATTGTTCCGAACAAAGCAGTCTAAAAGGGAAGTACCTGATTCAGTTATAATAGATGATAATCAATTCTCCCTACAAAAATTACAAAATTTCTTGGTATTCATATGGATGACAAATTCATAACTACTCTCCAGAAGGGCCATAGCTAACTAAGGAATCAAATAACGTATCGTCCTTCAACCTTCTTTATTTAAAGCAAAATTATCGCCAACGCGTTTCGGTCAAAAGACCATCATCAGGGTCGACCTGCAGCAATCAATAACATCCATACAGTATATTGTAAAGTGACAATAAAAGAGAAACAAATTATACAACTGAATATAAGAAAAACTTATTTTGAATTATACAATGGGGAGAAAGAATTCATATGGATGAATTTTTAGATTTGTCAATACACATTGATTATCTTAGTAGTAAACTTAATAAAACTTGTTATTGCCTCCGGATTGTTTCAAAATATTTAAATGAAACCGCTAAAAGAACGCTGTATTTTGCTAATTTCGAATCATCCGTTAGATTTGGTATTATCTTTTGGGCTGGAAACTCTAAGATACAAAAAATATTTGTAATACAGAAGCGTGCTTTGAGGATATTATATAACATGGTCTTATGCAATCATGTAGGAGCGTTTTTAAATCCAAGAAAATATTAACAATTTTTGGTTTATATATTTATGAAACAGTAATATTTTTTTATAAGAACAAAAATACATGTCATGTACAAAATCAGCATAGGTATAATACCAGAACTAATTAATTAAATTATCCTGTACATCGTCTAACCTTATCGGAAAAGAGTTCATACTATACGGGTGTAAGGTTTTATAATAAGCTAAGTGCTGAAATTAAAAATGCACCAACGGAAAAATTATTCAAAAGACAATTAAAAAACTTACTTGTAGACTTGGAGCCATATAGTACAAAAGATTTTGTTGTGTTGTACATTTTTGTATATACAAATGTAATTTGAAATAAAGATATCTAAACTAAACTATAGGATTTAAGCTACGGTTTCTTCAAAAGTGACACCGTCATATAGCGGCCGTCAAAATCCGGTGAACTACGTCATACAGCGGTGGAATAATACGGGCTGATTCACAAGATGATAGCTCTGGGTTATCCTTCAAACGTGGTACGCCTCATTCAATCATACCTCGCCCGCCGCAAAATCAAAGTCCGCATCGGACAGTCCCTCTCAACCCCCCGCACCCTCAAAGCGGGAGTCCCACAAGGAGCAGTCCTATCCTCGCATCTCTTCGATATCTTTACCCACGATATTCCTAAACCCCCCGAGAGCACCCTAGACCTCTATGCCGACGATACCGCCTTCATCGTAAGGTCACTGCGTCCCTACCTAGTCACCAGAAAGCTGCAAACAGCAGCAAACGAATTTTCCAATTACTGCGTTAATTGGAAAATTCGCCTCAACCCCGATAAAACCCAAACCATCCGGTTTGCCCGCAGAAGGCAGCCCCCCTTCGATGCGGTTAACCTGGATGGGCGCGATGTCCCCTGGTCCGACGCAGTGAAATACCTTGGTATCACCCTCGATAAAAACCCTCCACTGGCAACGCCATATCCACGGCAACCTGAACAAAGCCAGAATGACCTACTCTCTTCTCCACCCCCTTCTAAATCGCCACAGCACACCAAGTTAGAAAAACGAGACCCTCCTTATCAAATCCATCATCAGACCCGCCCTCACTTACGGTTCAGTGGCATGGGGTCACGCAGCCCCCTCCCACATCAGCCGCCTCCAATCCCTTGAAAATCGTTACATCCGCACCGCCATGGACATCCCATGGTTCATCCGTAACATAGATTTACAGCGCGACATCAAACACACACCACTTTCCCAGTTTCTCCACGAGAGAAACACGAAGATTCTAACTTCGGCCCCAGATCACCCAAACCCCCTTATCAGACAAGCCTCCAACTATGACATCGATGCCCCTTACCGTCATAAAATACCCCGTCACCAACTTCTCTAGGTGCGCCATGTAACACCACCACCCTCCAAAAGCCCCCCCCCCCCCCCCGATACACCCCACAACACCATAACTAACCCCTCCCCCAAATTCCAGAGGAAAAGTACCTTAAGTACTTTTTGGTGAGACCCTGCGGAACTGGATCGCAGGGGGGCGTGGAAGGAAGTCTGGAAAAAGTCATTGAGACTCTGAGCAAATAAGCTCAGGGCCACAAGGACTCCCGCCAGACGGGCTCACCTTTCCACGTGTGTGTGTGTGTGGTGGAATAATGCGACCAGCTGTGGCGTCAGTTGTAAAGTTAGGAAAGCGACGAAAGTTGTGAAATGATGCGGTTTTTTTTAAACGTAATAATGTGGATGACATCGATCTCGCTCTTGTTATCCTTTTAAAATAAGACGAAGAAGGAGTTAAAGGGAGAAGGGAAGAATCGAAGTTGTATAAAAAACGTTCAGGAGAAGGCGCATATGAATTTACCTCAACCGAGCTCAATAAACGTTGAGCCAACTGTCACACTGACACCGCTTTTAATATGACGGTAACGCTATCTTACGTTAAGGTGTTGAGTAACGATCTGTTGGAGACCAATTGTACTTAAACCGCACAGCAGCTTTCGTTGTAACGTAATTCACCAGATCTTGACTGCCGCTCTCGAGGAAACCCCAGCTTTAGTGACGTCACACATAGATTTCCGCGGGTCGATGTTCGTAAATTATTTTAAGGGCTTTAGAGGCGTCAAAAAATTAAAAATTTTACAGTTTGCCCTAAAATTACAAAATCTTTCAGAAAATGTAATTAAAAAAAAATGATAAATGACCCCAGTGCACAATGCGCTGCAAATAGGTTTAACCACGTATTTACTTTCTGGTCTCCATCAAGTGGCAGAGCGCTCACATGTCGCTGTCGAGCAATTTTATGTAATAACAAAATTGTTGCAATAGTTATTTTATTTTTTTGAAAATTTAATTTATAATATAATTTACTTGTGGTGAGCTACATTCTAATTACTTGTTCTGGTTCACAGTTTTTATATTCAGTTACCTGACACGCGTGTTTCGACCCTTTCGAGTCATTTTCAAAGAAGTACAAAGACTAATTTATAAAAAAAAAACATTTAAAATAATTATAAATGTTGTTACAAAGGTATTTATCTAAATTTTGATATATACCTTACTAACAAATAGGTAATAAAGTAATTAAGAACAAGGCTTACTGTAGATTGATACATTATGAGTTTTTCCTATTGTTGCACGGGTGGTTATCAAAAAATATGTTGTAGCCTATCTTATTATGCTGTTGATAATTGGGTTAGCACTTGAAGGTATTTCTGTTTGATTATTGACAACATTACTTTTGTTTTTTATTGCTTTTTTTTATTGTGAATTAAAGTGACTCTAGAAGGTTCAATTGTTTTCTTTTGTTCTGGATGTGAATAGGCCCCTAAAATCTTAATAATGACTAAAACTCCTTCTGCTCATTTAAGTTTTCCTATTTCTAATAATTGATCCATTATGCATGTCTGTGCCCCTAATATGCATCTTCTGGTGCACATGGCCCTTATCTTGCTAATGCCATGGAAATATCCCTCCTGTGTTTGACAGACTGTGCTACTTCCAGGATTATCAAGATTCTGGACGTGATTAGTTGGAAAATTATCTTACAGAGAAATGCGGTTCAGGTGAGCCAGCACTAATTTTATTATTAATATGCCTTGCATAATATTAGGTCGTTCAAGTACATAGGTAACGTTATTGCTTGGTGTAAGGTATGCAAAATTTTACACAAATCTATCACATGTGTGTAGTAAAAACCAATAAAAATATAGGTCTGATTTTAAATTAACTAATAGAAATTAATACAATATTGCAACGTTTAATGATATAATGGATGATCCAAAATTTGTAGCATCGTGCAGTGTCAATAATCGAAATTATAGAAAATTATTGTTCGGTAGGCAGAGCGTTTAGTATTGGGCGAATTTGACCTGGAATTATTGATTTCTGTATTAGGACTGATATACTTTGTATTGTACTTTTTTTGTACGTAAAGAGACATTATCGGGAATTTCTACGAAACACACTGTTATAGGAATCAAATGAGATGGTAGTTGATACTAGGAAAATAGGATGATTAAGATATGAGCCGAGTGTAATCCCAAGCTTAGCCAAGGTAGGGTAGGTGGTATACAGTAACCAAAACGTAGTACTTGCCCCAGCTAAAATTTAAATCAAGTATACCATATTCGTTAATATCATTAGAGAAATTTTCATGATGTTAATAAGTCTGTTTCAACCAGCAGTCCTTGACAGTTTTAAACCGTCAAATACAGTTAACCAGTTATAGGACTTAACAAGGCATCCTGAGCTCTACATCTAATATTTATTTAGTAGACTCTATTTCTGATTAAAATGTAGTCCCGGACCTATGGTGACCAAATCGAAATGTCACAAGGTGATTAGAGTGTTCGAAAGTCAACGGCAAACAACCAGGTTTAATCTGCCTAGTAGCAATATTGCCTTTCGGAACCACCGTTTAACCGTAAGTCACTTCCATGCATGAATTACGCTCAGCACAGGTAGTTGCAGAGACGTCGCCTACGCCGAAATGCAAGAAGAAAACTTAGAGATGCGTTTTAATTAAAAAGTAATACCCTAACACAGAGGAAAGATACAAACACTAATTATAAACTATTCCACATAATATAATAAATTTTCAGGGTATTCTTTAATCTTTTAATCTCCCTATGCGACTAATCCAATTGTCGAAATATCCCTTATACAATTAAATAGTAGAATGCACAGCGAATTCCTTAATGGCAACTCATTTAATTTTGTAATTTACTTACTCTGACCCAGTCTTTAATTAAGGGGGACACGGAACTGGATGGGGAGGAATTAACTGGAGACACTGGGGACCGGGGGGCAACTAGATATTTAACCTGAATAATTACATAAATAGTGAGGTTGCCGGAAGAAAATTGGTGTATTTAAAACATCCAATGAAACTTAATCAGGTTTTCAAACAAATTGTTGTTGTTTAATTTATTTCCTGGCGTTAAGATACAAGCTGGATTAACATTGTCTATTTAGTTTGTAGTATTTTCCCTGAGCGAACCGTCAGAGTGGTTATGCTGAAATCGTCCACTGACCAGCCACATTTTTATAGGTTCGTCAAAGAGCAGATACAGACTAATCCAAATTAAGTGTCCACCACTGGCAACTTTGTTATTACTAAGATACAGAATTGCTCAAATTTGCAAACTAGTTGTATTTCTAACCCTCATTAAGGGCTACGGCTGTGAATGGTACAACAGCAGAAAGTAATTGTGACTTTATCGATAGTCCAATGGAATTCAAATTTGGAATGGTATATGGGTAGATATCAATGTACGGTGACGCGTTGTTATTTTTTTCTTAATTATTCTATGGCTGACGCACTGATTTTTTAAATTTTTTTTTATAGAAACTATTATAAAAATTGAAAAAACGTTCCGTGGAAACCTAGCTTTTATCATTTTCTTTACAACTAAACTAAACAAATTCGTAAAAAAAGTTTTTAAATGTGTCTAAATAACTTTTCCCTTTTGCGGATTTGAATTTACGACAATCGCCCGTTTCACGCTGGAAGCCGGAGCCAGCTCTGTGCGGACGGATTTCGGAGTTTCTATTAATTATTTTATGTTGAAAGTTAAGGGAAAGATGTTAGTCGTTACATAATTTTTAAATGTTTGCAGTTTGGAAACGTATTAAACAATAATTTGAATGATATTTCCGAAATTACCAGTGTCATAGAGTTTGTCAGTGCCTGCATGTTGCAGTTTTTGGTTTAATTTTCTGTCAGAAAAATATATGAGTTTTATAAAACAGCTGATTTTTAGTAAAAACGATAAATATATGTGCACATCTCTCGCCATTGTCACTAATAATAGCCAGTTTGTACTTAAAGATGTTGCTTAATATTCAACCGAGTAACACAGAATTTCGATTCTCAGCTTGGGTGTTAATAAGGTTAATAGATATACATACATATTTTAGTAGGTATGTTAGTTAGGGCGGATATTTTAGTACGGTCAATAAAAACCCGTGGTCAGCTTTCAAATCTATATTTTATGTATAAATGAATATCGTAATGTATATTTTTACCATAATTATATTATTTTCCACTGAAATTATTCAGGTCGGTGGTCAAATTTATAGGACGTCAAACAAGTAAAAACTAAATCATATCAAATTTTGCGACATCAGCTTACCTTCTAGTATATTAGATCTCGTAATGAGTTTAATTGGACCGATTGGTTACTCAACGGAAATTGACAGGATAGGTTTTGCAAGTTTGGACTTCTGGCAATACTCTCATTTCTTCTGGCATTACACCTAAGCTTTGCTTGGTTTATTTTGGCAAACTCTGGAAGTATCTTGGTAATTTATAAAAAATGTTATAAATGTGGATAATTGCTTTAATCTCTGTAGGTATTAACTTCTTTAATTGGTTTATTTTTTATTATTTTATTTAAAGATGTGTTCTTGGCTACTCGAATTGGGAGTATTTACCTTGGCCTTTCATATTTAAGTGTGTTGACTACTGTTATTATCAAAAATATATAGTATCCAAACAGCTATCGTTAGGAGATTTAAAAAACATCATATGCATTAGATTATTAGTTGTTTCCAATATTTATTTTTACTGCATATACTTTTATTTTTATTACTGTCGATGGAGAGTTTGGAGAATCCAATTTTATTAGCAATGATTTTGTCTTTATTTAATTATTTTTTTTTAACTTGTGGATTATTATTATAGTTAAAATGTTAGTAAAACTAGATAAAATTCTTTATATGTCATTTGATCCTGTATTTCATAGGTCAATACGCATTAGTACACAATAAGTAGGCAAAATCTGCATCTTCAGCATGATGTCGCATCTGTCCAGAACTCCAGAGGTACTTATTAACAAACTATTTTTATTGATCAATTTATAGCAACAAATTACTCTATTTAGTGGTCTTGCCCGGTCATTAGACTTAACCCCGCTTGATTCCTTTTTGTAGGATTATTTAAAGAACACTGTTAAGATAATTATAATGTGGAGCCCGCCATTTTGTTGACGATATCCACTCTTTGAATTTCTTTGACTAAAATTTTTTATTTTTAGTGATTGTAATAATAATCTCGGTTATCTGATGTACTGTATGTACATATTCTGTCGTATTTCTTCAATTTTTTCTTAACCAATGCAAAGCCTCTGTCACAAGGGAGAAAAGAATGCCCTCTAATACGAAAGAAGTGAAGAATTGTGGAAAATTTTCCAGAATCTGTAAGCGCCAGAAGCACAGAAATTATAGTATGGTCTTTATTTAGACCCCAACAGTTATCACGTAAAAGGTGAAGTTCGATATGATCCTTTTTGAATTCATTGATGAAGTTCCGCACACGCAGACACTCCCACCAAGTAAAATATTGGCATTATGCAGAAAAGAAACATGTCACTCACGTGTGACCTTTATGCATATCGCCAAGTAAATATACTGATGCCTTCTAATACTTTGGTTCTTGAATGTTTTTTTACGTCAGGTCTAAAACCTTAAACATCAATTGATTCTTCGTTTAGCTTTTACACCTTATCATTTACAAAGAATGTAAAATTAGCGTTTCTTGCCTTGATGAGTTTGTCTTGTTATCTGGCTGGAAGTATTAGTTATGCAGTAGTATTGCGCCTCAAATACGTTAAATCATAACGTAGGTACAGTGCCTCTCTACTGTTCTAGTGCCTCTCAACTGTATTTTAGTGCATCTCTACTATTGAATTTGACCGATAATAGGTAAAGGTAAATAGTCTTTTGGGAGTTTGTAAGTCAAGTCTGTTCTTGCTCTTGTATGTGAGTTGGTGATTTCAGGGTTTGTCGATGCATCTGTGCGTCTGTAATAGTCTGTAATAATTTTGAGGAAAAATTCGTCTTGAGTTGAAATTCGAAAATCTTGATGCAGTATCCGATTCATCGTGTAACGGGGGACATCTGCGATCCGTTTCAGAGCCCTATTTTGAATAACCTGGAACTTATTCAGCTCAGCCTGCTTATGTTGCACCACGACGGCGCACCATAAGTCAGAACCGGCCTGACCAGTACCTTGTAGAGGTTCACTTTGGTGCGATTACTGAGTCTACTCCGCCTGTGAAGCAGGGGGTAGATGAAGCCCAATTGGCGCAATGCAAGCTTGACTCTATTGACTAAGTTCAACCTCCAGTTCAGTTTCTGGTCAAAGATAAGTCCCAAGTATTGGACCTCCTGGCACCAGTCCAACTCGATTCGATTGACCCTGAGCCTTGTTTCCGGCCTTCGTACTCAACTTTTTGAAAAAAAAATGGCCTTCGTTTTGGCGGGATTCAGACGAATCTTCCAATTCGAACGCCATTTTTCCAACTGATTAATATGGCGCTGCATCCGGGTAACGATCAGCCACGGTTGCTTAGAGGTAGTCGTAATTGCAGTATCGTCAGCGAACAGATAGAGCTGATTCTGCCTGTCGCGCGGAATGTCATGTGTATATATATTATACAACATCGGGGAGAGAGGTAAGCCTTGCGGCACTACCGCTCTGATATTTTTCGTCAAGGAAAGTGCGTTCTCTGACGAGACTGCAAAACTTCTATAGAAAAGAAGCTACTACCTTGATGAGGTAGTTCGGCGCTCCGAGTCTTATCATCTTCAGTATGAGACCGGTATGCCAGACCTTATCAAAGGCTTTACTAACGTCAAAGAAAATCGCTCCCGTATGGGCTCGTCTGTTGAAGCCCTTTAAAATATTTGAAGCTAAGCGTGTTGTCTGCCTGACTGTGCAATGTTCGGCTCTGAATCCAAACTGTTTATCAGGCAGCACATTTCGCTCAAAAACAAAGCCATTTAAGCGACTTAAGCGAATAATTCTCTCGATTATTTTACCCAGGCTAGACAGCAGACTGATGGGTCTGTAACTTGTCGGTGCCGTGGGGTCCTCACCTTTCTTGTGTATAAGGATAACTTTTGCATGTTTCCATGCACTCGGAAAGTGACCTTCTTTGATTATCGCCTTGGACAAATTTACTATATTCCCTAAAGCTCTGTCGGGTAAGTTTCGCAATGCCGCATTCTTTAAACCGTCGAAACCCGGGGCTTTTCCCTATTCAAAAAGTTAACAAGGGACTTTACCTCGTTCAGCGTCACCTGAGGAAACAACTGAACGGGGTGGTTGATTGTCTTGTAAATTTGCACCGTTCTGGCGACCCTAGCATCTCTAGGCACGTCATTACTTGGATTTTTACTGAATTGGTCATAGAGTTTGTCTGCTAGCAATTCAGCTTTATCCTTTGCGTCCGTCAGAACTTGACCCGTTTCCTGATTTCTCAGGTATGACATCGGGGCTCCAACGCCTCTGATCAAAGTTTTGGTCATTCTGAAGACAGAATTATCTTCGATGGCAAGGCTCTGAATTTTATCGTCCCATAAATTGGACTCGCGCTCGATGAGCATTTGTCTGATGACAGCGGCCTCCCGATTTACCTTGGCCTTGATTCGACGATCTCCAATACGGTACGCCCTATTCTTTAGTCGATTAATCCTTATGCGATTTTTAATATAGTCTGTCAAAGCCCCGTATTTTTAAAATTCGGACACTTTTGTGACTGATGACTGTGCAAGAGCCATGTTGATATCATTTGTGATCTTAGCTACCGCGTCATCAATCTTCCTCACGTTGCGTAGCGGTTGCAACGGATCGACACTTGCTAAGAGATTGTTGTATCTCATCCAATTCGTAGAGGTGTGGGTAATGAAACATCTTCCTCTTTCCAGCGGATTGCCCACTTCGATAATTACTGGTATATGCTCTGAGCTAAGATCACAAATGGCTACCGGTGCGTGTGATAGCTGTACTGAGTTCTTAGTCACAAAAATTTCCAGAATATCCGGAAGACAACGCCCAAGCATGTGGGTGTGGTTCTCCGGCGGTAGAATGTGGTAATTTAAAGCTTCGGAAAAATTAAATAGGGTGCGACCCCTCGGATTTGAATACCTGCAACCCCAAACCGTGTGCTTGGCGTTGAGGTCACCCCCTATAATCGTTCTATTATTATTGTTAAAAACTTTTGCTAGACAGTTGTCTGAGAAACCCACCGACGGACTACAGTAAACCGACCCCAGGTGTACGCATTGATTATTTTTAAATCTTATTGAAATAAAAATTCCCCTCAATATGGGGACAGTTGTTAGGACCTGGCACAACTTGCGCAGATATGTGTTTTTTGACAAGAATCATGGTTCCACCCCGCGTCTATTTAGGTGATCGCTCCGGAACACCGTGTAATTCGGAATCGAAAACCTTTCTCCCTTAAGCCAAGTCTCTTGGATAAGAAACACATCAATCTCGTTTCTCTCTACAAAATCGATAAGTTCGATTTTCCGTTGCTTTATGCTACAGACATTAAAAGTAGCCATTTTGAAATAAGCCGTCTCCTGTTGTGCGGCCATTTAAACAGTTGTTTTCAAAAAGGAGCTCGCGATGTTTTAAAACTGAGCTTCCATTAATTTGGTGAACTTGGCAAAAAAGCCTTGCATTGTGAACTGCAATTCGTGCTCCATAACTGCTGGTATTGGTTGGGGCTCTTGCGGCGGATTTGAGACGTTCCCAGTGCCATCGCTACCCAATTTTTTATTATCGTGTTGCCCCCACTTGAATGTATTTCTTGGCGCGGTGCTCTTGTTGCGGTTGTTGTCATTGTGGGTTATGTGAAGAGGTGCACTTTTGCGCAAATTGTTGGGGTGCCTCGAACAACCCATATAGTTGGGACCCCCGCAATTCGCGCACTTTGCCTTCTTCACACGCGGTTTAACGCACTCGTAAGAGAAATGGTTAAGGGCACATTTTATGCACTTTATGGGTGCAGTACAACGAAACTGTGAGTGCCCATACAATTGACAACGATGGCATTGGGAGATGATGGAGCGCGCGCGCTGTGCCTCCACTTTTATGCATATGATCAAGATCCCTTAAATCAAAAATGGATTTATCCGATCGCGGTAAGAATACCAAGACCAGAGGTAATGGCGCACCACTGCGGCTGTGCCATCTTATTAATCGTGATGGGTTAAAACCCAGATCTAGCAAATCTTGCTTTACCTTGTCCTCAGTCCAGGTTTCCAGGACGCCTCTCAAAACTACATAGAGTTTCTTCTCGTCCTGGAACCTAAACGAGTGATGGTGCATGTTGTTGGCCACCAGAATCTTGATAATTATATGGTAGTCTACCGGTGTGGGTGGATGTATTTTCACACCTTCCGGCACAGTCACAGCTCGTCCGTAATCAATTTTCATTGACCGCAGGTGTCCCGTTTATTCATTGGACCTTACCTTGCCCCTAATAACAATGGGAGGCACCTTTAGCTTAGGCTTACCTGCCTCCGGTACGCTATCGGCGACAATGTCAGGTTAGTCATTTTTTACCTTGGGCGTTACCGGCACTTTTGTTTGGCCAACTTTGATACCTGGCGTGGATACCTTTTCTGTCAAATGATTATTTAATGACACATTTGTTGATTTCGGAAGATTTGGCCAAGCAGAAGTACCGGCCACCTTTTTACTATTATTGTTAACCTCTGGGGTCTTATTTAATCGCTTTCTGTTACGTCTAGACTTTCGATTAGACCTCTGTCCCTTGCTATCAGAGCCCAAGACGTGGTCTACCTCCATTTTAGAGGTCTTATTAATGATTTCAATGGCATCAACATTAATTTACCTGCTGTTAAGCTCATTGACAGTGATCTCATCGGTCCTATTAACGATATTAACGGTCTTTGGGGATGGTTTAGGGCCGATTCATAAAACTTTTTGTCGCTGTTCCCGCTCGTCGCCGCCGTTCCCGTCGCAATTTAACCTAAGGGGAAACAGTGTATACGTTCAGAAAAGCCGCCACCGCTCCCGTTGGTAGTTCTGAATTGGCCAATTTTTAAATCGCGTCGTTCCCACTAACCTTGGTCGTTCGTCGTTCCCACTTCTGGCCAATGAGAAGAAAGAAATTTTCGATCATATGGTTTGAAGTATTGAAAGAAGAGATTTTAGGGTTAGAGTACTTAGAGTGTTTTGCTGTTTTGTGGATTTTACTAAAAAAAAACATTAATAACATATAATAAGGTACTAACATCACGCTTTTTAAAATAAAATACAATTCTTAACTTTGTTTCCCAACCTCAAACCTTCTTTTGTTATTGCGGCGCAGTTCGTAGTTCGACTTTTTTATAAATACCTATCCAACGGCGGCGACGAGCGGGAGCAGTGACAACGAACGGGAACAGCGACGAAAAGTTTTATAAATCGACCTTTAATGAAAATAGAATCAATATTTGCATTTATTTTAAATTTAAATTTTGACAATCTTGTCTGTCACTGTCATGAATAATATTATTTGTCTTAGACCTATCTAATTCGGCATTTAATTCATTTATTGTATCTTGCATATCCTTTAATTCGCGTACCTTTCGGGATTCCTGTTCTTTGATCTGCCTCATCTTTTTCGCCCACTTTAATTCTTTTTCAGCCCTAAGGTTTTTCCACTTCGCCTCCATTCGTTGTTTAACTGCTTCTATACGAGCTTCAATTGACATCTGTGCCTCGACTGTAGTCCTCTGGACTTCCATGGGGGTCATCATTTCGTCCTCGGAACTTGGTAATGCCATCTCAAAGGGGCTGGGGGGCCTCCCGCCGGCCTTGGGGCTCCATTTCAATTTAAAATACAAATATTAAAACTTTGACTTTCAACTGTCAATTAAATATTTATTCTATACGTCGATACTCAAAATATCGAAAACAAACAAAGTCACTGTCACACAACCTCTCTGATCGGCTGGTGAAGCGACAATAGGCATTTTTATATATACTGGTTCTTGTGTGTGGTTTTAAGTTAAGTAAAACCTTTGACTTTTTTCCAATCATCGTTTACTTTTCACCATTTTCGTATACGTTTTTTGTTTATTCAGCAGAAACTTTGAATGTTCATGGGCCGTGTGTGTGCGTTTCTTCTGAATTTTTGTACTGCTTTCTTGGCGCCTTTTTCCTCGTCACTTGGACAGTGTAGGGCAGTGCTTCTCCACTATTTCTAGTGCTTCTCTACTGTTGATTGGGCTCGCGCATAGGGAGCCAGTCTTTAGGTCATTTGTAAGTCGAGTCAGGTCTAGCTCTTGTATGTGAGTTTGTTATTAGTTCGTTTGTCGATACGTCTGTTCGTCTGTAATAGTCCGTTATGATTTTCAAAAAGAACTCATTTATTGTTGGTATCTTAAAGTCATTGTACAAGACCCTATTCATGGTATACTTAGGACATTTGCGATCATTTTCAATGCCCTATTTTGAATTACCTGAAACTTATTCAGCTCCGCTCTGCTTATGTTGCACCATGATGGCGCACCATAAGTAAGAACTGGCCTGACCAAGACCTTGTAAAGGTTAACTTTAGTTCTGTTGCTAAGTCTACTCCGCCTATGAAGCAGGGGGTAGATGGAGCTTAATTGACGCAGAGCGAGCTTAACTCTGTTTATTGAATTCAGTCTCCAGTTCAGTCTTTGATCAAAGATAAGTCCCAGGTATTTCACTTCCTGACACCAATTCACCTGAACCCCGTTGACCCTGAGTCTAGTCTCAGATCGTTTAACGTTACTTTTCGAGAAAAATATGGCTTTCGTCTTTGAGGGATTTAAACGAATCCTCCAAGCTGAAAGCCACTTTTCAAGCTGAGTTATGTGGCGTTGTAAACGAGTGACGACTAGCCACGGCTGTTTGGAAAAGCAGTTATAGCAGTATCACCAGCAAACAGATAGATTTGCGTCTGTCTATCTCGCGGTATATCGTGCGTGTAAATATTGTACAACATAGGGGACAGAGGTGAGCCCTGCGACACTCCGGCCCCGATGCGTTTTGTCGCGGAAAGCGCGTTCTCTGATGATACTGCGAAACTTCTGTTTTCTAAGAATGAGCCCACTACCTTGACAAGGTAGTTCGGAGCACCAAGCCTTATTAACTTTAATAGTAGACCGTTGTGCCAGACCTTATCAAAAGCTTTGCTAACGTCAAAGAAAACCGCCCCCGTGTGTGCTCTTCTATTAAATCCCTTTACTATGTTTGACGTTAGTCTCGTTGTTTGCCTAACTGTGCAATGCTCGGCTCGAAAGCCGAACTGTTTGTTAGGCAAAACATTATTATTAATAACAAAATCATTAATTCGAGACAAAATAATTTTTTCCACAAGCTTACCGAAACCTGATAACAAGCTGATAGGTCTATAGCTTACTGGTACCGTGGGGTCTTCCCCTTTCTTCTGAATCAAAATAACTTTCGCATGCTTCCAGGTGCACGGGAAATGGCCTTCTCTGATAATTGCCTGGGATATGCTTATACTATTCCTCAAAGCTGTGTCTGGCAGGTTTCGTAACGCCGCATTTTTAATACCGTCGAAACCTGGGGCTTTTCTAGTATTTAACACACTAACCAGCGATCTTACTTCATCTAAAGTTACTACAGGGAAATTTTGCAATGGATGTTCGATTGTTTTGTAAATGTCGATCGTTCTGGAGACCCTCTCATCCCTGAGCTGATCGGTAGTGGGATTTTCGGTGAATTGCTCGCAGAGCTTGTCTGCGAGCAATTCAGCTTTATCCTTAGCGTCCGTCAGTATAAGACCTGTTTCCTGATTTTTTAAAAATGACATTGGTTTTTTGGAACCTTTGTTCAGAGTTCGGGTCATTTTATATAGTGACTTGTCTTCAATAGCCAAACTCTGAACCTTGTCGTCCCACAGGTCTGATTGACGTTCGATGAGCATCTGTCTTATCGCTTCGGCTTCGCGATTCGCCTCAGCTTTGATGCGAGGAGCTCCAGTTCGATATGCCCTGTTTTTTAAGCGGTTCTTTATTCTTATGCGTTGCTTAATTTCATCTGTTAAAGCCCCGAATTTCGAATACTCGGACACTTTCGTGGCAGAAGATTGAGCAAAAGCCGTGGTGATGTCATTTGTGATCGTACTCACCGCGTCTTCGATATCGTCCGAGTTACGAAGTGGACCTAGTGGCTCGATATTTCTCAAAAAATGGTTGTACCTTAGCCAGTTCGTGGTGGTCCGAGATGCAAAACCTCGGCCATTTTCGAGCGGGTTGCCCACTTCTACGACAACCGGTAAATGGTCCGAGCTAAGATCACAAATGACCAATGGCTGTGAAATTTGAACAGAGTTCTTTATCACGAAAATATCCAAAATATCCGGAAGAGCTCCTCCGAACAAGTGGGTGGGCTCCTCCGGCAGCAAAATGTGAAAATTTAGCACTTCAGAGAACACATATAGGGCGCGACCTCTTTGCATTAAGGTCGCCCCCTATAATTGTTCTGTTATTATTATTAAAGATTTTGCTAAGACAGTTGCCTGTGAAACCTACCGACGGACTACAGTAAACCGATCCCAGGTGAACACGTTGGTTATTCTTAAAGTTAATTGAAATAAATGTCCCTTCAATATGGGCGCAGTTATCAGGACCTGGCACAACTTGAGCAGAGATGTGCCTCTTTACCAGGATCATGGTGCCTCCCCCTCGTCTATTCAGGCGATCGTTTCTAAATATAGTATAGTTTTGGAACGAAAACCTCTCTCCCTTCAGCCATGTCTCTTGTAAAAGAAGCACATCTATTTCATTTCTTTCTACAAAGTCAATAAGTTCGTTTCTCCTGTTTTTAATGCTATTTACATTTAATGTGGCCAATTTGAAATACGCTGTCTCCGTCTGTACCACCACTAAACCGCGGTTTTCTCAAAAGTACTAACGATGGTTTTTAGCTGAGCTTCCATAATTTTAGTGAACTGTGCGAGAAAGCTCTGCATAGTCGTTTGCAGTGCCGCCTCCAGTGCATTTGACGCTGGTTTTGCACCCTGCGGAGTGCCTTTGTTCACATTGCCATCGCTGGCCAACTTACTATTGTTTTGCTGGCCCCAGCGGAAGTTTGGATTAGCCTTTGGTACATTGTTATCATGTGTATTTTTGCGCAAATTGTTGGGGTGACGCGGGCATCCGAGGTAATTTGCTGATTGTTCACCCCCGCAATTCGCACATTTTGCCTTCTCCTCACGAGGTTTAGGGCATTCGTACGAGAAGTGGTCCAAAGCACACTTTAAGCACTTGACGGGAGCATTACACCTGAACTGTGAATGTCCGTATAATTGGCAACGATGACATTGTGAAAAAAACGCGCGCGCTTTCTGTGCTTCGACTTTAATAGACATTGAATCTAAAGCTCTCAGCTCATAAATTGATTTTTCAGTGCGCGGTAGGAAAACCAGCACCAATGGCAGTGGGGCGCCGCTGCGACTACTCCAGCGAATCACCCTGGACGGATGGAAACCTAATTCAATAAGATCGTCCTTAATTTTGGTTTCTGACCACGTTTCCAGGACGCCTCGGAGCACCACGTGGAGCTCTTTTTCGTCCTGGAAGCGAAACGAATGATGATGTAAATTATTTTTATTAGGAATTTAATAATTTTATTATAATCTGCAGGGGTAGGAGGGTGTATTTTTACACCATCCGCCACACATTTTAATATATTACACAGCAGACATGTGCACTTCTTGCGTTGTGTAATGCATTTGATCGCCACTAGATGTCGCTCTAAAACTACATTTACATACAGGGACTTTAACATTTACCATTGTTCATGCTGTGACAATGCCTCAGGGCCAGCTAATGTGTTTATATAAAGATAATCCATTTTTGATTGAGAGCCATATTTGAAAAATTTGACATGTGCCCTTTATGCATATACCGATTCAATTGTTTTATTTGTCATTTTTGGTAGTAATATGATAAATAAAATAAACATCTGCCTATTTAATATATTCGGAACTGCGGGACTAGTCCCGAGAAGTTTTTGTCAGATCCCGATTGGCCCCTTTAAAAGATCTGAAAAACAAAACGCACACTGTCAAATGAGCATGGCGTTCTCTGTACGAGAAAACAAAAACTAAAGTAGGCGGTACCAACTGCTAGCGCCACCTACTAATTTCAATCGAAACAAAATAATAGTTTTTAGCAAGGACGCCCAGCTTACGTCTCTAAATTTATTCTATAATCTGTGTCAACATATAAACTGACACACACCGGCTAATATTTATTTTAGGTCAATTGCCCTGTGATAAGGTATTGGCAAGATGACAAGTAAACAATTTATATTTTGGTGCATACAAAGATAAACAGTCCTATCTGTAAATTAAATAGGGGCGAGATAGGACAGTCAGTTGAACCTAATGAAGCGTTTGATCACCATTAGATGTCGCTTCATGCTGCATCTACCGCTTGTCGTGCTTAAGACTTATTAAAAATATAAATTACGATATTTATTTTCTCATAAAATATTGATCCAAAAGCCGATCCTGTTTTTTTAGCAAGCATACGAAAAATACCGCCCTCTATTAATTACCATTAAAGTTGACAACTAACAGTGAAAATCACAATAAACCGTCCCCGGTATCCTTATCCTAACGATGGTCCTCCGCCGTGCAATTTAGTGTCCTTAATATATTCAGGCGGAGCCGTCTCGCTTCCGTGCCCTCTGACTGACTAAAGGGCCTTATTTTAATTAACACCGCTCTCGAAACAGTCCACAACGAATATACGGGACGGTGCCGCTGCAATTACATCTCCGACGTATATTCCACGGAATTTACGATCTACGTTCTATAGGGCAATTCTCGAGGATTTATTCGCATTTATTTGTTCAGAAAGTTTACTTGATATTTGCATTCAACTGCTTTATGTCTGAAAAATATCTTAGTTGACGAAAAATTAAAAGGTAAGTTTATTTACTTACCGCGTTCGTATCATGGAAGCAACACCGGTGAGTCTACTTGACCCTAAAAGGTGGATGAACAATGGCAGATGTTGATGTTTAGAGCGACATCTCGTAACGATCAAATGTATATTACCTGGCCCATCCAACAAGAATCAGTTAAAGTAAGCGCCACAAATATAACATTATCGTTCACATTTAAATATTTAAGGTGATTTCTTGTGGTTCGGCAACCAGATAATTATCAATAAATATTAGATTATTAGAGATGCTTGATATTGTAAAATATCGATACAATCAACATTTTTTCTGCTTCCATCCTTAATTCTGGAGGTGTACAGTAGTGTACACATAATAATATCACTAACATTTTCTTCGCTCATTTTTTAAAAAAACGGAAAACTCGTGAAATCTGATGACATAAATGAACAAAAATTGACATTAACAAAGTTACCTGACAAAACAACAAAATATTTTGCCAATTCCAAAGCGCAGGTAACTTGAATAAAAAATATACACTAGTTAGAGCCGCGGCGACAAAAATGCCTTGGAACTCCCAAACGGATGAGAAGCACGTTCTTGTATAGTTCGAGGTCGTTCTCGAAATCCGTGTTGTCGAGTAGGGGTCTGGCGCTCGGCGGTGAGCGGCTACACCCAACAAACATCCTACGTACTAAAGACGTACTTATTGTGTTCGTTTTATGTCCCGTACGTACAGTAAGTAAAATGTACATTTTAAGTACGTATTTTCTCTGACATATTGTGTATGTACAACGATCATTCTTGATTGTACGTACAATCTATCATCCTTAAATGTACCAACGTCTTAAAAACGGTTGGGATGATACGTTGTTATGTAGGTTTGTTTTATTACATAATGTAACAATGTTTTACCGTATGTAAAACTAAATTACTAATAAAAAATAATTAAATTAGACCTTTTTCAAACTTGGACATTTTTTTGTTCTGTGATTGTAAGGTTAATTATTATTATCCGCTACCGATTTAAATTTCGCGCTTGCTTACGTCGTAAAAATCCGACACTATTCGGACGTCTTTCTGTGCAGTTAAATTAACTTAACCAAACTTTTGAGTTTGTTAGTGTAGCTTCTTTTTGTTTGTATTGCCGATGTTTCTCAACGAATTGGCGAATTTTACCAGAACGTTTTCCTCTAAATGTGTTAAGTTTTATTTCTTTGTTCGTTAATTTATTATTTGATATACAATTTACAGGTAAATAGTAACTTGAGTGGTAGAAATGCCTCTTAAACAGTTTCGAAGCTTAAAAAACCTTAAATGTACTTAGCTATGTCGATTACAATTCGTTTTATTTTTAGCTGAATTCAATGCTGAAATTTTAAGACAGCATTTTTTTTTTAGAGGCTTGGCATTCCAAGTAAGAAACTTTAAGGTATCAAATACTGAAACTGAAGTCCTGGGGCTCTTAGTCAAGTAAAAGTTACTTGTAATACTTGTAATAGTGAAGCAGATCTATTGGCACTTGAAGATTTCGTAAATCTACCAGAACATTTCAGAAAGTTGATAAGATTTGACCACCCATTCTATTTAAAAAGTTGTAGTGTAAAACTTGATATATAGATACCTATATGTATTTTAAGGTAAAATTCAATTAACAATTGAATAAGACCTTAACAGCCCTTTACGGTAGGTATTAATATAGTAAGAATGTTTATTTTTGATAATGTTCTAGTACATTTACCATTTTAGGAGTCTAAAATGTGCATATTGACAGTAAATAATTTGCAAGCTTTATTAAACGAAGCATAGGAGCAATTATTTGGAATCACCAGGCTGAAAAGATACCAGACAAAAAGATTTTCGCAGTTTTTAATTGCAAAAGTTATAATAAGTAAGTACTAATTTAAATGATGAAACGGAAATTGGACGTTTTCAACTGGAGGTGTAGTGTATAGTAGTCAAGTAGAGTAGGATATGAGTGTATTTTGTATCTTGATATTATTTTTATTTTATCTCCCCTAATTTTTTGTTTTAATCATCTTAAAGTTTCTTTAAAATATGGCTTATTTTATTTAGTTGACTTGTATTTGTATATACTATAAAAGATTATTTTTTCTGGGTTGTAATTAAGGTCTTTTCATTTAAGATGCCCTTCTGAGAACAGAAAAAAGCGGAAATAAAAAAGAGGCAGAGCAGGAAATAGCCAAATTGCTAAGGAGGACCCCCCGATTGACTAAAATATAAACAAAAAGCGAAAAATAATGATAACGATGAGGAAACAAATAATAATCCCGGGGTATCAGATAGATAATAATACATTCATATATACACAATATATATAGAATGTTACTAAATATTAACCAACAAATTTATTGTAATATATTATTGTAGATACTTTATCAGTAGTTATTATTTATCCATTGTAGGTACAACCAACGTACTTCTTACGTATGTAGTACGTACATAGCACGAAGTGTGCGTACATCTTTAACACGTACAGTAAATGTACGTACATTAAATATACGTTTATCGTACGTACATAAGATGTACTTGTCGTACGTCTTAATTAAGTACAATTGTGTGGAAAATTTACGTACTAAGTTTGTAAAATGTACGTACTACGTCCAATAACGTACATGCATAAGACGTACTTTATGTCCGACTAGTACGTACTTAAAACGTCCTGTGTATGTATTTATGCTGGTTGCTTATTTAAACTTGAAATTGGGCAGGGAGCTGGAGTTCGTGTCTGAGGATATGTAAAAAAATTTTTTTTGCTCCATGTGTCGCCATCGCTTTATAACAGTTTTTCAAAATTTAAATGGGCAAAATTTAATAAAGTAATTCCAACATGGATGAAAATTTGCACACAGGTTCTTTGACACCTACACAACATCGAAAGATTATTTCCATCCAAATTTATTGCGGCCAAGACCAGATCTTCCAGAACATGCATGAAAATTTTTACTTACCATTGAATAGTCACTCAACATTTTACCGTCTCTCGGGAGCATTTATTTTTTTTTTATATTTTTAAACCAGAGACAAATAAGTTTACGAAACTTCCATCTAAATCTCGCAGAAAATTTACGGAAAACTCCCGGATCAAAATCACGCGTGCTGGCGAGGTTTTTTGTTATTTGGCATAGTTTAGCCAGGCTCATTTTGGATGGAAACTTTTTTTTTTTAATAACATAAATAATAACGATTCATTTTAGTCCGGTTGCATGCATGCGGCTGATTTTTTTTTTAATTTCGGAGTTTGGGTCTATTTAATTGTACTGGAGGTTACGGCAAGGATCAAATCGGATGAAAATATTTTTCCGCTAATTGGGGGATTGCCTAGATGACCTCCAGTAATTTTCATCCGTTTGGGAAATGTTTTTTTAAACCGCAGGTCAAAATTTGGAAAAAATATTATAGCCGCTCACCGCCAAGCCTACTCGACAACACGGATTTCGAGAACGACACTCGAACTATACAAAAACGTGCTTCTCATCCGTTTGGGAGTTCCAAGGTATTTTTGACACCGCGGCTCTAACTATACCTACCTATAATTTTTTATAATAATTATTAATACTATAAAGATAAATGTCTTATAAAAGTTTGTAATAGTGGAAAAACTATTATATTGACCACGGTTTAGACAGCTTATAGCCCCCGCGTCTTAAATCCCTCGTCGCTCCGCTCCTCGTCATTTAAACTTGTCGCTCGGGTAATAATGATGGCTGCCTAAACCTTGGTTAATAATATACTATTTTGATTGCTACTGGCGAAGCGCCGATACGGCTTCTCTCTGTTCTTATCTATATTACGTTAAAAAGAGAAATATGCAAGGATGGTTCACGTCTGTACGAATCGTACTCGGCGGCATCTGGCTTTCCAAGTAATGCGCTCGCCTGAACCTCACAATTTAAGCCGCAATAGTCCAGGAAAACTGTACTTTTCACCATGCTTTTCTGGGAACTAAAAGCGAGCAAGCTGCAATTTTGCATGGGTGTAGGGTATCACTAAGAAAGCTTAACTCTGAATTTGCACGATTCTTACCCACTTAACTTCGGCGCCATCTTGAATAAAAGAGTTAAATCGGTTTTTCGCTTGTGACTTTTGCTATTTTTGTACTAGAAAAAAAATTAAAAAAGCATTTTGTAGAGGAAAACAATACCTATAAAACCGTTCCTTCGAAAAATTCATTGACTCATTTATTTAAACTGAAAATTTCATTATTTACACTAAATAAGCATATTGATATCAATTTTTTTGGCTATTTCCAATTTTCTGTTACTCTGATTGGAAAATTTCCTGAATAAACATTGTAGAGCACTATATTCTCTACATTTCGCGTCCAAACATTTTTTTTGTTAAACCAATTATTTTTGTTGTACACCGCGCCAAATGTTCAACAAACTCCAGTGATCTTCCAGTCGCTCTGCACACGATTAAAAATCGCTGGAGGACGAGGATTCGTTATGTTATCTTTAACTTTTAATGACCATTCTTCGTCGTTTGTTTACATAAGCTGCATTTTAAGCGTTAATGATGTGTGGAATGTAGCCTGCAGTCAGGTGATACTGATGACACGATATTACAATGTCGTTAATTCTTCATTTTTTTAGTTTTGGTATCTACGAATTATTTAAATAATTCGAATAAAAATTTAGAATTTTATTCTTTTAAGACCTAATACGCAAGTTTAAAATATTCAATCGAAAATTCAAAATATACACAATTATCGATTGTCAAAAATATTTAAAAAATTTTAAAAAATCGTCGAATTTTAAAATTTATTTCTTTAAATTACAAATTTTTGAATTTGTAATTTTTTGATCCCCAATGTTCAAAAACTCAACAACATGAAACACATGATCAACATTACCTTTGTCCAAATTTCTAGTGCACAGAAAACACTCTTTACTTTCTTCGTTTTTGACAAGATCACCCATTTTGCTGGCAAGAGCTTACCGAGTAGCACCAAGTCCTCGAAAAAGCTGCGATCTGAGCACATTTTCTTTCCAAAAAATATTGTATCATCAGTATCACGTGACTGCAGGATATATTCTACACATCATTAACGCTTAAAATGCGACTTATGTAAACAAACGACGAAGAACGGCCATTAAAAGGTAAAGATAACATAACGAATCCTCGTCTTCCAGCCATTTTCAAATCGTGCGCAGAGCGACTGCAGGATCATTGGAGTTTGTTGAACATTTAGCGCGGTGTATAACAAAAAGAATTGGTTTAACAGAAAAAATGTTCGGACATAAAATGTAGAGAATTTGCTACTCTACATTGTTTGTTCAGGAAATTTTACGTAACAGAAAATTAGAAATAGCGGAGAAACTGATATTATTATGCTTATTTTGTTTAAATAATGAAATTTTCAATATGAATAAATGGGTTAATAAATTGGCAAATAGGCATGGCTTCGTAGGTATTGTTTTCCCCTACAAAATGCTTTTTCAATTTTTTTTTCTTTTCTAGTACAAAAATAATTGAAGTTACAAGCGAAAAGCCGATTAAACCCTTTGATTCAAGATGGCACCGAAGCTAAGGGAATAAGAACCGTGTAAATTCAGAGTTAAACTATCTTAGTGGTACCCAACACCCATACAAAATTGCAGCTTGCTCGCTTTTAGTTCCCAGAAAAATTACAATTTGCCTGGACTACACAGTGCCTGCCGCATAGAGACGGCATTTTTTTGCTAGAATTTTTATACAGAAGACAGGAATGTAAACAATAATGTTATATTTCTGGCGCTTTACCTCTGAGAATGAATCCGTCGAAGGAAGCAACTAACCTTTAAATTTCTACTTGTTGGTATTTGATCCTTAAACCAAAATGGCCAGCTCATCAGGTCCTTGCAAGAGTTTCCTTCTCCGTCTTTAACTGATTCTTGTTGAATGAGCCAGGTGGCCAAAACTACATTTACCATTGTTCATGCCGTTACAATGCCTTAGGGCCAGTTAATCAGTGCCGTGTCTAGCTCATTCAGCTCGTAACACCACGTCCATTATTCCATTAAGGTTTAAAAACGCTTTAATAAAAATTTTCCGGCAAGTTACCCTTTGACCTTTGACCTGGGGCTAGTTGGCACACAAAACTAACACCCTACTAATAAACCAGTCCTCATGGTATATGAGAAAAATATCAGTGTACGAAGCTCAGACAAGAAGGCTTTATTCACCATCATCCGAAACATTAAAGTACAACACATTTTGGTTAACTAAAGCAGGTATCTTGGAGAAATAATCTACTTCTTTGCAAGCAACACCAGATGCCAAAGAATACTTGAAGCGGAAATTCCAGATGATCTACACCAAAAGCATTTGTGCAACAGTGGAATTATTACTAAAAAAATTGAACGTGTATGATCCGGACCAATACAATAAAATCATGTTTAAAGGCCCCAGTACACGTTTGGCAAATATAGTTGGGCCAATGAGTTGGGCCAACGTGTACAGAACCACTTGGCGTAACTTGGTGATTGGCAGCCAGTGTTGGTTTACGAACCGAATGTTGTCGGTTCTTGGCGCGATCTACCAAGCAGCGTTCACACGTAGTCATAGAATAGGAGGGGACAGTAGAATACGCTTCGACGACTGCGCTTCCAAATTTGTTGGAACGCCAAGGGGGCCGCCATTTAAAGACCAAATGTCAGATGATATGTCACTTCCCCTACAAATTCGTTTTGTTTACAAGTAAAATAACCTTATTTTCTGTATTCATATCGTAGAAAAAAGAAACAAAGTTTCTTTTTTCTATGATTCATATTCATATGTGTTTCGCATTTTTTGCTGTAAGTTTTAAGGGTGCTGTTTTACTATTGAATTGACGATTGTGTATTATTGTTTTTGGTTTATTAAAAATCATGACTTGTTCTGTAAGTGGGTGTAAGCCACAATCATCGGGAATTTCGTTTTTTCAGTAAGTTGGTATTTATATATTTATGATACTTATAAATAAATCAAGCAATTATATTACCCATATTTTTCAGGTTTCCAGAGGACACAAACCTATTAAATAAATGGCTTAATGCCCTATATATACTCGGGAAATGGACTTGAGCCAAACACAAAAAGGTGTGCTCACAACACTTTAACAGCAATGATTCCATTTATGCGGAAGAAAAGAAATTTTTAAAGCCAGGAGTAGTTCCTTTATTAAAAACATGTGACATACCATCAGATATTGCGGCTATACAAGAAACTAGTTCAGATATAAGCAATATAGAAGCAACTATATCCTTTGTGTCAGTAGATTCATCTTCAACGTCTAAGTGCCAGTGCCATAGGAAAGAATAAATCAAAAAGACCCCCAATCATAAAGAGAAAAAGAAGGTATGTACTCTCGTATGTACTTGTAAATTTAACATGTTTATTTAAATTAAAAATTACTGAGAATGATTCACTTAAGGATAAGAAAATTCTATTGAGGGGCCCTGAAAAAATATGCCTGTAAAATTTCATTTAAATGTCATGATATGGGTCTGCAAATAAACGCTGCCCTTAAAGTTAGGTACCACTATTTCCAAACACCCTGTATAAAATGATCATATTGCGTACTGCACTAGTTTCTGACGTAGATCATTTTCAGGTGGGTACCAATTTGCCACTAAGCATTTAGATTTTTTCAAATTGTGTGGGTTCGAGCATTTCCACATAACAGTTTATTTTATGTACTGAGGTTGGTTGTCAAGTTAGTTAATATTCAAAAAGTTTTACAATGTTTTAGTACTCCAAACAGTGCAACTTGTACAAGCTCGGAAGGCTTGCCTAAATGTAGACGATGCATTCCTTTTGTTTCTCGATACTAGCACTGATAGCAGTACAAGACGAAGAAGAGTTAGAGTGATTAGGGAAAGGTACAATTACAGGTATGATCACAAAGTATTTTAAATAAAAATTTTGATGCCTAGCTTCTTGTTTATTAACAGCTTTTGTTTATTTATTATGCAATTTCTTGTCATAACAATATACAATATTATAACTACACCGTTATGTCAAAGGGCTAGTATTGACAAAGATCCTACTGCTCAAAAATATTAACACATGCTGCCATAATGAATCATTAGTCTTGACAAAAAAAAAACACCTAATTATTATACAGTTACATTTTTATTTAATAACGTGTTTAAACTTTTCGACTTCTTTACTTATAATTGTAGTATTGTAAGGGCTTATATTATTTTTAATTACTGTCACATTGTATCATTGTATGTCTATAATTAAAAAAAAAAATTCTGTATTGACCTTTTCATCAAATAATAAAAGGTCCTTATAGGGTAAAACTCTTAGAAGGCAATATGTACCTACAGAAATCTATATATATATTTATTTTCAGTGCCTCGCCCTCCACTTTCAGGAAGAGCACAGAAATTCTCAGAAGGAAACAAGCTGTTTATCGCAAGAAACTGTACACAGCTAGGTACAAGAAATTGAAAGAAAAAGTGGCAAATTTGCAAAGTGTCATTTATTCATTAAAAAAACAGCAGCTGCTTTCAGAAAATGCCTTGGAACATTTACAAAAAAGTTTTGACAGTGTGCCTGCATTGCTAATGGCTCGACATTTAAAAAATGTACAGAATATTTCCACCACTCATAAAACATACCCAGCACCATTACGAGCGTTTGCAGCTACACTTCATTCTTATTCTAATATATGATTTATATATTAACTGATTATAATATTACACAATTAGTACACAAAATCTCTAATATTGTGGGAAAATATGTGAGTGATTGCCTATGTTGTTTCTCACCTGCATAAAAGATGTTAAAACTTGCATGTTATTGTATTTATTGTATAACGTTCATTATTGCATTGTAGGTTTGTACTTTCATCAACTATTGCCTGTAAATAAATCGCTGTAATATATCTAAAGAGATAATTTTGTTAAAAATTATTTACCCCTGTCCAATTATCTGTGTCCTTATCAAAATAAAAATATTACAGCAGTCCTGAAGGCATGCACATATAATTCCTAAGTTCGTGCCTGAAGAACCATTGCGAACACTTCAAAGTAATAGCAATCTCAAATAGTACATTGAAACAATTTGAGAGTGTATGTTCTTAATCTCCGGTTTTGTGGTATATTATTTTTAAAGAAATGAACTAGGTAAATACATTATTTTAAAAACAGTAAAACGCTGTTCACAGTCGGACCTGCACCAAGTGCATTTTGTCATAAAATCAAAGCCAGCGAATGTCTTACACTAAAATATTTAGTTTTGATTACGATTTCTGATATATGATATTCGAAAGTTATATAGAGCTGTTATCACTAATAGTTCAAGTCTATATACACTTTTGCCTATCTAAAAATTTGTCATAAAACAAAAAATATATGAGGTTAGGTTACCTTTTAAACCGAATTTTAAATTTGGCGCTGTCCAATTGACATTTAGTCTTTAAATGGCCGACCAACAAATCTCACCAGCCGCGCAGAGGGGAAGCGGGTTCTATTGCCCCTCTTATTTCTATGCACGTAGTTGGTCTCTTTTTATATCGTGTTCGTAGTCGCTGTCGAAAGGAAGCGGTACTTAATGTTCTATTTCTGCGGCGTAAAAAGTTGATGGCGGCTACGATGGCGGTTTGGAATAGCGAAGAAATTTGAAAGTTTATAGATTTGTACCAAATTGAGCCAATAATATGGAATCCTTGCACCTTCTTTTACGCCATTTTTTTTTAATCACTTTCGTTTAGTGCACCTTTCTAGAAAAATTGAAAGCTCTGTACAAATAAATTGCCGCGGCTGCGATGGTTTCCACATCCATCATCCTCGTCAAATGGCCAATGCAGATTGAGCAACTCCACCAACGTGTAATCGCTGTACTTATTTTTGCCCAACTCATTGGCCCAACTAGTTGGCCAAACGTGTACTGGGACCTTAACATGTATGTATTTTGGAATATTATGATAGTAAAGGCTTTAATGTTGGTTTTGTCATATGTAATATCGTAAGAGAGAAAATTTTGTTGGCAATATTTTTAATTGTTATGAAAGTTATTTGCCAGGTAATTTCCCAAATCATATTTTTTACGATAAAACTATAAACCGCCAAAGATGTCATGCACAAAATCGCCAGAATAAAAATTAAACCAAAAGAAGCATTTACCAGACACAATTTTCTCTCAAATGATATTCGAAATATTACAAAAAAAAAGAACAATAAACACTGAATAATAATAAAACATAATATTAAATATTTTTTTTAAAGTCTAAATTGTCAGTGATCGATTACCTAACCCAATAAAATGTCGCTTTTCATGGTATTTTATAAGCTTTTTAATTGTACACCCTACGTTATAAAGAAAATATTTAACATAAAATAATTAAATAAGTATAAATAGTCGGTTAATAAAAATAATACGATACGTTCAAGTTCAAAATTGACAAATAGGCTTATCATTTCTATATTTTAAAAGTTAATCTGGAATTTTCTTATGTTCTATGGCAGTTTGAGATTGATTCTAATTGAGGGGGCCAATGCAATAACCGGTTAAGTCTATTTTTAGTAATTTTGCAGGAGAGCAAAAGAACGTTTTATTTAAAAAATCTTATATAGTAAACATTAATAACCATTTTATTACATTTGTATGGTTGCAGATACACAATGATAACAAATAGGTAAAAGAAAGAACTAATTGCGGTAGTTTTATAGCTGGTTTTTAAAAAAAGAAATTGACGGACTTGACCGGTTTTTCCAAAGTTTTTTCAAAAAAATTTCCTAAATAAATAAAATCTAAATAAAAAACTTCTTAAGTGTTTATTTTTCAAACAGTTTATGAAATATACATTACTTAAAGAAAGCAACCTAATCATTATTTCATTGTAAAACCATAAGGCGTACACAGGTACATAGTTTTTTTTTCCAATGTCATTACATGTTCAAATTTGTCCTTTTTAAGTAATCTTCAACCCGAAAATAAATTTTGGTCATCATTAGGTACCAAAACTGAATATCAAAATAAATAAACATTGGGATAGCTACTGATAGTACATTGAACCAATGTGCCGGAAGTACCCTTTTTGTGGCGTAAAATTCTGTACTTTGATATTGTAAATTTATAAATTTTTTTGGTCGCTGTAAGTAATCTTTAAAATTAACCTTTAACCACCACCTAGCGGTATCTTATACCGCCACAGTTAACCCACACAGCACACTTCCTTTCAGAAATATCCCTGATATGTTTCGAATATCTCAAAAACATAACCTTTCATTGCAATATTTCTGAAATATTTCAGATTCATTACATTAAAAATGGCAGTTGACACACCCTGCCTTTGACACTTGACGGACCAGATGCAGAAAAACCAGCCTGTCCCCTACGGATTCCCCTTATATGTTTTGTTTGTGTAATGTTTAATTAACAATAATTATTATCAGGCATTGTTATTTGTGGGTGAACTGTGCTACTACCGAATAATTATATTATGAATAATAAAACTCAAGTAAGTCTCTATTTTAATAATAGGTATATTAATAATTTTAGGTTAGGTTCATTTTATGATTTTTCCAGCTTTAGTTTATTTATTAAACTTGAGTTGTTACTGTTGTGAATTAGAATATTAAACAGTAAAGGGACAGGAGACGAATGAAAAGTTTTTAAATTACAAAAATATTAATAGAATAGTAAAAGATGCAGTAAGGCATCATCTCCCTCCGGGACAGAACTAGAGCTATAAGAAATTATTGCACTGCGGCTGTCGCAGTGCAAACTTTGTTTGTCCCGTGAATTGTAAGAACTTTGAATACCTATATAAGTTAATAACAGATTTCGGCTAAACTCTCCTGTCTTTATAATGGAATATGTAGTTTTAATTGTCTTTTGTTGAATAAACAAGGGTTTGTAGTGATCCCGGGCCCTTGCTTTACAAGTATATCGAATTGCCCATTTCTGTAAAACAAACACAGAAGAGAGGAGAGACGTGGTGCAAAACCCCCAGAAAAGAATTCCATATCTGAGATGAGATTCGATCAGGCAAAAATAGGCACTATTTGCCATGTCAATACCCAGCTCGTTTGCCACCACACGAACCGCATAGCAATCAGATGACAACTTGGCGTTCAGAGCCTGGATATGCGTATCAAACAGAGTAAATTTGCCTTGTATACTGATTGTGGCCAAATTATTTAGGTATAGTAGAAACAGCAGGGGGTCCCAACATGAAATCCCGAGGAACCCTGTGCCTAGCAGCGAGTTCATCGGAGATGCAACCCCGAGATCCCACCATCTGCGTTCTGTCAGACAAATAGGATGAAAGCCAGTCTAATGCCACCCCTCTAAAGCAATACCACGAAAGCTTTCGTAGAAGTATGGAATGATTTACGCAATCGAAGGCCTTAGAGAAGTCGTAAAATACTGCTGCGGCAAGTTTGCCCTCATTAAGTCCCAGAAACAAACGTTCGGAGAAATGGAACACAGCATCCCCTGTATTCTTCCTATTCTGAAATCCAAACTGACAATCTAGCAAAATCCAAACTGACAATCTAGCAATATGTTATGGGGCTGGATGACACTGAGCATTCTTTCCTTAACAAGCCTTTCGAGTTGATAGGGGTGATATAGGGCGAGAATTTGCTGGGTCGTCGGAATCGCCACCCTTATATATTCGATTAATAACTGCCGTTTTAAGACAATCCGGAAAAATACCTCTATCGAAGCGAAGGACATATTGATTAAGTCAGATAAAACATTAAGGCAGTGATCAGGAAGGCTTTTAAATATTCTCAGTGTTCCATCAATTCATGAGGAATTTTTTATTTTAATTACTTTTTATTATTGTTTTAAGGAGTCTTATCTTATCTTATCTTTCTTAACTTATTGAATAAGAACTTGTAGGTCAGTTTTTCTCTTTGTCCAGTTCTGATCTTTCTAACTTAATTAAACCAAATAACGTTTTATGTTTTTAAAGTAGATCTATCCTGAAAAGAACTGGCTTAGCTACATTTATTTTCTATAATATTGCCGCCATCGAGAGAGCAGAACATATTAATATCCGTTATATGCTAGATAAATATCATGTAGTAAATTTAAATGAAATAAACTGGCTCCTCCAGTGATAAATTTCTTGAAATCTTGCCAGAGTCTTATTTCCTTTGAAGTAAATATTCCTAAAATAGATATTAGAATTATAAAAGTAAGTTCCAAACCAGTGTTCTCAAGATTAACAAAAAATGTAATATAATGCTGATGATGACGGTTCCTTATCTTCATTCATCGGGTTATCAGTCATATTATGCATTGCTGTGCCTAATCATAAAAAAAGACGCAGGATGGGTGGTTCTAAATAACTATTAAAGTTAGCTAAAAGTTAGCAGTTTTTTTACTTTGAAATTTTTTTCACTTTTTGCCTATAAACTGTTTAATTTTTTTTAACTTAGTTTTCAGTATGTCAATGTTTTCAAATCCCGTTTCTTGGTATTTTTTTATAGCTTTGCGTCATCTCGTTTTAATTTATTTACGTGTTTTTTTAACTTCACCTACTACAGAATTTCATATTTTTCATAAATATTTAAAAACAAAATAATATCATTTCCATCCCACTTTATTATAAAATAATAACTTGCACTTGCATATCCTTTATTACATGGAGAGTAATACAATAGTTACAGGGGCAAATCCAGAAAAAAATGTTAAGGAGGGTCAGGAGCGCCACAGGCGAACATTGTTGGAGACCACGCCCAAATTTCGGTTTTGTCTACTATTAGTACTATTCTAATATTTGCATTGGACAGATAAATGATAACTAAATAGTATTAGAGATTTGAAACACTGCTAAATTAGCTCTTAATTTATGTAAACCATACCTAACTAGTCAAGTTCAGGATTATTGCCGTTTATTTAAAAAGGCTGTTTCTGTTCGGTTTTAAGAATTGGCCTCCGAGATAATCCTGTCTTAGTCCATTCGATTTTTACCTATGGAGTATGCCTTAAAAAATTAACTCTATTCTTATTGTGATATTTCTGTATGTGACCAACTTCTATACTGTAAATATTTTAATAGGAAATAATTAAAAATAAAATAAAAATTATATTATTTTAAACAAAAACAAAATAGCGCTACAAGGTTCTATTCATTTATTTATTTATTTATTGCAAATAGGGATACAACAGACACTAGTCCACTAAGCATCCACATCTTGGTATATACAATATTATATTATAATAAACAATTATAAAAAATAATCAATTGTGACATAATACTTAATACTAAAGGTTTACATTAAACATTTAACATATTTCTTAAACCCAACCGCAGACATATCGAACACTTCCATGCTCAAATTAAAATCATTATAAGAACGAGTTGCTCTACAAAGAGGAGAATTTTTGCCAGAATTTGTGTTTCTAAACGGTATATCAAAAATATTTTGGAGCCTTAGGTCTCTAACTAGTAAATTAAAAATTAACTTAGATCTAAGCATAGGCGAGTCGATAAGACCATTCACCAATTATTTATAGACCATTATGAGATCGGAAACTACCCGTCTTCCAGTCAGAGTCATAATTGAAAATTTTTCTAGAATTGGTTAATAATTGCCATTGACAATAACTACGTCTGTCTTACGCGACAAGAATCGCAAAAATTTGCTTTATATTCTTTCCAGCCTCTGCTGATAAACCGCGTACTGAGGGTTCCAAACGACTGATGCAAAATTAAGTTTACTAAATATAAATGCGTAATATAGGTTTAGAACAGTTTGAGGGTTATTAAAATTTAAACTATTTCTTATAATAAATCCTAGAAAACGATTACACTTATTAACAACCTGTTCTATGTGAGAGCTAAAAATCATCTTACTGTCCATTATAACACCCAGATCACGTATTTCTCGCACTGATTTAAGATCACTATTATTAATGGAGTAATGAAAATTATACGTATTTTTATTTCTAGTAAAGGTAATCGACATGCACTTATCCAAGTTAAGATATAAACTATGATCATTGCAAAATCTCACCAAAGCATTGAGATCGTCCTGCAAAGCATGACAGTCCCTCGGACTCCCAATTACACGATAAAATTTAAGGTCATCTGCATAAAGTAAGAACTTAGAAGCATTGTTGTATATTGTTAATATATATGATGAAAAAGAGGGGTCCGAGGTGACTGCCTTGAGGCACTCCCGAGGGCTTATTAAAAGGCTCCGAATATAAGCCCCCGATGGAAACAACCTGTCGTCTATCACTGAGATAGGACCAAGCCCATCTAAGCAAACCCTCGCCCACGCCGACATCAGCAAGGCGACCGACAAGTATCGAATTACTAACTTTGTCAAGCGCCTTGCTAAAGTCCGTATACACGACATCTGTTTGCTTCTGATCATCCATGCTTTTGACAATAAGGTCTGAAAATTCCACTAGATTAGTTTCAATAGATCTATGTGGAAAGAAACCGTGTTGTTGTTTCACAATAATATCCTTTACCTGATCGAATATAATGTTATAAATTATTTTTTCGAAGATTTTTCCGAATATACATAGCTTACTTATGGGTCTATAGTTTTTTACATTATGCTTATTATCTCCACCTTTAGGGAGAGGAGTTATGTGAGATTCCTTCCATACCGCGGAAAACTTGCCTCGCATCAATGAAATATTAAATATATGTAAAAGTGGCCTAACAAGATGAGCACTACAATTTTTTACGAATATGCCAGGAATATTATCTGGACCGGGACATTTTCTAGAATCCACAGCAGCAATGGTGTCACGAACCTGCCTCTCCGTCACCAAAATACGATCATAATTAGCAGTGTTGGGAAATATATAATAGGCCGATTACCATGCTGGTCAGGAACATAAACCTCCCCAAAATAATCTGCAAACAAATCACATATCTCCTTACCTTTGCTTGCAGAGCGGTCAGCATAGAATAAAGAGTTAGGAAAGGTCACGTTACCTCTCGATCTATTATTTATAAATTTCCAAAACACTTTAGAGTTAGAATTAATTTCATTTTCAATGTTATTAATATAGTTTTTATAATCAGTTGCTTGGAAGCTTTCCTCAGCAGTGAAAATGTTCGATAATAAGCAGGGAGCTGATTAATTTTGTACATTTTTTGTGCTTTATTATTTTCTTTTATAGTGCTTAAAGTATCTTGTTTAAAGTATATAGTGTAGTTGCCCCTCGCTTTAAAAGATGGAACATTCTCAGAGATTAATTTATCCAGTTTATTATAGCAATGCTGCACTGTCTGGTCCACATTACTGGTATCGAAACACTCCGACCAAGATTTCAAACTTAATATATTATTCAATAAGTTATAATCTGCACGATTGAAATTGAAAGTTTTTTGATGTTTTAATTTAAATTTTTTTACGTCCTTGGCCCTTGAACTAATACATAGAGCGAGGTGGTGGGAATCCTCACCGACAATTGGATCTTCACAGTGACCGACTTGTTCTATATAATTTTTATTACAAAATACCAAATCAAGCACTCTGCGATTATAATTATGAATGCCATTATAGGTATTGCATAAGTCCTATAAAAGAGCACACATCTATGATTTCAGAAAACTTATTATTGACATTTGTCGGTTCGAAATAAAACCCGCCCTCTAAGAAATTCCACTGTATTGTTGGAAGATTAAAATCACCGACAAGCAGTACAGTACTCTTGACAAATATATTTTGATTAACCTGCATTTTAGACAGAAAAGTGTAATATGAAATATAGTCACCTTGGGGGTAAGTATAAACAACAAATAAAAATCCTTTCGCCATTTTCGGTTTCTAGTGATATCCATAAGTCCTCTGCATCTGACTGCAAGTCAGGATGATGCACAACACGACAAGGACACCTCCTCCCTCGGTTTTTTTTGAAGCACTTTCATATCTATCGCGCCTAAAAACCTGATAGTTCTGGTCAAACAATTCACTGCAGGAGACACTTTGGTTGAGCCAGGTCTCTCAAACAAAGAAGGTCGCACCCAGTACTCAGCACATTATGAAAAAAATTTACTGTTTTTGACCGGATTCCTCTGCAATTTTGATAAAATATGTCCAGATTTCGAGCCATTTTAATTACTAAAAACTATCAAGCTTATTTGAACGGATTACGAGAACATTTACAATTTGTCTAGTGTTTCTGAATTTTTTACGTGTATCGTTTAATATATAGTTAGTTTATGTTACAATACCTTCTGATGTGCAGGATTAGACAAGTAGTTACATAAGGGTGCTCCGTCCGAGCACGGTAGAATAAATAATTTAAAATTGCCTCGGATTTGCTTTTTGTGTTTTTGTGATTTATAAAAAAAACAGGCATTGTGTATAAGTATTGTGGTTTTAAAATCCAACCGAACATACAATGGATAGGCAATTTAAATGTTGTAGGGAAAAAGCTTTTTGTAATTACCTATGCATCACCTGCCTAGGAATATTTAATCCCAGTTGCCTCAAAAAAAAAAGAAAAACATCACAATAGTAAGTGGTTACAAAAGGTTTTGCTCAAAAGACTTTGAAGGCTGCAATGACTCTGATGATAAAATGGACACGTTCAGAAAGCAGATTAATCAACTAAAAAGCGACCTTCTTTAACAAGACTATATACGTAGGCAAAAACGTTTATCCTTGGATTTTAATCCAGTGTTTGCGAGATAAAAAAGGATTAAGAAAGGGAAATTGCAAAGCACACTAATAAAATATAACAGTTAAATATACAACTAAAAGAACTGAAAGAAAGAAATGTCCTGCTGGTCAAGTCTATAGAGGAGAAGGAGCAGGAACTAAAACAATTCTCAGAAGAAAAAGGCGCATTGATTGAATTAAAAAATAGCAGGCTCACCACTATTGAAGTGCTTGGCGAAGAAAACAAATCACATCTGAAGAAAATAAAAGAACTGAAATTCAATACAGGACTGTTTTCGAATAATTTTTACAGAAAAAATTACACAAACTGTTCCCGTTCAAAAGGCTAAAAACATTATTAGTAGCCCTTCTATGGCTCGTCGTAAGATAGTGCTCTTCACTGATGACTATTGTAAGTACCTTTACAACCCTTTAAAGAAGAGTTTAGGAAATAATACCACGTTGCAAATCATCTCTAAACCAGGTGCATCTCTGACAAACATAGAGATCTTGGAAGCGATGATTACGTTATAGTCTTAATGGGTGCAAGTAATAAACCGGTCTCTTTGCATGATGTTACTCTATTAGCTAGTAAGTGTTTTTATACTAATTTAATTTTTTGTACTTCTCCAGCGAAATTTGGCCATTTTCAATCGCCAAATGTCGAGCAATTAAATAGAGATTTAAGGATTCATGTCTCAAATTTAAGAAAATTTTCTGCTAGTGTAGGTTTTATTGAATTAGATAATAAGTTTAACTTGAGACAATATTGCAAAAATCTTTATTTCTTAAACAAAACTGGTTTAATAAAATTGGCATTTATTATAAGAACGACTTTGAATGCTCTCCATGAAACATCAGTTGTCTGTGATTTAATTCAGCTAACCAAAACTTCAAACTCTGGAAATTTAAATGAACTTGTTTCTGTTACGTCACATGAATCTATCAGTAACGAACACATAGCCGATAATTCTTCTTTTTAATCGGTCGTGTAGCTCCTTAAACTTAAATATAACAGTAAATATAACCAATGATAGCACATCTGTATCTCTATTTTTGTTAAATATTCAGTCAGTAAGATATAAAACTAATGAACTTAGTGTGCTGCTCGATTTACACAAAAATCCCGATTTTGTTCATCTAACAGAGCACTGGCTTAAGCATAATAAGCCTTTTCTTATTCCTGACTACGTTTTGGCGTCCTCATTATGTCGACAATTCATGGAGGTACTATGATTCTCGTAAACAAAAACGCTCATGAACAGTATTCCTTAATGGCCGTTGAGAACCTTAATGATTTATTAATAGAAAAGGAGTTTGAATTTTCGGTAATTTTTGATAAAAGGTATAAGTTGTATCTGGTTTGCTTGTATAGACCCCCAAGTTGTGACGCTGCAGTTTTTCTGGAGAAGATAGTACTAGCCGGAGATCTAAATATTAACTTTAACGATAAAGAATCTGCAATTACACAATCGCTCTCCAGTGTTTTCAATTCTTTCAACTTGCAAATGCACATAACTGAGCCAACACGTATAACCCAGCATTCTTCCACTATCATTGACTATATTTGTACAAACTTTGACCTTAAATTAAACTGTACTACACTATCTTCGGGACTTTCTGATCACGAGGGAATACTGATTCATTTTCCTTACCAAGATCGCCGGAATCATGATAGAACTAAAAGGGGTAGAATATTCAGTTCAAAAAATTTCAGAAGTTTTCGGGAAGAATGCACTCTTATGCATTGGGATAACATTATTCAATTCACGGAACCCTTGGCTAGTTTCCACATAAAACTGTCGCATTCTTTTAACAAATGTTTTCCTATAAGAAACATAAAAGAAAAAAAAAGAAAACCGTGGATAAGCCGTGGTATAAAAACCTCTGCAACGAACTTAAGATCTCTTCATTTTATAAGAAAGTTATATTTGGATAATACTACGTTTACTACATATTTTAACAACTATCGACGTATAATATAGTCATTAAACGAGCCAAGGAGCGGTATTATGGTCAGCGTATTTCTGATGCGGGTAACAAATCTAAAGAACAGTGGGCAATAATCAACAAGTTAAGAGGAAAAAGTAATTCTTTACATTCCTCGGCTGATTTGGAACCTGATGCGTTAAACCAACTGTACTGCTCTGTGACGCGAAGATTAACCACCGACTTACCCTGTCAGATGAATCCTCTCGATTATCTTAACAAAATGTGGTGCCCACAGGATTTCTGTCTGACTATTACGGATATTGAGAAGTTGCAGGGTATCTTTAAGCAAATAAAAAACAAATGTTCGGCAGGATCTGATGGTATTTCGGTCAGAATATTGGAGTGCTTACCGGAGGTCTCACTTCATGCTCTTGTCGATGCCATTAATGTTTCTTTTCTACGGGGCGAATTTCCTTCCTGTTTAAAAAATGCGATTATCGTTCCCTTGTTTAAGGGGGGAAGTCCTGGGAATTCTTCGAATTTATCGACCTATTTCGCTCCTTTCCACCCTTTCGAAAGTAATTGAAAAAATAGTAAAATCCAGACTACTCAATTTTTTAACACCCAATAATCTTATAACTTTATCTCAGTTTGGTTTTCAGTCATCCAAAAATACTGGTGATGCTATTTTCTCACTCCTACAGAATATTTTCCTTAATTTAAATGATTGCGATGCTGTCGTGGCAGTATTCTGTGATTTTTCCAAGGCATTCGACTGTGTGAATCACCGAGTGTTGCTCCGAAAGCTTCAGCACTATGGCATTCGTAACACGGCGCATGGATGGATTTCATCATACCTTTGTGGGCAATCACAGGTTGTGTCGATTGATGGAAGATGCTCTGGTCTGTCTATTATTAAGTTTGGGGTGCCCCAGGGTTCTGTGTTCGGTCCTATCTTATTTTTATTCTATATAAACGACCTTACAAGTATAGCAATTAGTGGCCAGTTTACACTTTTCGCGGATGACATCACTCTTCTGTGGCATTCAAGCAGTGGTGAACTCTTGAAGAGTGTTATAAATCAAAATTTTCAAAAAATTAAAACTTGGTGCGACTCTAATTCTGTTTGTTTAAATGTTAAGAAAACCAATATTTTGACTTTTGGCTTTGACCATAATGATCTTGTTTTGGATAACAAACAAATTGAAAGTAAAGCAACCATAAAGTTTCTTGGACTATTTATAGACCCAAGCTTAAATTCGAAAAACATGTCATTGAAATAAATGAGAAGTTAGCATCGGGTTGCTTTGCTATTAGAGTGGTGTCACAAGAACCAGGTTGTTCAGCGGCAAAGATGTATACCACTCGCTGCTTGAGTCCCATATGAGATATGGTATTGCATTTTGTGCACTCTGCAATCAACAGCTTTTAAATTCTGTTTTCGTTATTCAGAAGAGAGCGCGTAGGTATATGAGTGGGGCAAAATATCGGGACAATTATCGGCCATCATTTAGAAAGTTTGGTATTTTAACGATTATATACCTATTTATTTTAGAAACGGTATGTTTAATACATAAGAGATCTTCAAGCAACAATTCTCAAAATGTATACAGCACCAGGCAAAGCTTGAACCTTCGGCTTCCAATTTCTAGGTCGACATTGACTAAGCGCTCTCTAATTTACAAAAGCATTAAAGTGTATAATCATTTCAGAGTGGAGTACAGATCTTTGGATTATTTGCGTTTCCGCAGAGCGGTGAGAGACCTTCTGGCACAAAAGGCGTATTACAGCCTGGATAAGTACTATCGGGATGAAGTTTGACATTTCTTGTGGACTATAATGTTTTTTGAAGTTAAGCTATTTTTTTTAACTATTTTAAACTGTTGTTTGGTCTATTTTTTATGTTTGTTTTAATTTTTTAAATTTTATTATTTTGTTTTTATTTTATTTTTTAAACTTTCTGATATCTATTTTTTCTAAATTGTATTTTGTCTATTATGATTTTTTTACCTTCTGACATCGTCTTAGATCGTAGGATAAATTTGGCATTAGTTGCTTTGTCTATAATATATAATATATTCTTGGCAATAAAGCATGTTAAATAAATAAATAAACAAATGGTAGAGCCTGTAATATTTTCTAAATAGGCGCCAGTGTAACCTTTCTTATTATCCACGGTGTTGTATTATCGGGGGTAATACCACGAGTGCTTAAAAATTACCGATAATTTTCATGAAAGCTTGTTATTTATAATTCCACGAGTTCGAAGAACGAGTGGAATTAGTATAACAAGCTTGAATGAAAATTATCTGGTTAATTTTTATGCACGAGCGGTATTTAGGGAGAATATTTCTAGAATGAAATATATATTATTTTTTCATTTATGCCATAATTATATCTTTGTCGTTATCTATTGAGAGGGTTTGTTTTTCAAATGCAATGAATTTCCCGAAGGGAACTCATAACAATAACGATCACGTTCGCAGTAAAAAGGTAAAAAAAAAAACTGTCTCGTCAAATAGGTTCGATTGTTGTGTGTTGGATATACAACGTTGTCTAGGCAACGTTGTATATCCGCTGATATTTTTTTATTTTTAACGTTTCTTATGGGAAAATTTATACATGAGTGAAATATTCACCATAATTCTTGGGTGCCAGTATTCACCTTAGGAAAATCTAAAATATACTGAGACAAGGCAACCTATCCACCCTTACTCTGGCAACCCTACGCCCTGGATGATGTACTTCAGACAACAGTCCCTAAAAATGACCTAGGTTGTGCTGCCTGAAAACTCACCCTTTAGCTAGCTCAACTGAGGGTAGGTTCGCTATTTTGCTTCCATATTGAGAGGTTTAGCACTCTTAAATAAGTAAGTTAAAGTCAAATCCTGAAAGCGCCACCTTAGTTTTATTTTACGTAAAAGCTTTTAAATGTTGTAGTGGTTGTCCACAGAGAAAAACAAACTAGAAAAAAAAAACAATTATGTCACAATCGGTTTACAACAGCTTCTTACAAGCTCTCATTCACATAAGTCCCTTAAAGTTACTCTATTTGAAATAAAAGCCAAATTTTTGCAGAGGCCAATACAAATATTTAATCTTAAAAGTCGTGTTAGGCCGCCCTTGGCTGATAGGAATTATAAATGCAAGCTCCTCTTACCTTGGTGGACAATATACACTTAAAGTTAAAATATAAGTAGTTAAAATGTATCAACAAAGTGGTAGTATTAGGTTTGACATAAAAGTTTAGTACATTTAAATTTCAAAGTTAGCATTAAAAGAATGAGTAAAGGTCAAACCCTCTTTAACAGGGTCTTGCACTAGACGGCAACTGTCAGACCTACACCTTAAAAACGACTGTGCAATCTGATCTTGCATCCACATAGACCGACATCCAGGACAAATAAAACAACACCTGCCCCAGACTTGAAATTTCCGCAAAGTATGTACAAGAACCTCTCAAAACTAACTAAATTTACCATAAAAGCATAGTTAAAGTATAATACAAAATCTTACGAGTACCTGTGATTACTCAATAAGTATACTAGCCACTCGGGCGTAGATAAGTTAAAATATTAAAGTTACAAGCGTTAAAGTTTGAAGAAACAAATGGCCTTGAGCCAGGAAACAAAAATATTTACTTTATAAATGGCCTTGAGCCAGGAAACAAAAATATTTACTTTATAATAATAAATTGTAACAATATTTACAACGAAAATAGCTGTAACAGACCACCTAATGTTTTGAACACTAGAGACTCTTGTGGCGTCTTAACGCTATATCGACATACGGTATTCGTTTACAATGCACAAGTTCTTTACATAACGTGGGCGCAAAACTTAATCAAAATACTGTATATAGAGCAATACGCAAATGCAAAATATTAATATTACTCAAATCTTAAAGAAAAATGATATCAGTGAATGACTTAATAATTTGGAGTAAGGTTCATTACCCTGATTGCACCACAGTACTCAGGTGTTCACAGAAAAGGCATATCTTGAGAAATAGCATACAAGCCACGGGAAATAATATAGCAAATATGGATTTCACGCTTTCCTGACACTCCCAAGGTTCCGTGCTACTCAAGAAAAATGTTACTTAGCTGAAACTTTATGTGCTACCCAAAGTTCATGAAGACTCAATTTTCAGCAACTGGCAAGACCCGAGTCCAAGCGACTCTAATAAGAAAATACTAGTACTTCAGTTTGAACTTTTAGCCCCTACCAAAAAAAACCCTGAAATAACTTATGTTTTAAATCGGCATTCCGCCCAAAGAATATAGACAAATTACAATGTCATATCCTTTTTAATGCATTTGTGAAAGTTTTATCGGCACCACATGGCCTTCCCTGCCCAAGAAAACTAAAATTCGGGAGATACTTCCACAAACGTGCTTTCCACTTCAAGCGTCCATCGTCGAAATGGCCGAATATTGTTCTCTCTCCAACATAGTTACCAAAAATCGTCGAGAAATAAATATTACCGATCCAACCACCATAACAAAACTAAGGCAACCTAAGTCAACCAACGCAACTGCAAAAATACGCCTAAATTAACCAGGCGTGGCCCTAAAAATTCACAAGACTGTCAATTTTATCCAATGACACTGACCTGTCTTAAATTATCGATTTCCTTAAACAGCTGATTCACAACAGCCAAAACACTTGACCTACATCTTATATACAAGGTTAAAGAGTTATTTTTATTGATTACTTAAAAAGTTGATTAATTTGTAATCAATTAAAACAAGGATTTGAGATAAGACCTGTCTATAAGTAGTATGAAACAAAAGAACAGAAAACAATCCACTTGGTTATGTCTTACAAGATTCATGGAATATAAACATTATCAACAAATTAAGAAAGAATTTCTTTAATTTTTGTACTTAGTGCAAGTTTATTGAATAAAATCATATCCGTAGAGCGCTTTCGGCAGTTACGCCATCATCAGTACTACCTACAAAGCAAGAAAATAAAAA
The DNA here is from genome assembly GCA_963920685.1 of Polydrusus tereticollis. Lineage (NCBI taxonomy): Eukaryota > Metazoa > Arthropoda > Insecta > Coleoptera > Curculionidae > Polydrusus > Polydrusus tereticollis. The sequence goes on from OY987326.1 coordinate 129,686,583, forward strand.
AGAAACATCAACAATTGTGAAATTTTACGAATCTTTGATAGTTAAAGTTACTTGAAAATCTTAGATAAAAGTCAATGTAAAAATTCTCACCAATTTCTCGATACTTACTTTGTCAAAATATAACCAACCACAAAACGCAACATACATTTTGACAAAGTAAGTAACGAGAAATTGGTGAGAATTTTTACATTGACTTTTATCTAAGATTTTCAAGTAACTTTAACTATCAAAGATTCGTAAAATTTTACAATTGTTGATGTTTCTTTTTTCTTTTCTTGCTTTGTAGATAGTACTGATGATGGCGTAACTGCCGAAAGCGCTCTACGGCTCTATATGATTTTATTCAATAAACTTGCACTAAGTACAAAAATTAAAGAAATTCTTTCTTAATCTTTGATGAGACTGAACATACTGACTGAACATACTGAAACTATTAGCTATTAACAGGTAACTAAATTAGTAATTAATGTTTAAGGTTAGAGTCTACATAGGTACTTTAAAAATTTAAAACCGAAAACTTAACATAGATAACCAAACTATGAAAATGCAATTTTCGAACCGTAACAATCCACTACCCTCATATCTCTAGTTCCTCCGGCACTGCTCGAATTCGAAGCAAAACCAGTTCTAACTGCATAGTGGCTAGCGCGAGCACTAATCTGGAACTCAACTATGTGAAAATTAAATTAATTTAAAATACAAAAGGGTGGTGGTATCTGCAACCTTTACTTTGTTCAGTGGAAAATATCAGAATATCGTTTGGATACGGCTTACTCAATTGACTATTCAGGAGAAATCTCTGAAAAAATTATTTCTATCGGTATTGACTATCGACAATAATTCTTGAAACAGGCTGTGCCGCAATAACTAACTCCCTAAATCAGATATAATACGACTGTGTTTTAAAGATCTGACAAGGGTGATTCGAAACCGCTTATCGACTGTGGCCATAAACCGGAAGTGTTAAAGTCGAAAACGTATAACTTAGGGAGTTAAGTACCCCTTTAAACTTCAAATGGCGTCTTTAAAATCTTATCGTCGGGTATACCGTGACTTTTGCTTAAAGTAAAAGTTAAAATCGAAAAGTTTCTAAAACTGATATTTATCACGTTTAGAATGATTGCGACTATTTATCTTTCTTATATTTATTTTATAAACAAAAAAATACTTGAACATTAATTTGACAATAATTAGAAATTTGCTTTTGGAGTCATTTATACAGGATCCTGCAATAGTGCGTCAGGCATCCATAGCTTCTATATCAATTAAATTAGAAATTTCATTCGAATGCAGACCGGTACTGTATATATATATATATATTTATATATTTGAGTGTATTTCGGGGAAATTTTTTACAAACAGAATGGTCAAGAAAAGTATGACGACAAAAATATTTTTTAAATGGAACACCTTTTTTTTGTACACTTCGGCTCTTTTTAGTGTTTTTTCTTATTTCCCAAAGTTTTATTTGATTTGCTTTAGACGTTTGCGAGCAATGAATCAAAAACTATAAAAAATTGTTTTGCACGCCTTGGAAATATTATTAAAAAAAAACGGCCTTAGATCTGCTTAATACGAGCTACATAGCTTGAACCTGATACAGAAGTTCTAATGATACTCTGACATTAAATAGTTTTATCTGATTTTATACAGGATATCCAAAATTTGATTCCAAAAATGACAACTTTCAAACTAGTTTTCTTTTAAGATTTTCAAACGAAGCACGCTCTATATTATTTTACTATCTAATACAGAATTTAAATACAAATATTTTTTTGTATTACTTGTGTATCAAAATTCTGGACCGTTTTCAAGATATTTACCAAGAATCATAAATATGCCCATGTCATAAGTACAGTATTACAAAAAAAGATCCAGGCAGCCATGAAGACACAACCAAGTTTTAATTGAATCGTAGATATTCATATTATTAGGAAAGAAAAATCCAAAATTCTTTACAAATATTTAATATCCTTGCTCTACGCGTTTCGGTTTCTTAAACCATTTTCAAGAGCTGTCTAAAAAGTTCATTTATATAATAATCTCAATTTCAAATCAAAATTATTAGGTATTACTTACATAATATAATCACAAACTTTACATTAAGGACACAAACAAGCTCACAATGGCGAACACACTAACTATATAAAATTGATCAACGGGATAAATCCCAAAAAACATAAAAAAAAATAAAACAAAATATACTGAACCAGAGCGACATATATGTTGCACAAAAGGAGGTAGGTACTATTATTTAAACAAACATTCACAACTTAAACTCGCTCACAATTCTCGCTGCTCCTCTATAGTGGGCGTTGACAGGATCGTTCGAACAATCAATTTGATTATTTATCTCTAATTTGGCTATTTCTATATTTTCTAAAAAAATTTAGCTTGTGGCCTTCATTCGCATTATGTAGCATTTTAAAGTTGCCTTTAAAATTAAAATTATGTAAATTCTCTCTTAAATGTAGGCCGAAAGCTGATCTTTTGTCATTAGGCGATTTCTGAGAGTATAAATGTTCTTTTATTCTAATATTAAAACTACGTCCTGTCTGACAAACTTGTTTAGCTGTGAAAATATCTTGAAAATGGTTCAGAATCTTGATACACTCTAAATTTTGCATTAGATAGTAAAATAATATACACGGTGCTTCATTTGAATATCTTAAGAAGAACCAGTCTAAAAGTTGAAATTTTTGGAACCAAGTCTTGGAGACACTGCAAAAAATAAGATAATAATAGATAATACGAGTATCATTAGCCCTCCTTTATTTAAGCACACGCTATGTAGCTCGGTCAAAACAGATCTAAGGCCATTTTTTTAAAAAATTTTTCAAGGCGTACAAAACGATCCTTTATTGTATTTAATTTATTGCTTGTAAACGACTAAAGCAAATCAAATGAAATTTTGGAAATAAGAAAGACCACTAAAAATAACCAAAATGTGCAAAAAAATACAGGGTGTACCATTTAAAAACATTTTTTGTCGTCATACTCTTTTGGACCATTCTGTATACGCGAAAAATGTTCCCAAAATACACTCCTATTATAACGTTCGAAACTCTCAGTCTCTCTCAATCGTGCATGGAGTTTTCTAAATGTTTTAGCACATGGCATTACTCTGTTTGGATAACGTTCCTAATAAGTTCGCCGAGCTTCTTCAGTATTTTCAATTGCTTGGCCATAATTGAAATGCATCTGGGCCATTTTAGCGTGAGCAAAGTTATTCATTTTTGACTTGTTATTGACAAGACAGGTAAATTAGATATCAAAACTTACCTTTGCCTCATATTTTAATTGAGTTTAAAATACATAGGTATTTTTTTTTACATTCAATAAAGTGGTTTTTATTCTGTCTCTCGAAAACGGAGCAAGATACGAAACAATTTAAACAACAAAAAAGTTGTATTATTAGAAGGTGAATCCGAAAAGAAATATCAATATTAGGAAGAAGTCAGTGGCGTACATTTTCTTTGTAAATAATATTCGTTAAGGTGCTCCCTGGGACGCCACTGGACCTAATAAATTTAATGTAGTTAGGTCAAATTAAGCCCCTTATCATTATGAATAACACTACCAAATTTCAATAAAATCCGAAAAGGATATATAAAATAAGATTTTTTTTTAACTTTAACACACTGTATATCAAAAACGGGGCAACATCGGACACATGTTCATATAAACTTCTTCTCTTAGAACATCATAAGGAATCACCCCCTTAAGCTACGTACCCTACTTCTAATACACCCTGTATATTGACTTGTTTTTTAAGTATTTTAGTTTTAATCTATGAATATTAATGGAGCCTACAAATCTGCGGCGTTCTGTAGGGGTGAAAAAACGCATTTGTTTCGAGTGTTCTGCTAAAAATCGCACTGCCATGTACTTATTTGGGATTCAATTTTTTTAGTCAAATACTTAGTACCTACCTATATTGTTTTATTTTTTTGTCTTTTTTTTATGTTTCTTTTTACTAAATTAACAATTTTTTAAAAACTGGCTTGATTGTGTGAGCAGCAAGTTGGATACTGGCCCCCAAACTGTATTATTATTTTTATTTTTTAATAGGCATTTTATATTATTGTTATTATTAAGTAATATTATTATTACTAATTATTATTCTCAATAACACGTCAAGTGTATTTTTTGGTTTTGTAGTTCTGGGCTGATGATGATGATTGGTAGTTAATTCAATCGAAGCCAGTCACCTGCATAAATAAGTTTGTGACAAAGACTAGCAGTTCAAATCGGTTTTTTTATAAATAAATTTTTCAGTTTTATAAAATTTATAAAGAAATTACTATTTAAGTCCTGGATAATCATGTAGAGCAGTGCATATTTTCACGTTAAAAGACAGAATTACTGTACTTGAATGTTAATTAAATTATTAGGCACCTTTTAAAGCGGTCATTAAACCAAGTTTAAATATAATATTCACCTCTTTCTAGATTTGATTACTGCGATTTATTTATGTGTTTAGAAACTTTGAATAGGAATAGAATATAAAAAGTATAAAACACAAGATTATATTTTGGGTAAAAAATTGTTCGTGCTTGACATACTTTTAAAGATTTAGACTGGCTAACTATGAACAAGCGTAGAACTTTACAGTTGGGGAACTTTCTTCATTAAATCCTAAATTATCCATCGTTAACTACATTAACAGAAGATCTTCGTGACCTGAACCTGAACTAACCTGTACAGGGTGTTTCCTCAAATTTTGACAGCTTCTAGCGACTTTATTATTCCTAATGGACAAAGAATTGTTTAGATAAAGATTGTAGGGTATCATCCAAACAGTCTATATTTACTACTTAAAGAAACATTTGAACATTACTGGTAAACTTTTTGACCTATTGTATACTTTTTTAATGGAACACCCTATATATTATGTGTTTATTGGACAGCGCTTAAAATTCTCTTTTCAAAAATATATAAGTTGCCTATAATTACTTCATCCATTGTTGAAATATCCGCTACTAAAAAATTAAAATATAACTAATTTACTATATGAAATAAATCACAGTAACCATTGGAAAACAAAGTTATCAAATGACATTACTGGCGGCATACGACATGGAACATTTAGTTGTCAATTCGTTTTTAAATTTTGATAATATTAAGTCGCAAAATTGGTTATAGTGAAGAGGAAAAGAGGGAAATAATTTATTTCTTTTATAAAAATAGTAAAAAAATGCCAGTACAGCGCAAACCGATTATCGAGTTTTCACCCAGGTATGCCGGTGCCGTCAAGAGGCACTTTCTATAACATAGAGAGATATTTTAGGATTCACAAAAATTTGCCACAAAAATTTGAGCCAGCCTTGGTAGCTCGGTGGGTAGAGAGCTTGCCTGGCAACGGATACGTCCCTGGTTCGAATACGGGCAAGGGCATGGAATGTTTGTAAAGTATATACGAAATCAATCGGAACAGCAAAAAACCAAAGTTCGAGTTATAGGCGGCAACTTCTTTTAGAAGCATGGACGGCATGCAACACTATGAATGGAAAATATTTTACCGCATTAATTAATTTTATTCTGTGTATACACAACCAATTGGAAGAGCATGAGAAACTATTGAGGTCGGCATTGTGGGGCAGCATTTAAATTACTCCCAACTTATTCCCAATAATTTTCATATACCTACACGGGTCTATTTTTTTTAAATTAACATTATATATAGTGACTAAAAACACTTAATTCCCGTTTATCATTATATTTTATTTTATGTCAATCTGATAAAAAGTCAAAATTCACTTTTCAAATTTCCAGAGCTTGAATCCGTATTTTGGGATATAATAATGGGATCAACTGCCGGTAAAATACAATATTCATCCTCCTTCTCTATGACATGCTGGATATATTTCATTCATATACCACTGTCGTTTACTTGATCAATAACTGTGCTTAAATTTCCAAGTACAAAAGCATTGTCAGTTGGCAATTGGTTATATTTTCTGAGTTTGTTCTTTACTGCAGACCAAATTATCTCGATTGAATTGAATATACAGTAACAGGGGGGAGGCGTAAAAATGACCATGTACTTCGCATACTTTGTCGATTAAATATTCCTTTTTAAAGTTATCTTCTTTCATAGCTTCCAATAACACCTTTTTTCTAGCATTTTGAGGAATTTTCATGTTTCTACTTTCCAAGAATTGCATCCTTCTTTGTGCTACTGTTAGAAACATTGTTATGTAGACGCGAATGATAGGATGCATTGTCCATATCAATGACAGAATTGGGGGATAGATTTAGCAGCAATTGTACAATAACGTCAATAAACCATTTTTCGAATAGACTGGCGGTCATATCTTTACGGTAGTCAGCCAATGAGTGCTTTTTATTTGGCCAACAACAATAAAGCGAACAAAACCCTTAATATTGCCTGCGTGTAGTATGATAACTCGTTTACCGCGAGAGCAAGGTCAATTTAGTGTGCACTTATTACTATCATCCACCCAACCATATACACTATCTCCCTTTTTAATTGGCGGTATACCTTATTTTTACGTAAATATTCTTGCCGTCATGCTACGATACGAGACGATTCCATTATACCATTCTTTTGTTCAATCTCTTGAAGCCACAATCTAGCAAAATACTACGTAAGTTGTCTAGAGATTTATATTCATAATCAGAATAATCCCGTAATCCTCGTCAAATTGATATACAACTCGGCGTATAACTTCTTTGTCACCATTATCAACTTTTTTAAGCTTCTGATTAGCTCTTTTTCGCTTTACGAAATCGTCGATAATAGCTCCTGCTCTAATCACTGTAGTTCGAGCGAGTTTAGTGAGCTCCTCACAAATCCTTTTTAATATTTTGTTTTGGGAAGCCCCCGGACTTTCACTTTTTAAGCAGGTGTAAATATTTAAAATAAGTCTCTGGGCTTTGGGCTTAAACATGTAAATCTTTATTACAAAATTCCGACGGCTCCGCCATGAAATCGGCTTCCACATTGTTTGTTTCATTATCAGAAACATCAAAAGGTCGTCACAACGCCATCTTGATTAAATATTTAAATAACAACAAGAACGGTAACAACAACAAAACAATTTACAAAAACACGACACTTAATAACAACAGTAACAGCAGTAACGGCAATAACAATAAAATAACTTAGAAAACACTACACTCGGGCACACTCTTAAGATACTTTCTAAAATTTCCAATAACGAATAAAAGAATAAACTGAATTTACCACTGTCAGGGGCAACAGGTAAAAAAACGCAGTGGAACAGACATTTTTTAGGCATTATTTTATTTTTTCTCTACCAAAATTATTTCATCAACTAGAAGCGGCCGGCGGAGGAACGCGTGGGCGAGAAAAAAATCATACGCGGTCGGTTTTAAATAAAATTAGGCAATTTTTATTTAAAATTTATTGGTAAACTTAGCAGACCCGGTACATGACTGTTTTTTTTAGCTGTTCGGATTGACTTCGTATAGACTATATACAAGTTTTAAAAATAAAAACTATAACAAAAAGAGATGCTGGCCACCATAAAAAAAGAAAAAATCAAAGGAAAAAAAGATTGGTGAAGATAAATGACGAAGAATTAGAGATTTTATTATATTTTCAAGGTAAATAACTAATTAGGACTTCAAATTTTGTAAAATTAATTTAAATGTGTGTTTGTAGAAAATCCTACTTTCTCAACTGAAGATGCCAGTAAATATTTCAATAGGTCTAAAAAGAAAATTACAAAATTTTACCTGTTCAGAAGTTGACGGAAGAACAAAAAGTTAGTAGGCACAATTTCTGCACAGACATGCTTTAAAGGAAAGTAGGGGATAACGATTTTTTTAAAAATATATTATTATTATTACTTTTACCACGGCTGGGATGTTTAATAGGCGAAATAGTCATTTATGGGCATTAGAAACCCCCCGCGGAATGTGTGAAATTAAATTCCAAGGCCGAAGAGCAGTTCATGTCTGGTGCGGCATTCTCAACCCTCAAGTTATAGGTCCTATTTTTTACGAATTTAATTTAAATGGTGAAAGATATTTAGAGTTTCTTCAGAACGAGATAGAAAATTATTTGGAAAATTTGCCTATTCGTCAGTATAATGACATAATCTGGCATCAAGATGGAGCGCCACCCCATAATGTCTTGGTTGTCCGCAACTTTCTCGACAACCGATATCCCTTATGGATCGGTAGAAATGGCAGCATTGGATGGCCACCCAATAGCCCTGATGTAACAATTTTAGATTCTTTCTTTTGGAGTTACGTGAAAAACACAGTTTATAAAGAACGAGGCGCACCGTTGGAGGAGTTAAGAATTAAAATTATAAATTGCATTTTATTATGAATGCTATTGATAAAATAGAAGATGATTACACAAAGTGCGTAAATAATAATGGCGGGCATATAGAAAATTTTTAAAAACTTTATATTGTTAATGTTAAATCGAATTTTTTATTATTTTTGGTATTAAAATTGTTGATTATTTGAATGGTTACTGTGATTTATTTCATATAGTAAATTAGTAATATTTTGATTTTTTAATAGGATATTTCAACAATGGATGAAGTAATTATAGGCAACTTATATGTTTTTGAAAAGAGAATTTTAAGCGCTATCCAATAAATATATAGGGTTTTCCATTAAAAAAAAAGTATACAATAAGTCAAAAAGTTCACCATTGATGCTCAATTGTTTCTTTATGTAGTAAATTCGGACTGTTTGGATGATAGCCTACAATTTTTATCTGAATAATTTTTTTCTAGCTGGAATAATAAAGTCGCTAGAAACTGTTAAAATTTGAGGAAACATCCTGTACCTCTACATTCAAGTAAAAAGTATCCTGTATCAGATGTTACAATAAAATTACTATTCATACTTCGCCAAATTATCAGGCAGCCATATTTCAAAAAGCGTTTACCTTTAATACATTTAAATTGTTCAACTTCTTACTTAGAGAATGAATTTAGGGTCACACACCAAAAAATTTCAGTTAATTATCGAAACCCTTATATCGCCTTTCAGTGGCGTAAAAACCGCCCCCCGCATTGCCAGGGGGGGGGGGGGCGCAGTAAAGCCAGGGGCGCCCTCAAATTCCTTAATGAAAATCTGCTTAGTTTGTAAGATAGTTGTATTTGTATAGTGAAAATATCATACTTATGCATAAACAAATATATGTTTAATACATTCCAACTTTCAACTAATTCTAATTCCCCTTTCATACGTATTTTAAGACTTTGTTTTCTTATCTCAGTGAGTACACAACTTTATGTCTGTTTTAATTATCACATTGTTTTTTTTTAATTGCAGTACATTATTTTAAAATTTCATGATATTTACAACAAAAAATTGTTCTTTGTTCTCTACAATACTTTATATCCTTCTATATTAAACAACGCTTACAAATGAAAATTATTTTTTACTATAGTGTAAGTGTGAAGGATTCAGACAGGTGCAAAATAGCAGGGCGCTTTCAAAATTTTGCGGGGGGCGCACATGCCTTAGTTACGCCACTGTCTCCTTTTATTTACTTACTTTCTATATCTTATTAATTTTTATGTATATTGAACAGTCTGACTTATTGAGGTTGTCTTTAGGCACTCATTATTTTGTTCTTTATAGTTATATTTTTATATATACTTTTGAATTTCTGTGGCACTTATTGGCTCTAACATATTTGTTTACCATTTATTTTATAAATATATTTATTAACTATATTTCTTCTGCAACCAAGGCGGTGAGGGGGTCAGGTCTTGTTGGCTATACTTTAGACTGCGCTCTTTCTCTGCTGTATTTTTCATTTTTGTTGTTTTCCTAATATTGTGAATTGTTTTTGCTGAATAGGTATTTATTATTATAAATAGTATTTTTATTTCAAAAAATAAGTAAAGATAAGGCTATTTCTAGCAAAAAGTGCTTTTATGGAATTTTTAATTTTTTGACGCAATGGCGAACGAAAATAATATACGTGGTATTCATTTAATTGGTAATTCCTCGAGTTAAATCGTCTGAGAGTTAAATACTAGGCAGGTAGTAGCAAAAGTTTGAATAGTAATATTCGTGCGACAGAAGCTAAAAAATGGGAAGATATATCAATAAAAAAAATGAATTACCATTTCTGCAAGGATGTCATCTCTATGTCCTTAATTGACAGTTAATTAAAAACACAATAAAAAAAAACTACCCTCGTAGCAAAGCGAGACGTATCTGCAAAAAAAATGTTGGAGTAGACTGCACTTATATTTGGAACTGTATCTCCAATTTTGAACAGTAATTTTGTTGATTGTAAATCGTTTTAGAGTATTCAAATTTAAAACATAAGTAGGGGATATTGGGGAGGCATGATACACAAAATTTCGACTTATCGACAAATCCAATGATACAAAACTCACACATACGATCGACAATACACAACAAATTGAAATATCCGTTAGATACAGTTTGAATCGGGAGGGTTGGTACGCGTATCAAGGCTCCCTATATGAAGTAACATTGTTGTATTTATTTATTTATTTTATAATTTATAACAAATTACGACATTTTCTCGGCAAATACTTAGGTTAATTGAGTAACATTGTTATTGATGCCGTTAAAATGGTAATCCAAAGGTCTTTCGAAGTATTCCGCAGATGATTTAAGAAGCGCAGTGCTTGAAGTAGCGAATGAAAACAAAGCACTTAGGACTACTGCCAGAAAGTACAATATTGACAAGATGACATGAAGAGATATGTTTCAAAATACCAAGAGGATAGGTACCACTTTTTCATCAAAATTTGCCACTTCGCAAATTTTTTCGCCTCACGAAGAATCACTTTTAATGGAATATTTGCTCACTTCTGCAAACCTTTACTATGATCTTACGTCTAAGCAAACAAGGAAATTTGTGAATCAATTTGGCCAAGAAAACGATAAAAGGGTACCAGAAAACTGGAAGAAGAACGAGTGTGCTTCCTACGACTGGCTACAAGGTTTCAAGTCACGTCATCCCCAACTATCATTAAGAAGTCCTGAAGCCACTGGCTTGGGCAGAGCGACTGCGTTCAATCGACATAATGTGCAACAATTTTACAAAAATTTGCGCAATTTAATGGAACAGGAACCTTTTGAAATCCATATATAACTTGGACGAAACTCGAGTGACTACTACGCACAAACCTCAAAAGATCATTGCTCGTAAAGGGCAAAAGCAAATTTCGAAAACTACTTCTGCAGAACGTGGGACACTGGTAACAGTTTGTTGTGCTATAAATGCATTGGGAAATTCAGTGCCACCATTTTTTATATTTCCTCGTGTGAGAATGCAGGATTACATGATCATACGGATGAATGACCGCTGATAATTTCGTGAAATACCTAGATCACTTTATAAAACACCCAAAATATTGGAAAGAAAACAAATATATATTGGTCCTTGACAATCACGATAGTCATATTTCACCCAAAGCCTTAAATACTTGTAAGTTAAACGGCATTCATTTGTTAACCTTACCACCTCACACGAGCCACCGATTACAACCACTGGACGTATCGGTTTTTGGTCCATTTTAGAGATAATATAATGAACAGGCAGATGCGTGGATTGAACAATTTAATTAAAACATAATATACCAAAATTAGTTGGATTAGCTTATGTCAGAGCGTTCTCACCTTCAAATAAGCCCAAAGGATTTTCCACTACTGGAATTTATCCTTTCAACCCACATGTATTTGAAGATATCGATTTCGCCGAAGCGGAAGTTACAAACGGACCGCAAGTGCAATAAAAACTTCTTTAAAAAATACCACCACTGTCCCAAGCACCATATCTGCTTTATTTAAAAGTCCTGAAGAAGTTCGTCCTTATCCTAAGGCACTGCCACGAAAGGAAAAAGAAAGCAGAAAGCCTTGTCGGACCAGAATCTTAAAGGCCATTGAGGCCGAATATAATATGAGAGAAAAAATAAAACTGAAGAAAACAAAATTGAACAGGCCAAACGAAAAATAACTAGTGAAACTGAAAAAAGTGATCATAATGCAGGGTGTAGTAAATCCCACCTCAAAAGAAAAGTTTTGTATAGAAATGCAAAAACAAAAATAAGTGTGTTCGATTACTCGAATCCTGGGAACGAAAAGGAGAAAGGTCCATTTTGTGATGCAGATGACGATGCCGCTTGCATCTACTGCAATTCATTATTTTCAGCGTCTCGTTCTAATGAAAAGTGGATTCGCTGCCAGCAATGTCTAAAATGGGCAGCCTGTGCGGATGTCAACTATAACATAAAAATATTTACTTGCGAATTATGTAACAATTAAGTAGTGTTCTAATAATAAAATAATGCGCTCCTATTGCTTCCCTATGCCTAATTTGTTATTGTATCAAACCTCCCATTTAGTGCATCAAGCCTCCCATGTATAAGGAGGTTTGAGACACTTTGTATTGACAATTTTAAAAATTTATAACCAAGGTTAATATTTCAATTTTCAATAATTTAATATTGTCAAATTCCTAAGCGAAGTCCTTAAATTGAACATTGACGTAAATGGATTGGTAAATGTTAATCACAGAATTTTAATTAACATTTTTGTAGAAAACGTATTAACCCTCACCAGTCTCCCCTACCTAATATTGAAAAGCATTTTAAACGCACTTACCGTTTTTTAAGATCAATAAGTTTTAAGGGAACTGCTCTAATTATAAAGAATGTAAAAATGCCGGATTTTATAAGCAGGTGACGCAGAATTAATACTCGAAATAAATACAAAGCCCATAGGTACATACGAAAAAAAGAGTAAGATCACAAATAGAGAATTGTTATCATTACTACTTTAACTTCACAAATTTAACTTTTTCTTTTCTGGGAGATATTTCGTTTATATTATTATAATCAATACGAGTGAGCAACTTTAAAACCGGAGAAGTTTTAAAGTTCACAAGAAGAAGTTGATTGCTTAGGAGTTTGTAATGGTTTTACGGGCTATCTCCGTTATCAGTAAAGATAGAGAGATACGGTTTTTGTAGCACTGTGCTACTTTTTTGTGGAAACGAAAGATCAGATTTTTTCTAGTCACCCTTGTTTTTGATATACGGGATGTTTCTGAAAATATTACATTTTGGAACACCCCCCATATTTAGGTTACCTGTAGTTTATTGAAGAGAAAATAACAGTCCTTTTCGTAGTTTTTTACGTAGAATCCAGTGACGTACTCAGATTTTTTCCTACGTTCAACAGGTTGCGAGAAAAAAAAAAACAAACGCGTTTTTTTTTAAATGGGTCGCCCTATATATTTTTTAATAATATAATTTAGTTTATGTCAAGCTTCTCAGAAATATATAATACCTTCTTTTTATTTTTAATATTAATTCGTGCTTAATATTTACGTTTTATTAAAAAATATACATTTTTTGTTAGTAGGCCATGACGGGTATTTAAAAAAACTATTAGTGGCATGATAATTACTGCAGAAGAAATATGTTTTGGACTTATTAATGTAATTAGCAGTTATATTTCAGAAAAAAAAATAACAGTGCATAAATCGAGTTGTGTTTTACCACCTAAAACATTAGAAACAAAAGCTGAAAATTTATAGAACTTTCTCATACATATTTCTCAAACTGTTCTCCATTATGCCTTAAACATGTTTAACACGTAGTTCTTATTCGCCTTAATGAATTAAAAATAATAAAAGGCCGCGTTTTTATTTCCCTAAATGCTCTTTTAGTGGCATTTCTTAAATCTGCAATTGTTTGGTATTGAATAGAATAAATTTTGTTTTCAAGGTTTTCCCACAAGAAGAAATCTAAAACCGACAAATCGGGTGACCTTGGTGGCCATCTTACAGGTCCATTAGTTCCAATCCAGTGGCCTGGGAAATTATTGTTTAAGTAGGCCCTGCTAATTAGCGCATTTTGAGCGGGTGCGCCATCTTGTTGCAGCAGCAAGTTATTGAGACCCTTTAAGGGCACGTCGCCTATTATTTTCGGCACAACGTTTTCCAGAATTTCCAAATATTTATTTGCATTAAGGCTGCTTTCAAATATATTTTAAATTATTTTGCTTCCTAGTATAAAACATGAAACGTTAAAGCCAAACCGGCAAGGCCGTTCGAGTGGAAATATTACATGCTGATTTTCCTGAGACCAAAGCCTCGTATTGTGCCGATTAAATATACCAACACTAAAAAAATGAGCCTTTTTGAAACATATATGGGTTCTTTCAAAATTATTTTCCCTGTTGATATTTTGTAAATACCAATTACAGAACTCTATACGGCGCTGTGTATCACCAGGATGTAACTTTTGTACTAAGTGGAATGTATATGATTTAAAATGGTGTTTTTAGGATTGTTTGAAGTCTTGGTTTAACTACTCCGACCTAACCTTCAACCGTTCTGCAAGAACTAGTTGGATTTGTTTCCATTGAAGCTAAAACATTTATTTCATCAGTCTCGCGGTTTTCCTTGTTGTAGATTTTAGGTCGAGGTTTAGACAATGAATCTTGTTCAAGTGAATTTAATTTCATCCTTAGAAAAATTACTTTATCCGGCTGTCGTCTTTCGGGATATCTACAAGTAATTTAAGAAATTTAATAAATCTTTATAGAGATACTACAAAAAGGCGTATTTTCATTACAATGGACGTAACAAACAAGCATGTCGTATTTTTCAATATTTAAGTTTACATTTTCTGCCATAATTAGGACAAACTGATTTTTTACTATTAATTAGATATTTCAAAACAACTTAGAGAACCTGAATACTCTGACAGAAACTAAAGAAGTTTTTAATATGACATAAGTGACTGTGTTTTTTTTTTAACAGCCGTCATGGCCTACTGACAAAAAATGTATACTTTTTAATAAAACGTAAATTTCGTGCATAATACTAAAAATAAAAAAAAGGTATTATATATTTCTGAGAAGCGTGTTATAAACTAAATTATATTATTAAAAAATATATAAGGTGGCCCATTAAAAAAAAAAACAAGTGTGTTTTTCTCTCGGAAACTATTAAACATAAAATCTGAGTGCGTCACTGAATTCTACGTAAATAACTACACAAAGAACATTTGTTTTCTCTTTGATAAGCTACAGGGTACATAACCTAAATATGGGGGGTGTCCCAAAATATAAAATTTTCAAAAACATCCCGTAGATATATCAAAAACAAGATGGACCAAAAAAAATCTGATTGCAGCATCTTTGGTTTCACAAAAAAGTAGCACAGCGCTGCGAAACCCGTATCCTTCTATCTTTATTAATAACGGAGATACAACGTAAAACCATCGAAAACTGGACACCCTGTACAATCTTGAACCTGTCTAAAGCTAAACTTTAAAACTATCACAAGTTTATTTTTTTATGTGAAGTTATGTTATTTAAATATCTTTTGTACATCAGATACCAACCAATCATAATATAGAGTTTTACACCACAAATGTAAATTTTAATTAATACGCACCCTAATGGTACATAGGCAGTTTGGGTTTTGCCTAGATAAACTTGGACCTCTAGAGGTTTCTATTTAGTATTTTCATTTTTTAGTTTAAAATGAGAGAGTACATGTTAGTGCAGCTAGTAAGAAGATATAAAAAAACTCATGGGCACTTATATTTACATAAACAATATTAAAAACGATTAAAGATCACACAAACAACGGCTAAAGTAAAATATATAATGTAGAATTGTTCGGAATATCTGAAACAACCTTACGAAAACGTGTAAAATGTGAAATCGTTCCCAAATCCCTCGCTAAATTTAATCCAGTGTTTACTCCAGAATTGGATATCGGAGTAGCACCCAGTATTGACCAAATATTAAACATCTATGTAATATTAATTTCTGTGGCAATATTGCCAACATACTCGCAATATTTATAAAATATTGTGGTTTTGTAAAATCGCAATACAAAAAAATACATATTTTAAAAATATTAATTTATTTCTCAGTACATCTTTTATATTTGAAGATATTTGTTGCATTGCAGTTATGTATTTTCAGTATACAGGGTGTCCCAGATAAGAATACACTCTACAGGGATCACGTAAACCATCGAACATACCGGGATGATTAAATTAGAGCAAAGTTGCGCATTACTTAACTCTGAAATGTCATGTTTTCAAACCAGAAATTTTGCGATGTCGTTCTTATCGTTTTCTCATTCTATTTGAAGAGATACGTCAAAATAAATTTTACATTCTTATTGACACTTTTTATTTAAGTACGTGGCCAAACTTTCAGAGGTGATTCTTTGAGTGATGAACAAAGTTGCTCATGCATATATATAACATATATAAACATATCATTTTTTATATTATAGGTACATATTTTAGGTCAATGTTGAATGTTGTTAAAATATATTAAAGTCATATTTCTACAATGTCAATATATCACTGATAAACAGTGCGCGTAGTCTCTCTTGTTCTATTTTTATTTACAAATGCGACAATAATGAAATGTTGGAATGAATAAAATGAATAATCGAAAAAAACGTTATAAAAAAATAATTGCTTTAACGAAAACAAAACAAATTGAAAAACAAGACGTTACGTTTATATGTACTTTCATTCATAAAATAAGCCAAGGAATTACCCGTTAAAGTTTATCAACGTACTAAAAAAAAATTGATGTAATGTTGAACTTACAATACAGGGTGTTATTTAATAAGTATTCGATATTTTACAGGACGATTCCTCAGTTATTTCTAAGGTGAAAAGTTCATATAAGCATGGGTCCGCAAGTCCTTCATTTTTGAGATACAGGGTGTTACAATTTTTAACAGGAACAAAAAATATGTACGCCACTGTCGTTTTTTCTTTTGATAACACTGTTACATAGGCACTTTATTGGTTAATGCAAAGTACAATTTCATATTTTTTTCATTTTGGCTTTGTTTAGAAGATAAATGCTATTTTATCAAACTCTGATATGGACAAAACGATATACAAAGGAATGCTATTTATTTCTTTATTGTTCTTTTCCTCGAGACCGATTGCTCGTAGCGACTTCTACCAAGTATATCTTTTTCATGTAAAAATGATGAGAAAATCCATTTTTTTACTAAAAAATGTGATGCAGGAACATATAAAAAAGTTATGACTCCTTAAAAGAGTAAAAAGACACGTAGGTGGCGCCCTCTACAAGTGGGAGCCATACTAATATCAAATTCCGTAGATACCAATTTTCGTCCAAATATAGCTATTATTTTAAAAATTATTTACGAAAAACAAATATGAAAATAAATTTTTAACACCCTGTATCTCAAAAATGAACGGCTTGCGAACCCATACTTATATGAACTTTTCACCTTATAAATACCTGAGGAATCGTGCTGTAAAATATCGGACACTTATTAAATAACACCCTATATAGTATAAAATACATTTGGTAACCAGGAACTCGGCTTGTGGGTGAGGGCTAAGTGGATAATAATATTTTATTATAACCTGGATCTGATAAAACATGTCAATCAAAATGTTGTGAAAATATTTTTTCAATATTGGTATGCTACTAGGGAAACGACCTGGAAAATCATATTAAAATAGATGACTGGCAAAGTTTCGACCCTTGCATTAAAACAACCGAAAAGAATGTTCATAAGATGCGTAATCTTAGCAGCGATGTAGTGTAAGAGTACACATCTGCAACAATTCGTAATATAATATTGAATATAGTAGCTATTGGTGTATTAAGAGCGCAAAGTGGTACATTGCCTCTCTGAGCAATAAGTTTGACGCGCGACGCGGACATGGTGCTGATTTAATGACTGTAATAAAATGGGTTCCAAGTGTGGTCGTAGATACCCGTCAATTTCCAGTGTTCATTTTCAGGGCCGTATTATAATGATTTCTAGGTAAGGTTAAATTAAAATAAAATAACTTTAAGTGTTTAGAAATCCCTTTATAGCAGGCATTTTTGATTTTAGATTAAATGTCAGTTCTTAGTTCTCACGGCAAGTGTTCAGTTGTATTACAATATCATTTTACAAAATATTATATTAAACGTATATAACAGCATTATGTGGCGTCCGTTGAAAAACATGGACGGAACTTCTTCAAATGTTCCGGTGAAAGAAAAGCAAAACTGTTTATAGTCCTTTACTTAACAGTGGACCTAACGCTAGTACTGCTGCGAGTGAAACTAGTAATTCGACTAAGATACCTCTGGTCACTGTGAAAAGAATCGTGTCAAACCCCATCAAAAAAGAAGCGTTAGGATGCCGGTTCCAATAAATGTTTTGACGAAAGTCTACTCTATATACAAGGAGCAACGCGTACCTACATTAGAAACTCTGAAGCAACGGCTCACTAATAACGACATCCAAATAAGCTGTAGCATCACTAGCCTTTGGAGAGTTTTGTTTAAAATGGGCTTCAGATTGCGCACAATTGACAAAAAGCAAGTACTTATGAAATCCCACCGATTCTAAAAATGGCGTCATGAGTATATAACATCGATAAGAAAATATCGTTCTTAAAATAGTTTAATAATTTACCATCGCCTGACATATCCAAAGGATGGTTCGATTCTTCTGGCAGGTGTAAAGTAAGAGGATCCGTCAAATAAACGGAAAAGAGTTACCATTTTACATGCCGGGTAAGAAAACGGTTGGGTCCCAAATGCCTTGTGGCTTCCTGGCAAGAATATTAAAGACTCCTGCGAGGACTACCATGAAGATACAACCGCAGAACTTTTTCAAGAATGGTTCAAAAATTGTCTTTTATCAAACCTTCCTTAGAATAGCGTGACAGTAATGGATAATGCGAGCTATCACAGTTGCCAATTATATAAGGCACTAAATTGGAGATTCAAAAGTACATGGCGGCGAACGATATATATTTTGAAGAATTGTATAAAAAAAGTTATCTTTTAGAAGTTTTAAATACATTCTGTATAAAAATTGGCAGAGGAAATGGGATATACTGTGCTGGGGTTCCCACCTTATTACTGTATTTTTAATGCCATAGAGCACATGTGGCACCAATTAAAATCAATTGTTAGGTCAGGAAATACTTATAAAAATTCTTATGTTACTCTACATCATGCAATTAAGCCAATTATAATTAATATAAATGAGGATAGCGATAGCAAAACAGAGCTATATATAGAATAACATTATACGTGTAAATAAATATAAGAAGTATTCAAAAATTTATAATATTTAGTCTTTTTTCTTTTACATTTCACTAAATTAATATAAACAGATCATACGAGAATAATTACCTAATTACCTTAGTCCGATCCTTTACTGCAGCTTTATACTTTACATAATTATTGCCCACACAATGGAATCGACTCTTTAGTTATATTACAGTTAAAAGGTCAAAACCATTTATTGTGAAAAGAACTTTACATTTTATATATTTAAATACCGTCTTACTGGTCACAAAATTGTCGACATGTGTCAAACACCCCTCAACGCTAACCCCAAATGTTTGATAATGGTTTGTCGCTCGGCGAGCGGCAAAGTGAACAAAACGCTCGCTGCTTGAAAAAGAGCTACTTTGTGCTTTCTTTTGGAAGCGCAAAACTGTACTTTGCACTCGGTTGTAGGAAAATGCTTTAATATACTCATATTTTTTAACTTAACTTTTGTATTTATTATTAGTTTTAGATCCGATCCCTATACCTGTTATAACAAGGGACCTTTTAGACCAGAAACGAAAGTCGATAAGGATGGTGGTAGGTCTTCTAGACTAAATAAACACTTAGGTCTGATGT
The DNA here is from genome assembly GCA_963920685.1 of Polydrusus tereticollis. Classification (NCBI taxonomy): domain Eukaryota; kingdom Metazoa; phylum Arthropoda; class Insecta; order Coleoptera; family Curculionidae; genus Polydrusus; species Polydrusus tereticollis. The sequence continues at coordinate 129,706,256 of OY987326.1, forward strand.
CATGTATGTCAGATTTTCGAAGAGAAGTAGGAGAGAGTCAAGCACATACAGCACGAAGTTGGGTGAAGTGCCTACTTTAAATAAAAGAAAAGTCACAACTGTTCTTATAGGACGCAGTAACGTTAAGACGGTAAGGCTCTTTATTCCCTCTCTAAAAACAGTAACTTCGGGTCTAACCATAATTGAGAGCTAAAAGGTAAAGAGGTAAAACTAAAATTTGATTTTTCCGGTAAAACCCGGAATTAAAAAAAAAAACAAATAGTACGTGTAGCTACACCCTTATGTATGCTTATTAATAAATCTATTTATGAAAAAAAAGAAAAAGAAAATCAAGATATTGACATCTTCCAAATTGCTTTCTTTTCCCCGAAGCTTTTGCTATCATAAACAGTGTGTGGGCTCAAATAACAAGGTCTATATTTTATTTAAAACAATTTATTGACGTATTATGTAAAACATACAAATGGAAATATGGAAAATAAAAAGTTCCCAAGGTAATATAACGTTATGCAAGCAACCTAGTGGTAAGAAGAGTCGAGAGATACAGGGTGGCGAAGTTAAGGTGACCCTGTGCCTTAGCTCGGAAAGTATAAGGGTTACAAGTTTTCATTGATTTTAAGTGAACGGCTAATATGATAACCTAACCCAACTTACCTTAGTTCAACAGTTAATAGTTTCCCACAAATTCAATTTTATATACGACAGAAAGAGACAAAATCAGTGTCAAGGCACAGGTGGTCATTTGTGGCCCAAAAATCCGCGCTTTATTAGACGTGGGTTGCCAAATTTACCAAAGTAAATGATTAATTTTATAAATATTATCATCACAGCATTAAGAATATAATAAATTATATTAAGCGATTATAATTTGCAATGTAAGGGGGAAAATAAACAGGACATATGTTACAGGGTGTATACACTATATATACAAGTCTAATTGTTTTATGTAATATATTGAATTACATACAAATTAATGTTTTAATGTCAGGTAAAACTCTTCAAGAAATATAGGTACATACACTAACTACTTTATTGCAGGCAGATCCATTCAATTTGTTTTAAAGGCTGATAAATCGGTTGTTAACATTAGATTTGTTTTGAGTAGTTTTTTTGTATTTTGGGACTAACGTGAATATATGAAGATGGCGGGAAAAAGGAAATGTCTTTCTTTAAGCGATGAAATTGAAATAATCGAGGTAACTGAAAAACTGATTTAAGTACCAGGAAATTGGCTGAAAAATTTAAAGTGGGTAAGACCCAAGTGTCTATGTTGCTTCAGAATAAAGCAGAAGTTAAAAATTTGTTTTAAGAAGGTGGCAACGGTAAACAAAAAAGAAAATGTCCCCAAACTAAAGGACTGGCATTGACCAAGTTGTTTTTAACTGGTTTAGTAAGGCGCAACAGCGCAGCAAAATCCAGACCCATAATTCAAGCAAAAGCCCTTGAATCTGCTCAATGTTTAGGACTAGAGAGCTTTAAGGAATCAATTGGATGGTTAGAAACATTCCGTCGTCGGCACGATATTGCCTTCAAGAAAAGATGTGGCGAATCAGCCAATATCAATATCGAAGACATAACTACTTGGATAGAAAGGCTATTGAGCATTTTAAAGGATTATGCCTCAAGGGACGTAATTAATGCAGATAAGACAGACCTCTACTATTGTCATAACCTTATGCATTGAAAGATGACAAGTGTACTTGAAAAAAAAAAGCAAAACAACGATTTACAATTCTGTTATGGTGCAAATATGGCAGGTGAGAAGGAGGAACGACTTATAATAGGCAAAAGCATAAATCCTCGATGTTCTAAGGGTGCGCATATCGATAAGTTACCTCTCCAATGGGTTTCAAACAAAAAAGCGTGGATGACAGCAGACATCTTGACAACACGGCTTCACAGATTCGATACCAAAATGAAGAACAGAATAGAAGAGTGGTATTATTTCTGGAAAATGCAACGTCTCATCCCAAAATTACACTAGATAATGTCAAACTTACACCCAATACTACCTCATATTGCCAACCTTTGGACCAAGGAATTAACCAGAATTTTAAAATGCTCTACAAAAGCCACCTTATTAAGAGGCTATAATATTACCATAACCAAAACCAACGTCTTGATATGGGTTTCGGTGGCCTGGCGCAAAAAAATAATGTCAGGGCCAGATTTTAATATTAATAAACCTAAAAGACTTTCCTATGTTTCTCATTACAGAACAATAAAGCTATGGATTCGGTGGGGCGGGTATTAAAGAAATAATTACTGGATACTTCAAGTAGCTTATGTAAGTCTTTGGTAATTTGTTAAAAGGTAAGTAGACTTGCGTATCGTCCGCATCAAAATAATAAAATTGAGAGTGTTTTAAACATTTTACAAAATATGAGGTGAATATACTAAAGAGCAGTATGCTTTCCTGTGGGACGCCTGTGCTGATATTTTTAGGAGTTGATTTAAGATCATCTAGGGCAATACTTTGAGTTCTGTCGGACAAAATTGAAGAAAGAAAAGAAGCTGAGTGGGTAGTAAAGCCAATATACACTGCGCCCATTAATTTTGGAATACGGAAGAATGTACTCGAACTGTAAACCTCTATATTTTCATTAAAATTCGATCAATCCATTCATTTTTCAGTTAATTACGTAGGCTGTCACTTGAACTACTCAGAACAATCTACTTGACTTCACTTCACACACTATGTTGGTTACATATTTATGTTAGGTTTAGGAGGTTTAACCCCCCGCCATGCAATATAAATTACATTTAATTATTATTGTTAGATCTAAAAACAAAATAAATAAACTGAATTTCAATGTTCTTATTTATCTAGGAGCGCCCGCCATGTGCGGATCAATTCTCAATTAAATACCGGCAGTCCGTCAACATTGTGTGGAGAATTTGTGCGTCTGCGCGTGGCGGTTGCCATTAATTGGATTTTATTTTTGATGAATACCATATTCTTTTAACAGAGTGTTAAATAGAAACTCCCGGTCACTAAACAGTGGGTTAATCTCTGGATGGTGAATACGGCTGTAACCATTCAATGTATAAGGAAGCAATTTACAATAGGTACAAAAGTACAGTATCAAAACAAACACCCAAATTCCTTGCCTCCTTAACCAATGGTAAGGGGTCATTGCTAATATTTATGAGAAAATTATCGAAGATAAAGGGAAGAGCATTGTTATTATTACTGAAAAAAATAATGCAAGACTTAGCAGCATTCAACTTTAAATTATGTTCTTCTGCATACGAATTGACACTGACCAATTTCTCATTAAATTGTACTTGAGCAGTCTGCAAATTTTGAGTGGGAAAAGATATATATAACTGTGAATCGTCAGCATATTGCTGTAGTTTTGTGTATTTTAGAATGTCAATCATATCCGCAACATATAAAGAAAATAACAAAGGCCCTAAGATGGAACCCTGTGGTACTCCTGTTCTCATTCGTATGTAACTGGACTTTTATGTAGTAGATTCTAATTTAGGAATAACACAGTGAGCTCGATCATGGAGATATGATTGAAAAAAGTTTTACTGCATCAGGTGATAGTGCGAAGTAGTGAAGTTTAGCTAATAACATTTTGTGATTTATAGTGTCGAAAGCCTTACTAAAATCTAGTTAACATAAACTTGTGTGCTCTTTTCTTTCTATATTTAACCGGACTTCATTAAGGAGATAAACAAGACTAGTAGTTGTACTAAAATTCTTACGAAAATCTGATTGACAATCTGGAATTACTTTAATTGAGCCACATGATTCTTGATAGATATGTTTTTCTATAATTTTGGATGCTACTGGCAGGACACTAATAGGTCTTAAGTTTTTGAGTTCTTTGGGATTAGAAATTTTACCTAATGGATTTATGATTGCCCGTTTCCATAGTGTAGGATAAAGATTCTCTAGAATGCAACTATTTATTATGTTTAATAGTGGCTTTAGACAAAAAGGTAGACAAAATCTTACGTCCCTTATTGATAATGAATCCTCACCGATAGCATTCGTATTTATGGTGTTTAAATTTTTTTAAAATCTAACTAATCCAATAATTTAAAATTTAGTTGTGATGTTGCGTTTTTATGCCTACTTAATTTATTACATTCTATTTTCTCCTCTGATGTAGAGTCTAATACAGCGTTACAACTTGCAAAATAGTTATTGAAAATTGTTGCATCAGAGTCGCGAGTTAAATTTAATCTATTAGCTTCAGTCCAAAAGTCCTTTCCATTGTTTTGAGACATTAAATTAAAATATGATATTTTTCCAGAGTAATAGCGTGTTTAGTAAAATTTATAATTTGTCTATAATACTGGAGGTGTCCTTCTGTTTTTTGCTTCAGGTATTTCCTATGAGATTTATCTTTTAATTTCTTTAAAAGCTTAATATTATTAGTAATCCACGGTGCAAAAGGTTTTTCTTTGATTCTTCTCCGCTGCATAGGTGCATATTTATCAATTAAAAACAAAATATTGTCATTAAAAATCTTGAGTTTATTATTGATATCTTGAGAATAATATATTTGATCCCACTGTAATTGTTGAGCATCATTTTCAAAATCTGCAAAATTTATGTTATTGTTATCTCGAAATTGAACAAATTTATATCTATTTTGCCTGTAGAGGAAATACGCATTATTAATTTTTTACGTAGGTACTATTAAATTGTTTTTCTAAATTGCTATACAACGAACGGTACTGCGCTGTAATTGGTACAGTAAGTACCTAAGATAAAGTTGTAACACACTAATAAAATTCTATTTTCATTAGTTCGAATTTCTTGAATCATTCATTTTATAATCAGCAGATTTTACAGGGCTTGGTATCACCCTGCATAAAATAGACGTAAAGTGAGGCTAGATTGTTCAAAGTAGTGCAAGAGACAACCTATCTAATCAACTAACAAATTATTGGATTTATCGAATTTTGACAAAAGTATGAAGGTTTAAAATTCGAGTTCTTTTTTACCTAGTCCATAATTAATAGATTTAAAATTGCGATGAAAATATCGTGGTTAAGCTCGTCAAAGTCTTCGTCGTCCATTACATCAGACCGTGGTACAGCTGAAGCCCTTCATAAGCCCAGAGTGCTTTGTTGGAATATAATATTGTGACAAAGTTGTTACAATAACAAACTCAAGAATTTTAGAAAATATTGGCAATAAAGATATACCGGGTGTTGCATCGTCGAGCGGGACATAGGAAATCCCATGTAATTTTAAATGGGGTCAATTATTGGCTTCCCTAATTATTTTAGAGAAAAATTCTATTTAGGTTTATTAAAGAGCACTAAAACCCACATTCAAAAGAATAACTTTAGATATTTTTGATGAGCCCGTTTACGGGTTATCGCCGATTTCTTTTTAACTATTTCTCCTTTTTATGGCCCCGTATTTGCGGGCACCAGTCAAGGTAAAAGATGACTGTCAAATAAAGTTGTAATTTTGAAATGTGTGCTTTATTGTTATAAAAACTCGTACATCGAAAATATTAAAGGTGTATTTATGAGTACAAATTAATCTGAATAAAACTAAAATAAAGTATCCAATTACAAGGTTAATTATGACATTTTACATGTTTCAATATTTTACTAATTAATAGGTAGGTACTATTAAATTGTTAGAACTTTAGGATTTAAGAAGATGTTCAAATATTCCTCAAAATGAAAACTTTATTTGACAGTCATCTTTTACCTTGACTGGTGCCCGCAAATACGGGGCCATAAAAAGGAGAAATAGTTAAAAAGAAATCGGCGATAACCCGTAAACGGGCTCATCAAAAATATCTAAAGTTATTCTTTTGAATGTGGGTTTTAGTGCTCTTTAATAAACCTATATAGAATTTTTCTCTAAAATAATTAGGAAAGCCAATAATTGACCCTATTTAAAATTACATGGGATTTCCTATGTCCCGCTCGACGATGCAACACCCGGTAGATCGCAAGCGTGTACTCTGTTGGAGTGTATATATTTTTGGTATAATGAAAGAATATGCGCCCACTTCCTTCTCTCTGGAAAGTACTATTTGTTAATGCAACAATTAATTATATGAGTTAAATCAGGCACACACTGTTAAAAATCATGGTCGTGTTAATCAAAAATTCTTATAGTCAATTTAAATTAATCAAAACTAACTTAAAATAGAAAGTTACTTTAACTCTTTTATGTTGAGTAAAAATCAGTTATCAGAAACTAACTTTTTTAAGAGTCGTTTTAACATAATAGTGAATCAAAATTAACAGGCAATAACTTTGTCACTCACGTAGATATAAGTGCAAGTTACATTAACTAAATTTATAATCTTCTTGATTCCTCTTTTAGTTATAAGATTTCTCAAAAAATTATTTAATACGAAATATTTTTGAAAGTTATTTCGACATAAAATAAAAGTAATATTTACTGTGATAACTAGGTACTCAGAGTGTATAAAATCAACATATTAGTAATAGTAAAATATGCTTCTATTAACTGTTTGGTTAGTAAAATTTGCATTTAAAAAGAGTAAATCTAAATAATTTTTAAGTTAATCAAAAAACGCGTTTGTCCCCACCACCCACTGTCTTCCGTCCGCCATCTTGTCTACCTGCAGCCGAGAGGAACAGAGAGGCATTTTTATCATATTTTGGCCGCTGGTTATTCTTCAGTAAATCTTTTAGTTTCGAATGTTTTAACGTACATTTATGATAAGTATCCAAGAAAGTAAGTATTTATTACTTTATTTTAAAATATATGCCTATTGTTTAGATTTGTTATTTCTTTACATTACTTACTAAATGATATGTAGATTAGCGCCAAAAGTAGGTATTTTTAATACTTTTAAATACATCAAATAAATAATGAATTTATGAATTTAAACGCTTTTCTTGTATTTATACATTTTTAAATTACATTTAAATTCCATGCATGAATTTGTTTCTAGTTATGTGTATTTATTTGTATTTAATTGTATTCATTTGTATTAAATTTTATTCATTTGCATTTATTTGTGTTCATTTGTATTTAAATGGATTTATGTATGGTTAAACGTGTATATTATATATTTAAAGGCATTTATTTAAAGACATTTCGACAATTTCTACACCTATTTAAGGAGTGTCGCAACCCTTGGTAGGTATGTAGGTAACTATTTTTATTACTTTTAAGAGCGAATTTGTACAGAGTGTCCCAAATTCGAGCCTCATCATTGGAACCTCGAAAACTAGAAGAGATACGAGGTCGGTTAAATGGAGGCAAAGTTGCGCGATTTGATGCTGATCAAAATGCCATCTTAAAAGTTTAAAAATTCCGAGTGCCTCCTAAGATTTTTGGAAAAAACCGAATATTCGCGATTTCATTTTTATTTGCTCATGACTCTATTTAAATAGACATAACAAAATAAATTTCACATTCTCATTGCTACATTTTCTGTTCTACAAGATGATGTTATAAGATTTTTAAATCGACGTTTCGTCTTTGAGCTGCCATCATCAACTTTGTTTTTTTAAATACGGCCCTGGATTTTTTATTACGGATTTTAAGAGCTTCTAAGGTCTCCAAACCAATGATGTATCGCACTTATTCAAAAAATTTGTATTAATGGCATTTTCCATAAGAATTTATTTGTTAAGAGAGAGACAGAAACGATAACTTAATAATGAAAGTTAAAGCAAATATTCAAATTATAATCCGCCCGTTCGGATGCATTTTCGTGTCAGTCTGAATTTTATGGATGAAGTCGTCATTTTCATTAATTTTATTTTGCAACCACGATTATTATATAAGTTCTCCAAACTCTCATTCGGGGTGATACTACTTCGTCTGAGAAAACTCTAATTGAAGCTAGAGGATTATTATTTGCGTTAAAAAATAATTTAAAATAACTCATTTTACTTCCTACTATGTAATAGTTTTCAAACTTACAGTGTTTAAGATAATTTGTTCCTCTTCTTGATCGATTCGTCTTCCATATTCAACCCTTGGTTGGTATTGAGCTAAATTATTATCAATATTAGCAAAATAACTGTAATGCGGCTGCCGTCTTTCCGGATATTCCAACAAATAGCGCTCACTACAAGCCGTTTTTGAATTTCGATTCGAAATATAATAAATCCTTATCATGTCTCCTTCTTCTTCAAAAGAAAAAGGCAGTTATGTTTAATACGCGTGAACGATTAGTGAACAGTGAACTGTCAAAATATTAGATAATATAAACATAAACAAATGCACTCAGATGGCCGGCACGACCGATGCACCTTAATAAATTGCTAAAATTTCTGTAAATATAGCCTAGAGCCTAGGGTTTGAGGGTTGACACTTTAATTATATTATTTATTAAAAATTAATACAGATGAGTTCTTATGGAAAATGCCATTATTATAAATTTTTCGAATAAGTGCGATACATCATTGGTTTTGAGACCTTAGAAGCTCTTAAAATCCAGGGCCGTATTAAAAAAAACAAAGTTGATGATGGCAGCTCAAAGACCAAAACGTCGGTTTGAAAATCTTATAACACCACCTTGTAGAACAGAAAAAGTAGCAATGAGAATGTGAAATTTATTTTGTTATCTCTGTTCAAATAGAGTCATGAACAAATAAAAATGAAATCGCGAACATTCGGTTTGTTCCAAAAGTCTTCGAAAGCACTCGGAATTTTTAAACTTTTAAGATGGCATTTTGATCAGCATTAAATCGCGCAACTTTGTCTCCATTTAACCGACCTCGTATCACTTCTAGTTTCCGAGATCCCAATGATGAGGCTCGATACTACTACTACATACTTCCACAAACCTGATTTTCACTTTAAGCGTCCATCGTCGAAAGGGCCGGATATTGTTTCGTCTCCAACATAGTTACAAAAAATCGTCGACAAATAAGTCATACCAATCCAACAAAACCATAACCCCTTTAACACCATAAGAAAACTAAAGCAACCTAAGTCAAACAACGCAACCGCAAAAATGCGCGTCAATTAACCAAACGTAGCCCTGAAAATCCACAAAACTGTCAATTTTATCCAATGACACTGACCTCTCTTAAATTATCGATTTTCTTAAACAGCTGATTTACAACTTAAAAAGTCGATTAAGTTGATTAATTACTAATCAATTAAAAAAAGGATTTGAAATAAGACCTGTCTACAAGTAGTATGAAACAAGAGAACAGAAAACAATCCACTTGACTATATCCTACAAGGTACAAAACATTAATGGAGTATAAACATTATTAACAAAGGTTTCAAACCGAACATAGTGAAACTATTCGCTATTAACAGGTAACTAAATTAGTAATTAATGTTTAAAGTATAAGTCTACAAAGGTTCTTTAAAAATTTAAAACCGAGAACTTAACATAGATAACCAAACTTATGAAATGCAATCTTCGAACTGTAGCAAGTTGTATTTCCATTTTATCATTTTAGGTTGCATAAACGAAAAGATCTGAAAATGTTTTCCGATGGTTTTAGTTTAGCCTAAATAATTCATAGTACTTTTTCACATCTCTACAGCCAAATTGTAAAATGGTTCATTTAGTGCCATTTCTCTTAACAATTAAACTTATTTTATTTGGTATGTTAAACTGATATTTAAATATACTCACTTTGAATGAGTACGAAAATTAAAATAAATAACGTATAAAAGTTAAATCTATTCAAGACCAGCTGTTGACGTGATTGAAAAACAGTAATATTAACTTTTATACAAAGTAAAAGTTACTGCAGGAATGAGTATCGCCATAGTTAGTTAACATGTTCACTGGAAAAATGTGACTTATGAAATAAGTTAACATTTACATAAATAAAGTGTTAAGTTAACTAACTTAGTAGTTATTTTTACTATACAATAATGCGAAATTAATGTTAAAATAATGATATATTTTATCAGTTATTATTTGACTTAAACGTAACGAGTTAAATTGATAAAAAGACGGAAGTGGACCTCCTCAGACTTTAAGAAAACTTCAGATTTTATTGTCCTCTTCTAACAGTGCAATAAATGGACAGCCAGTACAATAAGACTTATGTTTAGATTGTCGGCACCGAATAAAATAAAAACGATTCCTCCAGAAGATTTTTGTTTTTATAAAGCGCCTGTTACTGAGGGAATCTTACTGAAATTAACACATTCTGTAACGTTGAGTTCATCCATTTTTTTTTTAATTATTGGGTACTTCCTTTTCTTATTTTTTAAAATATTTAGTTTTTTGAATTTGCTCCATTTTTCCTTGGCATTGCAGTTTTGGAAATGTATAATTAAGTTTGCTCTCTTTTCTTATCTAGTTGCCGAAGTTTTAAGATTTCTTAACTCTTTATTAGAATTCCAGGTACCTGAGCTTTAGTTTGTTTGTACCCATTGAAAGCTTGATAATGATTCTGGTTGTAGCATATCTAGTATTTTAGGTATTTTTCCAGAACAGTTCAAAACAGCTGGTATAAAACCAATATTGAAAAAGGGAAGTCCGGAGGAGTTTAATGGTTATAGTCCGATCAGCCTTCTTCCGGGTTTCTCAGAGCTGTTTGAGTTGGTAGCATGTAAGCGGCCTGTGTCGTTCATGAAGCACTGTGGGCTGCTTTTGAGCGGTCAGCATGGCTACATAAAGGGCAGACCAACTCGGACAGCGACGTTTCAATTCACGCACGGCATCCTTGAACAACTGGATACTGGTAGGGCAGCTTTGGGAGTCTTTCTGGACCTCTTGAAGGCGTATGACTGCCTGAACCGAGAACTTCTGTTAAGGAAACTAGATTTGCATAGAATCAGAGGCAATGCATTAAAGTGGTTTGGATCATACTTAGAAGTTAAAATATAGAAGACTGTAATTAGGAAGGACAATATTAACTATAAGTCATAAAGTTTGCAAAATACAATAGGAATCGCACAGGGTAGTATTTTAGGACCAATTCTGTTCATCATTTCTAACAATGATTTGCTGCGTTGCATTGCTTACTTCCTATGCAGATGATACCAACCTATTAGTGACAGCAAAAGACTGAACTGAACTAACTGACAACACAAAATTTTTTTCACAAACTAGAAAAACAAACTTATAATCAATAAAGACAAAACAAACGTGTTACTGTTCAGAACAGAAGTAAGCAAGCTAGAAAAATCAGAAACAATTCAGATGAATAATACAGATTTTAGCCTTCAAACTATAACAAAATTCTTAGGCGTTTGTATAGATAAATTTTTAGACTGGACAGAGCAAATAGAATCGCTGGGAAAAAAATTAAATAGGATAAGTTATGGTATAAGAGTAACGTCAAAGTATGTATCGGCTGGTGCCCTAAGGATTCTATATTTTGCCAACGTCGAGGCTGCAGCAAGGTATGGGATTACCTTTTGGGGTGGAAACTCAAAAATTCAAGATATTTTTGTTATACAGGAACGATTAATTAGAATAATGTACAAAATGTCATTTAGAGAAAGTTGTAGAAATGTTTTTAAAGATAAATTTATTTTTCTTTATATATGGGAAGTGGTCATTCTTATAGCACTCGCACAACTAAAGTTAATTATCCTGCGCACCGTCTGCCCATCTTTGAAAGGGGGCCTTTTTATGGAATGGTTCGCTTCTTTAATAAACTTCCTAATGAACTTAAAAATGAAGAAAGTGTGAATATGTTTAAAAGAAAATTAAAGAAACTTTTGGTGCAACTTGAACCTACAGCCTAAGGGACTACATGGAGAGTGAATGCTCTCACTTTGGTGACGTCATTCCTTTTTATGTTGACAAAATCTATGTAATTAAAAATAAAGAAGTTTATTATTATTATTATTGTTATTGTTAGTACGAATAGTAACATATTCTCGAATGAGGATGCGAATGTAAGCGTCCGAGAACGAGAATATAATTTTCCCACGAGGTGCACATACTATTTTTTTGCGATCGATAATGAAATATAATAAATTGCAAGATTGTATGTTTGTATGATGTGAATAAACAAAATTATGTATGGAAATATTTTATTCCCACCTTCCTGCGACTGGAGCATATCGGTTTATTCAAAAAAAAAATATATTCTTGGGGCAGCATGATTCGGCCTAACGTCTAGTGTTCCATAAATCGTGAACCACCCTGTATGGTTATCGATTATTTTCTCAATTCTTAACAGGTTTAGAAGTATCGATAAAGCCCCCAAATATGAACGACCTTGACACAGCAAATATATACGAACCTAATTTCTAATAGAAAAAAAATATGTATCCATGTTACTCACCAGTTGAAGCAAACATGGAAAGCACCACCAACTTTACAAGAAATCCTTCCGGCGGAACCATTTTAACGGTTTAATTGTCACTTCACATCAACACTTTAATAGTAACAAATCACTTCACTTTCATAGTAAAATACTCACGTAAGTCATACAGAATTTGTCGCGTTTATTTTTCAGTTTTGAGGAAAATGTATCACGCAAAGTATATAGTTTGTCCGATGCGAACTAGTTCCCGCGTTGCACTGGAAGAACTTATGCGGTAATCTGAAAAACAAGAGCATAAGTTAAAAATGTTCTCAGATGCGTTAAATGAAGTACCTAACATATTTAGATAGTATTTAATAACACATGTACAGTACAGTACAGTACACAGTACCTACAATCTTTGAATTAAATTTAAGAATTAGGTACAGAATTGAAGTAATAATACTTGATGTACTTTTCTTGAGGTTATTTTACCTAAATTTACCATACACCCAAAAACCTAATTTTAAAGTTACATAATGGGGTCATCTGGTCAAACCTCAAATTACACTCTTAACCTAGTTTTTATGAAGCGTTCATAAGGTATGGTCAGCCCTGAAAATTTGAAGTCAATCCGATAATTACCATTCGAAATATACAAGATCAATATCAAATAAAGTGCTCGCGGGGCAGTGACGTCACTACCTCCCACAGTTGGTCCGCTTTGAATCTGTGCAACTGTTTTTCTGTGCACATACAAGGGGTATGCGCTTACTGTTTCTCTGTTCAGTTAAAGCAGAAGCTCATTTTTACTACTTTTAATAATGTATTAAGTAGGAAATGCCATTTCATACAAGTTCTAGACTATACTTTCTCTAACTCTGTTTTAGACAATAGAAAAGAGATTATTAAAAATTATTTTTTCTCTCCTGTCGACATCAACTCCGTTATCCAACAACGGGGAAAGGGCGATGTAAGTGGACACCTGTCTTCTTAAGTCGTAAGCAGCAAGTAACCGCGTCAGCAAGGGCGACCCGACTTGCTATAGGAGATAGTGACGTCACACAGCGATTTCCGCGAGTCTATGTTCGTAAATTATTTTTTTTACAAACGTGTTAAAAATGCAATTTATAAATGACCCCACACTTTTCTTTATGTACAGGGTGTCCACTTTTCGTGTGTTTTCATATACCAGCTCCCTTATTATTAAAGATAGAAAGATGGGGTTTGCGGCCTACTATTCTATTATTTTATGTAACTTTTATTGCCGTAAACGAAATTTTCATAGCACTTTCAGTTTCTGACACTTTGAAAATTTGTCAATTTTTGACGTTCCCCTGTATTTCGATTATTTAATAACTTATCAATAAGGTAAAAATGGATTATTATAGAGCTTTGTATGTAGAAGAAGTTTTGTTCTTGAGTTATAAACCAAACTTTTGTTTTTTTAAATGAAATAATCTATATATTATTTCTTTGCCTTATCCCTCTGTTTAGGAACTTTTCAAAAATATATAATAGTCCATATTTATTTATTTTAAAAATCATTTTAATATTTTTGGTAAAATTAATAATTTTTTACATAGAAGGCTATGCCCAGGGCCGGATTTACCACTAGGCACAGTAGGCAATTGCCTAGGAGCACCAAACCCCAAAGGTGCGCCGGCGTTTTGGCTTTTTGATTAATTGATACCTGGGAAACGAAAAAAAAAGATAACTTTAGCTGAACTTAATTTATATTTTTTTTTTCAATACTCAGTCCTCAGTACACCTATAGTTATGTTACGTTGGCAATCAATATTTTTAATAAAAATTATGTGCAGTTTTTTTTTTACCTTTTATGTATAATGTATAGGGTGTCCATTTTTCGATGTAATTGCAGGGTATCTCGATAACTTGTAAAGATAGAGACTGGCGGTTTTTACATTAGTTCGCTACTTTTTTGTAAAACAAAAGATGCCGCCAACAGAATTGTCATAGCTTCCTTAGCTTTTAAGCTACAGGGTGTTTTCGAAAATGTTGGCTTTTCGACCACCTCCTGTATTCCAGTTACCCTTTAACTTATCAAAAAACTAAAACTTGTTTCTGAGACAGTTTATTAAGTAAAATTCATTGGCTTGCTTACGTTTTTCCTGGGACTCTTACTTTTTGGGATTTAAAGCAAACATATGATTTTCTAAGCGGGGCACTCTGTATATTATTCTCTTATTTAATTGGGCTATTTTTGAGCTTTTCAAAAATATATAATAGTTGATAGTTACTATTAACAATAAACGCACAAAACAAAAATTTTAAAAATTAGAGTAGTAATTAGGCCACGAAAGCATTGAAACAAACAAAAGAATATGTCACTACTGCTAAAATAAATATTATGTAAAAATACACTAATATTACATTTACAACTGGGGACCCATATCTTGTGCACAGTCTTTACTTCACAGGGTTTCAAATTAATATCAAATGGTATTTGTTTAATAATTTGTTAGACAACATTTTATTCCTCCAAATTCTTTCTCTATGACTTTACATGAACTTCTAGTGCCTCTACAAAAGCAATAACATTAATTTCGTTCCTTTCGCGATTCTGTTTTAATTTATATGATTTAGGACATTTAGGTCTTGCTTTTATAAATGATCGATTCATTATTAAATAATTTTTAAACTTAAAAATGTCATTTGATTGGGCTGCCTTCTCGCTGGATATCTATGAAAGTAAGAAATCTTATAAGTTAGATATCTAAATTACAAGATTGTAAGTTTACCTACTTTCATGGCACTCTATAAAGCAAACTTAACATGTATTTTTCAAAATTTTCATGCTACTATATTTTCGCCATTTTTTTAAAAGTTTAGTGAAATAATGACATGTATTTTAACAAAGCGTTATTTTTAGCTACACGTTTTGACAAATAGACATGTCCGATAGATATTCTTTTGTTTGTTTCAATGGTTTCATGGCCTATACTACCCTAATTTTCTGAATTTTTCGTTTTGTGCGCTTATTGTTAATAGTAACTATCGACTATTAGAACCGCAGGTCTCTATCTTTACTAGTTACCGAGATACCCTGCAATTACATCGAAAAATGGACACCGTGTATATAATATAATAATACCTTAACCTCATCTCCTTTCTTATACCGATGAAAAAATTCTTGGGGGCGCTTAGAAAGAAGTGCCTGTAGGCGCTTTTATTGTAAATCCGGCACTGGCTATGCCATGGTTAATCACGGCTAGTCATGACAGAAAACCAAATTCAGTAAATGCGCCATTACGGATTGTTGTCAAATATTACTGGTATTTGTTTGATTTTGTAAGTATATTTTTTATTTCTGTAAAAAAAAAACAGGGTTTAAAATAATAAATATGAAAATTATGAAAAACACGAATGAAGTTGGGATTAAATTCTCAAGAGCGCAGTTAATACTAAAGAAATATAAATTTAAACCATACAAATAATATCTCGTCCAAGATTTGCAGCCAGATGACGCAGAACGTAGGACAGTTTTTTTGCAACTGGTACCTACAAATGTTGCAGGAAAACGCAAATTTTGAAAGTAGGGTGGTATGGCTTATTTTACGAGTTCTAGTATCTTAAACCGAAAAATTCAAGGTACTGGTCCCAAGAGAATTAACACGTAATATTTCCACGAGAACGTCAAGGTCGGTTTGGATTTAGCGTGTCATGCTTTATTTTTGGCACTAAAATTAAGTATTTTATCTGTGAAGGAACTTTAACCGGAAATAGATACCTATATATAATGCGAAATGCAGTAATGGAAATATTGGAGGCCGATTTAAATAATATTTATTACCAGCAAGATAGCGCTCCGAGTAACAATTCTCATATAGTGAGGAAATATTTAGAAACCACATTTCCCGATAAACGGATTGGTACCAATGGACCTCTCAGGTGGCCTCCAAGATCACCTGATCTTTCTGCGTTAGATTTTTTTTATGGGGATATATAGAAAATCAGTTATATAGGAGACAATACCACAATACTGATCAACTTCGAGAAGCTGCCCATCAAACCTTTAGGCTTTTGCAGGAAATCTTATATTTCTAAATATCTTATTAAATGCATTACGGATAATCAAGACCGACTCAACTAACCTGAACTAACCTGGACTAAAATATATTTTTGAAAAGCTCTTAAAAAGAGGGATAGGACAAAGAAATAATATATAGGGTATCCCATTTAAAAAACACAAGTTTGGGTCATAACTGCAAAACAAAACTTTTTAGTAAAAAGCTAACTACCCCTGAATTCTACATAAGAAACTCTATAATAACCCATTTTTACCTTATTGATAAGTTATCGAATAATCGAGATACAGGGAAGCGCCAAAAATGACAAATTTTCAAATTTGCCCTGTATGTCAGAAACTGAGGGGACTATGGAAATTTCGTTTGTGGCTGTGGCAATGAAAGTTTTATAAAATAATGGAGCAGTAAGGGGCAAACCCCATCTCTCTATCTCTTATAATAAAGAAGCTAGTACATGAAGACACACGAAAACTGGACACCCTGTACAACAGTTATCCTAACAAAATAATATAATGAATAGGTATTAATTGTTAATCAATCCAAATTATATTAGACCGAAGACCGAATACCCTAGAAATATTATATACAGGATGTTTTTTAATAACTCCAATAAGACAATTTCCCAATAATTTCTAAGATGAAACTTTCAAAATAATGTGAAGATGTAGCCAAAAACGCTTCGTTTCAGGGGGGTGTCATGGCCCCGTAAAATCGATCGCCCTGTAGATAATATTAAACAGCGATAAGGATATGTTTTCGATATTGTTTTTGATATTATTGATTATACCAAATATCGATCGCTTTCTTAACTAATGAGCGAGAAATCTATAAAATTAAAATGAAAATAAAATTTTAACACCTTGTAAGATCACAAACGAAATGTTTTGGACATCTTTATATGAACTTTTTATCTTTTTTGTTAGCAGCTCTTCATCGACCATTAGGCCCAAATCTCTAGCAGAATTGACAAAGTTTAAAGGAGTGTCTGAACCTTGCAATTTTAAGCTGTTCTTCATATAGTTTCTTTTAGCCTAACCTATACATAGAAACTGAGATTTTTTAGAGTTTAAAATTAAATTGTGTTCCTCTGAGAGTGATTTAATGTTTTCGAGATCATGAGTAATATTATGAGTCGCTTAAACTATGATAAAAAAAGTAATAAAGCTGTGTGTAATCGGCATAATCCTGTGTTTTACAATAAGTTGTTGAGGTAATGTTAAGTAGGTATGCAGTAGTTTTTCTTATATGTTAATTAGGGTGACAGGAGAGACACAAAAAAAAACAGATTTTCAGGAAAACTTAATCAGAAAGTCAGGTTCATATGAGAATTTATGACTTTTATGTAATTTTCCCTGCAAGGAATTTGATCTGGATCCGCCGCTAAGGGTGAAGTTAAAGCAAAACTCGTTGAAGGGGTAGACTTTTATCGCATATTTCTAATTCCAGATAGTTAGTTATCTCTATTCAACCCTAATAGTTAGTTATACAGGGTATTTCTTAAGTACGTGTAGAAAATCTGACGTCAAAACAAGAAGAAAAGTTCCTATAGACATAATATGTCCGTCGTTTTCAAAATACACGGCGATAAAGTTGATCTAATAAAACCATAGGTTTACCAATATTACGAATGGAACGACGAACTAACCTAAACTTACGTATGATGTTTATTATTATTAGTTTGTAATTAGTGGCCCACAGATTAATTTAAAAAAGCGTGGTTAGATATCGAAAGAAAACTATTTTTTTCTACTTGCCGACGTTTCGCTTTGATGTGCAAACATTTTTAATGCTCTACAAAAAATATAAAATGACACACAATGTCGGAATTGTAGGTATGTTTGTTTAAATTGAAAAGATAGTTTAAAGTTTGACTCACTTTTTATGACCACAGTAATTTTAACTTACAGTGAAAAATTAGGAGGTTGAGTAAATAGAACTTTAATTCGGATTTTAAAAAAAGTATACTCTATGCTAAAACAAGATCAAGGGTAACAAGACGGTTTTGACTTACCGAGAAGCTGGTTTTCTATAGTTAACTATAATTAATGATAAAAGTACAAGATTCATAACAGACAGCAACCTATTCGACAATACATAAAACAAGGGACGGTACATACTCTTTAAAATGATAGTTTGTACTGAGAACAATAAAGTAAACAATATCGGTTGATAGTTTTTATATCGCTTCATTCCTGACGTATTTATATCACAAAAAAAAATGACAGACAAAAAACAATGAAAACTTTGAAAAAAGCCAAATTTGTTTTGTAATTTTTATATAATTTTTCTCTCCTCAACCATAACACTCTCAATACCTAACAATCTAGACGTAAATAGTAAAGCCGACCATGGTTAATTGTGTTTAAGACCTTCGAGGAGACAATATAATAAAGTAATTCCTGAGTTAATAACAACGTTAACTCACGGCAAGACGTAGAAAATCTTCGTACTTCTTATTTCAATTCAATATCAAGTTTGTCCACCTAGTCAACCCCTAAATTGTGATTTTCTTTTAATTTTTCGACTTACATACCTAATCAAGAATTACTTGTCTTGTCACCGAGAAGGTCTTAAACATGAAATGTGATAGTAAACCTATGGTTTCATTAGGTCAACTTGATCGCCCTGTATCTCGAAAGCAACGAACTTACGGACATTATTTATAGGAACTTTTCTACACGTACTTAAGAAACACCCTGTATACTGCTTTTGAAAATATCACCGCAATGGTCTAAATCATGTAACCGTGTTGTTTATGTACTTTATCGTACATAAATAAATAGAAGATTGAAATAAGTGTGAACTGTATTTTATTGATCGAAGTATAAAAATTATGACGAACGAAATAAAACAACTTAATTAGAAAAAGATTCCCTACCGATTGGCGGTTTTCGACAATTATCCCGAACTTCGCGAATATTATGTGCATTTTGCGACGAAACGATGAAACGAAATCGTTCACGAACGAACGAATGATTTAATATTTTTCTTTCTTTTACTTTCGTACCTATTTGACACTCGTTTTTTCTATGTTGCCAGGCAAAAACCAAGCACAGTGACGTGTCGAATAATTCTATATATTTGATAGAAAATAATTTAAATAAATAAGTAACTCTGTAACATGCAAGTTTTAACACGTGTCTTTGACGTTTTTAAGTAGTTTTTCTTTTACCGTTAGTTGTTATTAATTATCCAGAGGTACAGCAATAAATTATTAGATATTTAAAACATCTAACATTATCGTATTTGTTGCATTGTATGATATACAGTCTGTTCAAAATGAAGTCGACACAATAGGTTATTTCGTTATTATTAGAGCTACAAACTCTAAACTAAAATTAACTAAGTGATATTTGTTTGTTCATACAGATCAAGATTTAATTCATAAATTAATATAATACATATTATTTAAGAAACAGCAAAAGGCGGGAGACACTTAATATTAATAAAAATGAAATATTTTAAAATATAATACCCTTTATCTGACTGAATAGAATATTTTTTGAAATTTGAAACAAAATTGGTTACTTATTATATTATTGTGTTGGAACAAGTATTAACAGATATATTTTGATTAAGATTTAAAAGTGTCCCAAAATTATTGCAGGCATAAACACATGCATAAAATCAAGAAAAACAACTAGATATTTAATTCGAACATCTAAACTGAACGGGGAAACCAAATTATTTTGAAAATCAAGACACCTTTGTTTTAATTGTTCTACGCTGTTGGGCTATATTCGACTTTGAGCTTTATCACGAAATATTGAGTTACTATCGACATGAACTCTGTTTCTGTTGCAGTATAGTAAATAATACCGAAAAAAAAAATAATTTGTTATAAATAAAATAAATGAACTGATTCTGCCGTTACTTGGTGAAATTCCATAACTAAATTATATGAGAAAGTAAACACACTTTTTACTTTAATTCCACTAAATTTGAAACTTTAAACAATTATTTATAAAATTCGACTAGTTTCGCTATCACTGTAGCTAAAAGTGAAGGTGTATAAAATGTATAAAATCTGTTTTCCTAATAATTATCTATATAATTAGGGTAGGTACTAAAATAGATTTAACATAGGAGATTTATTCAAGTCTGTTTGACAATTCAATAAGCGGTCGGTATTTCTAAGTTTATTTATTTTCAGGGATTCCACCAAATCGAATTTACTGCTCTTATTTTCAGTGTGGAGAATTTGGTAATTATG
Source organism: Polydrusus tereticollis (assembly GCA_963920685.1). Classification (NCBI taxonomy): domain Eukaryota; kingdom Metazoa; phylum Arthropoda; class Insecta; order Coleoptera; family Curculionidae; genus Polydrusus; species Polydrusus tereticollis. The sequence goes on from OY987326.1 coordinate 129,726,674, forward strand.
GTTAAATTTATGATGGCATTCCAATAAGTGATGGAAATAGTTGAAGTCATTTTTTTCCGTAATACAGCTTGAAAAGGTTCTTTTATTCTTTTGAAAAAACTTCTTCAAGATTGACCAATATAATATGTTTTATAATTTATTGTCCTTGTCTACTTTGGTTTTGTTATTTTTTAATAAAGTGCCTGTCGAATTATTAGTTTTAAAAGCGATGTTATCGAATTTTATAAATAATTCTTTAAAGTTTCAAATATAATGGAATTAAGATAAAAAGTGAGTTTACTTTCTTACATAATTTAATAAAATAAATGTATTCTAATTTTTTCCTTTTCGTTTTTTCTGAAATAGTTTTAGAGAAAGTATAGTTTAGAACTCTAGCCGCCCAAGATAAGTTTTATAACGTATGTAGATCTACAAAATGATTTTGTTTAAGTTACATGGTTTATTAAATGATTGCATCTAATATTGGGCATTATATTTCAAAAAATCATTTTTTTGATAATTAACTCTGGTCTTCAACTGTTCTTTAAATATTGTCAGGATAAAAAAAGATTTGCCAATTTATTGGAGTTTGTAGTTCTAATAATAACAAAGTTTCCAATAGTGCCGAGTACATTTTGAACAGACTATATTATAATGTGTATCGTCTAGGTTTTCGTGGTCTTTAATTTTCTATAGTCCAGGGTAAAATTTATTTATTACTATATAAAATTAGTCTTTATCAGGTCCGTTTATGAAGTATTAAAAATCATAATATACAGTAGGTATATCTCTGGATAGGTTAACCGAGAGGTGTAAATGACAAAAAATTGTATCACCGAAAGTAGTTTAGAATTCAAACCTTAGTGTGCAATATTAGAAGAAATATATTTTCTCCATAAGCCTACCGTCAACCGGATCTACTTCGTCATTCCGGGCGCAGCTATTTTGTTTTTTGTTAATTTTTGTTGTTTTTTATTTTTATTTCATTAATTCGGCGATTCTCGTTGGTTACTATGCAATAATTGGATATGTGACATATGCAATTAAGACAGCAAAGGCCCCTATTTTATGTGTTCAAGGTTGGAGGTGTGAGAATGAGTCCAAAGACGATCAAGATTCTTTCGACGAAAATAGCGATAATGGCCCGCCCTACTGTTGACCTTTCACAGGAATTCAAAAAATGCAATAAAACCGCAAAATTAAAGTTTTTTTGATAAGTTCTTTAGTTTATATTTTGTTCCAATTAAGTATTGTTGTTTTGATTTAAACAAGACAAAATAAGATTTATCGGTATTATTTTCCATGGCCGATTTTATACTACCTATATCACAAAACTAAACAAAATGCGAATTAAATCAAATTTAATAATAAGGTGACAAGGTAGCTCCAAACCCGAGGTAACATTGTCACCCTAAATTTCCTTTTCTCGAAAAATACTTAAGTTATGGAAATTCAGACCCCACCATTCAATCGGTAATAGCTCACTTGGGTTATCAAAATTTATTATCATATTAAATATAATGGTATAAAAGAAAATATCCTAAAAACAAAATAAATTAGGCCCCGGTAGTAGCTAGAAACGGACAGAACGAGGCCAGGTGGTGCTGGTGGTGCTGGTGGTGCAACTAACCCAGGTGGTGCAGGTGGTGCGTTTTACGATCTAACCCAAGTGGTTCGGTGGTGCGTTTTATGATCTAACCCGGGTGGTTCGGTGGTGCGTTTTATGACCTAACCCGGGTGGTTCGGTGGTGCTGTTTACAAAATAACCCGAAATTAAACCCGACTTTTTACGACCTAACCCGGATGCTTTCATGAGGCGGCTTCTTATCTAACCCTAATTTGAACCTTAATATTTATGAACTGACCCGAGATAAAACCCGACTTTTTACGACCTAACCCGGATGCTTTCGCGAGGCGGCTTCTCATCTAACCCTAATTTGAACCTGAATATTTATGGTCTGACCCGAGATAAAACCCGACTTTTTATGATTTAACCTTAGTGAAACGCCGCTGCTAAAGCGGGATAATTAAATCCCAATTTTTATAAGCCATCCTTAAACCCAACTTTTTACGATGCGACCTGAGCCATCCTTAAACCAGACTTTTTATTATTTCCCCTTAGTTGAAACGCCGCTGCTAAAGCGGGATAATTAAATCCCAATTTTTATAAGCCATCCTTAAACCCAACTTTTTACGATCCGACCTGAGCCATCCTTAAACCAGACTTTTTATTATTTTCCCTTAGTTGAAACGCCGCTGGTGGGTAGTAAAGCGAAATAAATCCCTAATTTATATGGTCTAACAAGATAAGTATAATAATGCGGTACATTTGTCACCCCGCAATAATTATTTATACCTAAATAACCCTCTCAAACCCTCTGCCGACTCGATTTAAAAAGAAAGGGACATAAACCTTTATTTATTATTCCGAAGGACCCTCATTAAAATTCAGTAGCATATCTAATAATTGATTCCAATTTTTGCACCACTTATATAAAATACAATAAAATAATTACCATCTAGAACCATTAACTAGAGATTTCTTTGTACTGGAAATGGATAAATTATAGGACTATCTTGTAATGAGAACAGAGTAATAAAAAGTAAATAAAACTTAAATACGTATAAAATACCAAGCAGGTATAGGTACTATACAACTTGTGTTCGCCATCAGGTAAAAGCCCTCATAATGCTTTTATAAAAATTTCGGATAATATCATAATATAAGTAAATAGGCTACAATTTCAGGAAAAAAGTAAAAAAAATTAATTCACAGTGTAAAATTGTAGTTAAATGGATTGTAAATACGAAATAATATAAAAAGCTACCTTTTGTTTGCGATGATGTATGCACAATAACTCTATATTATTCGGCCCTTAAACTGAAAATACCCACTAGATAGGTATCATAAGCTGTATTTGTCATCAGGTAGAACCCCCAATAAAATTATGAATATTAGGCGTAGGCATCAAAGTAGCAATCTTAACTTATTTTCAACACGAGCATAAAAATATAGGGTTGTTAAATATTTTACAACCCTAATTCTCAATGGCAACAATAAGCAAATCACGTTGGTTTTTTAATTTATTATTAATCTGGCTAACTTAAGAAACTCACAATATAACGACCATCCAAAAAAATCATAATACATTACTGGGTGTGAAAGCAATTGCGCTGCAAAATATAGTGTATACCGACTCTGAGGTAGTTAATTAAAATCCCAATTAGCGCTAAAAAAAAAAAATCAATTAGATATTTACTTTAGATATTTTAATAAAAAAATTCAATATTCTCATCAACATTTAACTTTTGAAATTAGCACAATATCAAATCCTTTACAATGAATTAAACAAACACATACATAATTTTAAAATCTCATAATAAGAATATAAACTAAAATTATAATGCGTAGCAGGTCCAAAATCTAACAAGTTTCGACTAGTCAAATGACGTCAGTTTACATCTGCGAAGAATACCCAACTCTCGAACCATAAAAAATGGTCAAACTTTGTCGGCAAATACCCTTCTATGATGCAGGGGAAGGACAGGTAACTCGAGATGTTTATAAAGAAACGTTAAAGAACATTATTTGCTTATTTCTAGACTCTTAAAAATTACATGCAATCGAACAATAAATGTTTTCATCATGTATATTTATGAGTAACACATTACCTTCGACATACATAAATTCAAATTGATAATTACTCGCCTTAGTACTTTTTTAGAAGCTTGAATCTTTGCATATAACCGTCTGAGGATACCCAAACTTCCCCTAACATATTTCTCCGCAACCGGGGGAAAAGAGGTAGAAAAAGTAAAATAACAACTCCAAGTGTCTTTGCGAACAATCGGCAATAAAATAGAGTATTTCAGTTTTTAATTTTTCGTAAATAAAAGCTGGTTAGATTAATAGTCTCTGTGAATATAATAACATAAACAAAGTGATATGCCGTAAATTTAGGAGTACAGTATAAATTATGCCTCTATTAAAATATACCGCAATAACTAACTACCAAAGGATTTTTGATATTTTGAATATATTTGATGCTCATAGCATTATCACATTTCCAAAGGCTCTAAATTTTAGAAAAATGTTCTAATAGAATATGTCTATCAATATAAAGTAAAGGTATTGTTAGGTTTTTTTTAAAAAATACGACCTACAACAGTCTCTGCTACAGCATGGCTGACTCTGTAGAAACTTCTGTGAAACCATAATAATTATATCAATAATCGAGTTGTCGTTATGATAATATTTTCCTCCAATATCCGACTCCACTATCCATAAAAGTTATGTTAGGAAATTCATAATTGAGCGCATTGTAATTTTTTAAAAAGAAATTCACTTCACACACAAAGATGTAGCCATTCAATCCATGAAAATAATGCAAGTCAGTATGCGTATGTTATGGCTAACTGTTTAAATGTCTATTCCTTCCACGTTTATCGGAAGAAATACTTTTTTTATACTAGTATTTTAGTTGAAAATAAGATCATAAATCATCTATACAAAACAAGCGTCCCTTATGGATTTGAACGAAAATCATAGATTCGACTATTTTCATGAAAAATAAATCTAAGTACGGAATAATGCAGGAAGATTATCTATTTTCTTGGTTTAGAAAGTGATGTAGTTAAGATTTATAACTTAGGAATAAATAAATTATTATTAATCTTTTCGACCTATTTCTCTTGCATATTTAATTTCTTTGATAGTAAGAACTAATCTTTTTATTTTACAAAGTAAAAAAAAGCTAAAGATCGGCGTTGTCAGTCAGGTATAAGAACTGATTTAACACGATGGTTTTTGTACAAACGTTCACATACAATTGTATGCTTTTTAACCGATTGTGTCGGAAAAAATGACGATTTATAGATTAGATATTTAGACGAAGAGCTAACCTTCTCAATAAAGTATTGATTATTGCCCTGCTAGCTAGACAACACTTTTTATGTTAGTCAAAAAAAAATTTTTTTTTTCGGACGCTATTACAGATTTCATCGTTAACTAACAAACATTAAGACCAAAAAATTAGCGTGCAAGATGAAATGTATAGGTTCACTTCATTTCTACATTATTTTACAACTCTCAATCGCATTAAAAACAAGATCGAATAAAAAACAACTTATGACATATGGACGAAAAATGTTTTTCGGGCTATTTAGGTTAGCGACCGCATTACGTCTGAAATACTACATTTTTCGAGCTTATAACATAATTTACTATTTTAACGTTAAAATAGGGGAAATGACGTATCGAAATGCATACTTTTTTTTTGTCGGTCACGAGATTATAGTTTCTTTTAAAATGAACTCTAATATTTACAACACAAATTATCCTTTAAGCCACATTAGTTTAAAACTCGTCTGTCGCTTTCCCTCTATTGTGAGTTTGATTAAAGTATAGCGTAGTATATATTTAGATGAATTTCGCAAATGTTGAATACTTTCAAAACTGAAAAAGCCGCCCTTTGCAATAAATATCTCCGTAGAGTTAGGTACCCTGCAGATTAAGGGTATTTCAGCGGATAATCATATACAAATTCAAAGATTTTGTCTATTTTAATGGATTAACAAACAATATCTATAGGATGACTTTACTGATAAAAAAAAATAACAAAAATCTATAAAGTCTAGGCTCACATGAAATTCCATAAAGAGCAGCTGCATAGCCTTATCACATCAAACTATATTTTTATTTCGTTCTATTGTCAAAAGTCTGTGTTTAGGAGATTATCGTTCATTTTAAAATGAACTCTAATATGTACATCACCATAAACTACCTCTTAAGCCGTCGTAAAAATACACTTTTCGATTTACCTCTATATTGATTTTCTAATATTAAATATCTACAATAGTCGAAATTCGCTCGCTAATACCTATGTATGCAAGGTTTCTTCAAAAAATGACAATTTTGTTGTTTAATGGCTTGAAAAAATGGAAAAAGGAGGTTTTTGCATCCATTTATTTCCAGATGAGTGTTAAAAATACTTATAAAACTCGGTATACCGAAGATCAAGCATTAATGAGAGGGTTGAGTCCTGTTTGCCAAATCCTGATTTATAATTTGACGTTGGCAACGGTACAATTTTTTAACATTTATCATAAGAGGCGTATATTTTTGGGGCTTAGATCTACCAGTTTATCCACGCCCCATTTATTGTTAGTGCTTTAGTAATTTTACTTTCCAATTATTTTTTACCAAAACGCGTAGTTGAAACAGTGTCTATATCAGACGATATAATAAATTTTAAGGATTAATTTGCTTACAAATACACTTCAATTTATTTAGGCTAAAGCAGCCAGACATATACTGGAACTACGAAAACCCTATTACAATTTGGTTGCCTAGAGAAAATTTTGTAAAAAACATAGCTTTCTACACAAATGCTTGCACATTATGTACCTATCATTTTAAGATACCTGGCGACATCAATGTAAGCATTGACATAATGACGCAAGATATAGGTAGGTACTAGAATATTCAAGATTTCTATTAACGATACACTTCAGCATACATGCGAGATGTCATTAATGTCTACGGAAGGCAACAGACATACCAGCTATTTTTACATGGGATTCCATAGACTTGAACGCTTCTTGTTTAGAAATATTTGATGTCATCTTGAGGAGTTCCGTATTGAAGCATCAAACCTACCTGCCAAATAATTGACGAAATATGGGATATCATAAAATATGTCCCCCATCGAACTAAATGATCCTATAAACCAGCTTCACAGACCGTAATTTGTGATGCTAACACGATTAATACGCAATAGAACAAGATTAAGAAACAAAATTTAAAGTAGCTCTTTATCACACGAAAATAATTAAATAATTTACGGTTACAGAACAATAATTATTTTAAAAAGCTGTATAACTAAATATATTATGTTATTAGGAATATTCTGTCTAAAGTAACAGCTGATCTTAGTCGAAAATGAGATCGTATTATTGATTGTTGAATTCGTTAGGTATGAAATAAAATTAGAGATTTCGTCTATTTTTTCACGATTAAAAAAGAATACCTCTATTTAGCTAAAAATGAAACGATTACAGTGGTAGATTAATTCACTTTACCAAGCATGTAAACTACTAATTTTGCAATAAATATCTTCTATATTTCTAGGTAGGTTTACTCGAAAATGTTGGGCTATTTTCATCAAAAATCCCGATACGAAATTGAAAAATTTGCCTATTTTTGTCGGTTTACAAAGTGATAGTGGAATATTGGTTTGATCAAAGAACAATAATTATTTTAAAAATGTTGTATAATTAACTAAATGTCGGTGTTATCAGGCAGGCAAGAAGTTATTTATCTGAATCTTATTTGTACCATTAGCGTTTATATACAAATGTTAGTGGTTTTCAAAAATTGATATCTCGGAAATTATTAGGTTTAGACTTATAATACGCTTATTAAAAAATAATGACTACTTTATGCAAAATTAAAAAATATTATAAGATGTAGGGTATCCCAGTAACTTAACCAAAGATTTTCGGTCTTCGTAAAGCTTTATACGTTTCTTCAGCGTACCAAACATTCACTTTTTTTAAATATTGACATCGGGTTAGGATTCTGAACATAGGATTAACATCACTCCAATAGTGAACATGTTGCGTTGTCACAGTTCCATTCGTCGAAAAGTAAACAAAACCGTTTGAGCTACGTGGGGAATAAATAAAGTTGGCTTGTTGAAAAATTTTAATATTTATTAAGGTAAAAGACTATAAATATATCGATACAACACTTTGGCATTTCTAATACTACAAACATGAATATCTAAAATGTGATATTTACAACTATCAACTCTCTCTCCCTTCTCTAATTTTGGTACACCAATGCTGTCTTCTAAGTTTATAATATATGGCGTCCTGCAGTTTAATTCCAAAAATGTTTTAACTAAAAATTCCTCTTTAACACGTCCTTTAACGTAAATAATGTCTGCGTCTATCAGATTGTTGGATATGATATTATGTAGTTCCTTGTAATCGGTATCACCATAATTATAAAGGATACCATGATGATTTCCAAATAGATATTTGACTTGTTTCTTGCAAGCCTTACTTAAGGTGTCGAATGGTTTAACTGGTTTAAAAAAGTAACTTTTCATACTATTCCCATCATAAATAGCCAATTCTTTCGCGTAAAATTCAGGTATGTTAAATCCTTGAATATCGACTACAACGAACTTCATTGTCTGAAGACTCAAATCAAACAAGTATATTTTCATATTTTTATCGCTCTTAAGTTCGATTTCAAAAGCACACCCTCACTTTTCGATAATTTCACAGTCTTAGCACATAGATCCTATATTTTTATTTACGATCAATTCATCTTTATTCGCCAATCGTCTCAAACTAGTCTGCTTTTGAAAGTAATATAGCCTTAGTATTCAGAAAATATTAATAATATCGGAGTCTAAAACATCCTTGACACTAAAAAATCATTGTGTTTCCTAACAAAACCCATCATCTTGTCTATTTAGCTTGCTTTCCTATTGTTTAGCAGGTTAAATAAAATTATTATTTTGCTCTTTTTGTCTGTACTGAATCGTTAGGGGAATACGTTTCTAGTTCTATAAGAGAGACAGTTAAAATTTATGTAAGCAATCAAAAATCCTACACTATGAGCTACTTAGTTAAAATTTCATATTTCCTTCCTGGATCAGGCAAAATTTGTGATGTGTCGGACAAAATTTATAAAAATACGAAAAAAATGCTGGATCCATTTTTAGCGTGACTTTCTATTTAATACCATCTTATTTCAAGCTATAATTCGGTTGTCAAAATGAGAATAAAATAATTTTCCCATGGTTTATGTCATCTTAAAAAAGTCAAAAGGTTATATTCTGTAGAGGGTCAGATACATTCAAATTTAAATATTTTCTCCAAGAAGAATTTTAAGATAGTATTATAGTAAATAAAAATTCTATACCTCCAATATTTCTTGGAAACATATCGTGTTCTAGCGACATAACCCAAAAGTACCTCTATTCAGAAACGCATCGTACTTTTCTTGTCAATAATTGTCTCATTGTCCCATCCATTACATTATTATAATCTTAAAGCACCTGTTACCAGCATTATCTGTTTTTATGGTTTTCATAAAACATAGCGATTACCGATGAAAATTAAACGAAAACTTAATAAATAACTTTTTTTTCAACTGAAATAGACTGATTTTCAATGGAAAAATGTTACTTATAACTAAAAATGAATATAAGACATATACGCAATGATATTTAGAATAAATCAATGTTTTCTAAAATTACTATGAAATATTCACAAAATCGTTTCGTTATAACCAAAGTAGCAAGGCTTGCAGATTTCGTATAGAGTTCAAACGCGATACTGAGATGATCTTTTTTTTTTTATATTTTTGTAGGATAATGCACCACTACGTTGTAAGTACTTGAGAGAGGACTTTCTTGAAAAATCCTCAAATTTCTCTGCAATTTTGTTCCTTCTAGAGTTAAATTCACACAGAAAACCCCGTATTCTTATCTTTCAGGTTGGTATATTAAAAAGGGCTTATTAGTATGGTTTAGAAAACAAGCAATATTAATTAACGGATGTTTTTTCGTCGTATGAAGAGTTGAAAAATTTTTTTTTTTCCACTCCAATGGTTGCGATGCAGAGAGTCGGGTTTCATCATAATCTTTCAGGGTAGCTCAGGTTTGATTGCATGTAGAGAGTCGGGTTTCATCATAATCTTTCAGGGTAGCTCAGGTTTGATTACATGTACTAAGGTTAGTGCTCCTTGCAATCGGTTTCAGGTTTGACGCGCCCCCCTCAGGTTTGTTCAGGTTTCTCAAACGTTTGAGAAACCTGAACAAACCTGAGGGGGGCGCGTCAAACCTGAAACCGATTGCAAGGAGCACTAACCTTAGTACATGTAATCAAACCTGAGCTACCCTGAAAGATTATGATGAAACCCGACTCTCTACATGCAATCAAACCTGAGCTACCCTGAAAGATTATGATGAAACCCGACTCTCTGCATCGCAACCATTGGAGTGGAAAAAAAAAAATTTTTCAACTCTTCATACGACGAAAAAACATCCGTTAATTAATATTGCTTGTTTTCTAAACCATACTAATAAGCCCTTTTTAATATACCAACCTGAAAGATAAGAATACGGGGTTTTCTGTGTGAATTTAACTCTAGAAGGAACAAAATTGCAGAGAAATTTGAGGATTTTTCAAGAAAGTCCTCTCTCAAGTACTTACAACGTAGTGGTGCATTATCCTACAAAAATATAAAAAAAAAAAGATCATCTCAGTATCGCGTTTGAACTCTATACGAAATCTGCAAGCCTTGCTACTTTGGTTATAACGAAACGATTTTGTGAATATTTCATAGTAATTTTAGAAAACATTGATTTATTCTAAATATCATTGCGTATATGTCTTATATTCATTTTTAGTTATAAGTAACATTTTTCCATTGAAAATCAGTCTATTTCAGTTGAAAAAAAAGTTATTTATTAAGTTTTCGTTTAATTTTCATCGGTAATCGCTATGTTTTATGAAAACCATAAAAACAGATAATGCTGGTAACAGGTGCTTTAAGATTATAATAATGTAATGGATGGGACAATGAGACAATTATTGACAAGAAAAGTACGATGCGTTTCTGAATAGAGGTACTTTTGGGTTATGTCGCTAGAACACGATATGTTTCCAAGAAATATTGGAGGTATAGAATTTTTATTTACTATAATACTATCTTAAAATTCTTCTTGGAGAAAATATTTAAATTTGAATGTATCTGACCCTCTACAGAATATAACCTTTTGACTTTTTTAAGATGACATAAACCATGGGAAAATTATTTTATTCTCATTTTGACAACCGAATTATAGCTTGAAATAAGATGGTATTAAATAGAAAGTCACGCTAAAAATGGATCCAGCATTTTTTTCGTATTTTTATAAATTTTGTCCGACACATCACAAATTTTGCCTGATCCAGGAAGGAAATATGAAATTTTAACTAAGTAGCTCATAGTGTAGGATTTTTGATTGCTTACATAAATTTTAACTGTCTCTCTTATAGAACTAGAAACGTATTCCCCTAACGATTCAGTACAGACAAAAAGAGCAAAATAATAATTTTATTTAACCTGCTAAACAATAGGAAAGCAAGCTAAATAGACAAGATGATGGGTTTTGTTAGGAAACACAATGATTTTTTAGTGTCAAGGATGTTTTAGACTCCGATATTATTAATATTTTCTGAATACTAAGGCTATATTACTTTCAAAAGCAGACTAGTTTGAGACGATTGGCGAATAAAGATGAATTGATCGTAAATAAAAATATAGGATCTATGTGCTAAGACTGTGAAATTATCGAAAAGTGAGGGTGTGCTTTTGAAATCGAACTTAAGAGCGATAAAAATATGAAAATATACTTGTTTGATTTGAGTCTTCAGACAATGAAGTTCGTTGTAGTCGATATTCAAGGATTTAACATACCTGAATTTTACGCGAAAGAATTGGCTATTTATGATGGGAATAGTATGAAAAGTTACTTTTTTAAACCAGTTAAACCATTCGACACCTTAAGTAAGGCTTGCAAGAAACAAGTCAAATATCTATTTGGAAATCATCATGGTATCCTTTATAATTATGGTGATACCGATTACAAGGAACTACATAATATCATATCCAACAATCTGATAGACGCAGACATTATTTACGTTAAAGGACGTGTTAAAGAGGAATTTTTAGTTAAAACATTTTTGGAATTAAACTGCAGGACGCCATATATTATAAACTTAGAAGACAGCATTGGTGTACCAAAATTAGAGAAGGGAGAGAGAGTTGATAGTTGTAAATATCACATTTTAGATATTCATGTTTGTAGTATTAGAAATGCCAAAGTGTTGTATCGATATATTTATAGTCTTTTACCTTAATAAATATTAAAATTTTTCAACAAGCCAACTTTATTTATTCCCCACGTAGCTCAAACGGTTTTGTTTACTTTTCGACGAATGGAACTGTGACAACGCAACATGTTCACTATTGGAGTGATGTTAATCCTATGTTCAGAATCCTAACCCGATGTCAATATTTAAAAAAAGTGAATGTTTGGTACGCTGAAGAAACGTATAAAGCTTTACGAAGACCGAAAATCTTTGGTTAAGTTACTGGGATACCCTACATCTTATAATATTTTTTAATTTTGCATAAAGTAGTCATTATTTTTTAATAAGCGTATTATAAGTCTAAACCTAATAATTTCCGAGATATCAATTTTTGAAAACCACTAACATTTGTATATAAACGCTAATGGTACAAATAAGATTCAGATAAATAACTTCTTGCCTGCCTGATAACACCGACATTTAGTTAATTATACAACATTTTTAAAATAATTATTGTTCTTTGATCAAACCAATATTCCACTATCACTTTGTAAACCGACAAAAATAGGCAAATTTTTCAATTTCGTATCGGGATTTTTGATGAAAATAGCCCAACATTTTCGAGTAAACCTACCTAGAAATATAGAAGATATTTATTGCAAAATTAGTAGTTTACATGCTTGGTAAAGTGAATTAATCTACCACTGTAATCGTTTCATTTTTAGCTAAATAGAGGTATTCTTTTTTAATCGTGAAAAAATAGACGAAATCTCTAATTTTATTTCATACCTAACGAATTCAACAATCAATAATACGATCTCATTTTCGACTAAGATCAGCTGTTACTTTAGACAGAATATTCCTAATAACATAATATATTTAGTTATACAGCTTTTTAAAATAATTATTGTTCTGTAACCGTAAATTATTTAATTATTTTCGTGTGATAAAGAGCTACTTTAAATTTTGTTTCTTAATCTTGTTCTATTGCGTATTAATCGTGTTAGCATCACAAATTACGGTCTGTGAAGCTGGTTTATAGGATCATTTAGTTCGATGGGGGACATATTTTATGATATCCCATATTTCGTCAATTATTTGGCAGGTAGGTTTGATGCTTCAATACGGAACTCCTCAAGATGACATCAAATATTTCTAAACAAGAAGCGTTCAAGTCTATGGAATCCCATGTAAAAATAGCTGGTATGTCTGTTGCCTTCCGTAGACATTAATGACATCTCGCATGTATGCTGAAGTGTATCGTTAATAGAAATCTTGAATATTCTAGTACCTACCTATATCTTGCGTCATTATGTCAATGCTTACATTGATGTCGCCAGGTATCTTAAAATGATAGGTACATAATGTGCAAGCATTTGTGTAGAAAGCTATGTTTTTTACAAAATTTTCTCTAGGCAACCAAATTGTAATAGGGTTTTCGTAGTTCCAGTATATGTCTGGCTGCTTTAGCCTAAATAAATTGAAGTGTATTTGTAAGCAAATTAATCCTTAAAATTTATTATATCGTCTGATATAGACACTGTTTCAACTACGCGTTTTGGTAAAAAATAATTGGAAAGTAAAATTACTAAAGCACTAACAATAAATGGGGCGTGGATAAACTGGTAGATCTAAGCCCCAAAAATATACGCCTCTTATGATAAATGTTAAAAAATTGTACCGTTGCCAACGTCAAATTATAAATCAGGATTTGGCAAACAGGACTCAACCCTCTCATTAATGCTTGATCTTCGGTATACCGAGTTTTATAAGTATTTTTAACACTCATCTGGAAATAAATGGATGCAAAAACCTCCTTTTTCCATTTTTTCAAGCCATTAAACAACAAAATTGTCATTTTTTGAAGAAACCTTGCGAGCGAATTTCGACTATTGTAGATATTTAATATTAGAAAATCAATATAGAGGTAAATCGAAAAGTGTATTTTTACGACGGCTTAAGAGGTAGTTTATGGTGATGTACATATTAGAGTTCATTTTAAAATGAACGATAATCTCCTAAACACAGACTTTTGACAATAGAACGAAATAAAAATATAGTTTGATGTGATAAGGCTATGCAGCTGCTCTTTATGGAATTTCATGTGAGCCTAGACTTTATAGATTTTTGTTATTTTTTTTTTATCAGTAAAGTCATCCTATAGATATTGTTTGTTAATCCATTAAAATAGACAAAATCTTTGAATTTGTATATGATTATCCGCTGAAATACCCTTAATCTGCAGGGTACCTAACTCTACGGAGATATTTATTGCAAAGGGCGGCTTTTTCAGTTTTGAAAGTATTCAACATTTGCGAAATTCATCTAAATATATACTACGCTATACTTTAATCAAACTCACAATAGAGGGAAAGCGACAGACGAGTTTTAAACTAATGTGGCTTAAAGGATAATTTGTGTTGTAAATATTAGAGTTCATTTTAAAAGAAACTATAATCTCGTGACCGACAAAAAAAAAGTATGCATTTCGATACGTCATTTCCCCTATTTTAACGTTAAAATAGTAAATTATGTTATAAGCTCGAAAAATGTAGTATTTCAGACGTAATGCGGTCGCTAACCTAAATAGCCCGAAAAACATTTTTCGTCCATATGTCATAAGTTGTTTTTTATTCGATCTTGTTTTTAATGCGATTGAGAGTTGTAAAATAATGTAGAAATGAAGTGAACCTATACATTTCATCTTGCACGCTAATTTTTTGGTCTTAATGTTTGTTAGTTAACGATGAAATCTGTAATAGCGTCCGAAAAAAAAAATTTTTTTTTGACTAACATAAAAAGTGTTGTCTAGCTAGCAGGGCAATAATCAATACTTTATTGAGAAGGTTAGCTCTTCGTCTAAATATCTAATCTATAAATCGTCATTTTTTCCGACACAATCGGTTAAAAAGCATACAATTGTATGTGAACGTTTGTACAAAAACCATCGTGTTAAATCAGTTCTTATACCTGACTGACAACGCCGATCTTTAGCTTTTTTTTACTTTGTAAAATAAAAAGATTAGTTCTTACTATCAAAGAAATTAAATATGCAAGAGAAATAGGTCGAAAAGATTAATAATAATTTATTTATTCCTAAGTTATAAATCTTAACTACATCACTTTCTAAACCAAGAAAATAGATAATCTTCCTGCATTATTCCGTACTTAGATTTATTTTTCATGAAAATAGTCGAATCTATGATTTTCGTTCAAATCCATAAGGGACGCTTGTTTTGTATAGATGATTTATGATCTTATTTTCAACTAAAATACTAGTATAAAAAAAGTATTTCTTCCGATAAACGTGGAAGGAATAGACATTTAAACAGTTAGCCATAACATACGCATACTGACTTGCATTATTTTCATGGATTGAATGGCTACATCTTTGTGTGTGAAGTGAATTTCTTTTTAAAAAATTACAATGCGCTCAATTATGAATTTCCTAACATAACTTTTATGGATAGTGGAGTCGGATATTGGAGGAAAATATTATCATAACGACAACTCGATTATTGATATAATTATTATGGTTTCACAGAAGTTTCTACAGAGTCAGCCATGCTGTAGCAGAGACTGTTGTAGGTCGTATTTTTTAAAAAAAACCTAACAATACCTTTACTTTATATTGATAGACATATTCTATTAGAACATTTTTCTAAAATTTAGAGCCTTTGGAAATGTGATAATGCTATGAGCATCAAATATATTCAAAATATCAAAAATCCTTTGGTAGTTAGTTATTGCGGTATATTTTAATAGAGGCATAATTTATACTGTACTCCTAAATTTACGGCATATCACTTTGTTTATGTTATTATATTCACAGAGACTATTAATCTAACCAGCTTTTATTTACGAAAAATTAAAAACTGAAATACTCTATTTTATTGCCGATTGTTCGCAAAGACACTTGGAGTTGTTATTTTACTTTTTCTACCTCTTTTTCCCCGGTTGCGGAGAAATATGTTAGGGGAAGTTTGGGTATCCTCAGACGGTTATATGCAAAGATTCAAGCTTCTAAAAAAGTACTAAGGCGAGTAATTATCAATTTGAATTTATGTATGTCGAAGGTAATGTGTTACTCATAAATATACATGATGAAAACATTTATTGTTCGATTGCATGTAATTTTTAAGAGTCTAGAAATAAGCAAATAATGTTCTTTAACGTTTCTTTATAAACATCTCGAGTTACCTGTCCTTCCCCTGCATCATAGAAGGGTATTTGCCGACAAAGTTTGACCATTTTTTATGGTTCGAGAGTTGGGTATTCTTCGCAGATGTAAACTGACGTCATTTGACTAGTCGAAACTTGTTAGATTTTGGACCTGCTACGCATTATAATTTTAGTTTATATTCTTATTATGAGATTTTAAAATTATGTATGTGTTTGTTTAATTCATTGTAAAGGATTTGATATTGTGCTAATTTCAAAAGTTAAATGTTGATGAGAATATTGAATTTTTTTATTAAAATATCTAAAGTAAATATCTAATTGATTTTTTTTTTTTAGCGCTAATTGGGATTTTAATTAACTACCTCAGAGTCGGTATACACTATATTTTGCAGCGCAATTGCTTTCACACCCAGTAATGTATTATGATTTTTTTGGATGGTCGTTATATTGTGAGTTTCTTAAGTTAGCCAGATTAATAATAAATTAAAAAACCAACGTGATTTGCTTATTGTTGCCATTGAGAATTAGGGTTGTAAAATATTTAACAACCCTATATTTTTATGCTCGTGTTGAAAATAAGTTAAGATTGCTACTTTGATGCCTACGCCTAATATTCATAATTTTATTGGGGGTTCTACCTGATGACAAATACAGCTTATGATACCTATCTAGTGGGTATTTTCAGTTTAAGGGCCGAATAATATAGAGTTATTGTGCATACATCATCGCAAACAAAAGGTAGCTTTTTATATTATTTCGTATTTACAATCCATTTAACTACAATTTTACACTGTGAATTAATTTTTTTTACTTTTTTCCTGAAATTGTAGCCTATTTACTTATATTATGATATTATCCGAAATTTTTATAAAAGCATTATGAGGGCTTTTACCTGATGGCGAACACAAGTTGTATAGTACCTATACCTGCTTGGTATTTTATACGTATTTAAGTTTTATTTACTTTTTATTACTCTGTTCTCATTACAAGATAGTCCTATAATTTATCCATTTCCAGTACAAAGAAATCTCTAGTTAATGGTTCTAGATGGTAATTATTTTATTGTATTTTATATAAGTGGTGCAAAAATTGGAATCAATTATTAGATATGCTACTGAATTTTAATGAGGGTCCTTCGGAATAATAAATAAAGGTTTATGTCCCTTTCTTTTTAAATCGAGTCGGCAGAGGGTTTGAGAGGGTTATTTAGGTATAAATAATTATTGCGGGGTGACAAATGTACCGCATTATTATACTTATCTTGTTAGACCATATAAATTAGGGATTTATTTCGCTTTACTACCCACCAGCGGCGTTTCAACTAAGGGAAAATAATAAAAAGTCTGGTTTAAGGATGGCTCAGGTCGGATCGTAAAAAGTTGGGTTTAAGGATGGCTTATAAAAATTGGGATTTAATTATCCCGCTTTAGCAGCGGCGTTTCAACTAAGGGGAAATAATAAAAAGTCTGGTTTAAGGATGGCTCAGGTCGCATCGTAAAAAGTTGGGTTTAAGGATGGCTTATAAAAATTGGGATTTAATTATCCCGCTTTAGCAGCGGCGTTTCACTAAGGTTAAATCATAAAAAGTCGGGTTTTATCTCGGGTCAGACCATAAATATTCAGGTTCAAATTAGGGTTAGATGAGAAGCCGCCTCGCGAAAGCATCCGGGTTAGGTCGTAAAAAGTCGGGTTTTATCTCGGGTCAGTTCATAAATATTAAGGTTCAAATTAGGGTTAGATAAGAAGCCGCCTCATGAAAGCATCCGGGTTAGGTCGTAAAAAGTCGGGTTTAATTTCGGGTTATTTTGTAAACAGCACCACCGAACCACCCGGGTTAGGTCATAAAACGCACCACCGAACCACCCGGGTTAGATCATAAAACGCACCACCGAACCACTTGGGTTAGATCGTAAAACGCACCACCTGCACCACCTGGGTTAGTTGCACCACCAGCACCACCAGCACCACCTGGCCTCGTTCTGTCCGTTTCTAGCTACTCCCGGTTGACGGTACTTATAAAAATTAAATTAAATAAATTACTAATTTTTTTGATTGGGTACTTTTTCATAATGGTATAACAAAAATATAAACAAAAGACGATTTTATGAATAAATAATAGGGTGATCTTTATTTTGACAATCTTTGAATTTTTATACTCCCAGCGGTTCATAGGGTTCGAAATAAATTTAAAAATATATTCTCCAAGTTTCAAATCTGAATAACACGACGTTTTCGGCATTGAATAATCAATTTATTATTGCGGCCAAAGTAACTGTTCAACCTTATAATAGTATTTTTTTTATTGAATTAGCCGATACTTGCTAGAGATCCATAACAATAGGATGTTTTTAGGAAATAATGTAAAATACTATTTACATACTTTTCTCCAGTATTTATTAATATGATTTTATAATAATGTGACATGTTTCGAAACATTGTAGCTTTATCAAACAAATGTAAATCAATAGAGGCTTGTGGACCTTTTTATGTCACATTAATATAAAATCATATTAATAAATACTGGAGAAAAGTATGTAAATAGTATTTTACATTATTTCCTAAAAACATCCTATTCTTATAATAGTAGCTAATCCTTGATATTTTTGCAGATTTTTCTCTATTGAAATTTTAAACATTTAGCAAGATAAAAAGTGTTTTTTTATTTGTCCAAATATTATAATAAATTATTTTTTATTCGTATATTATTATTAAATTAGACAAATGGAACATCTACAATCAAAAATGATTGTCATTTATTAAAAAAAAAACATTTTCTATTTTATTGTATAGAAAAATGATTATTTTTTTTATAACTACTGACTACTGTATTGCTCTATAAATAAGTTTGACATCTTGCTAACGGAAAAAACTTTTGAATTCTCCTTGATCTATAGTAAACAGTTGAATTTATATGTACTGGCTGTATATCGATCGCCTCTGGGAGATATCGAACTATTTTTTATTAAATTAGAGTCCCTATTAACTGGTATATCCATTAATGCTTTTATTCTGTTGTGTGGGGACTTAAATATAGATTTCTCCAAGTCCTGTGATCGGCATACTAAGTCGCTGTGCTGTCTTTTAAGTTCTGTCAATTTACGTATGCATGTGGATCAGCCAACCCGGGTCTCGGCTTACTCCTACTCTACTATAGATTATTTCTGTTCCAATTTAAATCAGGATTACATCTGTTGTAAAACGATTAATGCCGGTTTGTCAGATCATGAGGCTATTTTGGCTCGTATAAATTTGGATTCTCATTCTAAGTTGGGAGTTACTCGGGGCAGGCTGTTTACTAAAAAGAATTTTGACCGGTTTAGACTGTTGTGCGACTCGGCGGACTGGAACAGTGTCCTTGATGCTGGTTCTCCTCTCGAGCATTTCCACAAACATTTAATCACCATATTTAACGCGGTTTTTCCCACAACTCTTATAAGGCAACGAAAGAGGAAGCCATGGTACACAAGGGGCCTTAGAATCTCTGGCAAAAACGAGGTCACTTTTTTATATTCGTAAATTTTACTTGGCAAATCCTACATTCATAGAATATTACAATAATTACCGTCGTATTTATAAGAAAGTTATCACGCTTGCCAAGAGAATGTACTATTCTTTTAGGATTGATCAGGCTTCGAAGAGGATGCGTGAGTCTTGGAAGATTGTTAATGACCTAAGAGGTAAGTCAGGCAATAATCCAATATTAAGTTCCCTGGGGGCTAGCGAACTGAATACATTCTATTGCAGCATAGCATCAACACTTACAGGCGGATCCCCACCGGCTGGTGACTTTAGGGAGTATATGTCACACATTGAGGTTCCTGAGACCTGTTTATTGTTTCCAACTGATGCACAGGAGCTTCTAGGCATCTTCTCGTCAATGAAGAACCAATCCTCATCTGGTTGGGATGACCTCTCTCTGCGAGTCATCCGGACACTTCCTGAAAGAGCAGTGGACACTCTCGCCGAGGCAATAAATGTATCGTTTTCCACAGGAGTTTTTCCTGACTCCTTAAAGACAGCTGTCGTTCTCCCACTCCATAAGGGTGGTGACCGCGACAATCCTGCAAATTTTCGCCCCATAGCGCTGCTTCCTACGCTTTCCAAGATAATTGAGAAACTTGTTAAAGTGAGAATGACATCCTTTCTCACGAGGTTCGATCTCCTTAGCGGACGTCAGTTTGGTTTTCGTGATGGATTGGGCACTGATGATGCGATTTTTGACTTTCTCCGCCTTCTATATTCCAGACTTAATAACGGAGAGGTAGCCGCAGCGGTTTTTTGCGACGTGTCCAAGGCGTTTGACTGCGTTAATCATGAGGTATTGCTGTGGAAGCTGGACAGGTATGGTTTTAGAGGTGCGTTGCATGACTGGTTGCAATCCTTTATAACCCGCCGCTCTCAAATGGTGACATTTAATGGCAACACATCCCGGGAGCTATGGGTTGATGCAGGTGTTCCTCAGGGATCAGTCCTTGGGCCATTGCTTTTTCTTTTGTATGTCAACGACCTGCCTCAGCTCCATGGTGGTGGCTCTTTTACATAGTATGCCGACGACACAACCATCCTTTGGCATGACACCAATGAGGACAATCTTAACAAAAAGATTGGGGACGATTTGTTGAGAGTGAGGGAATGGTGTGACGCAAACCTCCTTAGTTTTAATGTATCTAAGACCAATATTCTAAACTTCAAGTTCATGACCAAGGACATATCCCTGGGGGATGGACCAATTGCCTCGCTCCACAAGAACAAATTCCTTGGACTCACCATGGGCAGTGCACTGAAATTCGAGGAACACATTGCAAGTGTTAGCAGTAAGGTTCCGTATGGGTGTTTTGCTCTGAGGGTCATTGCGAAGAATCTATCATTCACTGTCGCTAAGAATGTCTATTACGCTTTGATTGAGTCGCACCTTCGTTACGGGATTGCATTTTGGGGTGTATGTTCGCGCTCCCATTTTCAAGATATATTTATTTTACAAAAACGAGCACTTTGTTATATGTGTGGAGCGGGAGCTTGCCACTCGTGTCGCCCCCTTTTTCTTAAACATCGCATATTGAGTCTCTACTCTTTATTTATTTTGGAAACAGTAATTCTTGTATTTAAGAAGTTTAGGCGGGAGCTTGACGAGGTTACCCACTATCGTAACCGTAGATTTTGTCTGCTTAAGTTGCCTATTCCCCATTCTAGTCTGGTGAAGGGTTTTTTTGTGTATGAGGGCAAAAAACTTTTAAACCACTTGCCTATTCACATAAGGAGTTTAAGATCCGTTAAAAATTTTAAAAGAGAAACAAGGACACTGTTGCAATCCAAGCCATATTATTCTATCGACGAGTATTATAGTGATAGGTTTGACTGATGATTATGCGCTATTAGTATTAGTTTTCTTATGATACAATTACCCTTTTTACTAGTTTTATTGCTTTTGTATAACTTTGTATGTGTTGTTTATTGTGAACCATGATTCAGCATTATTACTACACATTTTTGGCTGTAATTGAATCTACGTTATGTGTGCTAATTCATCCATGTTGTTTGTTTTTTAAATTGACTTTTGACGTTTTATATTTTATTTTAGTTTATTTATATTGTTTTGCTTTGTTAACGACGTTATACGTTCATAACAATAAAGCTATGTTTGACTTTGACTTTGACTTTGACTGTACTTTCTCTTGCATCTGGATTTCTTTTGAGTTTCCATACCTTTTTACCTATATTCTTCCATTAACTTTACGGTCCTCTTTGCTATATCGTTAACCACCTTTAAGTTTTTAACTAACGCCAATCCTCTTATAATTATCATTTAATTTTAAGTCTGATGGATCAGTCATTATAAAATCACTATTTATATCGAATCCTTTGAAAAACTCTTAAGGTTAAGGTGATATAAGGAAATCAATGTCTAGGTCGTAAGGTAAAGTCTGTGCGTTTTAAGAAGTCCGATATCGGATTAAATCACCAAGGGATGTTATTGCTTTTAAAACAGTAAGTCGGTTAAATTACAATATCTTCGCACCTTCGCTATACTTGATCACACCGAACATCCCACTGGTTTACTGTATTGCATTACTGGGCGAAATAGAATACAGTAAACCAGTGGGATGTTCGGTGTGATCAAGTATAGCGAAGGTGCGAAGATATTGTAACTTAACCGACTTACTGTTTTAAAAGCGATAACATCCCTTGGTGATTTAATCCGATATCGGACTTCTTAAAACGCACAGACTTTATATCTTTTACATGTATACGCATCGTTTCGGACAATCTTCATCATCAATTATTTAATTTAATGACCATTAATTTGTCTTTTCATTTCATCCGATTATTGTTCATCGGAAAAAGCCATTGCAGCAGACGATATTTATCATCCGTTGATTTGTAATCGCAAAGGTTTTTAATGAACTGCAAGTCATGATTAGGAGCTGCAGTTGCGAGAGCACATGGTAATCGTGCTTAGACGTAGACTTATAAAATAAAAAAACAATCCTGAGACAATGATTCTTGTCATTTTGATATTACCTTCTAATTATTTTAAACAATTTTCCAATTGAATTTTATCAACTACACCTTCACAAATTCTACAAAAAAGCTACTGAAATTCACGCATCAGGATCGAGGTTATCGCTCTTATTACCAAATTTCAACTGTCATCAAAAATCCATGCGGCTCCTGCGATGGAAAGTCAGACCTTTATACACAAGTGCTCCTGTTGATATAAGACTTTCCCACATTTCGAATAGCTCTTTAGTCGCAGAAAGCACTGATGCGCTTTTGTGTTATGTTTTATTCGAGCTGATAAGACAGGAATTGTTGTGATTTGTTTTATTCTGATTCTTATTGGAGTCCCCTCGGCCCTTTATAGATAAAATAAATTATTTTCTGAAGAAAAGTTGCGGCCATTGCAAAGGCAGCCTCGCAGAAGCTTGGAGTACTTTTCCGAACAAAGAACCTCTAAACACCCCAACAACTTTTGATGCTCTATAAAGCCCAAATTCGACCATCACTGGAGTACTGTTCGCATATTTGGGGCTCTGCTCCTAAACATACCCTGAGATTGCTAGATTCCATTCAAGGAAGAGCCATTCGCTTGATCGGTGACCATAGTCTGACAAACAACCTGGAAAGCCTTGAACATCGAAGGCAGGTTGGCGACTTGAGTCTATTTTACAAATATTTTCATGGCAAGTGTTCAACTGAGGTTGCCCGCTTAATACCACCCAGAGCGGTGCATGGTAGAAATACACGACGAGCCACTGCAGCCCACCAGTACGTGGTTCAGCTTAGTGTCCCTCGAACGACACTGTTTCAAAATTCTTTCATCTGGAGAACGTCATCACTCTGGAACGACCTCCCTGAGATCGTCTTCCCCAACGAGTATAGTCTCCAAAGATTCAAGACCAACGTGAATCGTTTCCTGCGCACACGCACCGCTCCTAGAGCGCCATAAAGGATTTATCCTGTAGTGCTGTGCCTTATCATAAAAAAAAAAAAAAATAAAATAAAAATTATATTATATTTATGCAAAAATAAATACTCATTTTTGGACGGTTCAACTAGCTTTTTTCAATATGATACGCATTTTTATTAAGTAATTAGGTATTAAGGTAATTAGTTACGGTTGTGCTAAGTTATTTTGGGACTAAATAAATTTTTCAAAATTCAAAAATTAATGATAACATAATAATATGTAAAACTTACAATATTCTCTGAAACGCATTATATACGAATAAAAAACAATTTATTATTGACTTGAAAAAATGTTGGAGAAGAAACACTTGAATACTCCGTCTATCTATCTTACAATTTCATTATAAACGCTAATCCCTAATGCCGATAAGACCCAGCGGGTGATCGAATGAAAGCAGGGACGCACTCGTTGCTGATAGAATAAAAGGTTGCGCTGCTTTAAGATAATATTACAGGGTGATTTCTAATGTTATATTTTTTTTTCAACTGTGTATACAACTACTTAAAAGAAACAACTTTTTCAAATAAGTTTTTTAAGTAACTCAAAAATAAAGGAGATATTTTTTCATACACATGAGCCATTTTTATTTCTAAACACTCCCAAACTAACTGAAATCTATCACGCGATGAACTGACAACAAATTGAGACTTCACTGCTTCACATAAAAGAAATAAACACCAACAAAAAAAATTATCAGCAGTCGTATCGTAGGCTTTTTATATTACCGTATCTCCTTTATTTTTGAGTTATTTGAAAAAGTTATTTCTTTTAAGTAGTTAAATACACAGTTAAAAGAAAGTACCACCTTAGAAATCACCCTGTATATATAAAAGCGTGGAAAAAATGTTTTGTTTATCTACCTGTATGCAACAAAAGTGTCGTACTGATTTTTTATGTTAAAAAAGAAACGTAAAAATATATTTTAAACGTAATTTATAAAGAATAAATATTAATAAAATAATAATATAACAGTATATAAGATACAATACAATTAAAATTATAACATATAGAACGATTATTAATTAAAACAAAATATACATACACCTACAAAAAAGTACCGTTTCAGAAAAATAATTATAACATTTTAACCCAAGTCAGTTTCACTGTCACTGTCGTCATCCAAGTTCACAATCATTCTTTCTCTGGGCAACAGATCTATATTTACGCATGTTTTTTCTACTTTTTGGACATGCGCTACACAAATTTCCCAGCTTTTGTTTGAAATATTTTGCATCTCTGACTGTACTAAAGCTGTCACAGAAGAATTTAAGGTTGGCAAAACATTATTCCTCCTTACCGATGCTTTCAGCTGGTGCCATATATGTTCAATTGGGTTAAAAATGCAATGATAAGGAGAAACTCTTAACACGCTATGACCCATTTCTGCCGCCAAAGTGTCACAATAATATTGCTTTGATATTGAAAATGATTTTAAAATTTCGAAGAATTTCTTTTTTGTGTAATTTTCCTCAAAATACATATTATTTTCCATCAAGTCATGGATGGCAACTTTTGTGTCATTGGAACACGGAACTTTATTACCCTACGACTGTGGTAGCTCGCATTATCCATCACTATCACACTATTTGGTGGTATATTTGGTAATAATTTGTTTTTAAACCAGTCTTCAAATAGTTCTGCCGTAGTATCATCGTGATAATCAACAAGGGAGTTCTTTATATTTCTGGCTGATAAGGCCAAAGCGTTTGGTATAAATCCGTTTCTTGTCCCAGCATGAATTATTGTTATACGCTTACCTTTATTTGATTAAGATTTGGTTCTGCATTGACCCGATAAATCTACCCAGCCTTTATCTGGAACATCGTGTGTGTCATACCACGTCTCGTCCAAATAAATAATATCCCTTCCATCCTGTCTATATCCATAGACTGCAATTAGGTATTCCATCCTCCATCTTTTTAACCGGGCAGATTCCATAACTACTTGTCGTTTGTTAATGTTTTTCATTTTAAAACCGTTTATTAAAATACATTTCCTTAGAGTCTCACGACAACACTCTATTCCTGTATCATCTTTTTTTAATTTTTGCAATAGGGTTTTTAAAGTGGGGAGCATTTATTCCCTGTACATGGCATATATTTTTCTATGAATTATATCGACATCCGTCGCGTCCAGTTTCTTAAAAGTACTGTGCTCACTGGCCTGCGTGTTAAAGCTGCCGCTTCCTTCACTGCACCAAATTTTGAAAAACCACGTTCAAGAAAGGTGGTGTAAACGTCGAAGATTACTTTTTTGTGTCAGCTGATAAAATATCATGCTTTAATTGGTTTATATCACGACCCGTAGATCCACTTGGCGGACTGGTTTCTTCCCGCGGACAAAAGATTCTTAGATATCACGTTTAATCAACAACAAATAACTTCTTGTCTAAACCAATACAAACATCTAACTGAATTTTAAAACCTAAAATCGGCATATTTAAATAACTAAAATAAACCTATTTTATTTTACCCTAATTATTTTAAGAGGATTACTGAGAAAATATAATAATATAATTATAGTCTTTAAATAGATCCGTACCTGGAGTCCCCAGATCGGGTGGCCGAATTTTACACCTCACACAATAGGTTATTATGACGGTAAGGGATTAGCATTTATAATGAGTTTGTTAGATAGAGAGACGGAATATACCTAAAAGTTTATTTCTGTAATGTAACTATATCCTAATAATTTTAGAGAAAAACACTGATGACACCAACTACGCTAATGTCATCGTCATTTCCCCATACTCTATGTCATTTTTTTCCAAAAGGCTTAACCAAGTAATCGCATAATAATTTGTTGAATCATGTAACTTTGATGCTCGTTGAATGAGATTAAACAACCCTTATTTGTGCGAACATTTTCCCTGTAAACAATATTATCGTGTAAAATGATGCTCCTGAATATTTTCGTAGAATAATATATGCGAATTTAATTTTTGTTTGTTATTAATTGCTTTAAACCTATATTTGCACTCTTCCAATTATTTTACTTTATTTAGCTGCATGGCACACAGTATCTTCAATTAGTTTTGATTTCCTGACCGTTAATATTTAAATATTTAGAGTTTTCGGTCAAACTTGAGAAGAATGAAAAAATTTGAAAAAAATATTTTTACAAAGTTGACGTTTCGGTTAATTAGTCTAAACCATCTTCAGAACTTAAAAAACAAAAAATAGAAACATTTTTTACATGATACTTAAAAGATATAGAATACAAATACCTTATTGTTTCAATAACACTAC
This sequence comes from Polydrusus tereticollis, assembly GCA_963920685.1. Classification (NCBI taxonomy): domain Eukaryota; kingdom Metazoa; phylum Arthropoda; class Insecta; order Coleoptera; family Curculionidae; genus Polydrusus; species Polydrusus tereticollis. The sequence goes on from OY987326.1 coordinate 129,753,428, forward strand.
ACTTAAAACTAAGCATTAGCTACATGGTTAAACCGATTCTATCTTAAGACTAAATTATTGTTAACAAAGTTGCCATTTATTAGGTATTGACAGGGGTTATTGGAAAACCCAAATTTGGGTCAATATAATTTTTATTCTAATAGTGGTGTAAAAATTTGTATTTTATTATGTATTTAGGTTGTTGTGAATTTAAAAATAAAATATTTTTTTAGTTCTTCTATTCTTCTGAACTTGGGCTAACTCAAGAAATCCTTAATTTTAACAAAAGCTTTAATTTTCCGAAATATTTAATTTTATTGACAAATCTGAGATGACTACTCTTTCGCCTCTCCCCTCGCCCTCAGAACCTGGCTAAATTTATTATATTTAGACATAATATGTTTGTTTGTTCAGTATTAAACGTGAAAAGTTGCCCAAATTACTTTAAGTGTTTGAACTGCAGCCTACAAAAAAATATTGTCGATGCCCTTACCTACTCTTCTAATCTTTCGTCTTGGTATATTCAGTTTTCCGTTATTTATTGATTGCTAGATTTACTATTTTTTACATTTATCATCTTGTGTAGGATTATGGTACAGATTTTTGTTCTGGTATATATATTTTGTTCAAGAATAAAGTGTATGACAAAACATAAACAAAAAAGTATTTTCAATGTCAACTTAAACCGGAGTTAGGTATGGTCGAAAAAAGTTTACAACATTAAAAAAGTTTTTATTGCAGTTTTTACTATGATGCTAAGAAGGTTTAATCCCAGTGCCTCTAAAAAGAAGGTCCTCCATCAAGTTTATAACGGTTTTATATATTGTTTCCTCGCCCTACATTATCTCGAGAGAGAACTAAACCTGGCAAAAACTGTATTATATGATGACGGTTAAGTATGTAATTGTATTACAACTTTTTTGTTTTTATATCTTGTTAACAGGCAATTATTTCAGGTGAACCTTACAAAGCAATGAGTTTAGGGTTTAAAAAAAAATAAATGAACCATTGTCAGTCTCGAGTTTTGTCCAAGAATTGGTCAGAAATCCGCTGTTGATAGATGTTTCCCTTGCTAGGGTTCACTCGAAGCTCGATTTAAATTATAAAAAAGAAATTCGAGAAAGGCGTCAATTTTAATTCTGATCTATTTTAATTTTAGCCCCATTTAAAACAATGTTTTGTTTATATAGGTAAGGCACATACTCTTATATTTTATGTCAAATGTAAATTTAAACAATTTAAATATATTTACATTTTGACTCACTTTTTACTTTAACGATTTTTTTAAACACCTGGTATTTTAATTTTTCATTACAATTTGTTTATAATCCATTAAAGACACCCACCTTTGCACAAAAATTAATCTCACTTATAGATCACATGTCTACGTCACAAATAGTCGAAATCTTGAAAAAAATTAAACAATAGATTTAACACTTTCGAATGAAATTTTGCACGACGAAACTTTTCGATACGTCGCGATACGATCTACCGTCAGTAAAATATCAACCGGCGTCCAGACGCACTTCGTCGGCGTCGCGATCGCACACTGGCCCATCCAGGCGCTTCGAGGATTCAAAGAAACTGGGCGTGCGCTGGCCAAGGCGCTGCCACTGCGAAAATCTTCAAAAAAAAATTTAGTTCGCTCCGGTGTTTTCTTAACAAATTTTGGTTTACATATATGCGGTGTCATTGAAATGGGGTGATATATTTTAATGGGCGACTCCTGGGGGGGGGGGGGGGGGGGTGATCCCGAAACATTTTAAATCTTAATTTGAAGATAATATAGTTCATGCTCAAAGTGGAGTTAAAAATATAGGGAAAAGGAAAAGCAAAGAGTCTTCCTTCACCAGTTTATTAAAACAAATTCGGTTTTTTAATTATTAAAGGTATCTGTTCGGGTAGCGTGCTTTTTTCGTGATTGGATTGAAGTTTGATTTAATTTGGATACTAGTGAACTTTTCTTGATTAAAACTGATTTTACAGGGTGTTATTTAATAAGTGTCCGATATTTTACAGGACGATTCCTCAGTTATTTATAAGGTGAAAAGTTCATACAAGCATGGGTCCGCAAGCCCTTCATTTTTGAGATAATTTAACAAAGCAGCATATATATAATAACGATTCAAAAGGAACTTATTTAAGTCTTGTGCGTCGTGTCGTGGCATACATTGACATTCATATCGTGGTCATTGTTTTTATTATTTTCTTGACTTCTGTCAATTCCAATGCTACTTGGATCCAACGTTCTTCCAGTAGTGCATATGCTCGGTTGCCTAATTATTTTATTGTCTCTACTGAACAGTCTCTACATGTTTCGAACGTAGAAACGTTCATCATCACGTCTGTTTTAACTTGCTAAAGAAATTGTTTTTCTTTTGTGGTATTGACCGTTGCAATCCCAATAGATAGTTTTTCCTATTGTGGAACGTATTACTGAATTTACGATGCAAGTATTTTTGTCAAAGGAAAGGCTTATTTTATGAAAAAACAATAATTTTAAGATGTCGTAGATAGCCGCTATGGCAGGACCTCTACAACACAATATTTACCAATTTAGTGGTTGATAGCAGCAATTGCACACATTATTAAATTCGAATTGCAGTGCTTGTACTAATTAATAAAATATGAATATGCAGAGTGGCAAAAAAGTCGCGAATAATGCCTGTAACTTTTGAATTACCTCGTATACGAAAAAGTGACATTTTCAGTAAATTGTTCCCCGCGTTTCTACCTGCATGAATTTTTTCTGTCATTTCTGGTTTGGTTGCCATCGAGAGCAAATTACTTTTTTTAAATGGAGCACCCTGCATATTTGGATTCTACTTGAAAAACTCTGTATTTTTTGTATTTTAAATTTTTATCTATCTGCAAGCGTTTTCGAAATAATGACAGTTCAAAACTGAAAAAGTTTCTAATTAGAATTATTTCTACCTAATACCCATTAGTTAAGTTAAGGTGTTTTTATGATAGCGACCTAAGAGGTGTCAATTTTGAGTTTCTGTTTAATTTTCTGTTGTCTGATTTCTAATTTGTTTACACTATGGTTCATCTGAATGAGAAACAACGAGGTGAAAATTTAATAATAAGCGGTTACGGAAATATGAAGAGATGGCAAGATCAAGTTTGTCAACTTTTCAATGAATTATATCCAAATAAGCCTCCAATAAATCAGTCAACGGTATGTCCAGTGGTAAAGAAATTTCGAGAAACAGGCAGTGTTAGGGAAGCCGCTAGATCAGGTCGACCTAAAACAGCAATCGGAGGAGACAAAGCTTTGGATATCATGCTCTCAATATATGAAAATCCACTGACGCTTTATCGTCAGTGTGAAAATCCAACACAATCATCCAGGCTAATGACAATGGATTTTAATGTGTCTCATTAGTCAGTGGAAAATTTGTTTAAGCAGGAGAAATTGGATCCCTACAAGATAAAGTTGGTGCACGAGTTAAACGAGGACGCTTTTGATAGAAGAGCTGAATTTTGTGAGCTGATGATGGAAAGATGCAATAACGATAATAACTTCGCAACAAATATCATTTTCTGGGATGAAGCTACTTTACATTTAAATTTAATTGTTAATAGACACAATTATCGTTATTGGTCTGCTGAGATTACTCGACACTAGTTCCAGGAAGCTCATACTTAGAGGCCCGAAAAAGCTAATGTTTGGGCGGGCATAGTTGATAGACATATTGTGGGGCCTTTTTTTTATAGATAATAAGGTTATTTAAATGGCGAAAAATATCTGGACTGAACAGTTTTCATAAAGGTCACTTTTTCGTATACGAGGTAATTCAAAAGGTACAGGCTTAGGCGCGACTTTTTTGCCACTCTATATAAATTGTTTAATGATTAATTTATGATAATTTCCTTGTAAGAGGGAACTTTCCAATTTTCTATGATTCAGTTATGCCTAAAAAGAGTATTGACCAAGTATTTTTCTTTTAAAATTAATAATAACTTTGTAAAAGGGAGTGGGAAGATATAAATGAAGGACGAAAACTAAAAAGTTGGCTGATAAAGGTGAGTGAAGAATCAAAGGCTTTGAGTGAAAGAGCAAGAGTACTTAGTGTTCTTTCGTTTCTCGTTGTTCAGTCAAAATGTGTACAAAATCAAAAAATAGATTTTGTAGTTCTATTAGTAAGGAGACCAGAAAAGAAAGATTTGCGAACTATTGGGATAAGCTGGCCTGAGATTAGAGAAACGTTTCCGTGTCTGCACATGTTAGTATTTATCCCCCATCCAGAGAAGTAACAGAGGAAGAAGTAAGTAGACGTAAAATTTTATAGATTTATAGACTACCTAATAGCGCAGAAACAGTACGCGATTGTCGGAATTCCTTTCTCAGCACTACTGGTTTAGGACGTTTTACAGAAGAAATATGGGTCAATAATAATAAGCATTGACATTGACAGAGGCAATATCGGAAGAAAAAAGAAAAATCATAGAGTTATTAATTTCGAAGGAAGAAAACGTTTCTTAAATACATTCTTTGATGATTTGCCGAAGCATCACATTATTTCGTATTTGTTTGCAACACTACATTAGCTTTATGAATGTTATACAGACAAATCGAGAAAGCATATTAAAGACAAAAATCCCAGTAGAAAAAAACAATTCAACGAGAGATATAGAGCATCAACAGGCGAGTGCATTTTACATTGTAGAAACTTGCAAGCTGTAAAAGTAGTACCAACTTTAAATGCAACAAAAATGTATTTCAAAACGAAGTTGGGCTTCAACTTTTGTATCATGTGTCATCGACTACATGGAAAGGCATTGCTTGTTAGATATTTCCAATTATTATTTACTCAGAGGGGTGTACCTAAATTTCAAAATAGGAATGTTGGGTCCGGACGAAATATCGAAGGTTTCAATTTTTATTGGATGCTGTCCCATACAATATTTCGTTTCAGACCGAAAAATTCTATAGTCATGATTGTCGTAGGAAATCACAATTGGGTGGGAACTTTTTAATAGAAAATCTCAAAACTTCATCCATTTATTAATGACATGATTTACTCAAAATTAAAAAACAAGTTACAAGAATTTTCAATTCTCAGTGAATTTTCGAGGTTTTTTGAAAAATTTCGTCTTCAGTTAGTTCAATGCGGGTAGGGACCCCTCCCCCCCCCCCCTTGACCAAATTCTGGATCCGCCACTGCAATACTTTTGACTTTCCCACAGCAGTACAAGGCACGTTTACCAATCACCGAAAAGAAATGGAGATATTTACAGGCTGTAAAAGGTGTGATTGCCCAAGAATACCACAGCTTCTAATTCTTACTTCCATATTTAAAATAGAAACAGAATAGCAAAAATGCTGAAAAAGATCCCATGAAAGATCAAGATGCTGAACCTCAATCCATAAAAACTAAAAGGAAAAAACACTTCGTCCTAAAAAATAATTTAACCCCTTCTTTGGTTTTGTGTTAAGTTTTACTGCATTAATTTGGAACTGAAATTAATATTATTTTTAATTACAAGCTTAAGAACAATATATGCTAACTTCTTCATGGTAAGCAACAATATCTGCTAAGTAGGTACTGTATTTTTATATTTTTCCTGTTTTATCAGATCCACTTTTACTTTTTTGTATTTAATATGTGAATAAAAAAATTTCGTAATTGGTTGTACGTTTCATTCGAATAAAATTAATGTATTGCTCACCCTGTAAAATTTGTGTTTACGAAGATAGCAGGTATTGTCAGATCACTGTCGATATGTGAACAGATGTATGAAGATCGTCAGCATATTGAGTGATTGTGTAAAATAATTCCTGTTAATCGTATTTATTGTATTTAATAAAAAGTCTAGTCGTGGCCAATTAATTAAGAGGGAGAAGAAAAAATTATTCTTGAAATGATGATATTAGGGGGGAGAATCTAAGATAATTTATAGACCATTATTCATTATAATTTTTTTGATCAATATTATTGAGTGAGAGGAAAAATTGTTTTAATTTACCCCACAAAACTTTTCATTACAAGAAAAGCTTTATTAATATACTTTTCTTCTTCTACTCAACAATATTAATAAAAATTAGTTTTTTGAATTGAATAATGTCAAGAACTGAATTAGTGTAAAATAAGTCAGAGTGAGTGTGGTCTGTTGGAAAACACAACTGTCGGTTTGGTTTATAGGTTTGTTTAGTGTTAGGACCTCAGGTAATTATTTTAAAATTAAAAAAAAATATCTTGTTTGGACGCACGCACTACGCAATGACATAAAAAATCGAGTTGAAACTGAGGTAAAAAGTTATCCTATCCAATGTGTTTTAAGTTTAAAATGTGTATTTTTTCGTCTTCTCTTTCATTCGATGAACAAGGTAAAATGAAAACAACGGTGGATCCGATGACCACTAAAATGTTGAATTTAATTAACACTGATGGGGAGGCAAGGGGAGAACTAGGCAATAAGGCAGAATAGAATTGGCATGGCCTATGCTTACGACAAGTAAAACCAAAATTAAACCGTTTTGTTGACAAAAAGAAAAAATTTGAAATCCGTGGTGCGACTGTACGGCAATTTACAAGAACTTGATTTATTTGGTAAAATTTACAGTTTTATATAAATTAACAATGAAATCGAAGTTGTTTAGATAGAACAGTAATTTTTAGGATTTGTGATTATGATAAAGTTCTTTTCACGAAAAATGGTTCTGATTTCATGACTGCACTAACATGTGTACTAAGAGTAGTCGTAAAACCCCTTAAGTTACAGTATTTGTTGTCAGGGCCGTATTGTAATGATTTATTCTGATAATAATTAATTTAGATGAGGATAGCGACAGCCAAACAGAACTAGATGTAGAATAGCATTATCATACACATAAATAAGTAGGTAATATTTAAAAATTTATATTATTTGGGTTTTTCTTGTTTGATTAAATCAATATTTTATTATAGAGTACCGAGTATACGAGTATCATTACTTGTATTCTTTAGTCCGACCCTTTACTGCACCTTTATAGTTTGCTTAATCATTGCTGGAGGATTGGGTCGACCCTTTACTTCTATTGCAGTCATTAAATCAAGATCATTTTTCATAAAAAGCACTTTAACAATTTAGTATGAAATTCTTGGCACAATTACTATGCAAATTAAAATGCTAACTTTGAAAACTTTCTTTTTTTTATATTTTCCATAAAAGCAGGTTTACAGGGTTTTTCAACGATTTTCCTGAGTAGGAATTTGTTGGAAAATCAAGTATTATTTTATTTAGGCATAACGTATAGCCTCACATTTAACAATTTATTGCAAAACACCGTTCCGGAAATTTATACATCATTGTCATTTTCACCCATAATCTGTGTCAAATAATCGAGACTTTTCGTGTGTAAAGTTTTAACGCGCTTTTAACCACTCAGTATGCTGACGAACTTTACGCAACTGTTCACATATTATTATAATATTTTATCTTTCTCCAAGACTTCATTAAAGTTATATACCATCAACCATTTTCTCTTTTGCTGATACCAACAGCAACATATTTTTTTGTCTCCTGATGATGATCGGTTCTACGTTCGAAACATGTAAAGGCCATTTATAATTAAGAAACATAATTTAGTTTAATAAACTCACGGAGGAAGACATTTGGTTGTCATTCTTCATATATTTTAAATTTCGCAAAAACCACACTACGAAAGCCTATTGCAGGGCAGTAGTACAGTAGTAGTATAATTGGACATTACAGAGTTGGCCAATGTAAACGAAACAAGTCCGATGTTGAATATTTAGCGTCACTTTTGAAAAAATCACTTACACACGTCGATATTGTTTTCAAGGGGGAAACATTTTGCTAATATTTTTAAACCTGTGACTTGAACTCCCCAGCGGGGGTGGGCTACAGCCCTAAAAGTTTAAATGATACCTCAATTTAATTATTTTTTACCGCTGCCTATTTAGTAGTTTGTAAGAAAATAACTCTATGAATGGTAAAAAATAGTTCATAGGAATTAACGATCACGATATTTTAAAGAGTTGCACTTTTTACCACCCTTTAAAATACATTTACCTACTTGCAAGCTAGGTTGCGTTAGATTTTAGGATTTTAGGATTTTTACATTGAGGTATCATGCACTTGAACACTGATCATATTTAAACTTTAAGGGGCGTAGCCCACCTCCGCCACTGCGTTGAAGTTACAGGTTTAAAAATGTTAGCAAAATGTTTTCCCCATTAAAATCAAATTTAACGTGTCTGCAATGTTTATTATACAGGGTGTTTCCTAAATACGGTACGAAACTTCAGAGGGTGATAGGTAAGGTCGTTTTAAGAAAAAAAGTTTCTATGAACATAATATGTCCGGAGTTGCTTCGTTTCTGAGATACAGGGCGTCAAAGTTTTAAAAAAAAAACGGTCATAAATATCCTTAAACCGATTTGCTTGAAATTTGGTTCAGTTATTTAAAGTAATAAGGCGCTTATTTAGCCCTAACTATTAAAATTTTTAGGTCCAGTGGTGTCTCAGTGGGCACCACAGCCAATTTTTATTCAGAAGAAAAAGTACGCCACTGCCTTTCTTAAAGTTCTTTTATTTGTTCAGATTAAGCAACTACAAATACAACTTTTTGGTCTCTAGTGTTTTTTTCATATCTGGCTTTGTTTGCGACAAAAAAAATAAAAATCACTTTAAAAACTCATTCTAAAAGATATCCATGGACAACATAAAATAACAACCAAGAATAAAAACTAAACAATCTCGACCTTAAAGTAAATGAGCAAAATGTCCACCTTCTGAGAAAATGCACGACTGCAATCGATTTGTCATTGATTGTCTGACACGTTTAAAAATACCTGAAGTATTCCTTATGACATTGCAATTGTCAATTATCCGATTTCTCAAGTCATTTACATCTAGTACAGGAGTTTTATAAACAAGAGCCTTCAGATGACCCCATAAATAGAAATCTAGAGGATTAATATCAGGACTGCAAGCTGGCCAATTTTGAGGTCCTGCACGTCCAACCCAGCGATTAGGGTAGGTGATGTCGAGGTACTGACGAGCAAGAATACTAAAATGAGCTGGAGCCCCGTCGGTCGTGCATAAATTACATGGTGACTCTGACATGTAGGGGTACTTCTTCTAACAAAATGGGTAAATGATGTCGCAAAAAGTTCGTGTAGAATTCACCTGTTAATCTCGGCGGTAAAAAAAATGGGCCAATTAGGTAGTCACCAATAATTCCTACCCAAACGTTAAGCGAAAATTGTTGCTGAAAATGACTTTCTCTAATAAGGTGGGGATTATCGTCGGCCCAAAAATGGTCAATGTAAAAGTTCATAATAGCATCTCGTGAAAAATTTGTCTCGTCCGTAACTAAAATATTTGGTAAAAATTTATTATTTTGTGCCATCTTATGAATCAACCACCTGCAAAACATTAATCTTGGGTGAAAATCCCAAGACAGTAGAGCTTGGACTCGCTCTATGTGATATGGGTACAGGAGGTTTCTTTCTAAAACTTTCCAAACGGTTTTTGTGCTGATTTCAAGCTGCAGTGCAATCTTCCTGGGACTATTTAAAGGATATTCTTCTATGGCATCAAGTAAAGCTTCTTCTAGTTCAGGCGTTGTTACAGTTTCTGGTCTTCCACAACCTGTATCTTTATTAAAACTCCCAGTTTCACATATTCTTGCATGTAGCGTTCTAAATGTTTTAGCACATGGGATTACTCTATTAGGATATCTGTTCTGGTAAATTCTCCGTGCTTCTTCCGCATTTCCATTTGCTAATCCATAAATAAAGTGCATGCCAGCCATTTCAGCGCTAGTAAAATTGTTCATGATGTAATCACTGCTATTTGACAATTCTGAATCTTACTGATAATATGACAATACTATCACTGCCAGCTGTTCTCCAAAGCAGGTAGGTAGGTGCTTCATTTGGTCTTGACAATAATTTGTTATAAATGGCAGATGTGGTAAGCCAAAAACGTGATAATAAAAGTAAACCTATTAAAACCAGTCGTGCATTTTATCAGAAGGTGGACATTTTGCTCTTTTACTGTAAGGTCAAAATTGTTAATTTTTTTTTTGGTTGTTATTTTATGTTGTCCATGGATAGCTTTTAGAATGAGTTAAAATAATTTTTACTTTTTTCTCGAAAACAAAGCCAGATATAAAAAAATACATGAGACCAAAAAGTTGTATTTGTAGTTGCCCAATCTGAACAAATCAAAAAACTAAAAGAAAGGCAGTGGTGTACTATTTATTTTCAATAATAATTGGCTGTGGTGCCCACTGAGACACCACTGGACCTAAAAATTTTAATAGTTAGGGCTAAATAAGCGCCTTATTACTTCAAATGACTGAACCAAATTTCAACCAAATCGGCTTAAGGATATTTATGACCGTTTTTTTTTTAAATTTCAACGCCCTGTATCCCAGAAACGAAACAACTCCGAACATATGTTCATAGGAAATTTTTTTCTTAAAACGACCTTACATATCACCCTCTGAAGTTTCGTGCCGTAGTTAGGAAACACCCTGTATATATGGAAAATTGGGCTTGTTTCGTTGGGTCGTCATTGGTCAACCCTGTATGATTTTTTAATTTACACAGCGTGTCCAACCATAGGCGAGGTAATGAGTTTTTGCTCGGGGGCTCGGATTCCGTAATACGGAAAAAAATAGCACCGCAGGGTAAATTTTATTGGGACTCCGCCAAATTTCGTCAGGAACTCACTTAATTTGTTTCGTTCTGCCTACCCCTGAGTCTTAACCCGTCAACTCAACCACCCAGGCTCTCGCCAAATCTCCTAACCTTCTTTTCCCGTGATATTATAAACAATATTAAGAAAGGACACAACATCATAAAAAATATAAATAAAAACCGTAGATTGAATGTTGTTAATATTATGTAGAAAATTTGTTGTCGTGTTGATATTTTTGAATATGACAGTTTCCTTTTCAATTATCTTCCAATTTATGATAAAAATTCCTGTTTTAGTAAAAATTTGATATTATTTTGCGGAATTTCTTCATTTAAAATGGTTAATCAAGGCTCAAAACCAATAACATGTTTAAGAAACGGTGAGTAAGAATGCTAAAATCGTGTGTAACTTAACTTCACAACACAGAAAGTTTTTCATTATTTACCTAGGAGATTATTTATTATCGTTATTTCCCTGGGTAGAGAAATCTTACTTCTCATTTGAGAAATGGAGTAAATAATGACGCTTTCTCAAGTTAGTAGTAAAAGAAATATATTACAATTAACATAAATTAATCTCGATTGAATCGGCGTGAAGTGGAGCAGCATGCGGTTACGGCGAACCTTGCTTACTATGTATTTATCCAGATACAATATCAGATCATGTTCTGGGCTAACCGAATTAATAACGTATTGAAAAATTAAAATAACAGCTTCTTAGAAATTAAAGTGTATTATAAACCAAGAAACTAAGTGACTCATACTACACCCATGACTATACCCGTACCTCCAAAACTTCACAGCATTAGCAACACTAACAACTATCAGTCACTTCAACAGCCCAGTCAAGCTCAATGTGAAATGAATGACATTATAAACTGCCTCCCCAACAAGCATTCAGTAAGCATCGAAGATGTGCCAACATTCTTGCTGAAGCATGTGGCAACACACCTAGCTAGTCCATTGTGTAATATCATGAACAGTTGCCTTGCCTCGGGTATGTTTCCAGACAAACTCAAAATTGCAAAAATAGTTCCAGTATACAAAAAGGGAAAAAGACGGATATAAAAAACTACCGCCCAATCTCTATTCTTCCTGCTGTGTCAAAGGTCTTTGGGAGGGTTATATAGGATGGAATTTGTTGTTTCCAACAGGCTCTTGTATGAGACACAGTTTGGATTTTTACCAAATAAATCAACGCAACTCTTTTTTTTTGAAAATAATAATATATTACGAAAATTCAATATACAAATTTCAATTTAACAATCGTCTCTAAGCAGTGCTTCAAACACTGGTAGCGAGAACAGTTTCATAATCTTAACAACGCTTTAATTGTACGTATAAACTATATTACTTATTTTCTATGTGTACCTTTAGCAGCCTTATAAATTTTGGTAAGCTGTAACATTTTTTCAGTATATCTGGTAAATCATTTTATGCACCACAAGCCTGCAATATGGGTTTTCTTAGACCTCTATTACTGTGGACATTGCATTGGTATATATTATCACACTGTCTAGTGTTTATTTATTTATTTACAGCCAGTACACTACATAAAGACCTTATTTCTAAATGGTACAAATGGTACAAAATTAACAAACTCTAGACATACCCGACACTAAAATCATACAATACAAACAGTTCAAACCTGATGGCCTTTAATGCGGTTAAACCAATAAGAAATACATCGCAGTCGGAGTAAAATTTATTGTATGTGTGCATTAGCCGGTGAGCAAAGGTATTCAAGCCGTAGTTAGTCCTGTGAAACCTTTTATGAAATAATTGTATTTGTCTTTCTACTAGGAATTGAAAATAATACTAGGCTCAACAGACCGCTACAGTCTATACTCCTATTCACCAGTTTATACAAAAACAACACCTGTGCGTTCCTTCGCCGGGTCAGCTAGCTCTGAAAGCCACAGAGCAAGAGTCTTGTCGCGTAGGGTACATTCTGATAAGGAAAATTATGCTTGTACAAAAGGTATTTTACAAATTTATTTTGAAATTTTTCCAGTCTATTTATGTGACACGCGTAACCTGGAGACCATACGACTGAATAATACTCCAAAACACTGCGTACTAAACAATTATAAACGCTAGTAAGCACCTTAATATCGCCGATGTGTTTTGTGTTCCTCTTGATAAACCCAAGCAGCCTAAACCCCCTCAGAATGATACTATCTATATGCTGGTTGAAAGTCAAATCACTGTCGAATATTACACCGAGGTCACTTAACGATAACACACTCTCGATGATCGAGTCTTTAATCTTATACACTGTTCTGTGAGGGTTGCGACGCCGACGCTTGCAGAAACTAATAGCCCGACACTTAGAAACATTAAAGGTCGATTTATAAAACTTTTCGTCGCTGTTCCCGTTCGTTGTCAATGCTCCCGCTCGTCGCCGCCGTTGGATAGGTATTTATAAAAAAGTCGAACTACGAACTGCGCCGCAATAACAAAAGAAGGTTTGAGGTTGGGAAACAAAGTTAAGAATTGCATTTTATTTTAAAAAGCGTGATGTTAGTACCTTATTATATGTTATTAATGTTTTTTTTTTGTAGTAAAATCCACAAAACAGCAAAACACTCTAAGTACTCTAACCCTAAAATATCTTCTTTCAATCCTTCAAACCATATGATCGAAAATTTCTTTCTTCTCATTGGCCAGAAGTGGGAACGACGAACGACCAAGGTCAGTGGGAACGACGCGATTTAAAAATTGGCCAATTCAGAACTACCAACGGGAGCGGTGGCGGCTTTTCTGAACGTATACACTGTTTCCCCTTAGGTTAAATTGCGACGGGAACGGCGGCGACGAGCGGGAACAGCGACGAAAAGTTTTATGAATCGGCCTTAATGCTTAAATAATTCGCCTCGCACCACGCAACGAAGTTGTCAAGGTCAGACTGCAGACAATTAGAATTCGCAGAGACAGTATTATAAAACTTCAAATCGTCCGCATACAGAAGGCAGCGTGACGACCTGAAACAAGAAATGACATCGTTTGCAAACAACAGAAACAGTATGGGTCCAAGATGAGACCCCTGGGGGATGGATGCCTGAGGTGATGAAAATTTCGCGCGAAACAGAACCACAAGCAACAACGCGTTGATGACGTAGAGACAGATACGATTCAATCCACCCAAGGTAATGTCCCGAGATGCCGATATCACCAAGCTTTTTCAGCAACAAGGTATTGCAGACACTGTCGAATGCCTTAGAAAGATCGGTAGAAATGCAGTCAACTTGATTCCCAGACTCAACCGATGTTAACAGAAAGTCCTTATATAATGCTAGACTAGTTGCAGTAGATTGATCGGCCTGAAAAAAAACAGTGTTGCTCTGGTATAATACAGGGTGTTTCAGAATAAGATGCTGATCCTTAACGGTGTGAATCCTTAGGTGATTTTAAGAAGAAAAGTTCAAATTAACATATATCCTTAACCTATCAACTTTCGAACTACAGGGCCTTAAAGTTTTAAGAAAAAAATCGTTTTTCTATCATAACTTTAACAACTTTCTAGCTATTTTTATGAATTTTTCACACATGCCCTCTAAGCATCAATAGTCATTTTTTGATGTAGAAAAATTTTAAAAAATTTTAACCAGTGGCGTCTTGAAAGGGTTTGGACTAGACATTTTGGAAAAATATTATGTACGCCACTGCTTTTTCTCAAGATAAAAATTATTTTTAAAATACTCATTCATTTTAGGCCAAATTTAATATCTTGCCTTTTTATCGTCCGACAAACAGTTTCCAACAAAAAAAATAAAAAGCATTAAATGGGCATTCGCTATGTGCCTATGGTTTATTTTTTAACATTAAATTAAAACAACTTACATTAAATAACGTGTGAACAAAAACGAAAATAATTTAGATTAGCTGTTGAAAGTGGCCACCACCTGCAAGAATGCATGCTTCAGCTCTCCTCCTCATTGAGTCTCGTACCCTTTGAAAAATTCCTGGAGTATTCCTGATAGTGTCGAAACAAACTATTATGCGGTTTCTCAACTCCTCTTCAGTATTTATTGGGATTCTGTAAACCAACGTTTTCAGATGTCCCCATAGGAACAAATCTAGACTGTTTAGATCAGGGGATCTAGGTGGCCACGATTGTGTTCCTCTGCGCCCTATCCATCGATTACTATAATGTTGATTTAAAAACTCTCGTGCTACGAGACTGAAATGGGCAGGTGCACCATCGCGCATAAACCACATATGATGTCGGGTTAAAATAGGGACGTCGCGTCGTCTAGCAAATTTGGTAAAGTGTGTTCAAGAAATTGGCGATAATTGATTCCGTTCAATCTGGCTGGTAAAAAATAAGGCCCAATTAAATAATCACCAATAATTCCAGCCCAAACATTTAGAGAAAATTGCTCTTGATGGTGGGATTCCGTAATGGCATGTGGGTTTTCTTCTGCCCAAAAGTGATTGTTATGAAAATTTTGTATGGCGTTCCTGGAAAAATTAGCTTCGTCCGTGAACAAAATTCTGACATCAAATTGGGGATTTTCGGTAACCATTTGAATAAACCATTGGCAGAAATTGATGCGTAATTGAAAATCGCTAGGAAGTAGGGCCTGGACCCGTTGAATATGGTACGGATATAACAAATAACTTTGAAGAATTCTCCAGACTAGGACATGAGTAATATTTAAAATATTCCCAATTTTTCTGCTACTTATATTAGGGTTTTGTTCCAATAAATTTAAAACAGCTTCTTCGGTTTCCGGTGTTCGTGTAGTTTGGTGTGCCCCTTTTAAGTAGTTTTTGTTTCAAAAGATCCCGTTTCACATAACTTTCTGTGAGTTCCTGAAATCGTTCGTGCATCCGGAACTATTCTATTTGGATAACGCTCTTGGTATAATCGTCTGGCTTCGAATGCGTTACCGTCAGCAAGCCCGTACAGGTAATGCATATCTGCAAACTCGACATTTGTAAAATTTACCATGATACTTATACGTTTAAAAAGTATTACGTTTTTAAAATTTAAGTTAAGTGAAAAGCCGTGTACATAAATAAATAGCTGTCAAAACTATTTGGCATTAAATATTTCGTTATTGTCATTGTTTCCTTAACAAAGTTCATAGCCTACTTGTCAGAAACCATAGGCACATAGCGAATGCGCATTTAATGCTTTTTATTTTTTTTGTCGGAAACTGTTTGTCGGACGATAAAAAGGCAAGATATTAAATTTGGCCTAAAATGAATGAGTATTTTAAAAATAATTTTTATCTTGAGAAAAAGCAGTGGCGTACATAATATTTTTTCAAAATGTCTAGTCCATACCCTTTCAAGACGCCACTGGTTAAAAAATTTTAAAAATTTTCTACACCAAAAAATGGCTATTGATGCTTAGAGGGCATGTGTGAAAAATTCATAAAAATAGCTAGAAAGTTGTTAAAGTTATGATAGAAAAACGATTTTTTTCTTAAAACTTTAACGCCCTGTAGTTCGAAAGTTGATAGGTTAAGGATATATGTTAATTTGAAATTTTCTTCTTAAAATCACCTAAGGATTCACACCGTTAAGGATCAGCATCTTATTCTGAAACACCCTGTATAATTCTTGTAGGTGTTAAAGATCTCAACGGTAATCATGGACTCAAGAAGCTTAGGGATAGCAGAGAGCAGAGAGATTCCACGATAGTTAACTATCTTTGTCCTGTCACTCGATTTGAAAACGGGAATCAGATTAGAATGTTTCCATGAAGAAGGAAAGCAGCCGGTGTTGATAGATCTCTGAAAGACAGTTCTTAAGGGGTCCAGGAGTGAGCTGCAGCAATTTAACAGGAGTAAAGGGGGTATACCGTCCGGACCAGCCCACTTAGAAACGTCAAGAGACATTATCTTATCCCTAATTTCCTCGATAGTAAAAATGTGAGAAGATAAAATGGATGAGAATTCAGTAGGCAAAGCACCAGAACTGATCGAGTTGGAGTGATCCGAATAGCAAGACTGAAAATGAGTAGCAAAGGCATTAACAATGTCCGTGGGTTCACTCAGGGTAAGATCGCCCGTACTGCATACCAGTTGGGAGACCGGACAACCCCCCCAAATTCCTGACGTAGGACCAAAAGTGCTTGATATTCTCGGGAATCAGAAGTTCGGCATTGGTAATAAACGTCAAGTAACATACGTCAGTCCGAAACTTGACCTCTCGTCTAATGACGGAGTAGGCGTCATAATCGTTCTGAAGACCCGTTTTTTTGAATCTCTTGTAAAGTTTATTTTTATTAGCCATAAGTTTACGGAGGTCGCGATCAAACCAAGAGGTATATTTCGCTCCTTTTATAGTCTTAGGAACGCAGAGGTATATACCTTCAAAGTAAGAAAATCCCAATCAACATGGTTATAAAAATTATTCAAATCGTTGAACTTGGCATTATTAAAATGATAGAAGGTAGATGTGGCAATATTTTTCAACTCTGGGACATTGTAAATATTAAAGTAACACTCAATCGCAGGATGGTAGGTATCAATATTAATTAAGGAATGAAATTCGTCAGCAAAAACGTAGTCCAAAATTCGATCAATACTGTTACGGTGATGATTGACTTTTGTTGTAATTCTATAAAGGCCATGGTGTTCAACAAGATCTCAGCGGTAGGAGAGCGTAGAGCCGCAGGAACCAATACATCATCCTCGAAAGTCCATTGAACATTGGGAAGGTTAAAGTCCCCGCATATTATAAACCTATGATTATCATATTTATTCCTCATGGATTCGCCGGTATCATAAAAGGATTCATAGAATTGAAGTGATGAATTCGGAGGGATGTATATATGCAGCAAATAATAAATTTAGCCTGATCCACGCATAGTTGAGTCCAGACATTCTCATAAAGGTCGCCAGCTGCAGTATGTACAGCAGACGAACTGTACCTCTTAAGGCGCGTTTCACCAAAAAAGCGATCAAGAGCATACAAGAGCGAGCGAGCATTCTGCATCAATAATCATCTAGTAAGTACGGGTTAGCGAGCAAACAAATGTTTGTTTGTTCGCGTTCAAAAAAGATCGAGAGGAAGACGGTACATCAAACAAAATACTTGTTCATGCTCGTTCAGTGTGGAAGGGATTCCACTGCCAGAAGTGCTCGTGCTTCGTTCACTTGTGTAATTTTAAAAAATATAATAATAATTATTATCGCGTATGCAAAATGGAATGGTCTAATGATAGTGTATTGCAACTGATAAATGCCTATCGAATTCGACCGGTTTTGTCGAAAAACGTATCTAAAACTTAAGCTTGAAATCGAATATTTCAGCCCAAAAAAGAGATGGCTGCTCCTCTTATGGAGAACATATTGGTTTTAAACTTAGAACTTACAACTCTTACACCCGGGCTATTGTTGAGCATCATATCAATAATATAATCTTCAATGCGAACATGGGTTACTATGCACAAACCAACAATTTCAACGCTCAGCTTCCAACAACAATAAGCAGCACAGGATACTATTCCAGCCCTGCTGCATACCCTGCCTTATCCCCCGCTGCCTCATCTTCATCCCAACTATCCAGTACCTCTAACTTTAACATTCAAATTCCAATAGCAAACAGCACAGGAGACTATTCCACCCCTGCTTCATCCCCTACTTTATCCCTAACTGCTGCTACATCTCCTCTTATTTCGCCTACTGGTGAACAGAGTGTGAACATATCACCTGAAAACCTTGCTGCTGACTTACATTTACCTGATTTCACTAAATTATAGAGTGTTTCTAAAAATAATGCGAACAGTAATCTTGTATCTTTTTCATTTACATGAGAGAAATCTTAGGGTTACAACAAGTCTTTCTGCCGCAGGAATAGCTCTCCTGTAGTTTGTATCATTTTTCATTATTTTTGGTTCCACAAGTTCCAGCAAAGTTTTAAAATCTTCAGGAGACATTCTGCTAAAATTCTGGAACATTCCTTAGTCATGTTCCACTTTGAAATCACGCATTAGACTACTGCCACTATAAATATGTCTGTTTTTATATATAGTTGCTTGCCAAAATCGTTTCTCCCGTTTTTTCTTTTTCTTTTAACTCAATACAACGAAAACAGCACTACCTAATAACAATGTTTTCTCCTGGTCACCCATATTAATACGCTCGCAGAAAATAAATGGATCAACTGAGAACCTGAATATATTCGCTCTGGTATGGACGAGATGTCAACATGTCGAGCGAACACGAGCAAACATACACCAACAAAAACAAATGTTCGCTCTTGCTCGCTTTTTTGGTGAATACGCGCCTTTAGAAACCGCGATCAAAACTCCGCCGCCTCGCTGACAATCGAGCAATTCGTAGTCTCTGTCTCTACGATAAACGATGAAAGAAGCATCAAACAGTTCGGAATCAGAGATGTAACTATTCAACCAAGTTTCAGACAAGAGTGAAAGATCATAACAAGAGGAGTATGTAGACCTCAATAGTATATCAGTTTTTGCTCGAAGACCTCTTACATTCTGATAGTACACTGATAACTTGGAAGAGTCGTTGATATTTAGAAATTTAAACCGACTTCGTTGTCAGTTTGTTGAGCGACAGTAACGTTACGATCCGAATCTTCTTCAGGAAGTGTTGTAACTATGTATATTGTTTGTAAATATAATTTGCGTATTACACTTTTGTTTTTTGTTAATTCCTTATAGATATGTTTACATTGCTCTAGTTCTAATAGTTTCTGAAGGTTTAAGACGTTAACAGTTTTATATAAATCGCTAGTGTGCATGAGCCTATCAAAATTAAATAGAATTTTTAATACCTTATTTTGTACAATTTGTATCTTATTAAAGTTGACAGTACCACATGTTCCCCATACTGGAAGAAGATATCTTAGTTGCGATGCAAAATATGCATTATAAATGTCCATTTTAGTTTTATTTCTAAAATAGTCTCTACATCTATAGAGGGCACCAACCATTAAAGTAATTTTATTAATTACATGTTTAATGTGTTCGCTCCAATTTAAATTTACATCAATATTTAAACCTAAATACTTAATACTATCCACGAATTGTAACTCTATATCTTTGATTTGTATCTTTGGCATTGCTATCACTTTGTTCTTTTGTTTAAAGAGCATACATTTAGTCTTCTCTATGTTGATTTTTAGTCTATTACATAACAGCCATCCATAATACACCCCTAGATCATTGTTTATCGCAGTCTGTAATTCCTCAAAATTTTCACCGAAATACATTAGCACGGTGTCATCCGCAAATGTAAAATAACGAGCAGTTAATTTAGCACATTATAACTCAATACATACAGCGAATACAAAAGAGGCCCCAAGACAGATCCTTGGGATACCCCACAAAAATTGCTTAACTTAGCGCTTTTCTTATCACCTACCCTAACATACTGTTGCCTATCAACTAAATAAGATTTTATTACATCATAAATTCTACCTCTAAATCACATACGATTAAGTTTTTTTAACAATATATCATGGCTGACAACATCGAAAGCTTTACTCACAAAACAGCCGCTACAATTTTTCCACGGTCTAAAGCATCAGACATTTTACCTGTAAGATCCATGGTAGCACTTAACGTATTACTGCCCTTCACAAATCCATATTGAAACATATCTCTGTCAATATACTTATCCATAAATTCCAACATTCTGACTTTTACTACAGTTTTTATAATTTTTGAGAACACACTTATCACTGAAATGGGTCTATAGTTATTCATTAATTCTTTGGTACCAGTTTTGATGGTGTTATTTTGCTCAACTTCAGTTCTTCAGGAAATTGTCCACTTATAAGAACCGTATTTATTAATTAAACTATGATTAATACAATGTATTCTTTTAAATTTAGGAGATCATTTACTGTAATCCCATCGTCTCCAGGAGCAGATGTTTTTTTAAGTTCCATAATGATGTTGAGAACTTCCCGTTCATTTGTTTCTTTTAGAAAGCAACTCTTTTCACAGTATATCTCACTAAATGCAATTATTGGCTATCAGCCTGTATCTCTCTATTTATTTGCTCAACTATATTTGTCCCTACATGGGCACAGTGCAAATTTAGGTTATTAATATTGTCATTTAGATCTGTTACTGTTACATTATTGACCATCAGCCTATCTATTTTTGTCTCTATTGTTGTCTCCTTTAGCATCCTATTTACCAGTTTCCATTGTTTTCTTTGGTTGCTTCCTGCTTCGTTCAATTTTTTCTGAAGTGTTGGTTTTTCAGTACCGTCCTTAATCTTGTTATTTATTTGGTTTTTTATATTTTTAAATTTCGTTGCAGTGGTTAGATCAGTAGGGTTTATTTTTTTTCTTGTAAATAATTTATCTCGTTGTGCCATTAATTCTAGGAGTTCTTTAGTAATCTATGTATTATTGTTGTGGCATTTAATCGCTGTAATGTATTCGGACTGTTTTTTACATTCAATTATTATATTCGTTAACTCTTCGAATATTTTTATATGGATATTTGTAGCTTTATTCCTAAATGAATCTTTAAATTTGTTATAATTTATATGCTTAACTTCAAATGTGTTTTTTACCTTGTGAGTTTTTATCGTTTGAATTAAGTTTATTAAAAGTCTGCTGTGATCCGACAGTGCATTGTCTTCCACTACACTTGAACATTTAATGTTACTTTGATCAACCAGCACATGATATATATATATATATATATATATATACTACCTATTCTAGTTGTCACTCTTGTTGCATTTTCATTATCGACTCGATTCATAATTTTGTAGTTATGCATTGCTACAAGGCTTTTATAATCATGTACGAGGTTGAATGAGGGATCTAAGATATTAATATTAAAGTCACCAACAATTAGGTGATTTTTAGGGTATGTTAACATAAGTGTTTCCAGTTTGTCCAGGAGCTGGTCATTGTTATAGGAAGGTGGCTTGTAAAGTAGAGTAAGTTTTGTACCCTGATTACTAATGGCTACACTTACCCAACTTAGATTGTCTTCTGTTGTGGACTTGTCCAATTTTCTAAGATCAATGCCATTTTTCACAAATATTGAGACACCACCTCCTCTTTTATCCCTACATGCATGTACGAAATTGTACCCTTGGAGATCATAGAGTCACGTGTGCTATTCGCTGAGCCATGTTTCTGCTAGTGGTAGAACCTCACAATTTTTTTGATGCACGTAACATTGCACTAGGTCTATTCTGTTTCTTAAACTTTGGATGTTCATGTACCTATACAATACTTAATTTTTTTTCAACTAGTTTTTTAAATCTTCTTCTTTTTCCACCAATATGACTTTGCTATTTTCATCCTTCCTTAGTAATATGTTTCCACCATTGATCCAGAGAAACTTATATTGGTTTTCTTTTTTAAAGTTTTGTGCCTCCTTAAATATTTGCAAGTTTCTCTTTGTTAGATCATGATTGAGGTAAATTTTGTTGGCTGTTTATACCCCAGAGCCAGGTTGTTTAAGTTAAACTTAAATTTTTATTTCAAGATCTTCACTTTTGTTTCTTCACTTTGAAAATCACTTTTATTGGGCTCTTCCCTGTTTGATTTTTTTCAAGTCGTACGGCTGTAAAATCTTCATTTTTTAATTGCACCTGTAGTTTTTCCCCCTATTTTAGTCACGATCTTTCTATCTACACCATGGATAGTTATGTTTTTGTTAAGTTCCCTTTGTTCGTCTTTATTCAGTTGCCTTTTAATTTGCGACAATTCTTCCTTCAACTCGGTATTAATATCAACCTATTATTTGTATTTTAAAAACAGTTTGTTGTACTTCGCATCCATGTCTTCTAGTTTTGCCATTAACAATGGCACATAAAAACAAACATAATATAAACACATATACAATCTGCAATTGTATATGTGACGGGCGTTGGTTGGCCCTTCTTTGTCACATTTTTTTATCATTTTTGGCAAGTTTGCAGCTGCTACAATGTCAGGGTTCCTTCGATTTTGCAAGTTTAAAGTATGCATTCTGTCCAATGTATAAGCAAACTCGATGTTTCCATCGGAGACATTCATCGCACTGTAGTCCGTCTTCATCATCCGACACAAGTTTATTGCATACATCGCATATTTCATTCTCCGGCATATTTATAACGTGTTTCAGCTCTCGAAACTAAGAATTTCCGCGCGGAGATCTGAAAACGTCGCCTAGCTATTGCCAGTTGTTTATAACCTGTTGTAAATAATATGGCCTTTTCTTCGCCATTTTTTGTACTTTTCGTTAATTTTTTTTTAACGACACCAGTTAGGCAGCACTTAAATTGCATGAATTGGTATTTAACACAATTATTAAACAATAACTTTCATAGTGGAGGAGCTTGATAATAAGCAACAGGTATCGGAGCAGTTTTTTGACCTCTCCAAGGCCTTTGACACAGTAGACCATCAGTCACTAATATTGAAATTTAACAATTTTGGAATCCGTGGCATATGCACCAAACTGCCAAACTTACTAAGTCATATCTTAGCAACCGGAAACAGATTGTGTGTGGGGGTAAGGCAAACTGTAAAACAGTATTACTTTAAGCCTACAGCTATAAATCAGGGTCTCCCGCAGGCCTCAATCCTAGGCCCTATCCTCATTTTGTTATATATTGATGGCCGGTCTGCACTAGTTCATGCGAATCTTGTTTCTCAGTTTTCTGATGATACAGGTGCAGTTGTGACTGCCGAATCAGTGTCGCAGTTGTCAATCGACAGCTCGGCTGCAGCGGAGAGAATGAAACATTGGTGTGAATCTAACTATCTCAAACCCAATGTTGAAAAAACAAACTTAATCACGTTTAAAAAAGCGGGACTTCCTGATGCTTCTTTATATGTTCCTCTCGGTGGCAAATCCCTTAAACAAACTAACCAAACTAAGTTTTCAAGGCTCATTATTGACCCCAATTTAAATTGGAGTACACAAATACAATCAACTGCAGCTAGTATAAACAGCCATTGTGTTGCTATACGGCGGCTGAGGCACAATCTAAGTATTGACAGTATAAAATCGTTCTATTATGCATCCGTGAAATCTGTAATATCTTATGGTGTGCTTTTCTGGGGAGCAGCGCCAAACGCGGAGAAAGTCTTTACATCTCAGAAAAGAATAATCCGTTGTATGCTGAAATTGCACCCGGGAATGTCATGTAAACCTTAATTCAAGGAACTTAAAATTTTAACTACTCCAGCACTCTATTTTAAATCTGTGGTCATTTTTGTGAAAAGACACCAGGAATCGTTTTCAAATAAGTATGATCTTGCCATACTCCCCATAACTCAACATTTTTTGAATAGGACTATGCTACAGGGCAGTAAAATCATATCACTCGATCTTACTGCGGAAGCTAAATCAGCTGGGGGTTAGTGAACCACTTATAACGTTCTTTAATTCTTATCTAAAGGATCGTCGGCAATACGTTGAACTCCGAGGTCACACATCTGCTATTTTTAAAGCTACAAGTGGGGCCCCACAGGGTAGTAACCTCGTTCCCCTCTTATTCTCTATATTTATTAACGACATATCTAATGATATTTCTAGCAATATTTTTGTTTTCGCAGACGACCTAAAACCATTTAAAGTGATCTATTATCTAGCGGACTGCGTTTCCCTGCAGAACGATCTAAATATGTTGCGGTACTGGTGCACAAATAATAATTTACCCTTAAATGTTAACAAGTGCTTTACCACGACTTTTACAAATAAAGCGGATTCTATTCGATTTGGATATATCATTGACAATAGTGATATAAATAGAAGCGATGCTTTTAAAGACCTTGGGATAAAGTTCGATCCTAAGCTCTCCTTCGCCTCTCACATAAACCTTACCTGCAGCAGTGCCATGAAAATGTTGGGGTATATTGTACGCAATTCAAATAAATTTCTAAATGTGCAGACGCTCAAGACGCTTTATTTCAGTTTTGTTCGTTCCAAGGTTGAATATGGAGCAGTTATATGGTGCCCAATATTCGATAAATATATAAATCAGCTAGAAAGAGTTCAAAGAAAGTTTCTAAAATATCTCATGTACAAGGAGAATGGAGTGTTCCCACCCAGAGGTGTCGACCAAGGCATTTTATTATCAAAATTTGAAATACCATCTCTGGGTGATCGCAGGAATTACTTACTGGTACAGTTTTTGTTTAAAGTATATCGATCATACATATATTGTCGTTCATTACTGTCAGAAATTAACTTTCATGTTCCATACCGCAATGTGAGAAAATTCCCCGTATTCCGTTTACCAGCTCCCTCCACAAACGTTTTAATCAAAGCACCACTCTTTCAATCAATGCGGCTTTTCAATAGCACCTGGCATGACGTTGACGTGTACGGCCTATCTGCAGCGCAGTTTAGAACCACTGTAAAAACCAAATATCTGCCGATACACTCAGCGCAAGATAATGTAGCTGTTGCTTGAACTCGCTTGGTCATGTTGTATATTGTTTTACATTGTTTTATTATTACATTATTATAACTATTATATTATTAATCATTTATATCTTATATTAGGTCACATTGTCTCATACTTGGAATTTCTTCTCTGTTAGACAATAAAAGATTATTATTATTGTAATTATTATTATTATATCAGATGCTCCCAAAGTCAATCAGGGATATCACAAATGCTGTCCGGTTCAGGAAGGAGGTGGTAAATTATGCCTCGGAAAAACAATATTACTCTTTCAACTTTCTTTCTTAGTTTGTGTATTTTTGTACGTTTGTATATTTATAAACTTTTGTGATTTTACTATGTAAGTTGTTTTGTATAATTACTACTGTGTCAATTTTAACCTATATTTCTAAAGGATCTAAGATCTATGTTTTTGGCGTTGCTTTTGCATTATAGAATGATTTGTCGGCAATATAGGCAAACTAAACTAAACTCATTTAATCCCGCGAATGGAGTCTGTTACTCGAAGGCTCTGATTTGTTTATACACTAATTTTTGTACTTTCGGGAACAGTATTACTAAAATTAGGTAATATATAGGTATAAATATGAAAACATCTGATAATATCACAATTTAATGCAAGTACCAGTCGAATCATTGTGGAGCTTTCGCATGTAGTTCTACATCAAGCAATGTCATACAGCATACCAGCGATGAACCAAATCGACTATTTAATATTGTAAATTGTACAAACGTAAACATCCATCTGAATGTAAGTAAGTGAATAAAATTTGAACTTTTTTTAAATTACATGTTGCAAGAATGCACTTTAGTCCCTTTGGATTAAATGACCCACTTTATACTGTTAGAAATCCTGGCCGTGTTAATCAAAAAATCTCATAGTCAATTTAAATGAATCGAAACTGTCTTAAAATAGAAAGTTATTTTAACTCTTTTATGTTCAGTAAAAATCAATTTTTTGGAACTAACTTTTTTAAGAATCGTTTTAACATAATAGTGAGTTAAAATTAATAGACAATAACTTTGTCACCCAAGTAAATATAAGTACAAATTACATTGATTAAGTGTATAATCGTTTTGATTCCTCTTTAAAATATACATTTACCCAAAAAAAGATTCAATCCGAATTATTTTTGAAAGTTATTTCGACATAAAATAAAAGTAATATTTACTGTGATAACTACACAGTGTAGAAAATCAACATTAGAAATAGTAAGATATGATTCTATTAACTATATGGTTAGTAAATATTTTTAAGTTAATCAAGATACGCGCACCCAGTGTCTTTCGTCGGCCGTCTTGTCTACCCTGCTGCCGAGAGGAACATACAAGCATTTTTATCATATTTTGGCCGGTAGTTAGTCTTCAGTAAATCTTGTAATTTTGAATATTTTAACGTACATTTAAGGTTAGGATCTAATATGTATTTATTTTATTTTAAAATACATACTTATTGTTTAGATTTGTTATTTCTTTATATTACTACTAAAGGATATGTAGATTAGCGCCAAAAGTAGGTGTTTATATATACTTTTACATGTATCAAATAAATAATAAATTTATGGATTTAAATGTGTTTCTTGTATTTATACAGGGTATTTCCTAACTACGGTGCGAAACTTAAGAGGGTGATAAGTAGGGTCGTTCTAAGAAAAAAAGTTGCTATGAACATATTATGTCCGGAGTTACTTCGTTTCTGAGATTGAAGTTTAAGAAAAAAAAAGGTCGTCAATATCCTTAAACCGATTTGGTTGAAAATTGGTTCAGTAATTTGAAGTAATAAGGCGCTTATTTAGCACTAACTAGATTGAAATTATTAGTTAGTATTGGGTTTAGTGACCTCAGTAATTTTAGTTGATATTTGGTTGGATTTAGGCCAAATGAAAAGCAATCGTAGGAATGAATAGATTGTATTTGCCAACGTTTCGGCCTAAAATTAGGCCATCCTTAGGGCACTAAAACATAGGATTCGTATACATTAGAGGGGAACCAATATATAGTAAAGGTGTAATAATTCTCTTTCCTTTGTAACATAGAAATTTAAAATTTAACAACAAACATTATTGATAAAAACAATACAATAAACTTAATCTACAATATTTATAGGGAAACATACAATTACAAAACAAAAATAAAACTGATCAACAAAACAAGGAGTACAGGCATAGGTATCATGTGTGATGAGAAAAGCATTTTTTTTTTTTTTTTACAATCAACTCTAGTTTTGTTAATAGTTTCTATTACAGAGCAATACTCACATCCAAATAATCACTCCAGGGTAAATTTTTTAAAAAAACTAGGATACATGATATAAATGAGTTCAAAAAACAAAAGACAAAAACGCCGCATGAACTAGTTAGTGGTGTGATTTATAAGATACCATGTAAAGATTGCAATGGTGTGTATATAGGACAAACAGGTAGATATCTTAAGACTAGAATATCAGAACATAAACGTAGTGTTAGACCCAATAATCTCATTAATACAAAAAACAAAACAGCATTGGCGGAACATTTTGATCAAAAGCAACATATTTTTAATTACGACAATATTACCAATGTAGGTCAACAACAAAATTATAAAAAGAGGTTAGATAATGAGATGATTGAAATTAAAAAACACCCCACTAACATTAATAAAAAACAAGATGTTGAAAAACTTAGTGTAGCATACCATAACATTCTCAAATGTAAACAACGTACGTACGTATTGCAACATTTATAATTATTTATTTTATTTTGTTAAGAATTTTATCGTCCTACGTATTACTACCAATGGTGAGAAGCACAAGTCAAGTTTTTTTTAAATAAAGAAAAAATAAATAGTATTATTGATTTGCGATAACCTTAAACTGGCCAGGCTCGATTGCTGGCGTTAGTTTGCAATTGGGACTTCAATCCCAACGTCTGGTTTGATGTTTTTTGAACTCATTTATAGCATGTATCCTAGTTTTTTTAAAAAATTTACCCTGGAGTGATTATTTGGAGAGTATTGCTCTGTAATAGAAAATATTAACAAAACTAGAGTTGATTATAAAAAAAAAAAAAAATGCTTTTCTCATCACACATGATACTCCTTGTTTTGTTGATCAGTTTTATTTTTGTTTTGTAATTGTATGTTTCCCTATAAATATTGTAGATTAAGTTTATTGTATTGTTTTTATCAATAATGTTTCTTGTTAAATTTTAAATTTCTATGTTACAAAGAAAAGAGAATTATTACACCTTTACTATGTTATATTGGTTCCCCTCTAATGTATACGAATCCTATGTTTTAGTGCCCTGAGGATGGCCTAATTTTAGGCCGAAACGTTGGCTAATACAATCTATTCATTCCTACGATTGCTTTTCATTTGACCTAAATCCAACCAAATATCAACTGAAATTATTAGGTCTAGTGGCGTCTCAGTGGGCACCACAGCCAATTATTATTGAGAGGAAAAAGTACGCCACTGCCTTTTCTCCTAGTTTTTTTATTTGCTCAGATTAGGCAACTACAAATACAACTTTTTGGTCTCTTGTATTTTTTTTCATAATTATCTGGCTGCGTTTGCGAGAAAAAAAATAATAATCACTTTAACTCATTCTAGAAGCTATCCATGGACAACATAGAATAACAACCAAAAATAAAGATATGAAAAAAACACAAGGCGCCAAAAAGTTTTATTTGTAGTTGCTTAATCTGAACAAATAAAAAAACTAAAAAAAAGGCAGTGGCGTACTTTTCTTCTCAGTAATAATTAGCTGTGGTGCCCACTAAGACGCCACTGTACCTAATAATTTCAATCTAGTTAGGGCTAAATAAGCGCCTTATTACTTCAAATAGCTGAACCAAATTTCAACCAAACCGGTTTAAGGATATTTATGACCGTTTTTTTTTTTAACTTCAACGCCCTGTATCTCAGAAACGAAGCAACTCCGGACATATGTTCATAGGAACTATTTTTCTTAAAACGACCTTACGTATTACCCTTTTTTTCGTACCGTAGTTAGGAAATACCCTGTATATATTTAAATGTTTTTAAATTACATTTAAATTCCATGTATGTACTTGTTTCTATTTATGTGCATTTATTTGTATTTCTTTCTATTCATTTGTATTTAATTGTATTCATATGTATTTATTTGTGTTTAAATGTGTGTATTTAAGTGTATTTATATAATACATTTCGTAAATTTCCACACTTATTTGGGGAGTGTCAAACCCCTAGGTAGGTTTGTACACCTAAACAGTAATATCCTTAAAATTTGTAAATTTAAATTATTTCATGTGTTATAACGGAATATATGCAACAAAAAATTAGTTCAGTTAGTTATAAGGTAAATGCTACGAACTAATACTGTACTGCGTATACTAACAGTTAAAGAATATTTGGTAAACAAAAATATAGTTAATAAGATAAGTTGAATATTCCAAAATATATATACATTTTCTTAACTCAAAACAGAATATTTCCTCAATGTGTAATATTAAATACCACTAGATATTACCGAAATTATTTTTTATTACATCGCGAATATCATTTCAATCGATAAAATTTTAAATAAAATATATAGATTAATTAATATTAATCAATGATAACGAATTTGGCGATTTGCCTTTATATAAACTAGACTTAAGTTTATATATAACTTACTGATTTTTATTATATTTTATAGTTAAAAATGTGTTGTATTTCCATTTTAGCATTTTTGGAGAAGTGAACAAGTAGGTACCTACTATAGTTATTTTTAAATTGCATAAACGAGAAGATCTGAAAACGTTTTCAGATGTTTTAGTTCATCTAGCTTAAATATTTGACATGGTCCATTTTGTCCTTAACAATTAAACTTATTATTTTGGGTATGTTAAACTGATATTTAAAAGTACTAATTTTGAATGAGTATGAAAATCAAAACAAATAACGTATAAAAGTTAAATCTATTCAAGACGAGCTGTTCACGTGATACAAAAACAGTAATATTAAATTTGTTACAAAGTAACAGTTACTGCAGAAATGAGTATCGTAGTTAGTTAACATGCTTTTTTGTTAAGTCTACTTAAACGTTATGAGCTATTTTGACAAAAAAACGGGAGTAAACCTCCTTGGACTAAAAAAATGTTAAATTTGATTGTTCTCTTCTAACAGTGTAGCTCCTATTTGGCGGGATTAAAGTACCTACTTTAGTCCTGGAAGTACAAAAAATTCAAACAAACCCCGCCACTGACATAGCCGTCAGTCTTTTTACCTTAGTTAAGCGAAATAATTTAAGGGACTTTTTGAAAAGAGTACAAATATTATCTTGCAAGTTTTGACTGTTACACCAAAGTAAATTTGGCTAACCCAGACTTGCTACATCAAAGATGTATGTTTGCTATGTCACAAAAGTTTTATATCCATCCCGTGTTCTAACCACACAAAAAAAAGAGAAGCAAATATAACCCGACCTGACGAATTTAAATGATTATGTGCAAATATAAACATCCTATAACAAAGTAAAAAATGAAGACAACACCTTGTGCCCTACATTTTTTTTCGAGCGTGCCTACCTACTTTGATACTTTTCATTTCAGCAGACACTGTACGAGGTTTGTTAGAATGTATATGAAAGTATTTACGTACACTTACAAAGTTAAGTGTATTTTAGAATTGAACCGACTAACCAAAATAACACTGAAAATTTGGTAACTTGAATTCATTATTCATTATAAATCAACCCTTCGCTTCTATTGTTGGACCTAGGCGGCTCTTGAGCCTTAATTAAGTCTTAAGCTCGAAATTCGTAATTTTTGGGGATTTTTTTTAAAGCTACCTTAAGTGAAATACACTGAAGTCAAAGATTCATTGGATAAAGCACTTTTTTCCAAAAAAAGGATATTGTTAAATAGATCGTAAAACGTTACTCAATTATTTTTATATCCCCATGGGGCATTTAATAACGCTTTTCTACAAACATGTTAAAAATGCAATTTTTAACACCTCCCAGTAGCCTTTAAAATGTTACTTTATTGCACTAGTAAACATCAAAAAACATTTCTATTTTATATACTAACATTAATATTAATAGTACAATTTAAACAACTTCTCCATAGTTCTATCGTGATTAAGGAGGATTAAACAGAAACAACCGTATTCCCAGTTGACGTTGAGGCAACATCTGCTGATGTTGTTTGCACTGTAGGCAGTTTTTGGGCCATAGAATTCTTATTTTTCAAGGAATCTTCGATGTACCCCTTAGCAACGCTAAAAGATTTCCATCCCCCATGCCGCTTAATTGTCGTCAAATTTGCTGCAGCATTGGTAGTAAAAAAAAAGGAAGCTCAGTAAAGAACGGCGAAAACAATGTCCCATATAGAGGATCGATTTTGAAGTTGGAGAAATCTTGCTATAGCAGCAGGAATCTGTCCAAACGAATTAATTGCGACCGGATTTCTGGTACATTTGAAGTATTTTAGAAAAAGCCGCCAATGTCCGATATTTTCTGGAAATTCCGATAAAAATCCCAATAAAAGTTTTCACCGATAGTGAATTTTCGTGGAACCTTGGTTTTGGTAACTGATATTTTAATAATTAATAAGGTGCCCATGAATTTCACGTTGTCAAAAGTCAAATGACAAAGCTTCTCCCTACGACAGGTACCAAATATTCCCAGAATTGCAGCTACTTTCATCAAAAGGTACTCATCATCCGGTGTTCAATTAGGGACCAAATCTTTCAATCAAGATCTTTGACTTTTTGGGTTGGTAACCTTGTCTTTGCCGCTTTAAATATGCCATAAGTTTAAAACATTTGCTGATATCTACGTCGCAATTTATACGTAGCATAGCTTTGATCATCGAATAATTCCACCACAGAGAAAGATGATTTCCAAACTTTCACTTTCTCCTCAAAATATGCCAGGAATAAATTTTCAGTGTATTTCCCAAAAACGGCTTTCTCTTTACACCATATCACAAACCTATCATAAGCAATCTCATCTGGACAACAAATTTAAGGTAGCTCGATTGGCCATTTCATCTATATCTTTAAATTGATCGATGCAACCATCATTTTCTTGCATTTCAAACAACTAAAACTAAGCCAACAACGGTTGTTAGGTTTTATTGACTTAGATAATTTTATATACGATGCTATTTAAAACTTCTTCCTTTATTAAGCATTATAAAAATTTAATTTATAACTGTGTTATTGCTATTTATTGCCGTCTGTAGAACACATATCGTATGATATTTGTGTTAAAAGTATTTTTAAGGCACTCATTTTCGTTTTCATTTTATTTCAAACCTTCAAGCGCGTGCATTAAAAATGTACTTTTAACACTTATATCATAAATAACTATTGATACACGAACCATTTGACCCACAGCTTCTTAACATATTACTACTTAATAGTAAAACCTTATTATTTCGAAAAACAACTTTAAAACACAGGAGAAAAAAAATGTTTTAAAATCTTATCGTTTTCAGTCAAGGTTAAGCCTCACAGACTTGTTGGATTTCGGTAGGTTTGTTAGCAGTCAGTTCACAGGCAAATGCGTTGTTGCCATAGTGCCATTTCAATTTCTTTGCTTGCGTAGTTTTCATTTTGTATTAGTTTTGTGGTTTGCTCTGGTTTCTTGTGTTAATTATTTCGTATAATTTCTTTGGGGAAATTGAGCACAATGTGTATTAACATAATATAAACACTAAGAAAACCACGTTTGTCAACACTGCAAGCAATATTTTGTTTCTCAAACGTTTTCAGCGAGTTTTCACCTGGTTATAGCAGACGATCTCCTTTTGATACATTTGTCTGCACGTTGTCTCCATTCCAGCAGTATCTCAATTTGGTCCATGAGTTTGGGTTGACCCTCATTAGCCCCAACGGCCAGTCATACCAGTTCGGCTTGATTTTTGTGATGGTCTGGATGACATCATTTATGCCAGTTTATTCGCCACCCGGTGTCTCAGAATCAAACCCATCAACATTGATCTATATATCTTTCTTTGTATAATTCTAAACTTCTTACGTGTCGCAGTTGTCAACTTCAATGTTTCTGAGCCATATGTCATGACCGATAGATGTTTTATCCCTGATGATGCGGAATTCGTTGCCTAAGTATGTTTAGCTATCTACTATCTCGGTCTCGTTCCTGCCAGCGGTGATGTTCTCACTGGAGACGAGATTGTTTATGCACTTGCTTTCGGCATGTTGCTGTTTAAACCGATTCGAATGCATGTTTCTTGCAACTTATGCACCATCTGCTTTACATTCCAAGGTATCAGAAATAAGCACAATATCGCCTGCAAACCGTAAATTGTTCGGGTTTTTCCACAAATAAAGCACATAAATAGAACAGACCTCGTAGCTTGCCATTTCTCTTCGGATTTATCTTCCGGCACTTACAATTCTTCCTTCTATAGATATCAGCTGATTACAGTAACACATTCGCAGCAAGCAAGTACTTCAGTGTATCTTCTACTTACAGTTAACACGTGACTCTGACGGATAGTTGTGTTTAACCAGTGGAACAAACAGTGGGTTCGTTACGTTGTTTAGTGAAGATTGAAGAGTAATTATACAAGATTCTTGAGAGGAGTAGGTGGGTAACTGGAATTTAGACTAATATAATTTTTTTAGTAGCGTGTTAAATGTTTAATAAATTGTAGTACAATCTTTATTACTTAATTATTGTATCCGGTTCAAGTTCGACTGGTTTCTTGCTTTTATTTATTTTACTCTTACCTAAAGTGGATTAAGACATTTTCTTGGAAAGGAGCCGGAATATTAAATATGAAAAATTTTGAAACAACAATATCATTTAAAGAGCAAAACCTTTTTTGTGTTGTTCATTTATGATAGTCTAGAAATGTACATGAATGGATAAATTTTCCAAGGTGTTTACTTAAATCTAAACTAGATAATATGTATACTCGTATAACAAAAAGTTGCTTTTAAGCGGAGTATCTAAATTTAGCAGCTTTGATATTTATTACTTGAGTGGCGGTTTATAAGCGATAATTACAGTCATTGACACACCATTTTAATATACAGGTTGCTCGGTAAGCATATGGTATACTCTCGGGAGCGTATAGGGGAGGTCAGAATAACCCTAATTTGTCATAGGAAAAAAAATCCTAAACTGCACCATAACGGAGATACAGAACCCCAAAAGGATACCCAGCGACTTCTAACTTTGGAACCGACATGTATAATTTAATGAAATTATAATATTTTATGTAAACTACAACCATTCTACAGTAGATGAGGTTATTAACATGAGTTATTTAAGCACAGTAACAACATAACTAATAATTCGGGTTAAAATAATAAAATTTTTCATTAGTAATGCTCACATGCATCTAACTTATGGACAAGCACTCAGAAATTGTGTGGATGCAAGAATAATTTATACTAATACGTTTCCATATAAAGGAACCATTGAAGGAGTTAACATTTCGGATATCACTTAAACACAAAAATGTTAAAAATGTGAAAGATTTACTTCTTCTTGTTTATTTCAGCAGATTTTCTAAATGGGCGCACTGTGTAGTTGTTCCAAGCTTAATTTGATGACTTAAAAAGGCATTAAACTCCTGACCATAGGCGTCGCATCTACCAAATAATTAAAATGCGGATTCTTGTAAATTTTTAACATGATTAAATAGTACATATTACAGCTTGTTCATTATAGTTTATATCGATAAAAGGTTTGTACCCGTGACTTCGCCTGCAGAGAATATTTTTAAAATGGGTTTTCGGTAAAAAGAAATGCTCATTTTGCCGAAAACATTTAAAAAAATTGTCTTTGTACAGACAGGACGGCGAGGGGGTTTGAGTTTTCCTTGCCAAGAAAGGATAGAGGCAAGTACTATGTTGGAATATACAATAGTTAGTAGTTAGAATTAACTATTATATTTTAACAACAAATTGATCGCATCATTCATGGTACTTCTTTATTTGGCGCAAATAGTCCTATCTTAGTTTAATGATACGCGGGGATTCCATTATAACCATTAGATTATCTAATTTTCTTATGTTTAAAGCCACATTGTAACAAGATACCACGCAATGTTTCTAAAGATTGGTACTTATAATCAGGGTAACCTCACAATTTATCACGAACCAGTTTTAAAGTTGGCACTATATTATCCTCGTAAAAGTGGTAAATAGTTCGCAGAATAAAATCCCTTGTAGTATTTTCAGCCATTTTGAATATTTGATTTATTGGTCTACGCTTTATGAAATGACCGGTTACAGTCCCCAAATTAATTTTACGTTATAAATTCTTATAAAACCGAAGTTGTGTTAATTCATTACAAGTACTTTTTCAGTGTTTCCAGGATTTTCTTTTCTTAAACACGCGTATATATTTAAAATATTGCGTTGACATTGAACATGTAAATCTTTGTTACTTAATTCCGGAGTTACTTCGACTCTGGCACCGACTCATTATACTCCTGCGATAATTTACCTTGACCTTCTGTTTCAAATTGTCGCCAAAAAGCCATACTGATATAATAAAATATAGGTATCAAGTAAAAACTTACTTGTCTGGAACCACACAGTTATAGCAGAAAATGAAATATGTAAATTACAACAAATCGTTTCAACCAGTCAAGCCGCTGTCCGATTTCCAATATCGCATACCTCAAACACCAACTGATTTTAAAGCTGATAAGGGATCACCCATTTGGCAAAACCTTTTACTATGTGCTGTTCTTGTCTACAGCATATAAATTTGTATATATGTATATGCTGTTCTATTAATTTTCCCCTCGAAAAAAAATAGTTCGCACTTTAAATTGCTGGTTGACGGTCTATCGCCAGGATGTTGCCAGTTCTACAAAGTTTTCGTAAGTGTGAGAGGAAAGTAAGCGTTTGTTAATTGTTTATTTTTTTTTGTTAAACAACAGTGCAATTCCTTTTTAGTTTGATTTAAATTATTTTTGTATAAATAATATTTCTGAAGTACTAAAAGAATTATTATAATATTGAAAAATGGCTTGTTTCTTCTTTCTTTGATATTGAAAATTTTTTGGTTCAAAGTACATCTGCAAAGTAGCTTTTAAATAGAGTTACTGACTACTAATTAAATACTGATATAAAGACACACTTTTAATAATAAAAACTTAAAGAATTTTAAAAAAAAGATATGACAGCCCCGATTATAACGCCGGTCCCTTTGAAGCCCGGTCGAAGCTTTTTTATGTGTCATCAAACTGACTTTGGAAAAAGTATACCTGTACACTGGTAAAAGACAACAATCAAACTTAAACTTTTTTAAAGTCCCAGGAGGTCCACTGCAGTTTTTTTGTCAATTTAACTCATGACGTAAGTAGTAACTGATAAAATACGTCATTATTTTAACATTAATTTGACATTATTGTACTGTAAAAATAACTACTAAGTTCAACAGCTCGTCTTGAATAGATTCAACTTTTATGCTTTATTAATTTTGATTTTCGTACTCATTCAAAATGAGTACTTTTAAATATCAGTTTAACATAATAACTAAAATAATGAGGTTAATTGTTGAGAACAGTTGAATTTGTTAAAAAAGTTTTTACAAAATAATTTGACTTTTCAAAAATGAACCATTTCACAATTTTTATATGAAAAAGTACTCTCCAAAAATGATGAAATGGAAATACAACTTTAGAAGGTAAACTAATTGTAACACAATATAGTTTTATAGCAAAAATTACTACTTCTTATAATAAACCAAAAAAAATTATTCTTACAATTAATTATATCGTAAAATTGCAGGTTGGTTATTTGCATTTTTATTTGTGATTACAACAGGCTATAAAAAAAAACATCCAATCTTTTAACTACAAAATATATTAAAAATCAGTAAGTTAAGTCTAGTTTAGGTATATGTATATATACGCGAATGGCCAATTTCGTTACCATTGGTTAATATTAATTAATCTATAAATTTTATTTGAAGGTAACCAATTTAAATGATATTCACGATGTAATAAAGCATAATTTCGGTTAATATCTAATAGTATTTAATATTATTTACCACATCTTAAAAGTATAATATATAATATACACTCAGTTCCAAAAAAAGTGACGCACCCAATTTTTGTTGCAACTTTGAGGCGTTGCCATTTCTGAACGAATAGACCGATTTTTATTATCTTTTCATTTGTTGGTAGGTAATTCCGTTACCTTTCAGAAAAAAATAAACTGGTAGACATTTTTTCAAAGCCCCCTGGATGATAGTGGAAAAACTCAAGCCATGTTATTTTCTTAATTTTGACTCACCCTGTGCGTTAATCAAGTAAATGTATAGAAAGTGCTTACACTCGAAAGTCGCTTCTTTTACGAGCATTTTGATTTTTTGTTCATTAATTTATCTCTAAAATTGTCCGAATTACAGCTTTTTTGCTGAACCCTTACGTATATCCCACAAATGTAATTTATTGTAGGGTCACATTGCCTTTAAAGAAAACGATTGCCCTGGCCATGGCAATTACTCCATATTTGACCCTATGTCGTTGTGTCATTAAAAAAGTCAATGTCATTATAAAAGTTTTAGTGGCTAAAATTGCATAAAATGCCTTAAATAAGTTTAGAACAAGTAGCACCATTAGTTACTTTAGTTAACGATGGGCGTAGTAAACGTTACGCCGCTCGTGCAGTGGGTGTCCATGAAGCAACTGCTCGTAGAGCAATCCACAAGTACGAACAAACAGGAAGCACTGCTCGAAGGGTTGGTTCTAGTCGCCCTCGAAAAACTTCTCCAAGAGATGATCGCTTCTTGAGATTGAGGATATTACGTGATCGATCAAATACTGCGGTAAATGTTCAGCAAGATCTTCGCCGGGGTGTTACGATAAGCAAGCAAACGGTATGTCGACGTCTAAACAAAGTTAATTTGAAAGCTAGGAGACCTGCAAAAGGTCCCAAATGATTGCCACAACATCGTGCTGCTAGAAGAAACTTCGTTGAAAATTATTGACAATGGAATATTCGTGAATGGTCGAATGTCTTGTTTACGAATGAATCACGGTTTTGCCTTAGCATGGTGGATGGAAAGAAAAGAGTATGGAGAAGGACAGGTGAAAGGTTTAATCAGAATTTAATAACAGTATGTGAAAGTTATAATGGTGGGTCGGCTATGGTGTGGGGAGGGATTTCAATGAATGGAAAGACACCCCTCCATGTTTTTCCATTGAGGCAGTCGATGACAGCGCTAATCTATATTGACATTTTACAGCAGTATGTCTTACCTCATGCAGAGTTAACGGGCAATAATTTTATATTGATGCAAGATAATGCTCGACCACACACCGCAGCAATTGTTCGAAACTTCTTAGAACCTACGGATATCACCACATTACAGTGTCCTGCCAGAAGCCCCGATATGAACCCTATAGAATATTTGTGGGATGAACTAGGGAGCAGGGTACGTTCTCGCCAGAGGTCTGCTAAAAATCTCGCAGAATTAGCATATGCATTAGTGGAAGAATGGAATCGTATACCAATGGAAACGATAAAAAACCCAATTTCTAGTATGCCGCGTAGATTAGAAGCTCTTAGAGTTGCTAGGGGAGGCAATGCACGGTATTAAGCAGTTATCCTAGTATAGATTTTGTGTTTAATAAAAATGTTTTTAAAATTCGTATCTGTTAAAAACTGTTTCTCGATAAATTTATAA
Organism: Polydrusus tereticollis; assembly: GCA_963920685.1. Classification (NCBI taxonomy): domain Eukaryota; kingdom Metazoa; phylum Arthropoda; class Insecta; order Coleoptera; family Curculionidae; genus Polydrusus; species Polydrusus tereticollis. The sequence continues at coordinate 129,792,061 of OY987326.1, forward strand.
AGTTGGTAATATGCAAAGTTTCAGCAAAAAAGCTGTAATTCGGACAATTTTAGAGATAAATTAATGAACAAAAAATCAGAATGCTCGTAAAAGAAGCGACTTTCATATAGAGTGTAAGCGCTTTCTATACATTTACTTGACTAACGCACAGGGTGAGTCAAAAATTAAGAAAATAACATGGCTTGAGTTTTTCCACTATCATCCAGGGGGCTTTAAAAAAATGTCTACCAGTATATTTTTTTCTTAAAGATAACAGAATTACCTACCAACAAATGTAAAGATAATAGAAATCGGTCTATTCGTTCAGAAATTACAAAGCTTCAAAGTTGCAACAAAAATTAGGTGCAACACTTTTTTTGGAACTGAATGTATGTATTCAATACACATTGAGGAAATATTCTGTTTTGGCACAAATTAATATATTTAAATATAAATGAATACAATAAATGCAAATGAATACAAATAAATACAAATCAATACACTTAAAATAGCATGCATGGAACTTATATGTAATTTAAAAACATTTAAATTAATTAATTAATTTTTATTTAATGAATTTAAAAGTTTTTATAAATTTCTACTTTTAGCGTTAATCTACTGTATATCAGTAATATAAAGAAATAACAAATCTAAAGAATAAGTTTTGTAAAATACAATTAATAAATGTTAGATAATTACCATAAGTGTACGTAAAAACATTAAAAACTAAAAGATTTACTGAAGAATAACCATCGGCCAAAATATTATAAAAATGCCTATCTGTTCCTCTCGGCTGCAGGGTATATAATACGGCGGACGGAATTCACTGGGTGATGGGAACACGCGCTTTTTTTAATTACCTTAAAAAAATATTTAGATTTACTCTCTTTAAATGGGACTTTTACTAACCAAATAGTTAAAAGAAGCATTTTTACTATTACTAATACGTTGATTTTATATACTGAGTAGTTATCACAATAAATATTACTTTTATTTTATGTCGAAATAACTTTCAAAGATATTTCGTGATGAATATTTTTTGGGTAAATTTATAAAGAGGAATCAAAGCGACTATAAATTTAATCAATGTAACTTGCACTTATATTTACGTGAGTGACAAAGTTATTGCCAGTTAATTTTAATTCACTAATATGTTAAAACCAGTCTTAAAAAAGCTAGTTCCTAAAAATTGATTTTAACTAAACATAAAAGAGTTAAAATAACTTTCTATTTTAAGTTAGTTTTGATTAATTCAAATTGACTATAAGATTTTTTGATTAACACGGCCAGGATTTCCAACAGTGTACATTTCCTTAGCCGACGCATGTTTTCTCGTTGTACTGGAAACAACATTCCAGGATTGTCTCGAATTTCGTTGAAATGGTGTGCTGTTCTTTCTATCAGATCTTCCCCGATGTGAACTGGCCTCGAATATGCAAGCCTCTTTAAATTTCCTTATAAAAAGGAATCCAATGACGTCAGGTCGGGCGACATATGTGGCCATAAAATAGGCCAACCTCGACCTTATCCATCGATTACCAAAAGTATTTGATAAGTGCTGACGAACTAAATTGCTAAAATGGGGCGGTGCACCGTCGTGCATATATCGTAGACTTATTGTAAAATCAATCTATTATAATACGCCTAGGCGTATTGTAATACGATACAAAACATTAAGAATCTTACAATAAGACTGGTAATTTTAGGCATATTATAATACACCGACCACTTTTTAGTCTTATTATTAACATGAACCTGTGCGTGATTGTTTTACAATATGACTAGATGAAATCCGTCCTACGATAATACTACTGCATGACGGTATGCCATTTAATTGACAACCTGTATTTTTATTTATAATAAACTTACTTCTGATCATATTATAAAATTAGTAATTCGTTAATTTATAATAATAATAATAACAGCAGTAATAAAATTTTCAAAAATTAAATATTTCTTCAGAAATTCATAAAAAAATTTTTAAGTCAGTGCCTAAGAAAAGACCCAATTTAACCGATTTTATCACAACTGTTCCCATGTCACTTGCATACACTCTTGTATATATGTCAGCATGTTTTTTTTTAATTACTCTTATGCCTCCATCGTAAATGCAAACTTGTTGTACGTCGTTGAAAAGGTACTTTTAAGAATAATTCGATTGTTTAATAAAAAAATACAGTTTGTCATTTAAAAATATAACATCATTCATCACCATTCGTCTTTCGGGAAAAACATTCCACCGTGCAAGCAGTAGCCAAGACAGTTGGAGACATAGTCGAGGGCTTTGAAAGGAAACAGTAGGTGAGTCTTGCCCTTTCTAACCTTAATAGGGACTTCAATTGTGACTCTCATGAGCTATTGATCTCAAAGCTGCCAAGATATGCCATCAAAGGAATGCCTCTTAAATTATAGAACTCTTATTTGACGACTGAAATTCAATACGTCTGTAATGGTGGTGATTTGTGTAAGGTGGGGAATGGGGTGCCACGAGGGGGTCAAGCAACCGGACCACACCTACCTATCCATTGGTTTCCGTACGTATTATTTAGATGCTGTCGAACGTTTATGCCGAAGTGAGCGGGGCAGCCATCGTGCATAAACCAACAATTTTAACGAATATTTAGAGGCGCTGCATCCAATAAATTTGTAAATAACCATCTGCGTTTAGACGACCAGGCAACTCCACAGGTCCTGATAAGTTATTGCCAATTATCCCTCTCCAAACATTTATACACAATCTAAGCTGATGGTGAGATGCTATATTAACATCTGGGTTTCTCTAACATATGAATAATAATGTGCATTATGCATACTAAATATCCCATTTTTCGTAAACGAAAAAAAACGTTTCTGGGAGTCGCAATACGTCTTAAATTGATTGATATACAGGGTTGGGCAAATGTTCCGGAACGGCTAAATTACAAGCGAACGAAAAGTGATATCGAATCGGGGTTTTGGGCAATCTATAGGACAAAAATTTTACTATTTGACTGGTATACCATATGTCAGTAATGTCACCAACTGTCAAGTGTCGACGATATTTTTTTATTTTTTTAAATGGAACACCCTGTATATTATCAGATATTCTAGATCTTCAATAAATTACAAATATTTTTCATATAGCATACCATATGATTAAATTCAACTGTTTCGGAAATACGGGCAAATGAATCTAGAAAGCCCATATTACATTTTGTTTAAAAATCAAGCAACATATTTCTTTTATTATGACATTCCAAATAAAAGTCTTAGTTTCCATGACTCCCAAGTGTCACTCTGACACATTTCCTATTTAATTTTTATTTATTTGTATTAAGTGAGTTGTGCGAGTTTTTTATTTATCGACTAAACCTCTGATATAACTGATAAAACTATGGTTCAGCTAACTGAACAAGAACGGATTACTCTGCTTATGATGATAGGATATGGGGATAGACGGAGATCTTTTCAAGAAGCAACCGACCTTTTCAATCAAAGTTTTCCTGTTCGAGATCCCATTTCTAAATCAACTGCTAATAGAATATTCCATAACTTTGAGCATACGGGTACGGTAAAAAACTTGCCAAAAACAGGTCGTCCGAAAACTGCTACAAATGACGAGAAATCCCTGGATGTTTTGCTTGCCCTGCAAGAAGAACCACAGACGTCAGTTCCAAAGCTTGCTCTTGCACATGAAAACAGCGAAAAATCAATTAGAAGAATCCTCAAAAAAAATAAAATGTTTCCTTATAAAGTCAGCTTGCTTCAAGAACTATCAGAGGACGATCCTGATAGGCGTATGCAGTTTTGTCAAGAAATAATGGACTACATAGACCTACAACCTAACTTTGTAAGTCGTATTTTATTTTCTGACGAGGCTACATTCTGTCTTAATGGTTTCGTCAATAGGCACAACTGTCGATACTGGTCAGACCATAATCCCCATTGGATGATTGAGCACCGTACGCAACACCCCCAAAAATTAAATGTGTGGGCAGGTATAATTGGAAACCATATTATTGGGCCTTTCTTCCTTGATGGAAACTTGACATCTATTTACATGATCAGGTTAACGATCAAATACTAGCGAATGACATTTGGTTTCAGCAAGATGGGGCGCCAGCTCATTCTGGTATACATGTCAGAAATTATTTAGATCAAACTTTTCCTGGAAGGTGGATAGGTAGGAGAGGGTCCATTGAATGGCCTCCTAGATCTCCAGATTTAACACCTCTAGATTTCTACCTCTGGGGTCATTTAAAGACTGTCGTATATCGTACACAACCTAAGACTTTGGAGGATCTTCAAAACAGAATTTTAGATGCTGTGCATGTTATTTCTCGTGAACATTTGCAAAACGTGCGTTCTGAATTTTCCGACAGGATTGGACACTGTCAGGTGGCTGAAGGACGACATTTTGAACATTTAATTAAATAACCATTATTTTATATTATTGTGTTTTAAAGTTATTACCTTGGTTTTGTTTAAATAAAATGTACTACATTCATTTGCCCGTATTTCCGAAACAGTTGAATTTAATCATATGGTATGCTATATGAAAAATATTTGTAATTTATTGAAGATCTAGAATATCTGATAATATACAGGGTGTTCCATTTAAAAAAATAAAAAAATATCGTCGACACTTGACAGTTGGTGACATTACTGACATATGGTATACCAGTCAAATAGTAAAATTTTTGTCCTATAGATTGCCCAAAACCCCGATTCGATATCACTTTTCGTTCGCTTGTAATTAAGCCGTTCCGGAACATTTGCCCAACCCTGTATACGTGCTAGACAGAGATATAATTATAAAGTGTGCAAGACTTATTGTTTCAATTGATTTCAGTTGGCATTGTTCTTCTGTTTTGATTTGTCAATGTGGGCAAGCAAGTTTATATAAGCTTTTAAAAAGGATGGGGTGTTCATATCAAAGAGACAAACTGACGGGATTTAATAGAAACAAATACTTTATTAAGTTTTTAAGTTCAAGTTAGTTTTGACCCTAAACGGCTGCCTGCCAATAATAGTCACTTATTATTTGACCACTTGTCTGAGCTGAGCTGGCATAAACCGCTTATCGCTAAGTAAGATATTTAACTGGGCATTTTCTATTTTTTTATTTTTTAGCCAATAAGAGAATTCTAATCGAGCAGGAAAGTCACGTTTCAGAAACGCCTGCACTTTCTGAAAATGAAAATTAAAGGTTTTCTTTTTGCACTATATTCCACACAGATGCTTTCGAGACATTAGGATGCGTTGCAGCAAGCTTTCTTACACTAGTTTCAGGAGTATCTTCAATGGCTATCAAAATATTTTCTTTATTATTGTCCGTCACAGTAGCGGGTCCTTCTGTTTCGTAATTTTATGAAATGACTTTTTTTCTCTAATCCGTTGATAAGGTGCTGCAAATGATGAGTGGCAGAATGTCTTCTTTGGAAAAATTCTTCAGCATACCTACGCTGCGCTGCTCTAGCATTACAAGTAGGTAACGTGCTTTCCAGATCTGTTATAATTATCTCAGAGTTGTCAATGCTCTTGGGATATTATGGATGAAGATAAAAGAGATCTTTTTGAATAATAATTAATAGAAAAATAATAAATGTGTTTGTCTCGGTGCGTAACCATACCTACCCTCTTAAGTGAAAATGTGTAGTTTTATATCATAGTACAGGGACATTTCGCGCTTTCTATACATTTACTTGACTAACGCACAGGGTGAGTCAAAAATTAAGAAAATAACATGGCTTGAGTTTTTCCACTATCATCCAGGGGGCTTTAAAAAAATGTCTACCAGTATATTTTTTTCTTAAAGATAACAGAATTACCTACCAACAAATGTAAAGATAATAGAAATCGGTCTATTCGTTCAGAAATTACAAAGCTTCAAAGTTGCAACAAAAATTAGGTGCAACACTTTTTTTGGAACTGAATGTATGTATTCAATACACATTGAGGAAATATTCTGTTTTGGCACAAATTAATATATTTAAATATAAATGAATACAATAAATGCAAATGAATACAAATAAATACAAATCAATACACTTAAAATAGCATGCATGGAACTTATATGTAATTTAAAAACATTTAAATTAATTAATTAATTTTTATTTAATGAATTTAAAAGTTTTTATAAATTTCTACTTTTAGCGTTAATCTACTGTATATCAGTAATATAAAGAAATAACAAATCTAAAGAATAAGTTTTGTAAAATACAATTAATAAATGTTAGATAATTACCATAAGTGTACGTAAAAACATTAAAAACTAAAAGATTTACTGAAGAATAACCATCGGCCAAAATATTATAAAAATGCCTATCTGTTCCTCTCGGCTGCAGGGTATATAATACGGCGGACGGAATTCACTGGGTGATGGGAACACGCGCTTTTTTTAATTACCTTAAAAAAATATTTAGATTTACTCTCTTTAAATGGGACTTTTACTAACCAAATAGTTAAAAGAAGCATTTTTACTATTACTAATACGTTGATTTTATATACTGAGTAGTTATCACAATAAATATTACTTTTATTTTATGTCGAAATAACTTTCAAAGATATTTCGTGATGAATATTTTTTGGGTAAATTTATAAAGAGGAATCAAAGCGACTATAAATTTAATCAATGTAACTTGCACTTATATTTACGTGAGTGACAAAGTTATTGCCAGTTAATTTTAATTCACTAATATGTTAAAACCACTCTTAAAAAAGCTAGTTCCTAAAAATTGATTTTAACTAAACATAAAAGAGTTAAAATAACTTTCTATTTTAAGTTAGTTTTGATTAATTCAAATTGACTATAAGATTTTTTGATTAACACGGCCAGGATTTCCAACAGTGTACATTTCCTTAGCCGACGCATGTTTTCTCGTTGTACTGGAAACAACATTCCAGGATTGTCTCGAATTTCGTTGAAATGGTGTGCTGTTCTTTCTATCAGATCTTCCCCGATGTGAACTGGCCTCGAATATGCAAGCCTCTTTAAATTTCCTTATAAAAAGGAATCCAATGACGTCAGGTCGGGCGACATATGTGGCCATAAAATAGGCCAACCTCGACCTTATCCATCGATTACCAAAAGTATTTGATAAGTGCTGACGAACTAAATTGCTAAAATGGGGCGGTGCACCGTCGTGCATATATCGTAGACTTATTGTAAAATCAATCTATTATAATACGCCTAGGCGTATTGTAATACGATACAAAACATTAAGAATCTTACAATAAGACTGGTAATTTTAGGCATATAATAATACACCGACCACTTTTTAGTCTTATTATTAACATGAACCTGTGCGTGATTGTTTTACAATATGACTAGATGAAATCCGTCCTACGATAATACTACTGCATGACGGTATGCCATTTAATTGACAACCTGTATTTTTATTTATAATAAACTTACTTCTGATCATATTATAAAATTAGTAATTCGTTAATTTATAATAATAATAATAACAGCAGTAATAAAATTTTCAAAAATTAAATATTTCTTCAGAAATTCATAAAAAAATTTTTAAGTCAGTGCCTAAGAAAAGACCCAATTTAACCGATTTTATCACAACTGTTCCCATGTCACTTGCATACACTCTTGTATATATGTCAGCATGTTTTTTTTTAATTACTCCTATGCCTCCATCGTAAATGCAAACTTGTTGTACGTCGTTGAAAAGGTACTTTTAAGAATAATTCGATTGTTTAATAAAAAAATACAGTTTGTCATTTAAAAATATAATATCATTCATCACCATTCGTCTTTCGGGAAAAACATTCCACCGTGCAAGCAGTAGCCAAGACAGTTGGAGACATAGTCGAGGGCTTTGAAAGGAAACAGTAGGTGAGTCTTGCCCTTTCTAACCTTAATAGGGACTTCAATTGTGACTCTCATGAGCTATTGATCTCAAAGCTGCCAAGATATGCCATCAAAGGAATGCCTCTTAAATTATAGAACTCTTATTTGACGACTGAAATTCAATACGTCTGTAATGGTGGTGATTTGTGTAAGGTGGGGAATGGGGTGCCACGAGGGGGTCAAGCAACCGGACCACACCTACCTATCCATTGGTTTCCGTACGTATTATTTAGATGCTGTCGAACGTTTATGCCGAAGTGAGCGGGGCAGCCATCGTGCATAAACCAACAATTTTAACGAATATTTAGAGGCGCTGCATCCAATAAATTTGTAAATAACCATCTGCGTTTAGACGACCAGGCAACTCCACAGGTCCTGATAAGTTATTGCCAATTATCCCTCTCCAAACATTTATACACAATCTAAGCTGATGGTGAGATGCTATATTAACATCTGGGTTTCTCTAACATATGAATAATAATGTGCATTATGCATACTAAATATCCCATTTTTCGTAAACGAAAAAAAACGTTTCTGGGAGTCGCAATACGTCTTAAATTGATTGATATATACGTGCTAGACAGAGATATAATTATAAAGTGTGCAAGACTTATTGTTTCAATTGATTTCAGTTGACATTGTTCTTCTGTTTTGATTTGTCAATGTGGGCAAGCAAGTTTATATAAGCTTTTAAAAAGGATGGGGTGTTCATATCAAAGAGACAAACTGACGGCATTTAATAGAAACAAATACTTTATTAAGTTTTTAAGTTCAAGTTAGTTTTGACCCTAAACGGCTGCCTGCCAATAATAGTCACTTATTATTTGACCACTTGTCTGAGCTGAGCTGACATAAACCGCTTATCGCTAAGTAAGATATTTAACTGGGCATTTTCTATTTTTTTATTTTTTAGCCAATAAGAGAATTCTAATCGAGCAGGAAAGTCACGTTTCAGAAACGCCTGCACTTTCTGAAAATGAAAATTAAAGGTTTTCTTTTTGCACTATATTCCACACAGATGCTTTCGAGACATTAGGATGCGTTGCAGCAAGCTTTCTTACACTAGTTTCAGGAGTATCTTCAATGGCTATCAAAATATTTTCTTTATTATTGTCCGTCACAGTAGCGGGTCCTTCTGTTTCGTAATTTTATGAAATGACTTTTTTTCTCTAATCCGTTGATAAGGTGCTGCAAATGATGAGTGGCAGAATGTCTTCTTTGGAAAAATTCTTCAGCATACCTACGCTGCGCTGCTCTAGCATTACAAGTAGGTAACGTGCTTTCCAGATCTGTTATAATTATCTCAGAGTTGTCAATGCTCTTGGGATATTATGGATGAAGATAAAAGAGATCTTTTTGAATAATAATTAATAGAAAAATAATAAATGTGTTTGTCTCGGTGCGTAACCATACCTACCCTCTTAAGTGAAAATGTGTAGTTTTATATCATAGTACATGCCAAAATTTAGTTTGAGAATTGTTTCAGAGATTTATGCTAAATATTGGAAAAAATTTAAAACTTGAGAACCCATATCGAAAACCAAGCATTTTAGGGTATATGTTTATATGAACTGTTTAACTCAAAGATGGTCTAGGAATGACCTGGTAAAATAAATACATAACATAACACCCTGTATGGAAAGCTCCCTCTACTTTGAATAATTTTAATTAGCATTCATTAAAAATTTAGTTTTTAGTTGTTTTTTATGTTAAATATTTTATATAATTGATATGTGGTGGGCTACATGCTTGGTAAAATAGATATTCCATAGTAGAGAAAATTAAAGTCGTACTTGTTATATTTCACAATTTAATATCAAAGGCATATAAGACAATAATAAATTCTATATGTCATTAAAATAAAAATTGAGAGATGATGGGTTATTTTGGTCCTTAATTTACAGGTATTGGCCAAAGGTACAACTAAATTACAGGTGTGATTATAGAGGTATTTACATCTAAGTAATAAAATTAAGAAAATAATATTGTGTACATAATTATGGGTTTTTTCGTTCGTAATAATTGACAGTGTTTATTGCATATTTATCATAAGTAATTGGGCTATTTAGTATTAGATTGGCACCTAAAGGTATTTTAATTTGATTGTTAACAACTTACATCGATTTTTTAAGGCTTTTTTGATTGCTAATGTTTCTAATAGGTTGAGTTTTCTACCCTTGTGTTGAGTATATATCGGTTTTATTTTATTTTACTCAACAGAAGGATAGAAAACTCAACCTATTAGAAACGATAGCAATTAAAAAGCCTTAAAAAATTGATGTAATGTTGTTAACAATCAAATTGAAATATCTTCAGGTGCCAATCTAATACTTAATAGCCTAATAACTTAAAATAAATATGCAATAAACACTGTCAATTATTACGAACGAAAAAACCCATTATTATATACACAATATTATTTTCTTAATTTCATTACTTATATGTAAATACCTCTATAATCACACCTGTAATTTAGTTGTACCTTTGGCCAATACCTGTAAATTAAGAACCAAAATAACCCATCATCTGTAAATTTTTATTTTAATGACATATAGAATTTATTATTTTCTAATATAACAAGTAAGACTTTAGTTTTCTCTACTATTAAATGTTTTGATTTTATAAAACTAGCAATGAGAAAACTAATAATTATAACAATAATATTTGATTTTTGCCTTATGATTATTCTTAATTATTTTGCGAAAACTTTCCTATCGTCGTAACTGCTGGGGATTTTTATCATTGCCTGAGAAGAACCGTCGCTCTGTTAAGGGTAACAGGTTCTTTAAGAACAGAAAAACTTGTTGCAAGCGTTCGTGAAATAATGCAAAATACGCCAACAAAATGTGTAAGGCCCCTGTCTCAATAAGGGGGAGATCTTATGGAACATGCAGGACTTTTCTTAAAAAATGGTTTAGTTTGTTTCCTTTTAAAATGCACGAATTCCAAGAAATACAAGTAGCAGATTTTGAAAGACCGAAACAGTGATTTACCCAAAATTTATTGAAAAAAAATGATTTGTTAGACCTCACAGTTTTCTCTGATGAAGCCTGCTACGACCTCACCGGTTATGTGAGTTTTCAGAATACACGCATGTGGAGTAGTAAGAATCCCCATTTTTTTGTAGAGTCCACGTTGCACCCTCAAAAGATTGGTGTCTGGTTGGCTGTTCCCCGAAGAAGAATTGTTGGTACTATTGTTTTATATGACACAGTTGCAGCACAACGGTATAGGGACAATATTTTGAATCCACTTGTGGAGCAATTACTTGAAGATGAACTACGTTTTGGTTACTTTCAACAGGACGGTCCAACCGCCCATACATCCGCCGAAACTTTTCTATATTCTTACTTTGTTAATTTTATAAATAACAAAAATAAATTTGTATTTGTTTACTTATTTTAATATTTATCAGTTTGGCATATCATGTCATAATTTGAATTTGACCTAATTTTAACCTAGGTTTGGTTAGATGTATCGTCCCCTTATATTTATTGTGATGTACGGTTTTCAGTCCAAGCCCTCTTGGATAAAAATAATTTTTGCTCGGACGGTAGTTATAATGTTGTTATTGACACTGTTAATGTTTTTAATTTGAGCACCTATCTTACGGTTTATGGTTTTATCATATAATCATGAAAACTTAAATGTGATGTTGACTTAAAATGCTTTTGTAAAAGTGCTTTCAATATATAAACGTCATGCATGCACTCATTTTACTAATAAATGAAAGTGATTGCAATAAACCACACAAAAAAGGCATTGATTTGCTTAAAACAGGTAGATGGAAAATGTGAGTTCTTAAATAATAATAAAAATAATAAAGTCCGATTTAAAAGTTACAGACAGAAGCAATAACTAAAGAAAGTGTCAACATATTCCTAAACTAACATTAACTAGGTGATATTATAAAAGTATATTATAAATTAGTTAAAAGCTACGTCAGGTAAGAACGTCACAGTAATACAGAAAATAAAATCACACAATAGAAAAGTCATCTAGACCATAGCAAGTCTCTCGAAGTACATACTTCTTAAAGCATGTATATTTGGTGCATTTTCCACGTCCAGTTCCTTTCCACAGTTGAGATAAAAGTTTTATTGATTTAGAGTTGTTTGATGTCTAGCCGGTGTTCAAAGACCCCCGTTTATGATATTATAATGCAACTTGGCACTCTTGCATGGCAGACCCTACGTTGAACAATTCTCTATTCCTAAAAACATACAAACACGACTCAATTATATAAGTATCATAGAATGTAGCAATTTTTAATCTTCTAAATGCAGAACAACAACTTTCTAGTCTTCCAAAAGTCGCCAGTATTCAAATAGCATACTTTTGCAGACCGAAAACCCTAATCGCTTGAGCACCAGTGGTTGGTATAACTTTGTGGGACTCAAACCATCGAACTAAGCATGCATTTTTACATAAAAAAGTTAAATATGCCGACTTTTAGTTTTGGTCGAGACAAAACTTCTAGCAAAAAAAACGTAAAAAAATTGGAAATATTAATTTTAATATTTAACTTCCAATTGCTTTCAAAGTCATTAAAACAAATAATTAAAAACGTTTACAAATTTACAACCCAAACATTTCTCTTTAATACAAGGCATCATTTTGTGCACAAGCTAAAATATTAACATAAAAAATTTCTCAACTTATTAAAAAGGTTAACAACATTAATATTTTACCCTTATTTTTAACTTCTCCCCACTCACTTATATAAAGAGCTATCAAATATATTTGAAATGGATCGCTTCGTGGAATATTTGGGCATTAATAGCTCATTTTCCATTGCCCAACCATAATCTTTGGGATCTAATTTATTAAAAATACCAATATGGCTTTGTATCCAAATATGAACTTTGTAATAACACCGCCGAAAGGGCAAAAAACAAAAAATATATTATTTAAATAATTTGTGACCACAATATTTAATATAAGTAATATGTATTTTACCCTTGAATGTGTAAATTAAATAAGTCTTCAGTAGGAGAAACTTCTTTGGCAGACTTCGCTGTTTCTTACGTCATTTTAAGCCTAATATTATTTGGATTGACATACTTTTCTTGATGGTATAAGTGTGATACCAGATACCAGTTTTTTTAGCATTGTCTAAGCATATATTAAAAGGGTTTTTTTCAAAACCACACAAATCAAACTTTCACAGTTGTGGTAATAGAATATTCCAAGACAATTTTTTTTCCTATATAAAACTTGTTTTGTCGCATCTTGTCAATGCAAATGCTGATAAGTTATGGCAAATTTGTTTTCCAATAATTTTGCTATTATATAAACAGAGACAAGCCTTCATTTATTTAGACCCTTTTCCATAAATAGTTCACTTGATTTTAAATTTTCCTCGTAGTAAAATTAAAACATTAATATCGTCTGATTTTACCGTATTTTTTTGTATTCTGTATTTTCATTGATAATGTAAGAAAATTAGTCGGGTGTCTGCTTCTTCATAATTAGGTACATCGTAATAGTTAGAGCCGAGGCGACAAAAATGCCTTGGAAATCCCAAACGGATGAGAAGCACGTTCTTGTATAGCTCGAGTGTCGTTCTCGAAATCCGTGTTGTCGAGTAGGGGTCTGGCGCTCGCAGTGAGCGGCTATAATATTTTTTCCAAATTTTGACCAGCGGTATAAAAAAACATTTCCCAAACGGATGAAAAATACTGGAGGGCATCTAGGCAACCCCCCAATTACCGGAAAAATATTTTCATCCAATTTGATCTTTGCAAAGAGCTCTTCAGGAGCTAAAAAAAAAATGGAAAAAGGGGGGAAAAATTTGCTCATTTAAACTTGAAATTGGGCAGGGAGCTATAGTTTGTGTCTGAGAATATGTAAAAATAATTTTTTTGCTCAATGTGTCGCCATCGCTTTATAACAGTTTTTTAAAATGTAAATGGGCAAAATTTGATAAAGTAATTACAACATGGATGAAAATTTGCACCCATTACGGAGAACTCCGGGATCAAAATCACGCGTGCTGACGAGGTTTTTTGTTATTTGGCATAGTTTAGCCAGACTCATTTTGGATGAAATTTTTTTTTTTTAATAACATAAATAATAACGATTCATTTTAGTCCGGTTGCATGCATCCGGCTGATTTTTTTTTTAATTTCGGAGTTTGGGTCCATTTAATTGTACTGGAGGTTACGGCAAGGATAAAATCGGATGAAAATATTTTTCCGGTAATTGGGGGGTTGCCTATAGTTGCCCTCCAGTAATTTTCATCCGTTTGGGAAATGTTTTTTTAAACCGCTGGTCAAAATTTGGAAAAAATATTATAGCCGCTCACCGCCGAGCGCCAGACCCCTACTCGACAACACGGATTTCGAGAACGACACTCGAACTATACAAAAACGTGCTTTTCAGTCGTTTGGGAGTTCCAAGGCATTTTTGTCACCGCGGCTCTAACTATAAAGAGCTATCTTCAGTTGTAACGCAGTTTAATACCTACAATCATCAAAATAATTACAACATTTTAATTTTTTTTATAAGTAAACGCTTTACCTTTATACAAGAATTTCTATCGTGAAGACCTCCCGCATGTACACTTCTTTGTTATAAGACAGTTTTTGTCTTAACTAAATTACATGTTGGTAAAAATCTAATCAAAAACATCTTGTTTGTCATCGATTTTAGAAAATTTTTATAGTGGGGTACATTACTAATTTTAGAATATATTCCAACTTTGTTCTGTCCTCTCTCTTGTTTTTCTAAATCTTTAAAGAATCCTTCTATATCATGTCTATCGAATATTAGTAGTATTTTCTTGAATATGTATTGTCTTTATAAATAAAAAAAGTTTTTTATTAAACAACACAATTTCCAGATCTTCAAAAGTTTTATATGTTTTTTCATTTTTTCCAACTTGTTCGCCAATTCAGATTTGGCAATATTTCTCATTGTGCGGTCTTTATGAAAAATTGATACTGGAATAGGACTCGTAACTAAGAAGATCAGCAAAATTAAGTTCTTTATACTGCGCTCCACTAGTAATTCTTCGAAACATAAATTCAGGATTGATGATGTTTTATATTTCATCATTCTTACAACCAACATTAATAAAAGCAAAAGTCTTTGCCTGATCTCTAGGAACAACTTTCTAAAAACTGACTTCACAGTTAATTGATTAGTTAACATCGTGTGAAGCTATTTTACCAGTGGTAATATGAATTGAATCATCCGAGAAGTTGTTCCTATCAAACGTGTAGATTCTATTAAATCTAACATTTTCTTGACGTCTTCTTCTTCATTTATCTTTTCAGATATTTTATTTCCCACAATGATGCACTATACGCAAACAAGCATGAATTTATACTAAATTTAAAGCAAACAAACGACATTAACCAATTATTGCATCTGCACCAGTTAGGTAGCGGGGTAGGCGGGAACGCGAGAGGGATCACGCCGCCGACGCATGCTTGCTCTTCTTTAAACTGCTGTACTATTGTTATTAATAAAGACAGACCTACTACTAAGCGATACAAAATAAAGCCAATAAAATTCTGCGATTTTTGGTGAAAAAATATATATAATAGCTCAATTTACAGGTGAGAAGCAACAGGTTATATATTTTAAAAATCTATTGACTTTGTGCACTCTATCATAAAATATTACAACATATGTATTAAAATTTATACTTTTGCAAAATGTCATGCAACAAAAATAAGACACATGTTCAGGCTCTAAATCTGTAATTCTTTTTTATTTTAAATGCTTTGAAAGTTAATTGCAGTTTTTATTATCGGTCTCCATCAATAGAAAAAGTCGACAACTATAATGTTTTATGTAAAAACACATGCTTAATAAGATAGTATCAGTCTCATGAAGTTATACCGAAATATTGGGTTCCCCCTTAAAACGACGTATTTTGATGGGCTTGCCGCCCGTCTAATATCTCATACGACTGTGAAAGTTTGCGTAATACATGGTGAGAAGTATCTCTCTCCCACATTGCTGTGACAGAAAACAAGACATAGCATACGCCATGCATTTTAGTGCACAACAAATTAATTTAGTCACCCCAACGAACTTTAAGGTCAATGATTATTCCCAAAATTTTTGTCGTGTGGCTACACTGAACAGGATTTTGTGAGTCAGCAAAAAGAACCAGGTCATCACCGGCCACCTACCTAGAGAGAGTAAACGCGAGAGCAACTGTTTTGTCCCTATTCAAAATTAAGAAGTTCTTATCTGACCAAGTAATAATTTTTTATATACACGCAATACTTTTTAATCTTTACTTATAAGTAGTATATTGGTGTCATCTGCGTAATAAACCGCACAAGCACTGAAGCCCTCATTGAGAAAATCAAGCAAAGTAACCCTTGCGAAACGCCTTGCGCCTCAGTGGTTTGTACCCCATTTACTTCAACAAATTGATAGCGGTCTAAGGTATGTAGTGAAAAGACTGTAAGGGACACCTCTTACCCCGTATCTATGTAGTTTAGCCAACAATAAGTCATGATGAACCCTAACAAAAGCCCGGGATAAATCTACAAAAAGGCCCAAAACCGATATTTTTTTAATTTAGAGCATCAACAAATTTTTCTGGAAAAAAAAACCAATGCTGTTTATGTACTCTTGTCTTTAGTGAAGCCGTATTGTGATGCTGAAAGTAAAAGTATTTTTTAGTATAAAGTCATTTAATTGTTCCTTCATGACTATTTCAAAAATCTTTGAAATGCTTGTTAGCAAACTTATCATCGCTTTGTCTAAACATTAGGATCACTCTTTTTGAAAACTGGTCTGACTGATTCTAGCTCTAATTTGCTCGGAAGAATTGCATTGATAACAGAGAGACTGATAAGAAATTCAAGAATTTCACTTAATTCTGATTCACATTATTTAATTAGTTTATTTAATATTCCGTTAACTCCGCATGCAGACGAATATTTTAGGCTATTTTTACGTCTCTGCACATTATACCGGTTTCATAAAGAAAACTCTATTGTAAAAACGAACATTTTGAGTTAAAAAATCATTATCGACTTCCAATTTCTGAGAATTATCAGCATCTGTAGTAGTAGTAGTAGTAGTAGTAGGTGAGAGGAGCCACACGTACCTGACAAGTAGACCAAATGTGATCCTTTTTACCTACCTCTGAGTCTTCCCCCATTCACTTAACCACCCAGGCTCTCGCCGAACCTACCCGACCTTCTCATGAAGGTCAGGACGTTACTCCAAGCAAGGGTCCCGACTTCCTCCTGTGTGATCACCACTGTCAACAAAGACTTGCCGTCTGAGTCTTCACAGTGCTTCGCAAGCGCACAGGAAGGACAGTGGTGTCTTTTCGTCCCCCAAGCATTCCGTACATATTGGGTCCTCCTCCACACCCATCGTATGCAGGTGCTTCCTCAACTTGCAATGTCCTGTTGGAAGTATCAGCATCTGTAAAGTAAGAATTAAAGTTATTCGCAACTATCTCATCGGAGAACCTCACACCACTCTCTAAAATTTCTAAATTCGAACCTATGACACCCCTTTTTTGTATATTGTTGACTAATAGAACCCACATAACCCCTGACTTATTCGATAATGTATTGACTTTATCATCATTATATTTAATTTTTTCTAATTTGCTCTCTATTATGTTTATTCAGATATTTGCTCATAATTTTATATCATGAATTATACTTAGCCATTTCACTGTAAAGAATAACACGATCTTTCAATTGTAAGAGATATGATGTCAGTTTATACTGATTTATGAAATATATCGCCCCGGCAGCAATGCCCTGGTACCAACAGAGACCTTGCTACGGCCCTGACTAGAGATATTATAAGTAAAAACTTTTTTCATATCTAGCTATGGCCTTAACGAAAATATTTGTATTCCTTTTTTTATGAACGCTTATCATTTGCTTTGACGTTTTCGAGATTTTTGCTAAATATCGGACAGACATAATATATAAACTTTTGCGCCGGTCACAAAACTAGGCATTTTCTAATTTATATGAACTTTTTGACTTTTGATGGTTTGATACTACAGTAGATGTTTTACACCCCACTCGTTGAGCCAGAATTTTGACAGGTATCATTTTACAGAGCTGAAAACTGATTTTTTTAAATACTCTAGTCATTCCTCTTTAAAAAAGCTACTCTACATTTGTTTTGATACAATTAGCCGTTTTCGAAGAAAATCAATTTTTTGTATACCACGTCATTGAAATAATAAACCAGAATACTGCAATAAAACACCAGTCGTTTTCATTTCGTTAACAATGTGTTATTGACACAACTTTTCTGAATTGTCTGATTGATCGAGTATATAAGACTTAAGTAATGGAGGATTGTCCTATAGGGAATATGATGACATGCATCTAATTTATGGACAAGGACTCCGCAATTGTGTAGAAGCGAGAATAATTTATTCTCATATATTTTAAAATCGACAATGTTTTACTAATCCATGTTAGGAAGTTGTTTGCCGTATCGTGAAGGAGAAGGACCCCAAGAAGAGCCAGTTAGAGGAGGAAATTCTGGATGCGATTGCTGAAAATCTCTTTAATAGTTTAAGAAAACTGTCGGTCCAAGTTTATGCGACAAAGTGGGTTGTTCATGAGAACTTTTGAGAACAACTGCTACATCTTAATAACGTCCAAAGGATACATGCCATGCCTCCCGCTGATTATCCTGCAAAACTCAACTACGCAAATTGGTGTTTGCAACGATTTAGGCAAAATCATAATTTTACTAGTATTGTTTTGTTCATGGACGAAGCCGATTTCACCCGAGACGGAGTGATAAATTGCCATAATTTGCATATCTGGCATGAAAACAATCCTAATGTAACAAAATAGACAAAGCACCACCAAACGTTTATGGCTAACTTGTGGGCGGGGATTATTGGGAATCACCTCATTGGACCGTCCTTTATTGAAGGCAGATTAAATGGTGCCACGTATTCGCGGTTTATTAGAAAATATGCCTTTAGAAATTAGAAATCAGATGTGGTATATGCACGACGGCGCACCGCCCCATTTTAGCAATATAGTTCGTCAGCCCTTATCCAATACTTTTGGTTATCGATGGATTGGTCGAGGTGGACCTATTTCATTGCCACCAAGATCGCCCGACATAAATCCATTGGATTTCTATTTATGGGGAAATTTAAAGAGGCTTGTATATTCGACGCCAGTTCACACCAGGGAAGATCTGAAAGAAAGAATAACACAGCAGTTTAACGAAATTGGAGACAATCCTGGATGTTGTTTCAAGTACAACGTGAAAACATCCGTCGGATAAGGAAATGTATAGAGGTACAGGGCACCCATTTCAAAAATCTGCTGAAGTAAATAAAAAGAGCAAATCTTTCATTTCCGAAATGACAACTCTTTCAATGGTTCCTTTATGCGGCACACTTCGATTTGGAAATGTATCAGAATAAATTCTTCTTTTATCCACACAATTGTTAGATGCATGTGAGCATTGATGAGATGTAATAATGGCAAATGTTATTATTTAAATGCGAATTATTAGCTTTGCTGTTATTCGATTAGTTACGATGTTAGTAAACTTGATTATTAAATAAATTTCGAAAATGAATGCTTGAACGTGTTATACAAAAAATTTGTTTTCCTCAAAAACGGCTCATTTTATCGAAACAAATGTAGAGTACCTTTTTTAAAGAGGAGTAACCAGAATATTTAAAAAATCGGTTTTCTGCTCTTTAAAGTGACATCTGTCAAAATTCTGGCCCAACGAGTGTGGTAGCAAGTCCGTTCCTGACTTCCCTGACGATGTAAAACATCTAGTGTGGTATGGTTTTATGACTCTTTATGACCTACATAAAATATTAATATTTCATTAAATTATATATATATATGAGTTCAAAAGTTAGAACCGAAAAGGTAAGTCGCTGGGAATCCCTTTGGGGTTCTGTCCCTCCGTTAAGGGGTACTTTAGTAATTTTTTCTATGACAAATTAGGATTATCTTGACCTCCCCTATGCGCTCTCGAGAGTATGCCATATACTTACCGCACACCCTGTATAGTTACTTTGTAAAATGCTGATAATTTGCACCATATTATCGATAATTGCAAGATTATAGCGTACTTTTCGTTGTGTATTAACTTTTAAAAAATAACGCGATAATACCAGTGTATTATGGAAAATAGAGAGTAATATAATTAAATGTTTAAATTCCAAAATTGCACAAATTTTAAAAGAATAAGTTTAAATGTGAAATGCGGCATTTCGAACATAGTTCGCCAGAATTTTGACATTCGCTTACATTTAACTTGACCAGGCTTTGCCAACTTAGCAAGGGCTTCACTATCGTCTGGCAAGAATTAAGTCCACTGGATGTAAGCTTTTTGGGGGTAGTTGTATATAATAATATATAATTTTTTCAGTGCGTTCTTTTAAAACGAAACGTTAGATTTAACAGATATGATATTTTCTTATAATATGCGAGATAAAAACCATTTTTACATTTATTTACATATATCAAATAAATCTTAGCTCTGACGCAATGCTCAGTATTTTCGCAAAAAAGAAGTGCAAATTTCAACTAAGATAATTGATCGAAATGAAAAAAAAAACGGGGTCATCAAACACTAGATCGTAAATCATTAACAAAGACTTTTATTTTCAGATTATTTTCAAGAATCACTCGTTACTTGACGTCTTCAGTTTGGTGAAAGGGTTACAACGTTGCAGATCGGCAACACTTTCTTCTCTCGTGGTGTAAAGTTCGAATTATTTGGCTGTGATAAATGTGTCGATAACCAAGGATAAAAGAAATAATACAAATTTATTGTAAGTTTATATAATGCAGATACTTTATTTTATTAATTAATTTAAGCATTTTGTCGCCTGAGAACCAGATTGTCCTATGTGCGTTTTTTTTCTAAATAAAAGTTTTTTCACCAAATTGTTCTATGTCTAACACCGTTTATGTCAATATATTCCAAGTACACCTATACAATGTACTGGTATTATTATTCTATGTCCATTTGACTTTGTAAATATTCGGGCCAAAATATCATATGCCCTCTTGCCCAATGAGGTTTTAGGAATAGACATCAGGTGGGGACAATATCGCAAATAGTTATTATAATTATAGTCCCAGAAAACCAATATGGTATACAGTATTGCTTGCTCCTGTGTTGCATCACACGCTATCATTTTTAAAACGCAGTAACAGGCTAAATGCGTCCAAGTCCTTTTGGCAAGGTAGGTATTCCAGATCCTACAGTCTTCTCCTGCGGACCTGACCGAAGACAATATCGCTCATAACAAAATCCTGGCAAATCATTTTCCTTCTGATGTTTACATACACTTTTGGAAATGAATCATTAAAAAGTTTTAGACAATAATTTTGTTACAATGTTTGTTTCTTACAACCCTATCAAATGTTAAGTCCATTTTTCTTCACCACGAAGTGGGAGAATAGAATTAACATTTTACATATGTAAACACAAATTTTATGCCCTAAAGATGGTAAGCTTAAATTGTTTCACTTTATTCTTTACTAAGTATCTAACTTGTTGGGAGGTTTTTACATATACTAGTCAAACAAAAAATTTTACAATTGCTTTTACTTTCCGCTTTTTGACCAAAGATACCCCCACATCCCTAGTTTTCCACATTAGTTTAATAACTTAAACGATAGTTCAGTCCAAATTTACCTCACAATGATAAGTTTTATTTTAGAAAACTATTAAACTATTTTAATAAAAATAATTTTTATTTGAAATACTATAATTCCTTACCTCACATAGAGCATTTCGATAGGCAACCCTTCTTTTTCATCAAGAAATATAG
The DNA here is from genome assembly GCA_963920685.1 of Polydrusus tereticollis. Taxonomy (NCBI): domain Eukaryota; kingdom Metazoa; phylum Arthropoda; class Insecta; order Coleoptera; family Curculionidae; genus Polydrusus; species Polydrusus tereticollis. Next base: position 129,813,669 of record OY987326.1, read on the forward strand.
TTCGACACTGTCAAGTTCGATTGGTTAATTCCCCCCTGGTTACTTCCTTCGATTACACTACTGCTCCTATATTTCTCAAAATTTAAACTCTCACCACTCAATTTCCAATCATTTTCTAATTTTATTATATATTATATAACTTTGCCATCTTTTACATATATAAATTATCAACTCTCTCCTATTTGCATAAATTATGACTAGGCTCCCGCCATAACTATTCTCCACTTTCTTGAATTGTTCCTTGAATTTCAATTTATTTTCATGCATTGCTAAAGATGACCTTTACTAAGGTCGAAACATGTCCTCCAGTGGGGAGATCTTACTCTACTATGTAGAGATATCTTCCCTTTCTAATTTCTATTAAAAATTTTGTGTTTTAGACAGACTTTTTATTCCTATACCTTTCCAAAGACATTTGCCACTCTGAGAATGGACTACTTCTTAAATTTTGTTAACTTTGTTTATGCTATAATTCAATTATGTGTTTTTTACGTAACAATTTTAGACTAATATGTAAAATAATAATTTTTATTTAATATCGAAGTAAATATTATTCTACTAAATTTACTTTGTTTTCAGTCTTTAAAAATAAGAGAAATTAGACATATATTTTAGCGTTGTTACCAACTAATGTACGTTTTAGTCTAAATTACTCGATGTCCAAGACATCATTTTTTATTTATTTATTTTTCATCATTTTTATTAAAAACAATATATAATTTTCTTTTTAAGTGACTAATTTATAATTTTAATAAAAATATAATTACACAAAATATCATTAACCATTTCAATTCCTAAACTTCCAAACATTTAAATCTAGCTCCTGCAAAAACTAGAGAAATGGACATACAATAATTGTCTGAATATCAGGCGACGACTTACCACTGAAGTAGATTTAAGGTTACTTTCATTCTAATTGCCATTAGGGTAGAATTTACATTTTCCCTGGATATAGACCGTTAGGTTTCTGTCGCCCCTGCCTTAATATTGCCTTAATAATCTATCATATTTTACTAAAAACCAATATTAAAATAGGACAATTTTTAGGGTAACTCTGTTGGTAATGGGCACTGCGCCAGTCAGTGGCGTATTTAGGGGGGGGGGGGTCCGGGGGGTCTGGACCCCCCCCCGTGGACTCAGTAGTAAAGAAAACTGAAATTCACATTCATTTATTTGCAATTAATAACATGAAACATTATTTCAAATTTTTCAGATGTTTGGGGATTTCCACAGTCTTTTAGTTTAATAACTGTTGAATTTTAGTTTTTGTTCCGTGTTTTCTAATTCAGTTGAGTAAAATAGTATAGGCATCGTTATACATACCTTCAAAAAACTAATATTTCAAATGCAAATATGTATTGGCGTTTATATTTAAAAATTGCTTTATTTCTACGTTTTTTTTGAGCCGGGCTATCAAAACGTAAAATTTGCAAGTTTAGACAGTCCAAAAAAGGGCGTGGCACCTAAAAAATTTTTGCCTGCGGCGCATTTTTTTAAGGAAGATCTGTGGACCCCCCCCGTGTCACAATCCTAAATACGCCACTGGCGCCAGTAACAGATACATTTTTCAACACAGATCTATTAACTTAACTGAAACTGCTTTTTCTCCGACCAAGTAGTTTATTATGTGTTTATTCTTAGTTGTCATTTTAATTTTGCGCAAACTTTACACTTAATGTTAAATTAGGGATGGGCAAAAAACATCGTTGTTTTTGTTTCGATGTTTTTTTGATAACATCGATGTTTATTTGAAACATCGAAATAAAATCACAACTCAACCTCCGAACGGTGTAGTTTCAAGTCTCAAAGCAATTTTACAGAAAAGTTAAAAAAAGTTTTTTTAAAATAAATGTGACTAAAATCTTAATTAGGATCAAGGTTTTTTTTAGATATTTTTTTAACATCGATGACTTGTTTCGATGTTAACAACGATGCTCCATATCCATGTTTTTTTTCGATGGCCCTTCCCTATGTTAAATGTCCGACTATTCTGCAAAGCTGGTTCATGGAACTTATCGAAAACGTTTTCCGAATTTTTATCACCCTCTTAATTTAAACCCTAGCTTTAGTTAAAAACAAACTTAAAATAAATTCGTGTATAGAGTTGTGCCTTATCCTCTGCGTCAGACCCAATTCCTAAACGTGTTTCGCCGTTTGACGGCTCATTAGCAAGGCTCCGGGTCTGACGCACGTAGCTACATCTCGTGGGTGGCGATCACACCAATCAACCCAACCAGGATAATGAGAATCTATAAAGATTCAAATGTTAGCAAGGCGGCCCATTGCCGGCAAACTACGTTGGGTGGCGCTGAAAGTTAATGCATCGGTTTAGTATATCGAAAGCTAAATATTAAAAACAAATTTAAAATAAGTCGGTGTATGTATTAGTTAGAGCCGCGGTGACAAAAATGCCTTAGATCTCCCAAACACTATTCTAAATTTACTGGGTTTTTTGAAAGTTTTCCCAGAATGCTCTGCTGTTGGAATACAGTTTACCGCTTCACAATTTTCTTGGAATTTTAATATTAAACTCCTTGGAGTAACATAACCCTTGCAATACACCGGTAAGGCACCGCCGGAACGCGTGTGACACAGTGAATTATTTTAAATAGTATAATAACCTTAGGCCACAACATCGGCCGCCAGGCTCAAGGCCTGGTTTTTGGGCGCATTTCGGGCCGTATTCTTACGGTCCGTATGCGCCCAACTCTGTACTTAGTTTAGTTAGTTTTAGTATTATGTATTAGGATAAGCTAGATTAAGTTAGTTATTAAAGTACTATTATAGAGAGCAATAGGACCATAAAGAATTTTAAAATGGAAATGGATGAGAAGCACGTTTTTGTATAGTTCGAGTGTCGTTCTCGAAATCCGTGTTGTCGAGTAGGGGTCTGGCGCTCGGCGGTGAGCGGCTATAATATTTTTTCCAAATTTTGACCAGCGGTTAAAAAAAAAATCCCAAACCCATGAAAATTACTGGAGGACATCTAGGCAACCCCCCAATTACCGGAAAAATATTTTCATCCGATTTAATCCTTGCCGTAACCTCCAGTACAATTAAATGGACACAATGCATGCAACCGGACTAAAATGAATCGTTATTATTTATGTTATTAAAAACAAAAGTTATCATCCAAAATGAGCCTGGCTAAACTATGCCAAATAACAAAAAACCTCGCCAGCACGCGTGATTTTAATCCCGGAGTTCTCCGTAAATTTTCTGCGAGATTTAGATGGAAGTTTCGGAAACTTATTTGTCTCTGGTTTAAAAATATAAAAAAAATTAAATGCTCCCGATAGGCGGTAAAATGTTGAGTGACTATTCAATGGTAAGTAAAAAATTTCATGCATGTCCTGGAAGATCTGGTCTTGGCCGTAATAAATTTGGATGAAAATAATTTTTCGATGTTCTGTAGGTGTCAAAGAACCTGCGTGCAAATTTTCATCCATGTTGGAATTATTTTATCAAATTTTGCCCATTTAAATTTTGAAAAACTGTTATAAAGCGATGGCGACACATGGAGCAATAAAAATTTTTTTACATATTCTCAGACACGAACTCTAGCTCCCTGTCCAATTTCAAGTTTAAATGAGCAAATTTTTTTCCCCCCCTTTTTTCCATTTTTTTTTCAGCTCCTGGAAGAGCTATTTGCAAAGATCAAATTGAATGAAAATATTTTTCCGATAATTGGGGGGTTGCCTAGATGCCCTCCAGTGTTTTCATCCGTTTGGGAAATGTTTTTTTAAACCGCTGGTCAAAATTTGGAAAAAACATTATAGCCGCTCACCGCCGAGCGCCAGACCCCTACTCGACAACACGGATTTCGAGAACGACACTCGAATTATACAAAAACGTGCTTCTCATCCGTTTGGGAGTTCCAAGGCATTTTTGCCGCCACGGCTCTAACTATATAGAGTTGTCTCATATCATTTTCGCCAGACCCAATCCCTGAATGCGTTTCGCCGTTTTACCGCTGATCAGCAAACGGCGCGAAACGCATCCATTCTGTAAGCCAGGATTAAAAGTAAGATTTTTTTATAATATAAAAATAGATAACTTCAAAAACTAAACATAATAATTTAAATGTTAGTGCTTAAAGAATATACCAAATTAAGAAATTGCATCACTACCGTCAGGCAGAAAGCGGGCTACGTTCTAACATTTTTACATGTTATTATGACAGTAGACAGCTGGGACAGCCCGTCGTTTATGTGGCGGGTTGGTATACTGCCATGAAATATAAAAGCAGACGAAACAGGAACCCGCTGTCTGTCTGATGAAGCCTTTAGCATGTACCTTTCATACGTTGTTTTATAGGCGCCATTTAGTTTATTGTAAAATGGCTTTTACGCCGCCATTATGCCAGTAAATGTGAACTTATTGTATGTCACTGACAAGGTAATTTAGAGAATAATTTAATTATGAAATACAGAAAAAGCAGGTTATCATTTAAAAATAAAAACTTGGCGTACTTTCCGGTAAAACCACAGTCAAAAACAATTCAAAGGAAGTTTTCTTTATATTGATAAGAAATTAAACAGGCCCACAGCAAGGGTACTTAGGGGTGGAACAGACATTATTATGGGGGCTTAGAATTAAGATTTTCACACACATATATTTTTATAGTGCTAACAATCTAATATAGCACCAACATGTACGATATATGGACAAATCGATATAATCCTAATGCTTGGTAAAATTTACTTATTAAAAAAAAAATTTGTGTTTTGTTATTCTATTCTCTAAATGGCAAGTGACGACATTTTAAAAATTATAAATTTTGAATACTTAATAATAATCTGTTTTTATCTGTAGAAAAAAAAATTGTTAAAAAAATAATACATAAAAAATTAAAAATAATATTTATTGAATTGAATTGAAACGAAGAATCCAGAGAACATTAGAATAAAGTAAATATATTATATAAGTATAATGTACAAAGATAAAATAACCTTATTCTTCTATTTGAATTAAATTTTTGTAAAAATTGCATCATATTTAAGTTCTGCGTTTCCTTTTGTTCGATAGCCAAAAACTCTAAATTCTTCAACCTTTGATGAGTCATTTAAACCCGTTGGGGCCGATTAATTGTAGTCAGGACCGAACAATGTGATTAATAAACTGATGTGCCAGTGGCGCAACCAAGGGGGCTACCGGGCTACAGCCCCCCCTCGAGCGAGGTTAGCTCGGGTCGTCTAACTACCTGTTTACAAGAACAATAAACTCATTACCACCTAAGATAGGTAAAATTATACAAAAATCGAAAGGAGTCTGGATGTTTTCGTGATTTTCTGTTATGTTTTTTATTTTCTTACTTAAAAACCAAGCACCATCATTAAAAAAAGGGCGTGGCACCTACAAATTTTTCGCCTGCGGCACTATTTTTTTCCCAGCCTCTCCCAAACTTATTTTCTGGTTGCGCCACTGTGCTGTGCTACATGCAAATGCTAACAAATTGTTAGTATTTTTAAATGCAATGTTTTGCTTATGTAATTTCTTAAAAACGTTCGTATTCTCAATTTTTTAATATAATTTTTAGCCAGAATTAGTTCTTCTTTATTAAGGAGTAATATTCCCAGTGAAGCGAGGTAACCTATTCTTTCAAAATTGAAATCTTCAGCAGCTTAAAGTTCATCGTTTTCACTAAATCGCCTTTTTCGTTCGAGTATCATAATATCGATTACTTCAAAAAATAGGGACTTTAAATCATTAGAGGAACCGGGAGCTACTAAACTGTAGTTTCAATCACAATATGTTTTTAAAGCATTGAGTTGGTTTTAGACAAAAAATAATGAATGAAATAAATGAAATTTTTAATGAATCACAACATTTTAGTGGGTAAACAAGAGGAAAGGCCAGGGGGCTCAGCCCCTCTATCCCCCCTTTTGCTACGGGCCTGAAATTAAATCCTTATTTTCTTATGTCTACTTCGAGTGCACCTTTTTGTTAACTTTTGAATTCTGTGTTGAAGTCATTTTAAATAGGTCAGTATAGGTTTTTAAGGATAAAGAGGGAAAGAATGTGCTACATTTTTAATAAAATGAAAAAAACTCGCATAAAAAAATAAATTTTAAAATTAACAAATAATATATTTGCGCAACAGCAGAATAATAATTAGGATATACACTTTTTTTTAAACGCGAATAACTTCGAAAACGTTCTATTTTCATCACATAATAAGTTTAGTTATAATTTACATACCTTAATTGGATTTTGTCCTCATTGGCATGTTAATTTTTGGTTTAAAACTGATGCAAATTTTAGAGTTTTATGAAACTACTGAATAAAATAAAACCTAAGAGCTATGTTTAAACTATTTATTTTCTTTGATTAATTTTGCCAGAAAATTATATAAATATGTTTAAAATTTCCTATCATTTAATTTATTATGTAGAGTTGAGGATAATTTTAACTAATTTTAACTACAGGTCTACCGCGCACCGGCCAAATTACCAATGTAAAAGAGAACCAAAGAAAAAGTTTTATAAAAGCACATTTAAAAATATAAAACATGAAAAGGAATAATTATTCTTATAACATAATCAACAGACAATAAATATATATATATATATATTGCTTACAAAAAAGTCATTCTGGGACAGTTGATTTTTCAACACGGCATTTTTTTAAATTTTGAAGTGCCCATCTATCTGTTACCCAACCATGACCATAAGATAGAAAAGTATATAAATGTATTGAAATCAAGACAGAAACAGCCCTTTAAAGAAGTTAAAAAGAGACAAGTATTAGGACAAAATCTGCGACGGGGCGCAAAGTAAAATCTCTTTGGGCGTTAGCTCGCGTCTTCGTCGGCGTCGCCCGTTTTTGGGTTGCCCTGTGGAAATACACTTTAACCGCTCGATGAAATATGCAACTGTAAATCATTTTGATGAGACAAAGAGAAACTAATTACTTAATAATACGCATTGTATTTGCATAAATTTGTTTGCATTTCAAGATACGCGCGTTTCACTTAGTAAGTACTTATTAGTTAAATAATTGTATTAATTAATTATTAATTAAATTTTGGCTTCAATAATTTTCTTTCTTTTCTGATTTTATTTATGTTGTTTTCTGTTTGATTATGTGATAAGACACAAAATGAAATACATTGTTTTGTTGTTTATTACAACACTCTGAAATAATAGAAAATGATATTATTTACATATTTTATAAGTAAGTACCTATGGTAATAATACACTTACATACAAAAATATCGACTATCAAAAAATTCGCCATATAATGTTTAATGCAAAAACATGCTGCTGTAAATTGGAGTATCTTCAGTGAAAATGGATATCAAATTTGCAATTTAAACATAATATGCTGTTAAGAAATGATAACACTAACACATTTTTAAAGTTTTAAATATTTGCTGCAGCTAATACCTTCCACAGGGTGTTTCTAATTTTTAATACAAAATCCTAAATTTTTAATCACTGGATGAATATGGTATGGATTGACCTGAATATTCACTATATTCCTTAAAATGTTTTAATTAATGCTAAAAAGTCCCAGTCAAATTGTAAATGGATAGAAATTGTAATTATTTGCTACAGTTTACAGTTTAAAACTTTAACAAAATGTTAGTCTTGTCTCTTATTCGGCCTTATGATCAAACACACAAGTTAACTTTTAACGTATCGTTTCCATCACAACAACCGAAAAAAACCTACTTGTTAATTTTTCACTGTGGTTGAAAAACAGGTAATTTTGAAGTTAGCGTCTAGAATTAACTTGTGTGTTTGATCATAGGGCTGATTAACAGTTTAATTTTTAATTAAAAAGTAAACAATTTCCAAGGAAAATATACTCAAATTTCTAGTAACCTACATGATTTTACATTAAACATAATATTGCTAATTTTTTTCTTATACGATATTAGCTAAAAGCTTTCAAAGTTCAAAAATGTCATTTTTTAAAAGTCGATATCTCGGAAACTATTAGGCTTAGTGTAAATAAAATGATCCAGTTTTCCTCCACAATTTAATATCTAAATGCCCGTCAAGATAGAAGGATGCGGTTTACGCAACACTGTGCTACTTTACTTCTTTGTGAAACAGAAGATGCCGCAATCATAATTTTTCTAGTTCTCCTTGTTTTTGATATATGCGATGTTTTTGAAAATTTTACATTTTGGGACACCCCCCTCCCCCATATTTAGGTTACCCTGTAGCTTATCGAAGAGAAAATAAATGTTCTTTTTGTATTTTTTTACATAGAATCCAGTGACGTACTCAGATTTTTTCTACATTCAATAGTTTCCGAGAAAAAAAAAATCGCTTTTTTTTAAATGGATCACCCTATATATTTTTTAATAATATAATTAAGTTTATAGCAAGCTTCTCAGAAATATATAATACCTTATTTTTATTTTTAATATTATGCAAGAAATTTACGTTTTATCAAAAAATATAAATTTTTTGTTAGTAGGCCATGACGGGCATTTAACAAAACTATTACTGGAATGATAATTACTGCAGAAGAAATATGTTTTGGACTCCTTAATCTAATTAGCAGTTATATTTCAATAAAAATAATAATAATGCATAAATCAAGTTGTGTTTTAATACGTAAAACATTAGAAAGAACAGCTGAAAATTTATAGAACTTTCTCATAAATATTGCTTAAATTGTTCTCCATTATGCCTTAGACATGTTTCAAACATAGTTCTTATTCGCCTTAATGAATTTAAAATAATAAAAATCCGCATTTGTAACTCCCTAAATGCTCTTTCAGTGGCACTTCTTAAATCTGCAATTGTTTGGTATTGAATAGACTAAATTTAATTTTCAAGGTATCCCCACAAGAAGAAATCCAAAACCGACAAGTCGGATGACCTTACAGGTTTATTAGTTTCAATTCAGTGGCCTGGGAAACTATTGTTTACTGTGATAATTAGCGCATTGTCAGCGGGTGCTCCATCTTGTTGCAGATGCAAGTTATTGAGACCCGCTAAGGGCACGTCTTCTACTATTTTCGGCACTACGTTTTCCAGAATTTCCAAATATTTATTTGCATTAAGGCTGCCTTCAAATATATTATAAATTATTTTGCTTCCTAGTATAAAACATGAAACGTTAAAGCCAAACCTGCCTTGCCGTTCGAGTGGGAATGTCACATGCTGATTTTCCTGAAACCAAAACCTCGTATTGTGCCGATTAAATATACCAGCACTGATAAAATGTGCCTCATCGGACCACATAATGGTTCTTTAAAAATTATTTTCCCTGTTGATATTTTGTAAATACCAATTACAGAACTCTATACGACGCTGTGCATCACCAGGATTTAAGTTTTGTACTAGATGGAATTTATATGGCTTAAAATTGTGTTTTTTTAGGATTGTTTCAACTCTTGATTTCAGTTGGATTTGTTTCAATTGAAGCTAAAACATTTATTTCACCAGTCTCGTGGTTTTCCTTATTGTAGATTTTAAGCCAAGGTTTAGAAAATGAACCGTGTTCAATTAAATTTGATTTCATCCTTAGAGAAATTTTTTATCGGCCTGTCGTCTGTCGGGATATCTACAGGTAATTTGAGAAATTTAATAATTCTTCATAGAGATACTACAAAAAGGCATATCGTTCTTTACCTATTGAAATACACTTCTAAAGTTCATCTGCATTTTCATCCCAATGGACATAACAAACGAGCATGTTTGTTCTCATTATTCTCAAAGTTTACATTTTCTGCCATAATTAGGACAAACTGATTTTTTACTATTAATTAGATATGAAATAAAACAATGCAGTCTTCCTCCACAGTTTAATTGTTAACATAAAAGTTATTAGGTTCCCGACATGTTTCGAGCACTTAAGTACTCATCTTCAGGGGATACCAACATCGAGTTTAACATCGAAATAATAAGTTGTCTCAAATAAATGAGTACAACAGAAAGGCTGGAGACTTGGTGCATTAAATGGTTAAATAAATGGAATGAGAAGTAAAGTTAAGATTGAGTTTTGTAATTTAGATAAGTGTAACATATTTAAGTATGATAATAGAAGATTATGACATTTGAAGGTAATTAAAGGAAAGTTTGTTTAAAAAATTAAGAATCATGAGCTTGTATGGTTAAGTTTAGATGAGTAACACATATGTTAAGTTAAATAAAGAAAGAATGTGAACTCTGGAGGAGAGAAGTTTTCTTTTAATTTTTCAAATCATAGGTTTTATTTAATAATTTTTTTTTTATAAGAATTTTGTATAAACTAATGAAAGGTTTTTAAAAATAAGAGGGGTTTGCCTTAATTTTAGCTTACATGATAATACTGCCCCATATTTTAGAAGAATGATAAAAATTGATCATTTTATTTTATGTTGAATAAATGAAATTTTTCAATTCCCACGTTTTGCAGAAGTACCGCGGTTGTGTTCGCACAAAGGTTGTATGGAATCTTCTTTTTAAACTTTTAAAATTTTTTATATTTTTAAATAAAACCTTTCTAAACTTAACAACTAAGTGATTCAACATAAAATAAAATGATCAATTTTTATCATCTTCGTGCTTAATATTAAAAATAAAAATAAGGTATTATATATTTCTGAGAAGCTTGTTATAAACTAAATTGTTTTATTAAAAGATATATAGCACAGAACTCAAATATATAGGGTGACCCATTTAAAAAAAAAGCAAGTTTATTTCTTTTCTCGGAAACTATTGAACGTAGAAAGTACGTCACTAGATTCTACGTAAAAAACTACAAAAAGTGCATTTGTTTTTCCTTTAATAAGCTACAGGGTAACCTAACTATGGGGGGGGGGGGTCCCAAAATGTAAAATTTTCAAAAATATCCCGTATATCAAACACAAGGAGGACTAGAAAAATTCTAATTGCGGCATCTTTTGTTTCACAAAAAAGTAGCACAGTCCTGCGGAAACCGTATCGTTCTATATTTACTAATAGCGGAGATACCCCGTAAAACCATCGATAACTGGACAGCCTGTACATTCAATTAAGTGGTTAATATTTTTTCTCTCGAGAACGAGGCGAAATACAAAAACAATTCAGTAAACAAGAAACTTGTATTATTTATTGGTAAATCCGAAAAAAAATATCAAACTTAGAGAAAGTCAGTGGCGTACATTTTTGGTCAATAATATTCGTTAAGGTATTCCCCGAGATGCCACTGAACTTAATAATTTAATCTAGTTCAAAAACGGGGCAACTCTGGACACATATTCATATGAACTTTTTCTCTTAGAATGTCATAGGGAATCACCCCCTTTAAGTCACGTGCCGTAATCCTGAAACACCCTGTATATTTTGCATATGTTAAATTGTGGAGGAAGACTGGATTATTTTATTTACACTACATTTACTCCACTGAAAGTATGGACTATTTTATTTCTTCAATTATTACGTTTAGACTTATAATACGCTTATTAAAAAATACTTGTAATTTTATGTAGAATCCAAGAATATTATCAGATATAGGGTATCCCATTTAAAATATGTCTGATTACATTATCCCACTTATATTAAACACCCTGTATATTCAAAAATAATTTCAAAATGTAGTCTTTTATCATAGTCTGTAGCAGATCGAAATCTGTATATCTAGTAGAATACAATTTAGAGACCAAGACAGCTGAGTTACAAGACCATGTATGTCAGAAAAAATGAATGCAGGTATCCATTATCTGTGTGCGAAATAAAAATTACAGTTAATGACGATATTGAAAATAAGTAGTCACATTTTTTGTATCCACTATTTACAGTTTTACTGATAATAACATAAATCAATTTTTTCACTTTCCTTAAGAATGCGCCACATTAATATCAAATCTGTTCACTTTACTAATTGCATTGTTCATCTACTTATACATCACTAAAATAATAAAAACTGTAGCAATTAGTTTCGCCATGCGAGCGTACTAGCTTGAATATAATAAAAAGTGGCAATTGAATAAAAAGAAATGAACCGCCAAGAGATACCATTCTGACTAAAGTGTAATTCGTGTTTAGTAAAAGGTTTATTTTGAATAAAACCGAGTCATGTGGATGCAGCAAATCTAAACGGAACTAATACAAAAATTAAATAGAGTATGTAACGGAAAGCCATGACATAAGGTTAACGTGACACCCGTTGATTTATCATGCCCCGAGTTAAAATGAAAACTTACATCATGGAAAATAATGATCAATAAAGTAGAATTCGCGTCAAGTATGAAGAAGCCACCTCGTCATCTGCTTACGCCAAGGATTATCGTTGTCGAACTAGACCTATTATAAATTATTTATTGACAATTAAGGAAGAAGCTTTATATTGCAGAAAAAATAAAGAGAATTTCAAACGAATGAAATAGTTCTGCGTCATGCACGTACTTCTACTAAATAAGTAATTTTGAAAGAAGGAGTTACTATACTTTAATAATTTTTCAAAAGCAGGGGCCCGAATATTCATAAATAGCATTTCTAAATAATAGCACACTTGGGATTTTGGGTCACGTAATCATTTAAAAAGGTATGTACCGTACCCATTTGCGGACTTTTATTTTAGCCTCCAAAATAAAGGTCCCTAAATACATTATTTCACTGGGGCCTTTTATATTTCTGTGTACCAATAAGTTTCTGTGCACTGCACGGAAAATCAAACAATCTTTTGTCGATAAAAGTGATTTTTGATTGCGCCTAACCTGCAGGCAAAAATGTCAAAAGAATTAACATCAAAGTTATAGCAGCCGCACATCAAGTTAACAGGTGCAAACTTATAAACATTAATATACGAAGTGGTGGTAGGTAAAAATTATTTATCAGTGTTGCGAGAACATAACGTAGGGATCGTAAAACTTACTTTTGTCAATAATTCTTCATAAATATTACTACCGTTGCACAAAAAAGACCAAGAAAGTTATTTAGGTCTTCTATCTGAACTTATTATTTAGCGAAAATATTTGCAGCAGCTAGTCTTAGGGTAAACCTTGAATCGGATAAACACCACCCGCTCTGAACCATAAAGCCTTAGCAAATCATCTCAGCATCGACTCTACAGAATTTATATCAAGATTGTAATAGGACCACAAAACTGAGGCGAATTCCAGCTTAGATAAAACGAAGGAAAAAATAAAGTTATAAAGTGGAACCGTATTGTTGAAATCCCTTGTGGTGCGCATAACAAAACCAAGTACTTTACAGGTATAATGTGAGGAACAAAGACGACCCCTAGATCCTTAATGACTTCAGGTCGGCCCAGTGAATTCCCATTAATGCTATAACTAAATAAAACAGTCGTATTTTTATTTGTGAAAGTCATAACATTACATTTAGAGGCATTCAAACTCAACCAAAGAAAATTATAGCTACGCAATAGCAATGTAATCCTTATGAGCTGCTTAGAACCGCGAAAGGCGCTGCACCAGGTTAATAAACAGACGAATTTTCAGATAATTTAAATTCGCGCGTCTCATGCCTAACTTAGCTACGTTGCCAATAGTTGTATACTTAAAAGGTTAAAATTGAAATATAGAAGTAAAAGTTATTGCATCTCTTATTAGCTAATTTTAATAATAAGATCTAAAATTGGCTACAGTCAGTAATACAGACAATTAATACAACCACACGGAACTAGGTTCCAAATTTTCTCATCGGATCTGGGGCGAGAAGGATTACTAATCTGTTTCGTTTCATTAAAATGTGCTTGTGGCGCAGTTGTTAGGGCGGCGTCTTTTAGGTAAATATCTTTTTACCAGTCGCGAGTTCGTTGCTGCTTCCAAGTGTTTTTTTTTAATTATGTCTTGTTGCTTTGAATTTTTTGAAAATATATTTCTACTATAATAAATAATACAGTATATTATTTGACTACCATGATATAGCTTTATTACTTGCGAGTAAAATACTATAGTTTTTCTACGATCATGAACTCATTTTTAAGAATTTATTTATCACAAAAAACTTTACTTACGACAAGCAACCTATGAAAGTGAGCGAAATAGCCCAGTTAAATTGGCAAAAAAATGCCTTATATTACACGCGTGTTGAAAAGTGTATTTAAAAAGTATTTTTCAAATCTAGGAATCAATCGGAGAGATTTGAACACATGCACATGATGCCAATTTTCTTTCTTTTACACAAGATAACAGTCTGTACTTAGTGGGAGAGAATTAAAAAATTGATATTTTTTTAAAAATGCATTAATAAATTTGTACTTAAGTGTATAAGAACCGTTTTACATTCTTTTGATATCCTATGAATGCATTGTACTTTTTTAAGGTCACCCTGTATAACAGGGTGCGTCAGTAAGGTGTTCATATTTGATAGCACCCAAATTACAAGGCATACAAAAAAAAGTTTTATGTAAAATCTGTTGGGTTCACTAAAAGGCATAACGCAAAAATATTTAACAGCATACTGAGTGGCCAAAAAATAAATTACATAAACATATTTTTTTTAATGAAACACCCTGTATATTTTTTAATTATTTTATTCAGTAAAGAAAGAAAGGTCTATATATCCGTCTTTTCGTTTTTAAATTTTCTTGTGGTGTTGCCAAGTAATTATTTTTTTTAAGGAATTTTCAGTGGCTCGATAAAAAGATCATAGCATGGAGCAGTCAGCTTAGTTAGGCAATTTTTAACATTAGTACCTTAAGATACGCGGTACATACCCATACTACTGTTTTTGAGGTTCCTGATACAGGGTGTACATGGCGACTTGACAAATTCGGCAATTGAAAGATTATGTGTTATTCGGATTTTTCAAATGGAAAGAATCTTGATTTTTTTAAATGGAACAACCTGTAATTTTTTTTACTGAACAAGTTTATCTTTTAAATATCTTAATTTTTTATGAAACATGTCACTTCTAAATCTCATAGTTTTTGAAATAATTTATCCTATGCTTGACAAAATAGGTAATGCTATTACTTTATTGAACAGGACTAAAATAAATCAATTAAATAATTTATTTAAAAAATAATTCTTGTAGTAGGAGCCGCTTTGTACACTATTTCTATCAAATATCCCACAAAACAAAATGTAGGTTAGTTGGGTCGAAAAATCTTGCCGGCCAACCCATTGGCCATTGAGCCTTTACAATGATCATTAAAACCAAACTAATATTTAATTAAACTGCATTGAAACGTTGGTATAGGTGATATCTTACTGTTGGACTGTAATGAGCTGTAAGAAATAAAGATAAACCTCACCATTCGAATTTTTATTAAGAAATGTGGCCCAGTATTATGATTTCCTATTATGCCGGCCCATACATTAAGCGGACATGTGTTGCTAGTTAACTTCTCCCTTGAAAAAGGGTTACTCGTATCATAATAATGAAAGTTATGTTTGTTAACAGATCCATTTCCACTTACTAACCGCAACATTCTCGAAAAGCTTTTCTTTTTTTTAAAGTCGCTGAAAATTCCCTAAATATGAAAAAAGAACACTTGGCAACGTCGCAAGCAAATTTAAAAGTCAAAAGACGGATATAAAGGAATTTCCTTACCTAATCAAATAAGTAAAAATTACACAGGGCGTTCACTAAAAAACATATATTTTTTATGTTTTGGTAAATCCAAGAACTCTTGCATAAAATTTTTTTGTTTACCATTCTAATTTGGTTATACTTATTGTCGCTTTATTATCCAATTTTTGTATTCTACCTAAAATTCTAAACGGATTTCATGTAACACACGTTATACCCTAACCAAACGAAAAACCGTTGGTTAAGGTAAATGTGAATATTTTGATGCACCTTTTCCCTTTTTAATGTGAATATTTTGAAAATCGTTCGGTTAAGGTATTCCGCATGTTACATGATACACGATTACAATTTTAGGTAGAATTCAAAAATTGGATAATATATTTAAGAGAATATAACTTTATGCGATATCCTGTATATAAAGTGACCAAGGGCATTTGTAGATACCCCTACAAAAAGTATTTCAAATTTCAAAAAAAAAAAAATAAGAGGGTGGGACACTATGACCAATCAACCTGTACCTAATTGTAAAAAACAGTAATTTAAATTTTGTATCAGAAAGTTTTTTATTACGTTAAATTAAAATGACCCAATGTTTTAACTTTTTTGACCTTGTTGTTTAGGAGCTATGACCAAAAAGTTTAATAACTCACGTCTAGGTGCCGTAAAATAAAATAATTTCGGCAGATACAAGAAAAAATTAAAAGTTTCTTAGTTATACAAACGGATATTTTTTGAACCAGCTTATATGCAGATAAACGTATATTTTATATCCCTTTTTATGTTGTTGATACAGTTCATCTAGATTTTTTATTTTATTTTTCCGTCATTGAGCTAAATTAATAACTAATCAATTGTATAAGTATTAGTAGTTATTCAAAAATGCTAGAATTTGTCAAGAGAGTATGGTTATAAGTTTAAAGGATTATATCTTGTGAACACTCTGTACAAAAAATTTACAGTCCTTTACAAAGATGCAACCGGGGAAGATATTGAAAATGCCGAAGCAGAGTGCAACGCTTGTGACTATTGTGAGATTTGAGATCTGCGAAAACTCATAGATTTGAATGTAATATTTAGGTAGTTCATTTAAGTTTTATTGATTCATAATATAAAAAATAGTAAAATAAAGGTTATAAACTCTAACGCGCCTCTAAGGTATGGTTTCGCTGGAGCAGTCAGCGGCCGCGGCTGGCGTTCGCGATTGGTAGCTCGTTACTGGTTTAATGCGATTTGTATGTACACGGTTTCACTGCCGCAGCTCAGCGACACAGCGTTCGCCGTCAATTGCAGTGGCTGCGTTCGGACTGCTAGAGAGACCAGTCCAGCACCGATCGTTCAGCAGAATGCCACCGTTCTCGGCAATTGCTGACGAGTGTTTGATAGAGGAGGTGCAAAAGTAGTCCCCTTTATACAACTACGAGAACGAAAATTACAAAAATGTTGTAATGAAAGAAAATGCATGAAAAAAAGTGGCAGCAAGTGTAGAGAAGAACGGTAAAGTGTACAAAACCATTTTGTTTATTTTTCAGCATTACATTACAAAGTTTATAATTAGGGTAGACTGGGGCAAGTGCGAAGCCCTTTTTAATAGTTCAAGTTTATTTCCTTCCTACTTTAAAAAATATACAATATTTATAAAAATGTCTTTGTAAGAAAGTAATAGTTTAATATGTTTACTTTTCATACTGCATAGGGCACACATGAATTATTTTTGAGATCTTGAGATTTGAATGATTATTTTTTTTTGATTATTTATTCTGAAAAATAATAAGTAATCCACAATAACACTCAAAAAACACTCAAAAAAGTCCTAATAACAAGAATAATATTTTTATAAACGTATTTATCTGTTTAAAACCCAATGTTTGGCTTTAATCTTTAAAACAGTAGGAATTATTCCCAAGGAGAAACTAAAACAGAAAAGAAACTTAAAGTTTAAAAATTCGAATAATTTTATGGAACTTGTTAAATATTGTATCCCGCAAATTTCACATTAAAATGAAAACCTCCTCGGCGTGTTACTACCGGTTCAGGTAAACGAGTCCCTATATCGTCTAGCTGTACTACATTGACATCATTGGTGAGTGGCCATAAAAAATTGTCTTTTAATTTTCTAGTAAACTTGATTTCAAAGCCGTTGTCAACAGTATTTACCTGGCCAATGAAATGTTTGTTTGCTTTTGGTAATGTGTATTTAACCAGTATCCAGTATCCAATGGAAATATTGTCTTTGTTTATTTCAGGAATCTGATCTTCGTAATGCGATTCTAAAGTGAAACTTTGACCCGATTCCATAAAAGGTACACTTTCATTATCTGATTCACTGGAGCTGGATTCAAATTGATACGGACTTGGCCGACTTTGTTTACTCTTTCGGTCAATTTTCATAGCTGGTTTAGATATAGTAGATAAACTTGTAGAGAGTTTTTACTGACTACTTGCGATAGTACCTGCAATGGTTTGGCCACCTTGAATTAAGCGCTTTCGTTTCCTTGGATTAGAAGAAGGACTCTGTCGGAGCGAATCAAGTAGTACATCATCAAAACTTGTCTTTTTTTCTTGCCGATTTTCGGTTGTAGCTGGTAATACAGCTTCAGTTATAGGATCCTGATGATTATTGAGTATACTTTGTTCATTTTGATCAGAGCTGACAATTACTTTGAGATTGGTGGCACTATTAGATGCTGATGAAGGAGCTGTAAGTAATTCTGCATTAGATGCTAGTTTCCTTTTAAGTGAGGCGCCAGATGTAGAAGGCTTTACTGTTTTTAACATTGACTGTTCGAAAGTAGCGGTTTTTTCTGTTACATTCGGTGCTACAGCATTCCTTTCAATATCAATGCGTCCTGGCCTCGGTTATAAATCTGTTACAGATCCTTGATTTTTCAAGTGTTCCTTCCATCTTTTTAGGGCATCGATGTCATACTTCTCTTTAGGAATAACATGTCTATTAAATGGGACAATACCACCCTTTCTGAATCCTGTTTTTATGATTCCGGAATCTACTTCAGCCCATGTTTTCACTAGCAATGTGTCGAATTCCCTTTTTGGTAGTCGTTGTCCCTGATGACGTCTTTGCCATGTTATTACTTCCCTCTCCCATATTGCCTTAAAGGATCTAAACACACTCAAATCGAGAGGTTGAAGTAAATGACTTATATGGGCTGGCAGTTTAAGTATATGAATATTTTCTTCTCTTGCGGCTTGAATTAATAAGCAATCCACATGCGAGACATGCCCATCATATATAACAATAATTGGTGCCTGATCACGAACCAAAGGAATAAAAGTCTTTAGAAAGTAATTTCTAAATATTTCGGAGGTCATCCATCCATTGGCGCTGGCTGCATATACGGTGTCTTTGAAGAGGTCTTCATTTCTTTCTGAATTCCAGGAACTCCATACATTATTGCCTTTAAATCTTATCAATGGTGGCAATTTTCTACCACTAGCACTTGCTCCTGCCAGGACGGTTATATTATATTCTCTGCCCGATTCAGCAATAATTCTTGAAGAGGGTTTGCCTTTCGCGCCAACAATTTTATGACGAGAAGGATCTCTACACAGTGAAGTCTCATCTAAATTGTAAATCCATTCAGGACGATCCTGAAGACCCAACTTCAATATAGCCTTTTCCAATAAAACAAAATATTGGTCTATTATGAATGGGTCCGTAGATTTCTTTCTGCAGTATTCTAAGCTTTGTGTTTTTTTTTCATACTCAAAAAGTGCCGTTGTTTAAACTTTATTAGCCAGTCTGTGCCTGGCATATTGTTCTTAAAAGGATTGGAAATATTATTTAAAGTTACAAAGTCATCTTGCCAAGAAAGTATTGGAGGTCGGCCCTGTGTCTTGCTTTTTTCGCCACGGCGGCCAGTTACTCTACAGTAGATTGTAATGTATGGGATTCTGAATTCGATACTAGCCATCGACATGGTTAATTGACCTTGATTGACGGCATTTACTGCAGCATTTAATTGCTCCTCCCCATAGGCAGCCCTATCGGACTTTCTTTTATAACTCTCTGTAAAGAATAATAGCTTTAAGTGTCAGTGCCAACGAACTTTAGCATTCCCAGGAAAATGGGGCAAGTGTAAACTAACCTTTACACTTGCCCCATTACAATTTTCACACATGCCCCACATTATGTTTTTTATGGGGGAAGTGCAAACCTGTTCGTGAGTAAAAACTGCTTTTAGATTTGGTCGGTATATAGGATTTTAAAGCTACAACAATTGACTAAACATAAGAAAATGCAATAAAACTAAAGTGACCGTTGTATTTGAATGTATACAGGGTATTTCAGAAGTACTAACCTGAACTAACTTGAACATGTATCCGGAGTTGCCCCGTTTTTGATGTACAGGGTGCGTAAGATTTTAAAGAAATCGTTTTTTTTATTATTTTTGTAAATATCTTTTTCCCGATTTTATTGCAATTTGGTACCGTCATTCATAATGATAAGAGGCTTAATTAGCCCTAACTAGATTAAATTTATTAAGTTCAGTGGCGTCCCGGGAAACACTTCAACAGATATTATTGACAAAAAATGTACGCCACTGACTTTTTTCTAATTTTGATATTTTTTCCGGATATACCAACTAATGATACAATTTTAAAATGTTTTGATGCTTTGACGTTTTATACAAATTGATTTGTTTACTTGATATGCTGCAGCTCTTATTTAAATATGGTATAGTATAAATTCAAGTGTTAATATGACGCTTGTCGAAATGGAGGAATTTGGGCTAACATCTCCTCTTCATCTTCTTCCTCCAACAACAGCATGCAACTAATGTTATCGGCGTTCATTATAAATCATACATAAGCGCTTGCACTACGAAATACGAATATGATCTGAAGCGCGCTGCTCCAGCCGCGCCAGCCAAACCACCCTGCGACGACGGCCGATTGCTACGCTCTACGCTCGATCGCGAACGCCAACCGCATCCGCTGACTGCTCCAGCGAAACCATACGTTTACTCCCGACTTGGTCTGATCCCGAACATTTTAATGTGGTGTGATGTCAGGGACAAATGCAACACAAGAATTTCGAATTCGGTACCCATACTTACGTGCCCGTGCGATAATATAAACATTTTCAATGTTAAAAATCGATTGAGGTAGTCAAATTGAAGATTACAATAAACTCCTAGATTTAAACATTTTTATATTAACCTCAGCTCTTTAGTAAACCCGAAAAGAGAATATTGTTCACCTATGCCGGCTGCGCCGAATTGTTTTATTGGGACTAGTAATCCCAATAACCAATCTATAAATTGAATTAATAATTCTGAACACTATATTACATATTATAATGGTATCCGTCGCTTCGTACCCGGAAAGACGACAAATCTGGACGTGCATCCGGCAAAGGCCGGCCGCTTAGCGACGAAGGATCCTCGCTTTAAACACCGGGATCCGTCAAGAGGTCGAATTATTAACATTACATCGGGCTTCTATTGCGTAGCTATAATTTTCTTTGATTCAACCTATTCTAACCGATAGCTTAACATATCCACATTACGTTGTAGGTTTAGGTAGTCGGCTTATTAAAGACTGTAGAAAACATCTTTAAAATCGTAAGAATACAGCAGACTTAAGATAAGGAACAAAAATAAAATAATTAATAAATTTAATCAGTAAAGATTGAACAAACTTATATTAGTATGTTCTTCCTTTGTGCTACTTGCATGCCTCTCTCGTTACAAATGTGCAGGAAGTATCTCCGAAGTCTGTTTTCTTTGGGACTTCGTAACACCCCAGGTATATTAGTAGGTCTGCCGCTGTTGAAAGAGTGAAAGGTCATATTTGCAGTCATTTATCACGACTTTGAGCATTGTAACATTTTAAATTCATAAGGTATTCGTATGTTGTTACTATTATAGAATACAAATAGTACTTTACTATTAAATTGTTCTAAATGTGATACTTTCTTTAAACTAATTGTTCTTTGGCCATCCTTATTCGAACATGTAAAGAATATAAATAAATGTTCCAATTGTTAAGTGGAATAGAAAACGTAGATATGTTTTTTATTGTATATCGCATCGTTATTTATTCCACAAGGGTAATTAGCTTTTAATGCAAATTTTCAAGAAATGCGCAAGTAAACTGCTTCTTAAAAGATCGGGACATTTTATGTTTAAACTTCTGTCGTTTGAAGATGGTTTAATCAAGAATAAAATTAGTTTTCCACATACTGAAACATTGTTTCTTCTTTAGGCACCAGAGGTTTATATTTTTGATTTAGAGTAACAGGTTACCGAT
Organism: Polydrusus tereticollis; assembly: GCA_963920685.1. NCBI lineage: Eukaryota > Metazoa > Arthropoda > Insecta > Coleoptera > Curculionidae > Polydrusus > Polydrusus tereticollis. The sequence goes on from OY987326.1 coordinate 129,835,367, forward strand.
ATACACTATCGGACATAGTACTGCAACAAAATGAACAATAAAAAAAAAGCCTGATATTTGGGTAAGCACAAGGAAGCTTCCTGTAAACATCACTTTTTTGAGTTGGCCTTGATCATATGTGACAACACAAAATATTGTTCGATCAACACTCGTGTTTATATAATTTGACGTTTAGTAGTTTGCTGAGTGCAATTTTTAGTTGGTTTTCATGTTAAATCCGACTTTGCGTTTAGAATTTGTTAACGCTAGTTCAGAGAAATAGTTCTGGAAACGGGAAGAGAAATTGACGTGTCCAAGGATTTAAGGTTACGAGTTCTGCAAGCTTTTCAAGGTGGAGAAAGAAAGCTGCTATTGTTTGAAGGTTCTCGCTAATTCCTAGTACAGTTTCACGCATAATTTTGATATTTCAATGAAATACGTCATTTGGATACTATTCCCAAGTCAGGTAGGCCGAAAAAAATATATACCCAGACAGACAGGTTGACAAAGCGCATTTCTCAAAACGACCAGTAGAAGTCGGGTCCTCAGATCAAAAAAATGAAATACCAAATGCAAACATTTCCTGCTATAAACTTGGAAAAGTAGTCCATGCTTGCACTGAAGTCGATATAATCAAATAAAACACAGTTGGTCTACCTCCATAGTATGTATTTGACAAGTTATTTAAACATTTTTTGTTCCCAACATGTTTGGGACATAGGAACGTCCATCATCAGGGAATACAATGGTCAATCAGAGTAGCTCTCTTCAGTAAAAGTGATGTTAGCAAGAAGAAATGTATGCTGAATTGTGACAAGTGGTTCAAACTGTTTAAAGAAAGAGAAGAGAAAGACGAGTTGTTTGAAATGATGTGGAGTTGTATTAAAATATTTTTGTATTATTGTGAGGTGAAATAAGAGATTGAGTTGTCGAGGAAATAGAATTAAAAAAAATTTGATATGGTATAATAGAACTAGAGAGGTGAAGAATTAAAGTTAATTTATTGTGGAGAATGGGGTAAAAGTAACATTCTTATAAAAAATAAAAAATATTAGAACATAAAAAAAAGAAAGAAGGGGGGGACGGATCTCCAGGGTTAAAAAAGTAAGAAGGGTAAAGCTAAAAACACCCAAATGTCTATAAAGGTATTTTAGGAATCTCAACCTAAAACGCTAAGATCTGTTACTAATTTCTGTCTCATAACCTTATCTATGGAAAGAGGTAGAAAGAGAGAGAGAGAAAGAGAGAATACGAACCGAGTTATTTCCCAACAAACATGCCACTTCGTATCTGAGACAGTTTTATCAACTCTATGCCAAAAGATTTGCCAAAGGTATAGCCAATAGTGGATTTGCTATCAGATATTAAACTCGTTAATAGTTTCAAATGTTAGTACTTTTAGTTCGCTCTTTGCTTATTTAATCAATTGACCCTAATTAAAAAATATTATAAAATACTTTTGACGCCACCATTTCTTACTAAATGACTTCTAAAAATTTTTAGTCTACATGTTTTTTTTTAAATTGTACTTTAAAGCATTTGTCGTGAGAAGGTGCTCCAATTGAAAAATTCCCATTTTTTTTATGCAAAAATTTTTCAATTTGTTGCAATACTTATGTCTGATAATGTAGTATTTAAGGTATTACGGATGGCGTGGCGCAGTAGTTTAGAGCGTAGACCACTGTGCCAATAGTCGAGGGTTTGATCCCCGATCAGAACATCGTGATACATTTTCAAAGAAGTGCGTCACCACCTCTCGGAAGGCAATATGACAAACCACCGAGAGTAATCCGTCTATAGTAGGCCTCTCTTGTTGAACCATTCGGAACCGGCGTCAAACTACTGTAGGTTCCTTCTATTCATGTACTGCCACAGTATCTGCTCTGCACGGACAGTTGGGGATTACATTCGCATAGTATGCGTTCCGCAGTTCCGTCTACATTATTGCTGGACCTCCACGTCTTCAATTTTTCCCATTCTCTTTTAGCTGGTATCTCCAAGGATAATGTCCTTTCAGGTAGTCGGTGACAAGTTTTAGTTCATCTTTTTGTAGCTCAAGGAAGTATGTTAAGCCGTACATAGCATTTCTCCAAGAGACCTGTTTTTGCCTTTTTTATAATTATGTTGAGTTCATCGTTAGGATGACCCCTTGGTATGCCACAGAACGGTTCAAGTCCATAGAATGGTGTCCGTGCAGTGCACCCTCTTTAGCCAGTGAGTCAGCTATTTCATCGCCTTCTACACTTACACCCTCATGCCCAGGCAACCACATCAAAGTTGTTGGTGGTTGCCGCCAGTTGGTTGAGAGATTGTGGACATTCCCAGGCTGGTTTTAAGTTGATATTGCAGAAAGCATATAGCTGCGTTAAGCCTTTTATCACACATTCAGTGACGCGTATGCGCCTGATATTACCAGGCATGCAAGTCTCTGTCCTTTTTGTAACTTGAGTCTTTTCGTCTGCTTTTGTCCACCATATCAGTGAAGCATATAAGGGGCCTAATATCGAAGGCGGTAACCTCCACCATCTTCATTTTTGAGTAAAGTGCAAAAGAATGCTATGCTTTTATTACGGCTAATATAGTTTCTAATAAAAGAAAAGGGTAAACTATGGCGAATTTTAAAGTAAGTTTACCTAAATTCTTAACCGTTTAAAATTAAGAAAAGGAGATGGAGAATGCCGTGTTTGATACTGACATTTGGATATTGCCCTCTTCGAACAATAATGCTGTTAAATTATTACTTAGTGTTTTGGAAAGGTTGTACAGACAAAATAATACAATAATTATATTAATATCAAGATAATGTAATTGAAGGCATATTATGGAGCGTAATATTATTATACAAGTACAGAAGGAACTTCTTCAATAAACTCGCAAGTTGCTTCCTCGGTTCCTCGGTTTCTTCAACGTCTGGCAACCTATTTTCTCTTTCTTTCTGACATGGCTGCTCTGGCTCGAGCATTTTATTAGAGATAATTTTAAGTTCTTCCAGGGACCTAAAAGTGGCGCCAAAGTGTTTTGTGCTTATCAACTTCGTTCAGCAAATTGACTTTTTGCACACCACTTTCTATGATGGCAGGATCAATCATGTAAATAATAAATTCCTTCTTTGGAACACTTTTAAAGATTTGCAAACCATTCTGGTAATACTGTTCACCTCTATTGTAAACATTTCCAGTTCTACATTTCTTAAGCAAAAACCGGTTTGTATTCTTGAATACCATGCTCCTGTGGGTATAAAGACGCCTGAGATCGCTTGTTTCCAGTTAATACGCTGCATTCTTGCCTGCTGATTTCAAAAAGGTATAAGATATCATTTTCAATATTACCGAGCAGGCATAAATAAATGGCCTACCAACGGAGAATACACCTAGGCATTCTGGACATGTTCTGGCGCTCTTTTCGAATGTCATTTTAGCGCAATCCAATGAGTGTGGTGTTCTTGTCTTCCCACTGCAGCCATGTGCCAGCTGACGGTAGTTACGACAGGGTCAAAATCGAGTTAATTGAGCCCGTCAAATACAGCAGAAGAAATTGCATCGGAACCATTCCCAAACTCGTTTTCCGTGCAGTATTAGAAGAAAACATTTTGCTTGGTAAGTTTAGATTGAGGTGTCCCCTGAACAATAGGCTCATTCACTAAAATTCATTCGATTAATTTCTTTTGCATTGGATCAACTTATAATGCCCTGAAAATTTCAGGAAGGTAGGTCTTTATATAGCAGAGATATTTAAAGTAAAACTTGCCGCGTGACGTCATTCCACGGTTTCTAAAGTTAACAGCGCGACCGGCCGTCAGCGTGCCAGCGGCTTTCGCAGTGCCTTTGTCAACTATGCAACTACGTCACACTTTTCTTTCACGCGGTGGTTATTTTAATTTATTTAAGGGATTTAGCGTTGAAATAAAATTCAAAATTTTTGTAGAGATATTATTTAAAGGGTCCTCTTTCGAAATAATAAATAAAAAAATAACTACCGAATGGGCATATTGTAAAATTGTACATATACGCATGACCGCTACGAGCCGTCTAATTAGCCGAAGCAGAGATTGCCAACTTAGATTTTGAAAGGTTGATGGAGATTGCCGTTTGATTCTTAGCCTAAAGCCGGCCACTCACGGTCCAACGCCGCAGTACGATTTCTTTGGATGCAACTGCAGTACAATTATGATGGAAATCGGATGAGGACACATACTTTGCGATCTTGCAGTATGAGTTTTGCTCTCAAATTGAAAGGTACACAACCATGTTGGACAAAAATATCCTCTTAGCGACTCTTGCACTTTGTATAATCGAAAATAACAGGAAAAAATACAAGAAACATAGGTGGTGGTGCAAAACTTGGTTACCGAAAAGGTATACATACAGTCACGTTCATTTATTAGAAGAATTACGGTTGTATGCAGACGACTGGGGAAACTACCTTGGGATGGATGAACCTACTTATTTGGAACTGTTATTAGCAATAACGATTATTATTCAAAAGTTACAAGAGAAAACTGTTCGCATTATTTTAATAATGAAGCCGCTGTAACATGGCAAAATAAATCTGTTGAAACATGTTTTCTTTTTATTTACTTACCTCATCCTCATCGGACATAATGAAGACAGCTCTTCTTGGTAAATCTTGATTGCCCAAAAATGATAAATACTCAAAATACCACAACTTTGGTTTATAAATCTTCTCATATCCTATATCAGATTTACTTAAGTTTATTACTAATTTGAATTCTCTTTTATACAAAGTACGCAAATTATTAATTTTCTTTTTTACAAAATCTTCGTTTGCGTTCTTGTTCACCTCTTGAAATTTAGCAACTAAAATATCTATAGCTCTTCTCCTGACCGTCTTGTCGTGATATAGTGGTGATTTTACTTTCCCAAGACATTCTTGTTCTCTATACAATTCAGAAAAATCTCTTAGAAATGCCTGACTATTGGTCATTTTTAAATGCACATAAAAAATTCAGGTTAGAATGTTTAGATGTTTCTTATTTTGCAATAACCGAAATCATACGATCGAATCTTAAGCCACAACACACGATCAAATAAACGATTCAACCAACACTGTTGTACTGCTGCAGACTGACATGTCTGTGTGCCGTCAAATCGCTCCGAGTGCTCCGACTCGCGACGAAAATACACGAGTAAATTATATTCGATTTTGTCGCACGTTGGACCGTGAGTGGCTGGCTTAAGTTGTCATGCTATATTATAAAGGGATATTGCCGCAAGAAAATTAACAATTTGATGTATCAAACTAAGTTTAGTCAAAATATATGAGGTTTTATAGTGTATGACCAATTAATCATATTGGGTTTTAGTCCCGCAGCATGCGAGGAGGGTTGCTGTAGCTCTGAACTGATAAGTTGGGTGAGATCGTCACACTTAAGCCTTAGGAATTTGTTCTTGCATTTGGTATCATTTTAAATTTAATACTACCAAAAGTATTTTTCACTGATACCGGTAATTGAACTGTTCTCGTTAACTAAGTAATGCTTATCGAGAGAACTTTCACCGAAATAATGCAAAAGACGGTTTTGCCTGTACGAAGTTGAATCGAAAAAAAAAAGAAACTTTGGTATCGATGCGAAACTGGTCCACAAAACTAAAATGTCAGGCTTAACATACTTTCAATTTATACGATATGGGTTTTACCGCAAGTAAGTAAAATAATTATTGTTATAATTGCTTAATTATCAAGAAGAGTCATTTCACAATTTAAATTAACAATTATTGCGAAGGTAGATATTTCTGCTGATTCTGTAATATATATAATCTATTTAGTTCTATAAGGTGTCTGAAAACAACTCACAGTTAGTTATCCTTACTTTTAGTTTTCAAATGAATTGTCACATTATAAATTTTTTATAATTAGGCACATTGCGTTGAAATGGTGGATTAGAATTAGATGGACGCATTCTTTCAATAACTTCCTTCCAAATCTCTATCCCAAATTGAAAATAGTACTTCAAGATATCGCAACAGGCAAAATTTAAGAGCTACAACGAGCACAAATTTAAATACAGGGTGTCCCCTAAGTATAGATAGGGCAATATTTCGCCAGCGTACAGATTTACATTTTCGATTATAACTTTTAAGCCACCCTGTACATTTTAAAGAAATTTTGTAACTTTGTACAGCCCATATGGACTGAGGAAACTCATGCTAAAATTATTCTTATACATAGTCAGGGAAGCCAGGAACGGATTTGGCATCGCACTCGTAGGGCAAAATCTTGATAGGTGTCATTTCTAGAAGTCTAAAATATAGTTTTTTAAATATTCTGGACATTTAATTCTTTTTAAAAAAGGTACAGGGTGTCCATTTTTCGATGTAATTGCAGGGTATCTCGGTAACTAGTAAAGATAGAGACACCCTGCATATTTTTCTCTTATTTGATTGAGTTAATTTTAAGCTTTTTAAAAATATATAATAGTCGATAGTTACTACTAACAATAAACGCACAAAACGAAAAATTTAGAAAATTAGAGTAGAATAGGCCATGAGCCAAACAAAAGAATAAGTCGTCGCACAGCATTCCCAGTACGTAAAGGGTGCACAATCTGTACTTCATAGGGTTTCAAATGATATTTGATATGACAAGATTTTATTACTCCGAGATCTTTTTCGATGACTTTGCACGAACTTCCAGTGCCTCTACAAAAGCCATAACGTTAATTTCGTTCCTTTCGCGATTCTCCTTATTATATATGATTTAGGTCTTAGCTTTATAAATGATCGATTCTTAATTAAATCAATTTTTAAACTTGAAAATGTTACTTGATTAGGCTGCCTTCTCTCTGGATACCAGAGAACTTTATAAGTTAAATATTTAAATTACAGAATTGTAAACTTACCTATTTTCATCCCACCGCGGCACTCTATACAGTAAACTAACATGTCGTAATATTTAAAATTTTCATACTACTACATTTTCGTCATTTTTTTAAACTTTAGTGAAATGATGACACGTATTTTAACAAAACGTTATTTTTGCCTATACATTTTGACAAATGCCAAATAGATATTCTCTTGTTTGTTTCAATTGTTTCAGGTTAGTTCAGGTTATGGCCTATGCTACCCTAACTTTCTAAATTTTTCGTATTGTGCGTTTATTGTTAATATTAACTAACTACCAACTATTATATATTTTTGAAAAGCATTAAAATAGCCCAATTAAACAATTCTCTGGAAGCAAGAAGAATTATTTATGCTGATAGATTTCCAAATCGAAATTTACGAAATCGAGAAACATTTTTAAGGATTGAGCGTAGCTTAAGAGAAACTAAAAAATTGAAATAAATGTGAAGCATTTCTCTTGATAGAAGTTCGGGAGAAAGTAAGTAAAATAAGTTTTGTTCTAATTGCTTTTCATTAGATGTTCAAAATGAGTACCTCGAACTTCAATACACATTCTTATTCTAACATTTTTCTGTCGCTGTACTTTTAACAATATTGCAGAATCGTTTCGTATTTGTTCGCAAAAATAGATTATTCTTTGAAGTAGCTCTCCCTGCTATTTACTAAAGTTGAGTAAACAAGTTCTTTCAGATGATCCGAAAATAGGAAATCCAAAGGATCTAGGCCTGGAGAGCTAGGTGGCTATAGAATAGGTCCAACGCGACCTATCCAACGATTACCAAGATTAGCAGATCATTCCTGACGCACTACGTTGCTAAAATGTAATTAAATGTATTAAACGTAGTAACTCATACATTCCGAAAATTCTTTTGAATTATTATGTTTTCTTTTCCAAAGGGCCCACCTGTTCTTGTGCCCTTTTAGATTTAGAAATGTGTGTCCCCGTCTATTTATCTGTTTCTCTTAATTAAGCTGTTCTATAATATTTATACTTTTAAGCAACTTTAATCTTAGTTTTTTAGTGGCTGAACCAGAGTACAAAATGTCACCTAGTAAAGTCACTCACCCAAAATCCTTTGATGTTTTCACACAGAAGCAGAAAGTCGACCGGACAACTGCAACGCGTGCAGCCCCTTGTTGCTGCTATACGGGGGGAGTTCAGTACAAATTCTTTAGTTAATAGAATTCTTAGCAGCATGTAACATTATTTTAAATTTTTTAAAAATGGTAAAACATATTTTTGTCCCAAGAATTATAAAGAATATTAATAAGGGGCTCAATTAAAACTATTTATTTAGCCGTTGTTGTATATTTAAAGACAACACTTTACAGACAAATGGTAGATGTAGCCTTTCAGCGACATCTAGTGGCAATCACATGCATCAACCTGGCCCGTCTAACAAAATCAGTCAGAGTCGGAGAAGCAAACTACTGTAAGAATCCGGCGAGCCGGTATCATCACAGAGTCGCCGTCAGTAGCGCATCAAAAGCCAAATCTCGGTTACAAGCCGAGTACCAACTATTGAATTGCAAAAGTTAGTTGCTTTCCTTCCCCGGATTCATCTTTAGACGCGTTTCGCTGTATAACAGCCATGAGTTCGGATAGTAAACTTCAATTTTACCAATATTCCACCAGAAATTGCAAAAATAGCTGAGAAACCCTGTTCTTAATTGTTACCACTAAAATTCAAGGAGCGATATGAGCAAATATATGCAAAATTTATGAATTTGCGAGTAAAAATTCAGATAAATTAATATTCAGAGACTGTGATGCTACCGTATTTGGAGCAATTATTATTGTGGAAAGATTTTAAGGCGTATACACAAAATTGTAACAATTTTGTGGCGTATACCCTACGATCGTGCGTATACCCTACGATCGTGCGTGTACCTTATGGTCTATATTTATTCCATGTTGAGGGCTACATTATTCATTAAAATGATATAAATATAAAGAAATTTCCCATGCGTGCTCTTTTAAAACGTAAATCTAATAGTTTCAGAAGCCAGAAGTCAAAAATTTGTTCTTCCCAAAATATCAATATTTTCTTGAAGAATACACCCGACGCCAAATATTTAATAACCAAGGTAGTACTATTAAGAACAATGATTTATGCAAATACTTAATATTAATTTTGCGGTCCACACGAATTCCCTCGCAGAACCATTTTAAATCACGAATTCCGCCGAAAGTATGTTATGTACCTAAGCAACCTAACGAATTCCGCCGCAAAATTTTAAATGATGTCCCTACCTATGTTATCTTTCTAATTTTAAATAAAACTCCAATAAAATTTTTATAAACATATATTTTATATACCCTGAGTAATTCATCAATAATTGTATGTGCTTATTTTACATAGAAATCCTTATGTATTAATTATAACTAAGTAATACTAAATAACATTTTTAGAACGAAGAAGTGTGCTTGAAAACAGTTTTTTTAGAAACTATTGTATTTAAATGGTATACATTTAACAAAATCAATTCTGTAAATTTGCCCTATTTGATACTGTTCGATCTTTTTACTAAATTATTTTTTCTAACAACGACTTTTCGGGGAGTAATAACTTCAGAAAATTTTGATCTGTTAATTTTCATGTATGTATCAGTTTGAATTCCTGTTAACGCCGACAGAAATTTATAAATGTTCGGGTGAGGTGTCTCACAATACTGTTTGAACTTCGAATGGAAAGATTCGCAATTATTTGTAGGCCTGAAAATACTTGCGGATTGTATTGCCCAGACGTTTGGTGGAAAAAGAGAATCGTTATCAATATATATGTTTTGGTGAAATAATCTGTTAACTCTTCTAGCCTTTTGTCTTTAGGCATGCAAAACATAAAATCTTCTCACGAAATATTCGCCTACCTGGCGAGGTGGCAAAAACACCAAGCTAACAAAATATTTTAGCCACTTTCCAATTTCCGACTATTCGCTTTTATATTCTTTTACAAGACCTCCTTGCTGAATCTTTCTCCACCATGACTGGGATAGATGAAACTGGAATCCAATAATTTCTCTTTGGGGAAAAACTTCCCAACAACTGACATGGATCCCGATTTCATAGCCTTTTGCAATACTTAAAAACAAGGTCGTAATTTCTACAAATTTCTTTTAGACTGATCAACCAATTTTTTTATGTATTTTTGTCCTTATTTTTTAATAAACAAAAGACAACAGGTACATAAATAAAAATTTTATAAACATGCAAAATAAACAGTTGATATAAATATTTTGTGCAGTATTCAAATGTACCAGCCATATAAACATTAGCTTCATTTTCACACATCACAGTTAAATTGGTTACACGTGAAAATTAATGATTCCGGAGAGTTCATCATTATGTTAAATAAAGTTTTCTTCTAGAGTAGCTTTAATATTTACAGACCATAAAAACTCATGGACCTCAGCACTAATTTTGGGCAGCTTTGGCACAGTTCGCAGCTTTGCTCTGTTGTTGATAATAAACTGCATATCTTTTAATTTCAAATTCTGTAGTGTTTTAGCTCGTCTCGCAATCTCCTGGTGAATTACTTTTCTTGGTCTTGAAGATAGATCATCTACGGCCATTCTTCACCTGTTAACTTTACACTTCGTCCAAAGTAATATTTATAATTTAAAACAACCCAAATTCTCTCTCCGCGCCCACTAAGCATTTCACTTATTTCAACATCCGTTTTTCACCGGAATACTAAGACAAATGGTATAAAATGTACAGTACCTCCTTTATTCAGCAATACTATCAATACCTGTAAATAATCAGATCATTATTAAGTCCACATTTTAATATTATTGCCTAATCTCTTATGGGGTGTTTACGGGGGAGTTCCTGACAATCTTTTGGTACATACTTGTAACGGTCGCGGGGGAATTCGACTAGGCCCTAGTTTTGTAAGTAGCACTATCTTTTGCATTCTCAGGCGGTTGTTTATACTTATTTGGGACACCCTTTATAACATGGTCGTAGAAAAAGTATAGTGTTTCACTAACCGAAAAAGATTTTTGCAATAATCAATAACATTACCAACCGCAGCATTTTCGTCACTTGTACGACAATATCCTATTTTGCTTTAACTTATAACATAAAAATAAATAGTGTATAATAGTATTCTAACTGTACTTATTCTACTCGGCTTACTATGATGCAGGCAAAAAAAGATAGAAAACAAATAGAGTTTATTAAAACGGAAAGAAAACTTGGACACATATTAATGTGCTATTTTTTTCCAGGGATAAAGTAAAAACTCTCACATTTCACGAAATTTTAGGAAATTCCTTGCCATTTTCCTGACTTTTTGAACTCATTAAATTCACTGGCTATTCCCGGCTTTCCGGTAGAATAGAAACTTTATTGAAGTACCGAGGCACTTGATAACCTTGAACTACTTTAGTTTTTAGCGAACATTTTGGTTAAATTCTGTATTGTTCCAGATTGAACGAAGAACCCATCTGACCATGATACCATCGGAGAATAAACGATGACAACCATATTAATAAGTATTTTAGGATTTTTCCTTATAGTCCAATGTTATTCTAGTCCGGCACATTTAATTGACAGTACTAAAGATAAAGCTGTTAGAAGTGTAGCAGAATTTACCAAAAATGGAACCCTCAAGGATAAAATTGTTAAAGAAGTCACTACACCAAAACCTACAAATGGTAATATACTAATATATAAAATAAATTGATTGATTTGTCTCGATAGTTGAAAACAGATAAATGGCATTAACCAGGTCAGTTATATGTGTTGGATCAAGTTTTCTAAAGTATTAAACGTATCGTAGAAATAACGGATAATATTATAATTTGGATTATTAATCAGGCTTTTATCTGCTTATATTTAACGATTCAATGAGTATTACAAAAATCATGCCAGGAATTCCGCCCTGCTTTAAGATTCACGCTATAAAAATTGCCGTGAGCTCTTCTCCCAAATGTGCCATTAAACGAAATGCAGGCTATTTTAATATGTATTATTTATCCTTTTTCTAGATCTGGCTTTCCTGGTAGCACCCACTATTAACAAAATATTATGGCCACATATTTGCAATATTGATTATTGTGGCAATATTGTCAACATACTCGCAATATTTAGAAAATGTTGTGATTTTGTACAATCGCAATAGAAAAAATACATATTTTAAAAATATTTATATAATATTCTAGTGCATCTTTTATATTTAAAGTTATTTGTAGTATTGCAGATATGTATTTCAATATACTCACAATATTTAATAAATATGGTGGTTTATTGAAACACAATGTTTAATAGATATATTTTAAAAATAATTTTTATAAATTTTATATTTAACTTGTCCTTGTTTATGCAAATGAAGTAAATATATTACTGTAAAATCTTTCAATAGCGACCACCCCCGGGGAATCAAATGTTGGTCGATTAACAGGGGTGGTCGGTTAATAGAGAAAAATTAAAACAACAGGTCTGCATTTTACAGTGTTTGTTTATTAATAAGTATCTACATACAGGGCTGCCCAGAAGTCCGGAATAAAATTAATATAGCCTTAACCTGTAACTTTTGGGGGAAATGCTCGGACACGTCAATTTAGTTTTATATATGCTCACATTTTGACGTTATTCGTTTGTTTTTTTATAGACATTTCTCAAAGATATGACGACATCGATCTTTTTTTTAAATGAAAACATACAGCTTGTGATACATCATTTGAAAGCTAATATCTTGTACAGCATGCTCATAAATTTTGACGCGATTCTGTCAAGCTATTTCAAAATGGCGACTGTTAAAAGTTTAAAAAAAAAACCCTATTTAAATAAGCGGAAATGATAAATCATTGATGTTTTTTTTTACCTTTCCAGGTAAGAAATCGTCATTGTTTCACGTTCTGACATTTTGTGCCATTGTGACTTAACAATGGTTATGGTTTATTTGTTATTTATTTTGTCAAAAAAAAAATAAAAATGTAACGAAGCAAAACAAAACCCAACAAAGAGGTGGTTAACGTGGCAAATGCTGGAAATGTCTTCCACCCTCTACTTAGTATGCTCCCAGATAATGGTAAAATCCGTCGACGGAATTTCGAATGGCTTCAGCCGGTATGTTATGTGTCTCCAATCTAATTTTGTTTTTCAAATCTTCAATATTATTTCGCCTATCTTGGTCAACTTTTTCTTTTAAATATCCCCAAAGAAAATAATCTAGAGGCGTTAAGTCTGGGGACCTCGGTGGCCATTCAATTGTACCACGTGGTCCAATTCAGCGACCTGGAAATATCTGATTTAAATATCTTCTCAAATTGACACCAAAATGCGGGAGAGCACTATCTTGCTGAAACCAAATTGTTTCATTAGATATATCTGGATCTATTTCGTTGGAAAAAATTACAGCTAGAGCAGGCCTCAACCCGAAGTTTAAGAAATCCTGGTATCGTTCAGCTGTGAGGTGTCCTTCCAAAAAGAATGGCCCTAAAATTCGGTTATTATTGATACCTGTCCATACATTTACTTTCTGGGGCCGCTGAGTATGCGCTTCAAATATCCATCGTGGATTTTCTTGACTCCAAAAACGATAATTATGTCTGTTAACCACCCCGTTTAAATAGAAAGTAGCTTCATCCGAAAATAATATGTTCTGTGGAAACCTATTATTCTCGTCACACCGTCTCATCATTCGTCTTCGCAAAACTGCAAACGCCTATCATAGTCATCTTCTGAAAGCTCTTGGACAAGACATATTTTATAAGGGTGGTATTTTTCTGCTTTCAAAAATCTTCCAATAGTACCTCTAGATGTATCACGATTTTGAGCCAATGAAACTGTTGAAACATGCGGATTATCCTGCTGAGATAATGCAATATCCAATTTTTCATCGTCGCCTAAAACATGTGGCCGTCCATTCCTAGGCAAGTCCTTTACTGTGCCATGTTCATCAAATTTGTGGAATATTTTACTAACAGTACCCTGTAAAATTGGATTTTCCGGATATTTAGCATTAAATAAAGTGAAGATTTCACTTTGACTTCTTTTCCATTTAAAAAAATGATCGATGTCGTCATATCTTTGACAAATGTCTATAAAAAACAAACGAATAACGTCAAAATGTGAGCATATATAAAACTAAATTGACGTGTCCGAGCATTTTCTCCAAAAGTTACAGGTTAAGGCTATATTAATTTTATTCCGGACTTGTGGGCAGCCCTGTATCTATATGTAAATCATTTTATATATTTTTATTCAAATTTATCATAACTTCATGTTATATATTATACAATGTACTGTATGCTTGCTTTGAAATTCTTATTTTTAAAATAATCAGGAATTAATGATTGCTTCATATTTTTTATTTTATTTATATAGAATTCAGATTCACATTTTAATAGCAATTGAGAAATATTTATAGACTTGTCGAAATTGTTAGTATTATTAAAAAAGTTTTTCGTTTTTTTTTCTCTAAAACTTGCGCAGGTTTCAGATAGGTTTGATATTTTCGACACTGGAGCAAGTTCAGGTTGCTCTTCCTCTGTCTCAGAGTTGGGAGTAGTTTAATCCGTTTCTTGGATCTCTTCAATAGACTCAATGATAGTCAATTCTACACTTTTTGTTGGCAAATCGTTATCCGTAGAGGCACATTGTTCCAAGTTGACAAATCTGTCCTTAATGTTAGGGAACAGTTATGGAAGCGGAATATTGTCTTCCTCGTCGAAGTTGTCAATATTATTTATATTACACATAAATCCGGCTTTCATAAAGCATTTTTTTATTCTCACTGAGGACAAATTGCGCCAGGCCACTGAAACCCATATCAAGGCGTTGGTTATGGTAATATTATTTTCGATTTCTTTAAGAAGACAACCACTGTCTATACATGTTAAAGCTTCTTAATAAGGTAACTTCTGTAGAGCATTTTAAAATTTGAATAATGCCTTGGTCCAAAGGTTCGCAATGTGAGGTAGTAATGGGTAGAAGAAAAATAGGTTGACATTATCCAGTGTAATTTTGGGATGAGACGTTGCATTATCCAGAAACAATACCACTCTTCTATTCTGTTTCTTCATCTTGGTATCAAATCTGTGAGGCCATGTTGTCATGATGTCTGCTGTCATCCACGCTTTTTTGTTCGAGACCCATTGGAGAGGTAACGCACGATATGTGCGCCCTTAAAACGTCGAGGATATTTGCTTTTGCCTTATATAAGTGGTTCTTCCTTCTCACCTTCCATATTTGAACAGAACAGAATTGTAAATCGTTGTTTTGGTGTTTTATTTTCCGGGTACACTTGCCATCTTTCAATGCATATGTTTTTGTTGGCAATGCACGATAGTAGAGACCTGTCTCATCTGCATTAAATACGTCCCTTGGGGCATAATCCTTTAAAATGGTCAAGAGCCTTTCTTACCGGTCAGTTACGTCTTCGATATTGATATCGGCTAATTCGCCACATATTTTCTTAAAAATAATATCATGCCGACGACGGAATTTTTCTAACCATCCATTTGATGCCTTAAAGTTATCTAGTCCTAGGCATTGAGCAGATTCTAAGGCTTTTGCTTGAATTATGGGCCCGGATATTGGTAAGTGCTTGTTCCACGCCTTACAAAACCAGTTAAAAACAACTTGGTCCACTGCCAGTCCTTAGGGTTTTGGAAATTTTCTTTTTTGTTCACCGTTGCCACCTTCTTGAAATAAATTTCTAACTTCTGCTTTATTTTGAAGCAACATAGTCAGTTGGGTCTTACCCACTTTAAATTTTTCAGCCAATTTCCTGGTACTTTAACCAGTTGTTTCATTTTCCTCGATTATTTCAGTCTTTTCCCTTAAGGAACGACATTTACTTCTTCCCACCATCTTCAAATATTCATGTTAGTCCCAAAACACAGAACAACTGTTTAAAACTAAACTAATGTTAACAACCGATTTATCAGCCTTTAAAGCAAATTGAGTGAATCCGCCTGCAATAAATTAATTAGTGTATGTAGCTATATTTCTAAAGAATTGTCGCGTCGGATTTTACTGCCCCTAATGGAGGATGTTTTTAGCATTAATGTTTACTAAAATTTTTGATGATGAGTGCCCGCGGTCGTTTAACAGATGGGTCGATAAGGAGGAGTATAAAATAATAAATTATCCATTTTTAAATATGGGGAATTTATGACCGGTCGTTTCACGCAGGTGGTCACTTTATAGAGGCAGTCGCAAACAGAGATTTTCCTGTACTCACAATAATTAATAAATATGGTGGTTTATTTAAACACAATGTTTAATAGACATATTTTAAAAATATTTTTTATATATTCTGTGTTTAGCTTGTCCTTCTTTATGCAAGTGAAGTAAATATATTAATTAAAAAATAAAAATTTGTAAAAAATTTTTTGAAGCCCGTCCCAAATTTGGTCAAGAAAGCCTTTAAAAACAAGTAAACAAAATTAATAAGAAATAATACAAGTAATTTTGTATGCAAACAGTTTGTAAACTAAGTAATTTTCTCAGATAATTCCATAGCATTTAAATTAGGAATGATAATATGATCTAAAATAGTTAACTAAACGAAAATCCTGATAAGAATATCGGAAATTTAAAAAATGTAACTTAGATTTATTTTACATGCTTGTTTTACCTGGATAATTAGTTAATGGTTTTCTTTTTGTACTAAAATCTGTAGTGTTATTTATTGTCAGGGTTTTGTGACGTTTCTGTCAATATTTCTGCCAAAATCGGTTTTTTGGTTAAACTGGATCTTGCCAGGCTTCATAATATAGTAGTATTTGGGACAAGTTTAAAATAAATAAATTTGAAGAAGTAGTCCATACTTGCAGTGGGGTGTAGGTAATGTAAATTAAAATAACACTTCTGTCTTCCTCCACAAATGATATATTTTCTAAACAATATATTTAGCGATTTTCCCTATATGTTTCGACTACATATATAGTCATCCTCAGGGGAACTAAGAGGAATGTATGAAAGTACAACAACAACAGACACCATAACGACAACACTCGATTTAGGTAAGTCCCTTATGGTGTCTGTTGTTGTTGTACTTTCATACATTCCTTTTAGTTCCCCTGAGGATGACTATGGATATATGTAGTCGAAACATGTAGGGAAAATCGCTAAATATATTGTTTAGGAAATATATCAGTGTTGTTTTAATTTATAATAAATAATTCTTAAGCACAGTACTTAATTAATGTTTTTACCCTTGACAGTAGGAAAAACAAGGAAATGGGGTTAAAAACGCGGACGTCGGTAAATCACGTAAACAAACAATTTTCGCTCGATATTATCGAGTATTTAATCAATATTATTATTGGCACACCACAGTTACAACTAGTCTTTAATTTTAAACTGGACATTGAACCTTTATACATTTTACTAGATATCGGTAGATTCTTTTGAAAAAATGTTCAGTCTGGCAACGTCCTCCAAAATCCCAGAAAAGCAAGTAGGCATCCCGTGGAAGGCAGCAAAACCGAAGTGAAAGTGAAGCTATTACCTTGGTGCCTCAAAGACAAAGAAAAAAATACGGGAAAATTATATCCCTGTCCTGTTTGCCTAAATGATCTCAACGCGCTGGGCGTGACATCGCCGATAAATTAGAGACAAACGGATGGGAGTATGGGAGCCTCAGCTTGCACTAGCAATTCCGTGCTCGATTTTTACTCCTTCGCCAAGTTGTCAAGACAAAATACATTTCAATAATAATTATTATTTTAACTACAATAAGTACCTATACCCAAAATCCACAAATTCTGCCAGTGAATCATTTAATAGTAACCACCAAATCTATAAAGTAGATTAGAAAATATTGTACAACTAAATGCCTTTTATGCATATAAAAATATTTTTCGCTACAAATACAGTGAGCTTAAGAGGCGACGTTCTCATTCAAGCCGCAATCAGCTAAATGCATTTAAAATAGGACGGCGATTCCGATACTGGGATTTTGATCCCGGAGAAAATAAATGTGGTAACACACACAGGCCGGGTTCATAACTTTAAAAATTTTAAAATTAGCAAGCAGGCCGGGTTTTCGCACTGCTTCGTTCATTTGTGTTTTTATTATTAATTTATCGATAGATTTAGCATTTACATAGACATTGTTTTGTGTAAATATATAGTTATTAAACTTTAACTAGTGTCGTTAACTGCTTTTGATTGAGTACACTATAAAGAACAAACCTTCAACTAGTTGCCCGCCTACAAAAAAAATCGCAATTAGCATTAAAAGCACGAATAACAGTTAGAAACGTATACCATGGACTTCGAAGGAAATCCTGAACTAACCACATTTGATGCTCTAGAAATATGAGGCACTTTAACGAAACTTTCCTCGCGCAGTGTGCTGAGGGTTTTGAAAGCCTTCTTCAAAAAAAATTAGGGAAAAGAAAATAGTCGAGGAGCCCAGACACGAGAACGGAAAAAAATAATTATGGATGATGCCACAAAATACGTCATTCGTCGCAAAATCTTTACATAAATCATCATTAGGCTCTCCTTACACAGAGCAAGTCAGAAGAAATTGTAGTAGCGTGGATACCAGGAGACTAAGCCACTGTGCCACCTAAGTTGCCTGTTCTCCTCACACGGTCGATACTATTTATAGTTATGCAGTCGCGAGCTGATTGTCACATCAGTGGTTGTTCTCTTATTTCTCTTTGTGAATTGAAATAAAAAGTGTCTTGACGACTCTAGTAGCAAAGAAGATATTTTCCTCTACTATTAGGTATAAGCACTACAGAAGGAGACGAGTTGTTAGCGTACTTATGAAATTCATTCCTTTTCCAACATCACTCCAAACTTTTTTGGTGACATCTTTTCTTAAATTCCCCTTAGTTTTGTAATTATAGAGCACAGGATGCTTTTCAACTTCTCACACGAGTTTGAAGTTGAATGAATGTTTACTCGCGTCCTGGTATCCACGCTACTACAGTTTCTTTTGAGTTGCTCCGTGTGAGGAGAGCCTAAGACTCAAAAGAAACTGTAGTAGTGTGGATACCAGGAGACTGAGCGACAGGCTACTTTAGTTGCCCATTCACCTTCACACGGTCAATACACTAGTCACGGAGTCGTGAGCTGCTTTTGATTGCCACATCAGTTGTTTTCCTTTTCTCACTGCGAAGTGAAGTCAAAAAATGTCTACTTCTAGTAGCGAAGAAGATATTTTCCTCTACTATTATGACAACTACAGATGGAGACGTCAGTTCGCATTTGGCATTCATCCGAGAACGACGTGTTGTCAAATCTGACAGATTTTTGCTAAAAATATTAAATTTTGACAAAAATTCTTTATTTAAACCTACGTATCAGAATATTCAGTGCTTCTCTGTGAGATACCACGCCAGAGTAACAGTCCTGCGATGGAGGAAGCAGGGTATACACCTAAAATACCTCCAGGTCTCCCGGATTCGGAAGATGACGAAATGGAAACCCAAGATCACCCAACGACGGAAAGAGAGAAAGTCATGGAAAACCGCTATCTAAAACTGATGAACGATCTCAAAAGGGATTTTGAAAGAAGGCTCGACGATAATTACAATAAAATTAAAGAGTTGGAGGGCGTGATTGATACGCAACGCAAAGAACTAGACAGGTATGTGGGCCAGCTCTCTATTAACAGCGAATCGACGAATTCCAGCACGACCACCAACACTACCACATCAACCCAAAATTATTCTCCAATCACCACTTTACCTACAGACGCGGTTATGCACTCCGACGAGGAGGATTCTGTTAACGCTTCATTTAAGACAGTTACGCCTAACAGAAAACGATCAAATAAATCCACCGATACATCAAATGCCAAAAAACTTCAGGTAGACTCCGCAGCATGGCCAAATTTGCCAGCAACCAGCAATCAAACTCTTAAAGAGCATTTCGAACCTAAAAATTCTAATTTTTCAAGCTCTGGCCGTACTGTGGCACCTACCACATCAACTCCGGAACCGAATTCCCTGACCAATGTTGACAATACCACTAAAGATACCCCAAAAAAAATGCGCGTACCCCCAGTGGTGTTGCGCATTAAATCTAAGTATAACGAGATTACTACTTATTTTCGTAGTAACAAAATAGACTTCGGTAAAGCGATTACCGTTGAGGGAGGCGTGAAGCTCCACCCCTCGACTCCCAATGATTATTTCAAGATCATTAAGTACTTCGACGCCCAAAAAATACCGTACCACTCGTTCCGCTTCCCGGACGAGAAGGATCTCCATGTAGTATTACGGGGCGTACTTGAATATTGGACAGAGTCAAAAGTCAAGGAAGATCTTGAAGGGTTGGGCTTTCACCCCTCCAGGGTCATCAGGTGGAATAACAAAAATGGCCTTCCATCACCTCTAATGCTGGTAATTTTGCCAAAAACTGATAAGGGAATATATGATCTGACCTCGTTGGACTCTTTAAAAATCAAGGTGGAAACTCAGCGCTCTAAATCAAATATCTCACAGTGTCACCGCTGCCAACTTTACGGACACTCGCAGTTTAAATGCACTGCTCCGGTAAAATGCTTAAAATGCGCGAAAGATCATTTTTCGTATGAATGTAAGAATTTCACCGCTGATATGTTAAAGTGTGCAAATTGTGAAGGCAAACATCCAGCAAACTTCCAGGGCTGTCCTAGACACCCAAACAACTTGTTTAATTTAAAAAATAAGACTCCGATTGAGAGCAAATCAAATATTCCACCACCCAATTTTGTTTGGGGTTCCCAAAGAATTCAAATTTGAGCAATAAAAACTCAAACATTGTACCAACATCAGAGGTAATGGACGCTGCGTTGAAGGCTACACTACAATCATACTTGGGCGAATTTTCCAAGATGATGCAGCAACAAATGCAGCTGCAACTTCAAAGTATGCTATCGACGTTTACTTTAACCCAAAAGTAATGACTTTACAGTCTGAGATTGCGTACTTTAAATTGGCTACGATCAATATAAATGGTTTGAAAGGCAAGAAACTTGAAATTATTAACTTTGTCGAGCATTATGAGATTGATATTTTGCTAGTACAAGAGACATGGTTTAAAGGTGAACGCTTCACGTTTCCAAACTATAATATTTTCAGGAATGACAGGCCACTTAGACCACTTGGGGGTACCATGGTTCTTGTTAAGAAAAATATCATTGCTCAGGCCGTGCCAGGCCCGTGCAATTGTCCGCACATTGAGGGCACATTCATCCGTGTAAAAACTAAAACCAAATGGGTTCACCTGGGCTCTGTTTACTGCAGTCCAGCCGTCGAATTTGACGGCACTTGTTTGGGCAGCATTTTTAATTCGAATGATACGATAATTATAGGTGGAGACTTGAATGCAAAACACCGCGTCTGGGGATGCCGTCGTGAAAATACCAGAGGTCGTATCCTGTTTAACAAGTCTTTAGACTATAATTATCATATTATACCGCCGAGGGAGCACACCCATTCATCTTTGAATGGGCTCCCGGAGATCCTGGATATTTTTGTAGTGAAAAATACAGACATATTGTCTCAACCTGAGGCGCTTTGCGACTTAACATCCGATCATTTACCAGTGGTGATCGAGTACGGAAATCCACAAGAAAAGGGGCAGGGGTTTGTCACTAGTACCTCCGTTAACTGGGCCTTGTTTAGGCGCACGTTAGAAAACAAGGAGCCACTGCTACCTATAGTATTGGATACCGATATCGATACAGCTGTTATACAAGTTACTGACGTCATAAATACCTCAATGTCTAGTGCTTCTGCTACAAAAATAACCAGGTTCTCCAAATTCGGAGTCTTACCTCGCGAAATCAAGGAACAAATTAGAATAAAAAATAGAATTCTAAATCGGGCGTATCGCACTGGAGATCCACGTATAAAAGTAGAAGCTAACAGAGCTTCTGAACTTGTTCGCGCTCTTTTAAGAGCTCACGAGGCCTCTTTGTGGGACAATAAAGTCGCCGGACTCAACATCGAAGACGGCAGCCTTTATAAGTTGACAAAAACTCTAACAAGAGGCGACAAAAAGCCAATGTCTTTTATTAGACATGCTACAACACATGCACTAACTTCCGATCCCAGGGAAAAAGTCGAACTGTTCGCGGACAATTTCTACGAGCAGTTCGACGAATACCCAACAACCGATCCTGAGAGGGACGCGAGGATCTCCAGAACAATACGAATTTATAATTCTATCGAGCACCCCATACAGAATATTCGCAATATTTCTATGGAAGAAGTTAAAGACGTTATAAAATTCATTAAACCTAGAAAGGCTCCGGGTTTCGACTGTATAAAAATTAAAGCGTTGAAAAATTTGCCGGACAATGTATTAATGGACGTAGTAAATATAGCACAGGCTATTTTAGAAAAGGGCCGCTTCCCTCAGTTTTGGAAAAAAGCTAAAGTTATCTTGATTCCAAAGGTCGGTCAAGACCAAACTTTAGTTTCAGGATATCGACCCATCAGCCTTTTGTCATGTCTAGGCAAGATTGTTGAAAAGCTTATACTTTATCGTATAAACAATTTCATATTTGAAAACAATATTTTACCACCTGAGCAGTTCGGTTTCCGTTCTGATCATTGCACGGTGCGCCAGACCAACAGATTGGCTTCCAATATACTCACAGGCTTCAACCGTCGTTGGACAACTGGAGCGGTCTTTTTCGATGTCAGTAAAGCGTTTGATAAGGTCTGGCATGACGGACTTATACTAAAGTTAATAAGATTAGGTATGCCAAACTACCTAATTAAGGTAATTCACTCGTTCTTGTCGCACCGGATTTTCGCAGTTTCGTCAGAGAATGCATTATCAACTGTGCGACACGTCAGAGCCGGAGTACCGCAGGGTTCCCCCCTTGCACCGGCCCTGTACAATATCTATACCAGCGATATTCCAAAATTTGCTCAAACACAATTATACCTGTTTGCTGACGATACTGCGATTACCGCCACCGCAAGAAAGCCTAGGTTGGTAATCTCCAAACTGCAACGTCATATAAAACTTATCGAGGCGTGGCTTGATAAATGGAAAATTCGTCTAAATGATGCCAAAACACAGGCTATCTATTTCTCGAAGAGCCGAAGTATTCAACCTACATCCAGATTGCTTGTCAAAAACACTAGGATAAACTGGTGTCAAAATATAAAATACCTGGGACTGCTCTTCGATAAACAGCTAAACTGGACCGACAACACAGCCTCTCGTTTAAAGAAAGCGAATGGTCAACTAAATGCCATTTATGCTCTGATAAACAGCAAAAGTACTTTAAATCTGCGTACAAAAACTTTAATTTACAAGACTATGGTTCGGCCTGTACTTCTATATGGTATTACCACCTGGAGTACCATAAAGAAGACAAACTTTCTCAAAATTCGAAGGTTTCAGAATAAATGTTTAAGAATAATGACGGGGGCGCCCCGCTATACGATGACTCATACTTTACATAATGACTTAAAGATACCGACAATAACTGAGTACATGGACAAAATTATAGTGGACTACTACAAACGGACTGACACTTCCCTGAACCCTTTAATAACACACTCACATATACATTCAAACCCTTTAAAACCATACCGATTACCGAGAGACTGGCTCATTCCTCGTCTCCTCCCCCCGCCTGCACCTTAACTTGTTCCGAATAAAAATAATCAAATGACTCAAAAGTGAATACTTCCCTACTGCATTGTACCTGCTCAGCTCAATAAGAACCAAATGTTCAATAACAAACCCCCCATGGAAGACCCGCTGATGAAGCAATAATATAAACAAAAAGAAGTTAAAGTCATTGACTATACTTAAGAAAACCCTAATGATAAACGAGATGGAGACGTAGGAGGAGATTCTGGATCCATCCGTATATTGAAAGGAATGTCCACTGCAGATTATTTGTGGCTGCGAAAGAATGGCAAGTAACGGATTCAAAATTTCGTGCATTTTATAGAATGAAAAAAGAGACGTACGTAGAACTTTTGCAGATAATTACTCATTCCATAAATTATATGGACACGAATATGAGGGAATGTGTGGGCCCAGAAGAGAGACTACTGATAACGTGCGCGCACCGTATAATAATTGCTCTCACGTCACACAAGATACTAAAGACTGAAGATTGTAGTAGCGCAGGACCCAGCACGTGGGGTCGCGGATACTCGGATCGCGTCGGTCTCACAGTCGCCGCCACTCGGGTAGCGCCGTGTGAGTTGCGTCATTTAAATTTACAAGCTGGGTGACCTAGTCGCGCAGTCTCCTGGTATCCACGCTACTACAGTTTCTTTTGAGTATCCCCGTGTGAGGAGTGCCTTAGAGTTTATAAACGAATTTTAAAAGAAATGAATTTTGGGTACATATATTAAACGAAATCGAAAAAGTCTATTATTGCTAATCGAGAAAAATCAAATTACTGACGTCTCACAACCCGGAGCTCTCTATATGCTAGTGATGAGTCACTGACAGAAATTTTGTACTGAGTATAGTATAATATTTTCAATACCTATAGGAAAAAAACATACGACACAATATTTTACTTTCTGTGCACTGAGGCGAAGAGGCGCTGCCTTAGTTACCTCATCTGACCAACCACCCACCACTGCATGGCACTTCCTCTATTGCACTTTCTACATGGCCCAGGCCGTTGCTTTAAAGAGCTTCTTTTTCCCAAACGTAGGCATTCATGCTTGCCCTATATTGACGAGAACTTAAATAGATAACAAACATATCAGTTTTTATTTTATAGGTACCTACATATGTCAGATCAATGTTGTATGATGTTAAAATATATAAAATAAATATTTCTACAATATAGTAAGGTTATATTATTATTTAAATTAAAAGGAATAAAAATATGTCAAACAAAGTTTTCTGAAAATATTTGTTAAAACGATTTTTTAATATTGGTGTACTACTACGGTGAGGTTTTAAAATCCTTTGGACGAATTTAAAGTTATTAATTATTAATTATCATTTTTCTGTTATTATTATTATTATAATTCGTTTCGTTTCTTAAGTTTATAATAACATTTTATTTTAGACTTGCAAGACACCATTATTACAACCCAAAATGTTACAGCTGACATATCTGAAACAACAAATTCCACAGATATTGACATTATGGAAAACAAAGACGTCATCATTATTGATTTGGAAAAAATCAACAAAATGTCGCCGGTCGAGTACCTCGGACGACAATTCAGATCTCTATGGCATTACTTGTGGTATGGTAACAAGATAGAAAAAGAAACAACTTTTGTTGGTAAGATTTTGTTAATTCTCTGTTCTAAAACTGCCCAGAAAATACGCATTTAATGTAAATGTTGGCCCGCTTTGCCTTCTCGTCCAACAATATTTCACTTTAAGAACTTGTTACGTAAATAACCATTATCACAGAAAATATATATTTTCTGTGCCATTACATTGCGAGACTAGAAAGTAATATTTTGCAGGTCTACTCACCGGCGAGTCCCTCTGGAGCTTGAAGATACCTGCAAAATACTTTCTGGTGATATACACATTTTCTTACGGCGGACACTTTGGAGAAACTGAATTTTAAAATTCTTACAATTCATCCAAACAAAAACACATATTATGTACTTGTTTCCATCGTACTGAAAGCAGGGCAGACTTTTCCACAAGTTTTACAGTGTTTTTCACGTGCAGAGGCCGGTGAAGCTCTTGTCATGAATCATGCAGCTGAACTCTTAGCAAATAAACTTTCACATCCTAAAATCGACTTTTTCGTCAAGATCTATACACAGAAGAATATGAAGCCGCCATGATACTAATAGGTCACTTGTTAATTACTAGAGGCTGTTATATGCATTTAAAGGCTTCAGTCATTTAAAAAACTATACAGGGTGGTCCAAATTCGAGGCTAAGTACAGGAATCTCTAAAACTAAAGGAGATACACAAAGTCTGTTAAATGGGATCAAGGTTCTCAAACTTGGTGCTCAATAGAACGCCGCTGAAATAATATGAATATTCCGAATACCTTCGGAGGTATCCGAAAAATAACGGAAATTGATTTTATTTTTTCCTGATTACGTTTGTTGAAATAATTTCAAGTAAATGTCACATTTGCATTGCCACTTTTTTTCCTCTATAAGTTTACATGAATAATTTTCAATCCCGACGTTTCATTCTCGGGCTACCATCATTAACTTAATTTTTTCGACACGGACCTGGAATTTAAATGGCATATTTTTGATTCTCATAATCCCTAAAACCTAATACTTGATGCCTTCTGAATGTCATTCTGATGTTTCGGTTCTTAAAAATACATCAGCAAGGTTTTTGGATTTTTTACAATTAATACTACTCTGGTGAAAATTAGAACAAAAACAGATACATATTAGATAAATTTACTTAAGTAATTAAATATTAAAATCAAGTGATTCCAAGCTCCTTAAATTTCTTATTTCTTGAATATTACATCCTGAAGATGCGGAGAGAAGAGCTACTTTTTACCAATAGATAAGGAATCAAGCCACAATCAATCTGAATCGTATTATCTGGACGGATGAATCAAAATTCACAAACTGTGGTTTATTTAACAGAAATAATGAACATACTTGGGCTGTAGGGAACCCCAGAGAAAATAGAGAACTTCGTTCTCAAATCAGGTTTTCCAATAAAATGTTTGGACAGGATTGTTTGGGTCAATTTTATATGATCATAATTTAAATGTATCTTAATTTTTTAAACAACCAATTTAACCATTATTTAATGGATATCCCGTTGACTAGGTTACCACATCTTTGATTACAACATGACGAGGCACCTCCCTATAATGATAGAGATAGATGTGCGTGCATTCTTTAATCGACAAGTGGATAGGAAATCGAGTTGTGGTGGAATGGTCAGCGAGATCCCCCGATCTTTCACTCCTGCATTTTTTCTATGGGGTGCAATAAAAAATAAAATGTATAAAAATTGCCCTGTTGACGACTTGGAAAAAATTATAACTTCATGCCGATCTTTATGCAGAAAGTCAATCTTTAGGACAGTAAGAAAAGTAGTTAAATTTTTAAACGTAAACGGCAATCGTTCGAACATTTGAGATAAGTTTCAAGGATATTCTTACCTTTTCTTAATTTTGTTTTGATATTATGGGTGCCTTACTCCTGTTTTAGTGTGACGCTTATAGTTAAGTAAGTTTATCTAATGTGTATCTGTTTTTGTTCTGTTTTTATTACCTATCATTTATTCCATTTGAGGCACCCAATTCCAAAACTGCTTTAATCCATAAAAGACAATATATGAGTTAGTAGTGGCGTTACTTTTTTTTAAATGACGTTTTTCTACAAACGTGTTAAAAATGGAACTTTTAACACTGTCAACTGGCCTTAAAAATGTTACTTTAAGGCACTAGTGCCTTAAAATACCTACTTTAAGGCACTAGTGTTAAAAGTAAAATGTCAATTTATTCAAAAAAACGTCAAAAAAACATTTCTATTTTATTTATTTACACTTATATTAATAGTACAATTTGAAAAATTTGAAAAATGAATTATTTTCTCAGTTCTGCTGTTCTTCGCGGTTGAGGAAGATTGAACAGAAACAGCATCATGTCCAGTTGATGTTGAAGCATCATCGGCTGATGTCGTTTGTACTGTAAGCTATTTTCGAGCAATAGAATTTTTATTTTCCAAGAAATCCACGATGTACCCTTCCGCAACGGTTGAGGATTTCCATCCCCTAAGCCGCTTAATTGTCGTCAAACTTGCTCCAGCATCGGCAAGTAAGCTCGCAGAGGAACGGCAAAAGCAATTTGTATAGAGTGTTGAATTTGGAAGTTGCAGAAATCTTGCTATAGCAGCAGGAAATTTTCCGAACGTATTAATTCCGACCGGATTTCTGGTACATTTGCCTATTACATATTTTAAGAAGAGCCGCCGATGTACGACATCTGCTAGACGAAGATCAGTATATTTTCGATAAAAATCCAAATAAAATTTTTCGACGGTGGTGAAATTTCGTGGTACCTTGGTTTTGGTATCTGATATTTTAATAACTAATGAAGTCTCCATATCTTCCACGTTGTCAAGAGTCTCCTGCGGCAGACACCAAATACTCCTACAATCGTAGCTACTTTCATCAGAAGGTACTCATCATCTGGTGCGCACTTCAAAAACTGTTCAATTTGGTATCTAGTAAAATTTTTTGATTTTTTGGCCTGGTAACCCTTTTCTTGACGCTTCAAGTAGGCAATCAATTTAAAATGTTTGCTGATATCTACGTCGTTATTTACACGGAGCATAGCTTTGATCATTGAGTAATGGGACCAAAGAGAAGATGACTTCCATACCTTTGCCTTTTCCTCAAAATAGGCCAGGAATATGTTTTCGGAATACTTTCCAGAAACGCCTTTGTTTTTACACCATTTTATAAATTTATTATGAGCAATCTAATATTAAAATCTTAATTTTCGTGGCAGTAAATCCAAGGTAGCTCTGTTAGCAGCTTCTTCTATGCCTTTAAGTTGATTGATTTCTTGTATCTATTGCATTTTTGGGAAATCACAACAGCCAGCGCTAGCGTTTTAATAAAACTGACAGGACCTTTCAAATTTTCAATTTTTCTGTAAACATATCAGCCAACAATGATGGTTGCTAGGTTTTAGTGACAAATGTGAACTAATTTAATATAAATATACGATGCTATTAGAAACTACCTGAATGTAAGAGATTCTAAACATTTAATTTTTAATTATTGTATGCTTTTTGTTGCCGTTTGTAGAAAAAATATTGTATGATATTTGTGTTAAAAGTATTTTTAAGGCACTCTTAAATTTCCACATGCGTGGCCTTTTGACACTTACATCATAAATAACTATTATCTATGCCTAAAATATGGTTTAAAAAAAACCTCTTAGATCCCATTAAAAATTGCATATAAACCTTGTTCCAAAACTACTTTAATCCATCACATGTGCTGTTCCAAAACTATCTGCATCCAATTATAAAATTTTTTATCGGAACTCTTTATATCCATTGCAATTGTAATGCGCTGAATTTTGTGCATTTTAAAAACTGCTTTTATCCTTTAGAATACTGTGCCGCCCAAACTGTTTAAATGCAGAGACCAAGACTAAGCTCATATGCAAATTATGGGTGCATAAACTATAGTCAAAGACATTCTATGAAATGCTAAACTACCAGAAGAAAACGTAATTAAATTAAGTTTTGATTGCCAAAATAATATGGCACTTCCTCGTATTCCCAACCAGGCAGCATATTACTCAAGGCAGTTACACCTGTACAACTTTACAATTTGCGAGGGGCATTCTGCTTCTAAATCACATAGAGAGTGCCATTACCAGCTATACGTGGACAGAAAATATAAAATGGAAAGGATCTAATGAAACTTCATCAATTCTTTATGCAAAACTGGCTTCTTTAAATCATGAAATGTCACAAGCTTAAAACTTTTTTACGATGTCCTGGGAAAAACAAGAATATTACGATGATGGGTATGCTTATGTGGTGACAATATTTAACCGACTCAACCGTTAGAGAGACTCGTGTAACTTTTCCTATAGTTGGCCATTGATATTTACCGCCTGACAGAATTTCTTGAAAAATTGAGAAGGTAGTACGAAAAAAAGAAGTAATAGTTGAACCTAATTAATATAGAGCTATTTTTCTGAATATGCAACAGTGTTATATATGGAAAAGGCCTTTGGCATTTTTGATTCGAAGAAGCGGTAGAAGCAACTATCAAACTTCCTACACACTGGCATTTTTAGTTCTTGATAGCTAAATGAATCTTGATTAATAAAATCAAAAATAAACGGCAAAAACTGTAATGGCAAAAGGTGAAGTCAATTATCGAAGTGATTTAGGACAATACAAGTCGGTACTCAAAAAAGAAAAATCCTTTGCATTCATCAGTCCGGATTCTCTTCCCAAGAAAGTTCCATTTAAACAAGCAAAGCTAAATGATGTAGATAAACTTTTAAAAACACACTTTTGACCGGATTGGAGAATTCTTGGTGACGTAGATTTAACGTTCTAAAAAGATGTTACTCACAATGTAGGAGATCTGGATGATTCCGATCCTAAAACTTTGGATGACGGTTTCAATGCCATGTCCGTAAAAGAAACGATGTTAATTTCAATACAACAAAAAAATGTTTAAGAATTGCTTTTATTGAGTTTTATGTTGTACCAAATATTTTCGAATTAAAAAACTTTTTTTTACTCTTTCAAAACTGTTTTAATCCCATTTTGACATATGCAAGACTTTCTTAATCCACTTCAGCGGCGTTTTGTTAAGAAACCATATTTTCTTTGCCCCCATTTAATCGACTTTGTATCTCTTATAGTTTCAGAGATCTGTGTACTTAGCCTCGAATTTGTAACATCCTGTATACTTGCCTGAGCTGAAAATAGTTTAGAAATTGCACAAATTGTATAATTGCTTTTATAAAATATCAATATTTTTAAAATAAAGCTCAAAGCTCTTTATCATCACTGGTCTACTCTACAGAAATTTTAGCGCAATTGGTCAATACTATTTTTGAGTGAATAGGGCATCCGCAAATAACCACCCCAATCAGGTTTAGTTTTCATCCTAAAAATCAATTAATAATTTTTTATATGGAAGCTATACAATACTATACATGCTCAGAGTAAATTAACGTTGATAGCCCAAAAACCACATTACCATTAATTACCTTCTGACTGATTCTGTCCCATAAAATGAATACTGCCAACATCGTAATGGGAGAGGTCATATTTATTCAGTTTTTATGAAAAACAATTATATTATTTAGTATTGCATCAGGAAATATAACAGTTATTTTTATTATTTAATGAGCATTAATGCGTTTCGAAGGAGACCCCCAAACTTAATTACACAGTAAGTAGGAACACTAAATATCCATGAGTTTTCTGCTTATGGGACAGCAGAGTTATAATGAATATTAAAGTAAAAAAACGGACAACGTACAATATTGTTTTTGGAGAAAATAACGTCACTAATAAACTTTTGAATAATACAAAAATATCATTCTTTCGCCATTGCATGCCAATCTAAGAAAAAAGGTGAATCGTTGATTTACTTGAGATGTAGATTAAGACGACTAAGTAGAAAGAATATCAATACAGGTATTGTGGAATGACGTCCCAGGTTGAAAATAAGTTGACAATCTCAATGTTAACTTTACTGGGTGCAGCAGGTATCAATTAAAGGGAACTGATGTACAGAAATGACGGACTTTGGTCGGTTTTGAATACTTTTGTCGACATGACATAACGTATACTTTTTTCTTCGTGTTTGAATTGAATTCGTCTGTGTTTTTGTTAGCAGGAAATATAAATGATCTTCTAATCTTCAAAGGTTAATAAGGATTTTATATAACTATCATATCATTTTTTTAGCAAAGTTAACTAAGCAATTAAAATCAAAGTTAACTTTTGCCTTTTTTATGATACCCATGTAATGAAAGAATTTTCTAATTTACTATTATAATATAATCTACCTTCTTAAGGTGTTTTACAAAGAACCAAGAAAGATGAGATGCTTAACTTGATGGCAGGCTATCGTTGATAATTTCAGAGAGATCGTAAAAGCGCATCTCATTCCAGAAAATCATTGGAAAAATTTTTCACAATAATTCTTTTTTTTTTCTTAATATTATAGTCAAAGATAATCTTACAGTATTAAGAAAGATACTTGTTTTATCTTAATTCACTGTTTTTCGTACAACACTAAATAAAAATGAATTGTTCCCATTACGATGTTGGCAGTATTCCGAATATACAGTTTGTCCGGCGATGTGGTAGACAAAATAGGGCCAAAAATTTCATTTTTCAAGGAAAAGTCATGCTTTATAAAAAATTTTGCTTGCTGAAAGGGTACGATTGTTAATAAAAAAAAGAATTGTATACAGGGTGTCCAAAGAACTAAAAATTCAAATTTCTTATAAGAGCAAGAGTGTTTTTAGCAAAATGCTATTTAAGAGAACTTCTTCAAATCATCACAGCTTTTAAGATATTGGTTTTCATTAAGTTTAGATAGCAATAATATTTTTGCTTTAAATTTGCATTTCACTGAAAAGTTTGGCAGGTGCAGGTGATTTTGTATACCTTTAAGTAACACATTTGATTAGGCATCTTAGAAATAAATTATTACGTAACTTTTAAAGATTTTAGTGAAATAATTTAGTGGTGTATTGCGTGCATAATTTATTCAAAAAAGAATTTGTTACAATCGTAGCAGAGCGCTTTCGGCTTTCGCCATCTTCAGTGCTATTCGTCAGTACTTTATACACACTATCTTCAAAATTTGCATACTCCATCTTTACAACTTAAAACTTGGGAACTCTGCAGTTAGTCTCTTACATGTGAGTCAAAATTCATTAAAACTAATTAAAATACATAAATGGACGTTGTCCAAGTAGTTAATCCATCCAAATATTTTAATTGCTTTTTTTTTTAAACCAATATCAGATACGTCCCTACAAACCCCATTATAACCACATGTTAGAAGAGGGCGATGATGCCAAAAGGTTGGATTTTTGTTCGTCTGTAGGGAGTAAGATTTTAGGTGGTAATAGAGCATTAAACTTATAATGTTCTCGGATGAGTCCACATTTTCGACGAATGGAACTGTGGCATCGCAACATGTTCGCTATTGGAGTGATATTAGTCATATGTTCAGAATCTTAACCCGACGTCAATATTTAAAAAAAGCGAATGTTTGGTGCGCTGCGCTGTTTCCTACTATGGTATAATAGGACCATATTTCTTTAAGAATACTGGTAATAGAAATTCTTATTTAAATATGTTAAATACTTTTTTTTCTGATCATTTGGAACAACTGCCATTAGATTACCTAAGTAACATGTAGTTCCAGTAAGATGGAGGCCCGGTCAATTTTGTTAGAGAAGTAAAGGAATGCCTTGATTTGGAATTTGGACAAAAATGGATCTGGCGAAATGGTCCAGTTTTGTGGCCCCCAAGAAGTCCCGACCTTATGTTGGCAGATATGTATTTGTGGGGACGCCTGAAACAGTTAACTTATGCCAATCCACTGCCAAATGATGAAAATATTTTAAAACAAAGAATTGTACAAGCTGTAGTAGCAATATCCCTAGAAGAAGTGCGGAGAAGTTATGACAATCTAATAGCCCAACTGGAAAAAAGCGTCCTTCATGGTGGAGGAGTGTTTGAATAATTGTTGTTATTAATTATTTGATTTTGGTCTATTCTTATTAATTATGCCTTAGATAAGACTAATAAAACCTTTAAAAGTTACTGACAATGACGTTTGGCTTGGACCTGTACTAATTTATTTCTGAGGTACCTAGTCAAAGGTGATACTTAAAGGTATACAAAATCAAAGATACATCTACCAAACTTTTTAGTGAAATGCAAATTTAAAGCAAAAATATTATTGCTATCCAAACTTAATAAAAACCAATATTTTAGAAGATGTGATGAGTTGAAACAATTCTTTTAAATAGTTTATTGTTGAAAACTTTAAAATAAGGATACTTTACTTTTGTAAAAAAATAAAAATTTTAACCTTTTGAACACCCTGTATACAAATTTTTATAAAGAATGACTTTTCCTCGAAAAATGAAATTTTTGGTCCGTTTGTCCTCTTGTCTACCACATCGCCGGACATACTGTATATTTGCTGACTTAATCAAAATTGTTTATATTTTAGGCAGATGTGCAAAATTAGCGAAGAAGATTGGTGAGCTAATACCAATTGTGCTGGTAGGCGGATCAGTAATTATAATTAAATTAGGTATGTATGCAAACCAAAATTACCTCTGACAAAAGTTTAAGGAATGCATGCTAACTGTGAAATATCTCTATGCAGCATCGAAGTGCTACACCGTTAATTCACCGTTACGTTAAATGAAAAGACCCTCGTTCGTAACAACTCGTTTTACTAGCTATGAAACGATATATACAAAATAATGACTAACTAAAACTTAACTTAAAAGCAATGAAAAAACCTTAGAGTTCGTTACAGTGATATATGTATATTTCGTTCTCTATTCGTTTTTACACTCCTAAAAGTTCACTTTCGTTACTGTATCCTTGTCACCCTTGGGTTAAAAGTACCATATTATATGGGTACTTAGGTAGTGGAGGCGAGGTTGCCAGGGTTGTTATTTTCAGCACTAACCATTATTGTATTCTAGCTTTTCTGATACTATTCTCCCTAAAGACCATTGGTATGCTTGGACTTCTTCTATTACTGAACGTTGGAACAATCGCTGCGAAGTTAGGTGCTTCACTTGCTTCCAAAAAGACCGAACATTCAGCCCAAAATCTTCATTTCCATGTCCAAAAAAGTAAGTTAATACTATTAGTTGTTTCTAACAATAATAATTATGTACAATTGAATTGTAACTAAGTATTTAACTGGGAATTAATGTCTAAATTACAATGTTCTTTTTTATTTGATTTATTAACGCTATTTTTTAGTAATTCATTAAAAAAGTTAATTACGATGAATTAAAAAATAGAAAAGTAGAAATTGAACTAACAGGATAGTTTCCTTATATGAAAACGCTATGCAGAGAGAACTTTTTTTCTCAGAGATCAATAATTTTGTCCAAGTAGTTTAAATCCCGTTGCCTCGTATTTATACAAGGTATCTACAAAATACTAGCACAAATTTCTATGGCTAAAATATGACGATCTTACCTTAGTGTCAAAGTTGATAGTTTCCAAGATGGTTAAAGTTAGTTTTTTCGAATGTTTATCTTAATAATAGAGAGAGTTTAGCGTCTGTGGAAAAAATAAAAGAGAAAACGTTGCAACGTCTTCTTTTCCATTACAGCAAACGAAGGATCCAAAAATAATGGATAACCTCTGGGTCCGGTAGAGGTTAGTTCAGGTTATTTGATTCAAAGCAACCTTTTTAAACCTGCAGTTTATTTAAGTAAACGCTATTTCAGGAGAATTACAAGTTCTTCTATAAGTGTCTTTCCTATATTTATACTCATGTGGCAGGGCCCATGTTCGGTACAAACCACTACATCGTCAACATTTGACATTTATATATAGAAAAAGACTGAAAGTTCCAGCAGCATCTGGATCATGATAGACTTTGGGTTTTATTAATTATTTATTATTTTCGTGCTCCAACCGATTTGCAGCACCATTTTTTTTTTCATTCTTTTATTGTGACGGCGAGAAAGAAGGATCAATGTTTCATCTACCACCCTAAACTATCAGAACCCGACAACTATATTATATTGTATCCTCCCGGATATCCTTCAATTATCTCCGAAAAACATTATGTTCCTTTAGTCTTTTGGTCTCTTGATACCTCTTTGAGATACCATCATTCTTGTGATCCTTTTATTGTTCTTCTTTTTCGTTTTTCTGCCTATTGCTATTTCAGTTACTTCAGGGATCTGATTGTGTAGATGGCATCAATCACCTGAACTTTCTGTTTTATTTATTTAAGTCTATTTTAGTAGTAGTCTTTTAGTGTTGCCTTGGGATCTTTTCTGAGATTTTAAGTCAGAAACGCTCATTTGACTTCTGTTGGTTTATCGAAAACTGTTTATCTCTTGCCACCAGAATATTGAAGTCGGTTCTTGCTTTGATTATTGTGGTTCCTGTGTATTTGATTTGATTTAAAAATCTTGTTCTGCATAATTTTGGTGCCTTTTCCATTCATTTTGTTATTGATAGTGCTTCTCTACTATTTGTGCCTCCCAACTAACGTGTCTGTAATTAGTGGGTATGTCGATACGTCGCTGCGTCTTTAATAGTCTGTTATAATTTTTGAGAAAAAAATCATTTATTGTTTGCATATGAAAGTGCTGATGAAGTACGAGGTTTATTATATACCTAGGTACGTCTGCAATAATTTTCAACGCCCTGTTTTGAATTACTTGGAACTTATAAAGCTACGTTTTGCTTGCTGTAGAGGTTTACCTTTGTCCTATTACCAAGTCTACTCCACCTGTGAAGCAGGGGGTAGATAGAGCCTAATTGACGCAACGCAAGCTTTCCTCCAGTTCAGCCTTTGGTCAAATATAAGTCCCAGGTATTTCACCTCCTGACACCAATTCACTTGGACTCCATTGACCCGAAGCCTTGTTAAAGAACCGCTTTTTGCGATTTTCCTTAGGCTCGACAGCAGGCTGATCGGCCTATAGCTTGCCGGCGCCGTAGGGTCCTTACCTTTCTTGAATATAAGTATGACTTTTACATCTTTCCAGACACACGGAAAATTGCCTTCTTTTATTATCGCCTGGGATATGCTTACAATGTTCCCCAAAGCTTTGTTTGGTAGAGGTCGCATTTTTTAAACCGTCAGAACCCGGAGCTTTTCTAATATTCAACAGGCTAATTAGGGACTTTGCCTCATTTAAGGTGACTTGAGGAAAGTACTGAAACGGGAATTAATTGTTTTATAAATTTGCCTCGTCTTTAAGACCTTCCCATCTCGTAACGCGTCATTGGTCGGGTTTTCGCTGAATTGATCGCAGAGTTTTCGGGTAAGACATAGGTGCTTGCGCGCCCTTGATCAAGGTCCTGGTTTTTTTATAGATGGCGTCCTTTATAGATTTTGAACCTTGGCGTCCCACAGGTTCGACTGCCGTTCTATCAACAATTCCCTGATTACCTCGGCTTCCCGATTAGCCTCCGCCTTGATGCGAGGATCTCCAGTGCGATACGCCCTGTTCTTTAACCGATTTTTGATTTCATCTGTTAAAACCCTGTAATTTGAATACCTGGACACTTTTGCGACAGCCGCCAACGCTGCGTTGATGTCGTCTGCGATCTTGCTCACCGCACCGCATTGTCGATGTTCAATGAACTACGCAAAGGTTGCAACGCCTCTACATTTTTCAAAATGTTGTCGTACCTGGGCCAGTTTGTTGAGGTGCGGGTAACAAAACCTCTACCATTTTCTTGTGGGTTACCCACTTCTATAGTGACCAGTACATAATCCGAGCTGAGATCACAGATGACCGATGGCAATGACATTTGAACAGCATTCTTGATCACTAAAATGTCCAAGATATTCGGAAGACCCCGCGCAAAGCAATGCGT
Source organism: Polydrusus tereticollis (assembly GCA_963920685.1). Taxonomy (NCBI): domain Eukaryota; kingdom Metazoa; phylum Arthropoda; class Insecta; order Coleoptera; family Curculionidae; genus Polydrusus; species Polydrusus tereticollis. The sequence continues at coordinate 129,872,189 of OY987326.1, forward strand.
GGGCTCCTCCGGCGCTGCGGCGCGGCCGTAGAATGTGGTAGCTTTGGGCTTTACAGAATTCATATAGGGTGCGAACACTTTGGTTTGTAGCTCTACATCCCCAAATCCTTCTCAATTCCTTTTTCGTGTTGAGGTCGCCTCCTATAATCGTTCTGTTATTGTTACCAAAAATTGTTTGTAAGCAGTTGCCTTTGAAATTTGCCAACGGACTACAGTAAACAGATCCCAGGTTGATTATTTTTAAATCGTGTGGAAATGAAAGTCCCTTCAATGTGGGCACAATTATCAGGCCCTGAAACAACTTGAGCTGAAATGTGTTTCTTAACCAGGACCATGGTTCCGCCCCCGCCTCTACCTAGGTGATCGTTCCGAAATATGGTATAATTTGGGAATGAAAACCTCTCTCCCTTTGACCATGTCTCCTGGATTAAAAACAAATCTATCTCATTTCTCTTGGCGAAATGGATAAATTTAAGTCTCCGTTGCTTCATAGAATTGACGTTAAAAGTAGCGAGTTTAATGTATGCCGTCTCCGGTTCTGCCGCCATTTAACCTGCGGTTTTCTGGAAGGCACTCACGATCGTTTTTAATAGAGCCTCTATTATTTTGGAGACCTGCACCAGGAAGCTCTGAATTTTAGTTTGCAATGCTGCTTCTATTGCGCGTGGCGTTGATTTTTGCTCTTGTGATGGAACTGATGAATTAGTTTTGTTCACATTACCATCGCTGGCCAGTGTATTATTGTCCTGCTGTCCCCAGCGAAAGTTTTTCTTCGGCGTGATGTTATTGGTATTGTTCACGACCTTACTGCTCAAGTTGTTCGGGTGCCGTGGACAACCCATATAATTTACGGGTGGTCGCCCTCGCAATTTGAGCACTTATTTTTTTTTTTTTTTTTTTTTTTTTATGATAAGGCACAGCACTACAGGATAAATCCTTTATGGCGCTCTAGGAGCGGTGCGTGTGCGCAGGAAACGATTCACGTTGGTCTTGAATCTTTGGAGACTATACTCGTTGGGGAAGACGATCTCAGGGAGGTCGTTCCAGAGTGATGACGTTCTCCAGATGAAAGAATTTTGAAACAGTGTCGTTCGAGGGACACTAAGCTGAACCACGTACTGGTGGGCTGCAGTGGCTCGTCGTGTATTTCTACCATGCACCGCTCTGGGTGGGATTAAGCGGGCAACCTCAGTTGAACACTTGCCATGAAAATATTTGTAAAATAGACTCAAGTCGCCAACCTGCCTTCGATGTTCAAGGCTTTCCAGGTTGTTTGTCAGACTATGGTCACCGATCAAGCGAATGGCTCTTCTTTGAATGGAATCTAGCAATCTCAGGGTATGTTTAGGAGCAGAGCCCCAAATATGCGAACAGTACTCCAGTGATGGTCGAATTTGGGCTTTATAGAGCATCAAAAGTTGTTGGGGTGTATAGAGGTTCTTTGTTCGGAAAAGTACTCGAGGCTGCCCTAGCAATGGCCGCAACGTGGCCATGCCAAGACATATGACTATCCAGATTAACGCCCAATAAATGAATTGATGAAGCCAAGGGAATTGAGTGTCCCGCCATAACTATATCCGGTTCTTCAACATTAACTTTTTTAGAAAAAACTGCCGCCTGGGTCTTTTTAGCGTTAAATTCTACTTGGTTACTGTCACCCCAAGACAAAATTTCTTCCAGGTCTTTGTTGAGATGTGAGACCTCTTGCTGCCTATAGAGATGTGCATTAGCAGCCGATGTCCGAGCATCCAAAGTAAAAGTTGAAACAAGTGTGCTGTCATCAGCGAAGCTATATATAGGATTTTTAGTTTTTTCCAAAAGATCGTTAATGTATAGTAAGAAAAGGGTGGGCGACAATATAGAACCTTGAGGGACTCCGGCGTTGATGTTAAATGTGTCTGAAAGAAATCCGTCCATCGCCACTCGCAGAGAACGGTCTTTAAGAAAGCTCGACAGCCATGAACAAAATTGAACCGGCATTCCGTATGCTCTCACTTTAGTTAGGAGCCCCTCATGCCATACTCGGTCAAAAGCTTTGGAAATATCCAGTGCTACCGCCCGGGACTCCCCATGGTGTTCTATTGCGTTGTTCCAAACATGAGTAACATAAGCGAGAAGGTCTCCTGTTGATCTAGACTTACGGAATCCATACTGGCGGTCACTAATAATGTTGAAGCCTTCCAGGTATTTTAGTAATTTTTCGTTGATAGCCTTCTCCATAACTTTTGATATAACCGAGAGCAATGCGACTGGACGATAGTTGTTTGGCAAGGTCTTCTTGCCTTTTTTGGGTATGGGCTGGACTCTCGCAGTTTTCCAGCAAGAAGGAAATATTCCTTTTTTGTAGGATAAGTTAAAAAGCCTACAAAATACCGGTGTCAGTTCGTCAGCGCATTTCTTAATTACAATGACTGGAATATCGTCAGGACCAGAAGCCTTTTTAGTGTCGAGACTCCTCAAGATTCGCTTAACATGGCGGTGGCGAAAGACAATCTCGGGCATTCTCGATTCTACAGGGGTAATGTTCGGTGGAGTACTTCCCTGAAAATTTACCGTTGAATGTGAAGAGAATAGTTCCGCCAGTAAGTTTGCTTTTTCCTGTGCTTTGGTCGCAATGATGCCATCAGAACGTGTTAGAGGTGGAATGGTTGACTTGGTAAAGTTCTGACTGACGGCCTTAGCTACCGACCAAAATGATTTTGAGCCGCTAGGACATTCAAGAAGTTTGTCTCTGATCCTCTGGTTGTGTGCTTCTTTGCTTTGGTTTATCGTTTGCTTGCATTGGTTTCGAGCGTTAACAAAGATGGTACGATTTTCGGCGGTAGGATTTTTACGCCATTGTCGGTAGAAATAATTTTTTGATTTAACAGCTCGTTCGCAATTTTTGGTAAACCAAGGCTTGCCGTTAGAAGGGCACTTTTTTGAGAAAGGGATGAAGGCTTCCATACCAGTAAGGATAACCTCCGATATTTCTGTTGCACAGATGGATGGATCATCAGAGGTAAAACAAACGTCCCGCCAAGGAAAGGTTCGAAAATGGTCCCTTAGGTCCTCCCACTTAGCTGATGTATAATGCCATATCTTGCGTGGTTTAGGAGGCTCTTCAGCACTAATTGGTAGTTTGTTCAGTGCCGAAATAAGGTTGTGGTCAGACGTTCCTAACGGCGGCTTCACGGTGACAGTGTACAAGTCGGGGTTTGAAGTTAAGAAAAGATCCAACAAACTAGCAAAATCACCATCTCGGTCTGGAATCCGAGTTGGTTCACCCACCAGCTGGGTGAGGCCAGAGCTGATGGCAAAGGATTCGGCTTCACGACCTTGTTCGTCAGTCATGTTTGAGTATTTGAGCCAGTTGACATTATGAATGTTGAAGTCGCCAAGGATGACAACTTCGGAATTGGGATGGTGGGTTTGCAAAAAGTCGATAGTATTAGCAAGAGAGGAGAACAAGTCTCTATAATGGGTATCGCTTGGCGGCCGGTAAAGGCAGCAGATGAATTTAGTAGTTCTCTGCGTTGATATTTTAAACCACATTACATCAAAGTCGTTAGGCTCGAGTGTCTCCTCTCGTTGACAAGAAATATCACTCCGGACAAAGAGACAAAGGCCAGAATTCCGCCTAAATCGGTGATGAAAGTCGTACCCAGGATATAAATAGCTGACCGTACTAATCGATGATCTGACTTTGGTTTCGGTTAGTGCAAGTACATGAGGTTTGGTAGATTGTAGATGTTGATGGACTGCATTGATGTTGGAGTTCAGTCCTCTTATATTGCAGAAGTCAATTTGGAAGTTGCTAATCTCGGGTCTTTTAACAACTCCAGTTTTCACACCATTTCCATTTAGCTCTTTCCTCGCGTGATTTGGTACACTAGTTATCTCTACCATGCATCGTTCCATATATCTTTGGGCAACCTGGTGTTTTCTTGTTATCTCTGTTGGAATATCCTGGGATAAATATAAAAGCTGTATATTTTTTCTTTAAAGAGTTCTAGGTACGCCCTCAGCCCTTGCTTCATAAATAACTTTAAATTAAGCCTTAATTTGAGTTTCATTACTTCACTCGCCCTTAACTAAATTTTACTTACATTTTAGGCGATGACCATACTTCCAGTAGCCACCTCCATGGACCGCCATATGGATGGGATGATCGAAACGACAAGAATTTGGAAGGTCACGAACTATATAATTTGTACGAAAAGCTCAGGCTAGAGAACGACATTAAAAAACTACTTTCCTCATACGGAGGAGATCGTTACCACCGACTTTAATTAAATTAATGTTTCTATTATGCTAGTTAATTAGTAGATAGTTTTATTTATTTATTTATTTATTTTATTTATTATAAAACAAGAGACAAATCAGGGAAATAGAAGAAATTTTAAAAAGATAGCTTTAGTTTATTCTGACCATAAGTTAAGTAGAAATAAACCAAATTATAATATTATATACAGGGTATTCTATAAAAAAATTCAACCTCGTTTCATTTTTTTAAAATGGTTAAGCTTCCCTAAAGAACTGACTCAAAATTGCTATGCACACTTTCGTGTTGTAGGTTATTTTTTAAGTCAATATTATTTTTATAAGATACGATACATTACAGCGATGCTGAGATGAGCACCGCTGACTGAGCAAAACTGCAAAAAGAAGCTATTGAAAGTAAAAAAAAATTAAATTAAATAAATTAAATAAATGAATGGTTTAAGTAACAAAAAAAAATATAAGTAGTTGTCAGAAAACACGAGCAGAACCAACTGTGTGCAAATTGCCCTAGCTCGAGTAGAGGGGGTTAAACAAGGGCCACCTACTTTGCTACAGGAAAAACTGAGAACCTCCTAGATGGTTGTGGAGCTAGCTTTGACCGTGTGACCTAACACCACGGAAGCAAAAAAAGTAAACAAAAAAGGGGTAGCTATATATATTAAAGCACAGTAATTTTAAGATGAGTTGATGGATATATTGAAAAAAAGATGGGGTTAGTACTTAACCGAAACTTAGCTGATGTAAATCTTTAGTTAGAGATATTTGAGAAACTCGAGGGTTAACGGACGGCTCAAAGATGGCCCAAAAATTGGCTTAAAACAGCTGACCAAAAGCTCGATAGATTCCCTACGAAACTGATTAGTATTTTATCGTTCGCCATTTGTCGGGTAAAAATTAGAATAAACTATTAGTTGCGAATAAATGGATAAAAAAAATATATAAATTAAACAAGCAGAGCAGTCCTAGAACCACAGTCGAGCAATAGTGTAAAAAATAGAGCCATAAACTAATTATTAATCGTATGAAGTCCTATAGACCAGCGATTCCTAAAGTGGGTTCCGCGGAACCTAGGGGTTCCGTAGAAAAGTCAGCAGGGTTCCGCGGAATTATTTATTTTTGGCTATTAATTATTACTACAGTTAAGTATCTGTATCTGTATCTCTAAATGAGTTTTGAATTGGTGCTAGGAGTGAATACCCTGAACTAGCCAAAAAGGCTATAATAACTTTGTTCCCATTTATCACAACGTACCGTTGTGAAACAGGTTTTTCAGCTTACACTTACACAAAAAACAATTTCAGGTCGAGATTGGATGCTACCCCAGATATGCGTATACAACTGTCGGACATAGTATCGAACTATAAAACAATAATTATTAATAAAACAGTGAAACAATTTCATTCTTCACATTACGTGTTTTGTTAATTCAGGTGTAGGTATAAAATACTGTAAAATATTATATTATACGTATCTACACCTTAAAGAAATTAATGTTTAAAAAAAATATATTGGCTTTTATATTTTACAATTTCTTAATTTCTACATTTTTTTGGTTGAGCTATCAAAACGTAGAATTTCAGAGTTATGATAGTCCAAAAAAGGGCGTGGCACCCAAACATTTTTCGCCTGCGGCGCATTTTATGACAAAAATAGGGTGAAAGGAGGAAACAGAGAAAAATATGGGCTTCCACAAACTAAAAACTACTTGCTGGGTGTTCCGCTATCTTTAAAGTTTGGGAACCCCTGCTATAGACAATACACTTATAACCAAAATTCAAAATTTGTCACAAATTTGGTTTTCGGGGCATTACCTTTACGCCCAACTACTCCAGATGCACGGACATTACAGACCTGTTAGTCTACTGACAGGTTTCTCAAAGCTGTTAGTCAATTTCTTAACCAGCTGTGATGTATTTGGTAAAAATCAACATGGGTACATTAAAGGAAGATCCACTCAAACTGCAATATTCCAATTTACTAAATCAATTCTGGAGCACCTTGAAAATGGCAACGTAGTTGTGGGAGTGTTTTTGGACTTGTCAATGCATACGACGGTTTGGATAGAGAATTACTAAACAGGAAGTTTAAAATGTACGGGGTAAGAGGAAACGACTATATCTGGGTAAAATCGTATCTTAAAGATAGAAAACAGAGAGTATCTATTCTAAAGAATGCAAAGAATGGGAAATCTTTTAATGAACCAGGTAGGCATAGCTCAGGGAAGTATATTAGGACCAGTATTGTTTATTGTTTTTATTAATGACCTTAACAACATAATAAAAGCCAATCAGAATATAGTGAATTACGCCGATGACACTAACTTAATTATAGGGGACAAGAGGATTGGTCAACTTGTTAATGAATCCAGAAGCTTTTTGGATACAGTTACAAATTGGTTCTCAAAAAATAAACTTATCATAAATAAAAATAAAACAAATGTAATTTTCTTTAGAACAAGGGCATCGAATGTACAAAAGTCATTACAGTTTAATAGTGACGATGATATTAGTTTTTGTGAAAATACTAAGTTCTTGGGTGTACAAATTAATGCATTTCTGGATTGGTCTGCTTACGTCAAAAGTATTTTGCAAGAACTAACTGCAATTGTTATGGTATTCGTGTCACTGCCAAATATATGAACGAGAAAACGTTGAAAATCCTGTATTTTGCTTATGTGAAGCTCGCGTTAAATACGGAATTATATTTTGGGGAAGAGATAATCAAGTACTTACAGGATTGTTAACTGTATATGCATTATACATTTACAAGTGCCTATAACGTTTTTCTATAACAATAAAAATTGTTTTCAAAGCCCAATAAATCATCAGCGCAACACTAGGACTGTTAATGTTAATTATCCAATATAGTTGATGCAAAACAAAAGCCGATGCACGTCATCAATCAACTGATAATTGTAAATCCGTAAGAAAACATCAGGAAATTAAATTTGGGCAAAAAGTATTAAAACTTTATGAGATATTGAATTTACTACAAACCTAAAGTATTCTTCTTCGATACGAACCCACTTATAGCAAATATTTTGTTTATTTAAGCTTCTAAAAATTAATATAATTTAAATTTTATTGGCCGCTAAAAATTTTGCAGAGTAGGATTGTTCTGTCAAAAATTTTCAAATTATTCCATAGGTCAACACCCAATCCCAATGTCGAGAAGAGACCGATATCTGTCCGCCAGAAAGGTTTTCTAATTTTAAATTTATTATGGTCCCCTCCAGAGTGGTAGTTGGGTTTAGCTACTGTATCAGAAAGTTCTGTCCAAGATGGTAACCTATTATAAATTTTATATGTAAGAACTTTCAAGAAATATTCCCTGTTGATATAACGATGGCCACCCAAGTTCCTTCAATGCAGCAGTGGGACCAAAGGAATGAGAAAAGTTTAAGTAAACTCGGCGAACAGCCCTTCCTTGGACCATCTCCAATTGGGTTGTCAGAGTCTGCTTATGGGAATGCCATATAGTTAAGCAGTATTTGGTACTGTACAGTAAGGATGGTCTCATCAAGGTTAGATAGACTTTAATTGTAGAGGCTCATCTTGCCTTTCTTAAGTTGCGCATCATAAAATTGAGCACCCTGTAAGCATTAGCTACCGTTTTGTTCACATGTTCAGACCAATTAAAGGTTGGAGTAAGATATACTCCGATATATTTAATAACATTGGTTATTAAGATATATTTATTGTTGAGAGTATAGTAATGGTGAAAACGATTTTTACCGAAGTATATCTGCTGAGTTTTATCAGCGCTCACCTTCATGCAATTTACATCTACCCAGTGCTGTAAATCACACTTTAGCACCCCTAACTTGTCTATAGTTGATACAATCTCATCACCAAAAAGACGTATTGTTGAATGGGTTTTAGTATAGATATCATTAATAAAAATTATAGTAGTAGTAGTAGTAATTAGTAGTAACAAGATTTATTTTAGCAATACTGCTACAATATTATAAATTCTAGTTTTTTTAACAATAATTAAAATATTGAAAATTACAATTTTATGCACCAAAAATATTTTTAAATAAATTTTATCAGGTATTTTGTTTTCTAAGTAATGATATTTTTAAGGATTTTTTAAATTTACTTAAGGAATTTTGTTTCTTAATTAAAGGATCTAAATTATTATATTCGTGAAGTCCTTTAAAAAAGATTGATTTATATGTCAAATTTTTTGTCACTTTCCCTAAACAAAAATTTTGATTGTTTCTGGTTTGATAGTTATGATTTTCAAAGTTTTGCGCTATAAAGTCTTTTAAATGAGATGGTAATAAATTATTTGGAATTTTATTTAATTTAAATAAAAATACAAACTAAGAAAAATATTAAATTTCTTATATTCAACCATTTAAGTTTATTTAACATATAATTTATCTTTGTGTATTTATCAACATTTAATATTATTCTCATCGCCTTTTTTGTAAAATTTGAAATCTACTAAAAATTCCTTCATTTAAATGAATTAAATAAAATTTTATTAAAATTATAAAGGAACAATGGCACTACCTTGAGGTACTCCAGATGTCAAACTAGGGCTATTAGAAATGCTGTTGCCAGCTCTCACCTGTTGTGTTCTATTATTTAACAATAACCAAGCTGTTACTCTTCTGTCAATATTTAGTTTCGCCATTTTATTCAGCAGTATGTCATGTAGAAACACATCGAAAGCCTTGCTGAAATCTATGACGACGGCGTCCACCTGCCCACCGCCATCGACAGAGTTGCATGAGCTGATTCGCATGAGTAATTAAGTGTAAAGCCATATTGGTGGGAAAAAATTGTTACTGTCGGTCCAACTCTCTTCTAACATAATTTGACAAAAGTTGCTCAAAGATTTTATACACGATGCATATTAAGCTAATAGGGTGGTAGTTTAAGGAAATTGACCTGCCACCTGCCTTATGCCAGTCTTCCGATGTTGTATTATTGTTTCATATGCATATTATGAAACAATATTTTTAGATAAGGCCCTACAAAATTTGGTGGCAATTATTATCAACCATGATAATTATGTCATTATTGAAATATGATTTAAAATTAGATTTTGTTTGCCAACATTTCGCCGGCGGCGTTGTCAGCTTCTTTTTTCCTTTCTTTTATTATTATGGTAAGAAAAACGACTGCTATTCCGCCTGCCTCCCTTGCCCTCCGAACCTGGCTATGCATTTGTATTTAGACATACATTTTTATTCCTTATATGGTAACACGTTAAGTTCCGCTTTGCGTAACCGAAAAAAAATAATATTAAGAGTATCTTTATTTCTATTTACAAAATAACAAGATGCAGTTTTATAGCTCTGGTTAAGCCAACTGGCCAGCATCTGCGATAAAAATATTACTATAAATAACCCACCACCCATTTATTGACACGCCACTGGTTGTAATATGGGCCACCTGATATTTTAAAAACCTTCAATAACACTAGCTATATCCAAAATTTAATTTCTGCATTGTAAAATAAATTAAAAGAAATGCCTTTAATGACACCATCTTCAATGACCTGTAGCTTCGTATAGAAGCATATACGGACCTATGTTAATATGAACTTTTTTCCAATTTTTTTTTATGTAGAATGTCTTTCTCATCGTCATTTCCGGGCATTCTGAATATGAGTGCCTTAAGTGCAAAAATCACCAATCGAGAAAAGTCAAAAAATCAGATAGGTTCACTGCCGTATTTACTATCTTAATATTAATGACTACAGTTAAATATTTTGGTGCAGCTTATCAGTACAGAAATTCACCTCTGAATTCCAAAATTCGATGCAACACTTGCTTTATGTTAAGCTATGCAAGATGCAAAACTCGCTTTTTTCAACGCATCCAATCAGCATCGCGATCATAAACACATCATTTTTGGCGACCAATCGCAAGTGGCGCGCTAAGGTGTTGGATTTATTCAGCTGTTTATAATATTTTTATTTTACATGTCTAACGAATACAAATACTTTAGCGAATTTAGTTGTGCCAAAATTAATACAAAAGCTTCAGAGTTCTGGAACTTTAAATTTAACAACGCCAAGAGATTCATTTTTACTAAGAGCAAAACAAATTGTCTCATTAGAGGTAAACCAAATTACAACGCTGATGTGGGTGAGGCAAGATCCGTTTCCAAAAGAGGGAAAAAACGACATGCATTAATCCCAAAATACTTTCTACTGGTTCTTACCTAAAAGGCGACAAATCTGCAATAATCTCCCTTCTAAAAAAACATTACGGCGACACATGGGAAAAAAATCCTGACAATTTTTTGCTACAAATTCTATTCACGTTAGCAATACAAAAAGAAACACTGATAATGATTATAATGCTGGGATCGAAGCTGGATGCAGAAATTTAAGATTCTGCAAAATAGATATACCTGTGTAAATTTAGGAAAAGTGCATAATAATATCTTTGTTGCAAATAAATGGCATTTAAATTAATATTATACTGCTGTTTCATCAATTATAAATTATGTAAAACTCACCAAATACATTTATTTTGCTCAGATATCTTTAAACTGCTTAGCGATACTTTAAAACCACTTTTCTAAAAATTGATATTTTAATGAATAAAGCATAAAAATATTAATGGGACAATTGGCAAATATTATTTAAAATATAATTCATAGAAATAGTCCATTCTCGAAGTGGAGTTGAAATATAGAGAAAGGGAAAAAAAAAGAAAGTCAAAAATTTTTGACTTTTTTTCCCCTTTCCCTATTTAAAATATGTTTTTCGTGGTTTTCTCAAATTGACATTTAGCAAGTTTTGCATCTAGGGCACTCATATTATATAATTGAACTTTTTGCGAAGCAGAAATGGAGAAGTCCAGATATGGATAACAGCTAGATGATGCCCATACCAACAATCTGGGGCCGCTATATTCTTTTTAGGAGTGAGCCAGTATCGCGGTAGTCTGTATGATTTTGCTGGGTGTGAGTGTATGTAAGATCGTGTAGGCGGTGAGGATTTTGGTTTCTCTTTCGTGTAGGTATTGGGTTAGGGGGGTGTGTTTGATATCTCGGTGTAGATCTACATTACGGATGAACTATGGAATATCCATGGCTGTTCGGATGTAACGATTTTCGAGGGATTGGAGACGGTTAAGGCTGGATGGGCTGCATAACTCCAGACTGCCGATCCGCATGTGAGGGTGGAGCGGATGATTGAGCCGATAAGAAGTTTGTTTTTGTGGCTGAGGGTGTTGCGTCGGCTGTGGCTGTAGAAGAGCCTGACTTTGTTGGTGACGTTTTGGATATGGGGGCGCCAATGGAGAGTTTTGTCTAGGGAGATACCGAGGTATTTCACTATGTCGCACCAATGAACGTCGCGACCATCCAGGATAATCACGTCGAAGGGAGGTTGCTTTCTACGAGCAAACTGGATAGTTTTTGTTTTATCGGGATTTACACAAAGTTTCCAGTTTACGCAGTAACTGGAGAATTCGTTGGCTGCTTCTTGCAGCTTGCGTGTGACACTGTGTGAATGCAGTGACCTTACGACGAAGGCGGTATCGTCGGCATAGAAGGCTAGGCTGTTATCAGGGGCTTTGGGGATATCATGAATGTAGATATTGAGGAGATGTGGGGAGAGAACAGCGCCTTGAGGGACGCCTGCCTCTAGGGTTCTGAGGGTGGGGAGGGAGTGCCTATATGGAGCGGATCTTGCGTCGGGCTAAGTAGGATTGGATTAGGCGTACGAGGAGGGATAACCCAAGGCAATCATCTTGTGAATCAGTCCATCGTGACGGTGTCAAAGGCTTTTTCAATGTCGAAAAGGATTATACCGACGTACTGATTCAAGTTAAAGCCCTGGGTTATGAACTCCGTCAGTCGAGGGGCTTGGAGCTCGGTGTTTAGGTTTTCGCGAACTGTTCGTCTGGAAGGACTTCCAGTTAGTTTTGGCGGCCAAAAGGTGCGCCAGAGGGGTGTCAAGGGGGTTTGCACTGGCTGTCTATATGTTTGGTAATTGTAGGTCGTATGAATCATTTTTGTGAAATTGTACTTGTTTAAGATGCACTAGAAGGCGACACCGTAAATAAGTACTGGCCGAACGCTAGCCTTATACATTAAAGTCCTGGTGCGGATATTTAGCCTGCTTTTACCGTTGATGCGTGAACAGATGGTACCGAGTTAACCGTTTGCTTTTTCTAGCATTAGTATGCATTGTCATTCTAAGTCAGCCGGTTGTCGAAGCACAAACCCAGATATTTGACTTTATTACACCAGTCTAACTTGATGTTCTTGACTTGCAGTGTGAACCTCGAAAACTAAAACAAATTTCTGTTTGAGCGAACTTTGGATTGTCACAAGAGTCGGCGGAACTCCAGTTCTGACGTGTTACACAATCGATATCGCACTCTATTAAATATTTGAGTGATTCAAGGTAGCTAGAGAAAATATTTTTTCTATTTTGGATTTATATTAGAGCTAAGGGCCGTTCCAACCCGGGGGTGCGGGGCACACACATATTCAAAACATTGTTAACTGGTAAAAAATAAGTATATTTTTGAATTTGAATTTTTAATTTGAATACAAATCACATTAATTTTGAAAAATTCGTCAATTAAATTTTCCTGTTCGCGCTGGTAAATAGAGAAAAGTTTTTGATTTACCCCGGTAACCACCAAAAACGCGGAAACCAAAAACAAATTAAAGCAACCAGCACATACATACAAGCCGGACGCGGATCTCTTGCACTTGGCGCCACACATGCCGACACCATTTCGTCATCGCGTTCTTTCGCCGTCGTCGCCGACGCCGCACCGAATCCGCTTCTTTTTTTATGGCAATTGTTTACCTCACGGTTACTTCGATTAGTCTTAGATCCGTTGAATATGTTAATTTTTATTGGTATTTATTGATTAAACCCATATATTGGCGATGCCTACTCACAATAAAGGCCATTTTCAAGAGACCAGATATTTTTGATAATTGGTAAAAAAATACCTGGAAAAGTATTGCAGGCGAAACTCTAAGCCAAAATTAGTAATAGTGTATTTTATATACCGAGGCGCAAAATGTGTGATCACTACCGAGAGATTAGGTAATTTATCGTTATCGACTACTATATCTCGAGGCAGTAAAATTTCCTGCTGAGAACTGTATACTATTTTATTTTCAACAATGTCATGTTTTTGATATACAAGGTGTTAAATCTTTTTAAACAAAAAATCGGTCTTTTATAATTTCTTTAAATATCCTTGTTCCGACTTTATTGAAATTTGATACCATTATTCACAATGATAAGGGGCTTAATTAGCCTTAACCAGATTAAATTTATTAAGTCCAGTGGCGTCCCGGGGAGCACCTTAACGAATATTGTTGACAAGAAAATGGACACCACTGACTTTTATCTAATTCTGATATATTTTTCGGATTTATCAGCTAATGCTAAAACTTTTTTCTTCCTGGAATTGGTTTCGTATCTTTCTTCGTTTTCGAGAAAGAAACCATTTCATTGCATGTATAAAGAAAATTCGTATGTGTTTCAAAGTTAATTAAAATTATTTTTTTAAATACATAATACATTTAAATTAAAAATAAAATTATTTCTTTAAATAATGATGCAAGAAAAAATGCAACAGTTAATCAAAGCAAATGTTGAAAATGACCACTTTCTGATAAAGCGCACGATTGCAATCGTCTCACAATTGATTCTTTTTCACGACCAAAAATGCCTTCATTATTTCGTATCGCATTGCAACTTTCAATAATTCGAATTCTTAAGTCGTTTTCATCTAGTACAGGCGTCTTGTATAGAAGAGACTTTAGGTGACCCCATTAATAATAGTCTAGAGGATTCAAGTCGGGACTGCGAGCTGGTCAACCTTGGGGACCAGCGCGTCCAATCCAGCAATTAGGAAAAGTGTTGTCGAGGTATTGACGAGCAACTAGGGAAAAGTTCCTGTTCCTTGTTGTTGTTGGAGAGAAAGGTCATCCCTCCTCGAAGTTGTGCTCTCTTGGCTTTTCAATAACAAGGAAAACGAATATTCAGAATTATCAATAATACTAAAATACATTATTTTCACGAAAAGATCAACAGGCAATAAAGACTGTAACCCGATTATACCAACCACACCACATTGTATTAGTTGGATTCTTAGGTTAGCTCTCGGTCCGTTGGCTAGTTACCCATTATTTATATCTTGCATGTGGTTGGGAAACATACGAATATAGATTATTTTTTATTGATATTATAAATATTTTGTATCATTATTTTTAGCTGTTCTGTATCAATAAATCACCGTTGTTGTGTTTTCAATATTTTTGAAATACGCAACGAATGTTAATTAATCCCTTTCAAAAGAGAAAGAATAAATGTATTTCATAAGGTATGGTGTCTCCGGATGGAGTTAGCAAGAGAAATAAATCTTTGTTATTTGTTTTACAGCAAAAAGTTACTTCTTTTTTTATTTATTTAATTAAGTTTTTTAAATTTAATTGTTTATTCCCAACTAACTCTTATAGTTCAGTACATGAAATATAATACAACCTTAGAATACTATTAACTGAGACAATAGATAAAATAATATTAAAATAATAATAGTTTCACAATATCTGTTAAGAATTACGTGTGAAATACGGAACTAAGGTCCGCACATGGCGTCTTTCGCCAGGCCACGTTCCTGGAGGATTTAGGTTTATAATACCCACCCTTAACGGTACAGCTGTCAGGAAAACGACCCGTCCAAGAAAGGTCGAAGAGAACACAACAAAAGACATTTTTTTCGATGTTTCATATTTTAATAAGTTTGTAGAGAAACAGTAATATAGTTAATTAATAAGTACAGAAAATATCAAAGTTGTTATTTCTCGTTTAAAATCCCAAACAGTATCTATTTCACAATTTTTTTAACAATATCGTTCTTCCAGAATTGTTTTTGTTAGTTTATTTTTAAATTTTTTTATTACTTGGATATCTTTAAGAACCGTTGACTGGTCGTTTATCAAAATTCTATTTGATTTGGGTGATTTGGAAATCATTACATTGCCTGGTATAGTGTTGATGAACTCTAATTTATTCTGTCATAGTATATCTGAATTTTTTATTTTTAAATTTATTACCTGTATTAATATATCTACTCATCCTTAGTTTATGCAAGTTCTTGAGGTCTAGATATCTTCTTGGTCGATATAAATTTAATGTTGGTTCTAAAACAGGTAAGTTGTGTATATATACATTTAATTACTTTATTTTGTAATTTTTCTAATCTAATGGTTTAAATTAGTTTTACATGCAGAGAGTTAGTTGTTGGTT
This sequence comes from Polydrusus tereticollis, assembly GCA_963920685.1. Lineage (NCBI taxonomy): Eukaryota > Metazoa > Arthropoda > Insecta > Coleoptera > Curculionidae > Polydrusus > Polydrusus tereticollis. The sequence continues at coordinate 129,887,708 of OY987326.1, forward strand.
GCCAATGAACCATATACCTTTTGTCTGCAGTATAAAAGAGAATGAGGATTCCATGTTTTTGGCACCAGTAACGCCGATAGAGATTTGTGAAATAGCAAGGAAAATTAAAAATAAGCATAGTAGTGGCATTGATGATATCCCAATAAGCATCGTAAAGCGCACTGCGATTCAGTTACAGAATGTCTTGTGTTATTTTATAAATAACTCCTTTCAATTTTTTAAAGGTAACCCCGAAAATATAAACAACTATAGACCTATAACTTTGTTAAATTCATTTCCTAAAATATTCGAATTAGCCATGAGCACGAGAATAATTAATTTCTTAAAGGAATCGAATTATTTTAGCAAGTTTCAGCCTGGTTTCATAAAAGAAAAGTTCACACACACACAGCCATACTTCAGTTCCTCCAACTTATCATAGATCATCTTGAAGGGGGTGAAATAACAATGGGCATTTTTCTGGATCTCTGAAAAGCATATGATTGTATAGATAGAGAAATGATAATTAAAAAACTAGAAATGTATGGTATCAGGGGTATTGCTAAAAAATGGTTCGAGTCCTATGTGCATAACAGAAGACAGATCAGTTACAAAAATGGGAAAACTTGTAACTCCGAAGCCTTGTATAATAATATTGGTATAGCACAAGGAAGCATCTTTGGACCAATTCTCTTTATAATATTTGTCTACGATCTTGCGTGTATAGCAGATAAGGCTTATGAACATATAGTCAAATGTGTGAATGATACTAACCTTATTGTAAGTAAGATGTTGAGGATCTGTTCATTAAAGTCAAAACCTTTTTCGCTGTTGTAACAGATTGGTTTACAAGAAATAAACTTATTTTGAATAAAGATAAATCAAACATAATGTTATTTAAAACGAAACAGTCAACCACAGAAAAACCAACAACTATAGAACTAGAAAATACCAAAATAAATTTCTCACACGACGTAAAATTTGTAGGTATCTATATCAATTAATTCGTTGATTGGACATACCATATAAATATCGTAGGAAAAAAATTAAATTCAATATGCTACAATTTAAGGGTCGTTGGCAAATGTATGGGAGAAAGAACGCTTAGAATGCTATATTTTGCAAATTTTGAGTAGGTTTTGAGTTTTTGATTGTCTTCTGGGGAAAGCACAGCTCGACACAGGACATATTCGTAGCTCAAAAGCGAGTAGTGAGAACTAGATTTGAAGCACAAGATATGGCACATTTTTAACACCCTTTCTGCATGAAATAGGTTTGAAAAATAAAATTGTGACGTTTTACCAAAAGCATGTTTATTTGCTTGTAAAAATATGGGTAATAACATTATTTCATTTTTAAAAAAAATTTTTAAAGCCCAAATTTAAAAAAAATAAGTGGTTAGCTTAGCTAACCACCATGCACAGGGATCGGAAAGAAATGTCATGAAATAATAAATCATATTAGGTAATCTAAATTATTTTCTGTGAAAATTATGAAAACATTATTTTCCTTTCCCAAGCACAAGGGAACGTTGCATGTGGAACACATCCAAATAGTACGAATGGGAACTTTCTTGGTACTGCATGCAGCACAACGTTTTGATGTGCTTCTCATTGGCTGATTGTAAAAATATGGGTAATAACATTATTTCATTTTTAAAAAAAATTTTTAAAGCCCAAATTTAAAAAAAATAAGTGGTTAGCTTAGCTAACCACCATGCACAGGGATCGGAAAGAAATGTCATGAAATAATAAATCATATTAGGTAATCTAAATTATTTTCTGTGAAAATTATGAAAACATTCTTTTCCTTTCCCAAGCACAAGGGAACGTTGCATGTGGAACACATCCAAATAGTACGAATGGGAACTTTCTTGGTACTGCATGCAGCACAACGTTTTGATGTGCTTCTCATTGGCTGATGGCTGGATGATTCCAATCTTATAGTCTTGCTCACATGAAGTTTGTGACCTTTAACTTGAACGCTTTTACGTTTTGGACCAGTAGTATCCAGTGGACAAACAATAGCTTTTGCTAACAATCCTTCATATACTGCCCGACGAAACTCTTTGTTACTTAATTTTTCATATCCAATTTCTTTGTGAATAATAAATGAATTGGTGATGGCGGCATCCAAAAAATGAAAAAACAGTCGTAAGTACCATTTCTTGCTTTTTCGATTAATTTGATAGTCATTTTTTAACCTATCCAAGTTGTCAACAAGGTTCATGTTACTATTGTAGTCTTTTAAAATTTTAGGACAGGGAATGTCAGAAATACTTCCATCTTTTTCCTTCCTCTGAACGGTTAGGGTTTGATTGGGATCATGATAGTTGGATAAAAAATTTACATCCTTTTTATCTTTCCATTTAAACATCGTTATTCCATCGTCTGATCGCTTCCAATCATATTCACCTCTTGGTAGTACTTTTTAAAGTTGGTAAATGTTTTCTTTGTGGACGCACCGTACCACATGCAAAAAACATGTAACTTACAAAAATAACACCTCCAAAATGCAAAATGCAAGTAAAACTTTAAAAAACACATCAACAATAAAAGCAACTCGGCTATTTTGACGTTTACCAGCATACAATTGTCTGTGCTCTCCAACTTTAACAACCAAATTCGAAAACGAGTTCGCTAGCGACATCTGTACATTGTACATCAAACGAGGTTAGGTGGTTTCAGATCTAGCCACTATGCGTAAGTGCCTGGCAAAATGATGAAATTAGTGGTTATTTACGCAAACCGCCATGCTTCTTGGGTCGCCAAATTGGTGGATATTACAGCTAACCACCGTGCTTCAAAGAGTTAAGAAACATGGAATACAGGAAAAGTTGTAGAGGTGTTTTTAAAAATTTAGGCATAATGACTGTATCCGCGATTTATATATACGAATGTCTAATGTTTTTCTTTAAGCATAGAGGAATGTTTAAACTAACAGGTGCTAATGAGTATAAGATCAGGACAATGGATGTTCCATATCCGGTATACCGACTAACATTAACAGAAAAATGTCCGCACTACATGTGCTTAAGGTTTTTCAATGCTTTGCCAAATAAAATTAAACAAATAAATTCGCAAAATTGATTTAAACTAGAAATTAAGAGACTGTTAGTTGATTTAGAACCATATAATACAAGTGATTTTCGCTTAACTGTTTTGTTTGACGTCATTTCTTTTATGTACATTGTGCATGATTTGAAATAAAGTAATTTATTATTATTATTATTATTATTATTATTATTATTATTATTATTATTATTATTATTATTATTATTATTATTATTATTATTATTATTATTATTATTATTATTATTATTATTATTATTATTATTATTATTATTATTATTATTATTATTATTATTATTATTATTATTATTATTATTATTATTATTATTATTATTATTATTATTATTATTATTATTATTATTATTATTATTATTATTATTATTATTATTATTATTATTATTATTATGATTTTCTGACAGGTCGCGAGACCTGTCATGCACTCCCTCTACGGGGAACATTCACTCATCCCAGATATCACCGATATCAAAAGGATTGAGCTCTGTGGGGGCCCTTCCGTGTTATTGGGCCCGTGGGGTTCTTCTTTGATTACCCATATACTTTTTGACTGTTCGGCTTGTTGAAAGTAGCACTGCTTTCTGCATATCCTTGTAGAGATCTTGAGGTAAGTCTAGTGTTCTAAGGTTTTCCAAAAGCTTGTTTGGGATTACTCCTGTTGTTGAAACAATAATCGGCATGGTTTCGATGCTGTCCATATTCCACTGTGTTCTTATTTGCTCCTGGAGGTCTCGATACTTCGCTATTTTCTCAGCATGCTTCACTAGAAGGTTGTTGTTACTTGGTATATCTACATCTATCAGAGTCGTTTTCCTGGCCCTCTTGTCTACCACTACAAGGTCCGGTCTGTTGTGGGCCACCGTCTGATCAGTAAGACTAGTCCGGTCCCAGTACATCTTATAGTGGTTGCTTTCTAAGATTGTCTGTGGTGTATATTTATAATATGGGATCTTCTCATTTTGGACAAGCTGTAGTTTCACCGCTAACTCCTGGTGTAGGATCTTGGCCACTGCATCATGCCTCTCCTTGTATTCTGTTGCAGAAAACATCTGGCATCCTCCCGTGATGTGTTGGATCGTTTCTGCCGTTTGACATCCATATCTGCATTTATCTACCTATACTGAGTCGTCTCTAATTATGTATTTCAGGTAGTTTCTAGTTGGTATGACCTGATCTTGGATTGCCAGTAGAAATCCCTCCGTTTCAGGAAACATCTGTCCAGAGATGAGCCAGTAGTTCGACGCAAGACTGTCGACGTGATCCTGGGCTGCCTCGTTCAGGTGTCGTCCGTGCAGAGGTTTTTCCCTCCATATCTGTAGTTTTTCTTCATTGGTCTTGTGGTGTTGTGGGGCATTCTGATCCCTCAATCTTAGAGGAGTAGAGTGGTCTGCTTCGCAAATAGCATGGTGTAGGTCTAAAGTTTGGGCTTTGTTGCGGAAGTACTCCCTTGTTGGTTATTTGTTGATCCATTATTTTCCCAATATCTGCCAGACCTCTTCCGCCTTGATGTCGTGGTAAAGTGGTCCGCTCTACCGCACTTCTTGGATGGTGTTTGAGTGTTTTGGTAAGTTGGGTTCTGATTTTGCGCTGTAGCCCTTCGATGTCAGTCACGCTCCAGTCTACAATGCCGAATGAGTAGGACAGAACTGAGCAGGCGTAGGTGTTAATTGCTTTGAACAGGTTCTTGCTGTTCAGTTTCGTTCTCAGAAGCCTTTTTGTTCTCTTAAAAAACTCTTCCCTTATATCTGTCTTCATCGCTGCATAACTGATGCGTTGAGCCTGCTTCATCCCCAAGTATTTGTAGTTCTCGCCTTCTCCCATTGCCTGAATCTCCTGGCCATCTTGCATAACGAACGGGTTTTGCTGTATTTTTCCCTTTATCATGGTGAGAGTACGACATTTATCCAGGCCAAACTGCATTCCGACATCATTGGAGAATTCCTCCACTATTTTAAGCATCTGATCGATTTGGTTTTTGGTAGCGGCCATTAGTTTTAGATCATCCATATATAGAAGATGGTTAACCCTACTTGCTTCTTGGTTGCCGTTTTTGATAGCGAATCCATATCTTGTGGAGTTTAGTCGGTTGGAGAGAGGGTTCATAGCTAGACAGAACCACAGAGGACTCAAGGAATCACCCTGGAATATTCCTCGTTTTATTGGAACAGTGTCGGTGGAAATATTGGTGGTCCCCTCATTAAGGTGAATCTTGGTCTTCCACAGCCCCATTGCGTGTTGTAGAAATTTTATCAAGTAAGGATCGATTTTGTAGATCTTTAATATGCAAAGGAGCCACTCGTGCGGTACGGAGTCAAAGGCCTTCTTGTAATCTACAAAGGCAGTATAGAGGTTTCTTTGCTTAGAGTAAGCTTGGTTGCTGATGACTGAGTCAATTATTAATTGTTCCTTGCATCCCATGGCTCCTTTGGTGCACCCTTTCTGTTGTGGAGCTATAATGTTGTATCCTTCACAGTGGGAAGAAATTCTCTTAGTAATACAGGATGTTATCAGCTTGTATAATGTGGAGAGACAAGTGATTGGTCGATATTTTGATGGATCGTGTGTATTTTTGCGGTCTTTTGGCAGAAGATACGTTATTCCTTGGGTGAGAAATGGCGGCAGCTTTAAGGGGTCTTTCAGAGTTTCATTAATTAATGCAGCCAGTTTTCCATGCGCGCACCAGAATTTCTTAATCCAGTAATTATGTACTCCATCCGGGCCAGGCGCTTTCCAGTTATGTAACTCCCTGGTGATGGCGGATATTTCTGCCGCTGTGAATGGTTCGTATTGCATCTCGTTGTAGTTCTGGGAGATTACATTTTCTTCACGAATCCAACTAGCGTTAACGTTGTAGTTTGCAGGTCTGGCTAGCTGGTCCTTCCAGAATTGATCTATTGCCTCTTTTGTTGGATAGGTGCTTCCCTCCTCTTTATTTCCATCATTTAGTTTCCTGTAGAAAGCTTTTTCCGATCTTTGGAATAGGGCGTTGTCTTGTCTCCGCGCATTACTGGCTTTGTATCGTCTCAAACGGCCTGCGTATAGGGACAGTTTCTGTTTTAATGGATCAAGGCCTTGTTGTGGGGAGATATTTTCTGCATCTTGTCTTGAGTGGATCCTGGTTGAGTCATTATAGCTTGTACAGATCGTAGTACTCTTGCTGATCTAATTCCACTTATGTAAGATTGAAGTTGTCCAATACTTCTTCTGAGCGCTTCTATTTTCTTCTGGATTCTTTGCTGCCATGCGGGTATTCGGAGCTCGACTCTTGCCTGGTGGCCATTTTGCCTCATTTTTGCTCCAGTTGATTTGGCTACTGCTAATGCTGCACAGTATATTACCGTGTGTATAGCTTCCAATGATGTTGCTCTTGCAACATATTCTGGTAGAATTCTGTTGTTCATTAGCTCTAGTGTGACTGCTAGTTTTTGGGAGGAGTTTAGCTTGGTTAGTGGTGGTCTACACAGTGGATCTGTACCTTCGTATTTTATTTCAGCTCTTCTCATTTCCATAGCCAGATTTTCGATAAGCTGATAGTTTTCCGGTGGGTTTTCGATCAGCTGCTCTTCTTGCTGAGCTCGATCTTCAGGTTGTAATTCAGCTTGTTCATTTTCTTGGTCTTCGGTTTGTGGCGCTTCTGTTGTATTTCTTGCATTTTCTTCGCCAATTCCTTGTTCTTCTTGTTCTTGGATTTCTCGTTCAATTTCTCTTTTAATTGCATTTAATCTGGTTTCTGGAATAAGTATATTTCTAAGTATAACTCTGTACTGATCTGCTACTCTTTGTTCTGAGACTTGGAGGTGTGGGTATATATTGCAGAAACTTTGACGGTATACGGTCATATCTTGTCCTAGTTGCGTCACCCTGTAAAAAATACGCATTATAGTTTCATTAATGGCTGTTGTCCACTTCATGCGCTGTCTAGGACGTCCCGCTTGGGTGAGCGCTGGCTGTAGCTCTTGCGCAGCACCTTCAGCGGTCGGAGTCCTGGTTCTTGTTTGACTCCTTGGCGTTGCTTCTTCCTCTTCTCTTTTCTGTTGGGCTGTAGCTGCTTGCATGGCAGGGGCCCGCCTCCTCAGCACCCTGCCACCGGCGGTCCGCATGCTGTCATGTCCAGCGCCGGCTCCAGACATGCCCTGGCGATCCCCAGGCAGCGACCGACAGATAATTATTATTATTATTATTATTATTATTATTATTATTATTATTATTATTATTATTATTATTATGATTTTCTGACAGGTCGCGAGACCTGTCATGCACTCCCTCTACGGGGAACATTCACTCATCCCAGATATCACCGATATCAAAAGGATTGAGCTCTGTGGGGGCCCTTTCCGTGTTATTGGGCCCGCGGGGTTCTTCTTTGATTACCCATATACTTTTTGACTGTTCGGCTTGTTGAAAGTAGCACTGCTTTCTGCATATCCTTGTAGAGATCTTGAGGTAAGTCTAGTGTTCTAAGGTTTTCCAAAAGCTTGTTTGGGATTACTCCTGTTGTTGAAACAATAATCGGCATGGTTTCGATGCTGTCCATATTCCACTGTGTTCTTATTTGCTCCTGGAGGTCTCGATACTTCGCTATTTTCTCAGCATGCTTCACTAGAAGGTTGTTGTTATTTGGTATAGCTACATCTATCAGAGTCGTTTTCCTGGCCCTCTTGTCTACCACTACAAGGTCCGGTCTGTTGTGGGCCACCGTCTGATCAGTAAGAATAGTCCGGTCCCAGTACATCTTATAGTGGTTGCTTTCTAAGATTGTCTGTGGTGTATATTTATAATATGGGATCTTCTCATTTTGGACAAGCTGTAGTTTCACCGCTAACTCCTGGTATAGGATCTTGGCCACTGCATCATGCCTCTCCTTGTATTCTGTTGCAGAAAACATCTGGCATCCTCCCGTGATGTGTTGGATCGTTTCTGCCGTTTGACATCCATATCTGCATTTATCTACCTGTACTGAGTCGTCTCTAATTATGTATTTCAGGTAGTTTCTAGTTGGTATGACCTGATCTTGGATTGCCAGTAGAAATCCCTCCGTTTCAGGAAACATCTGTCCAGAGATGAGCCAGTAGTTCGACGCAAGACTGTCGACGTGGTCCTGGGCTGCCTCGTTCAGATGTCGTCCGTGCAGAGGTTTTTCCCTCCATATCTGTAGCTTTTCTTCATTGGTCTTGTGGTGTTGTGGGGCATTCTGATCCCTCAATCTTAGAGGAGTAGAGTGGTCTGCTTCGCAAATAGCATGGTGTAGGTCTGAAGTTTGGGCTTTGTTGCGGAAGTACTCCCTTAAGTTGGTTATTTGTTGATCCATTATTTTCCCAATATCTGCCAGACCTCTTCCGCCTTGATGTCGTGGTAAAGTGGTCCGCTCTACCGCACTTCTTGGATGATGTTTGAGTGTTTTGGTAAGTTGGGTTCTGATTTTGCGCTGTAGCCCTTCGATGTCAGTCACGCTCCAGTCTACAATGTCGAAGAATAGGACAGAACTGAGCAGGCGTAGGTGTTAATTGCTTTGAACAGGTTCTTGCTGTTCAGTTTCGTTCTCAGAAGCCTTTTTGTTCTCTTAAAAAACTCTTCCCTTATATCTGTCTTCATCGCTGCATGACTGATGCGTTGAGCCTGCTTCATCCCCAAGTATTTGTAGTTCTCGCCTTCTCCCATTGCCTGAATCTCCTGGCCATCTTGCATAACGAACGGGTTTTGCTGTATTTTTCCCTTTATCATGGTGAGAGTACGACATTTATCCAGGCCAAACTGCATTCCGACATCATTGGAGAATTCCTCCACTATTTTAAGCATCTGGTCGATTTGGTTTTTGGTAGCGGCCATTAGTTTTAGATCATCCATATATAGAAGATGGTTAACCCTACTTGCTTCTTGGTTGCCGTTTTTGATAGCGAATCCATATCTTGTGGAGTTTAGTCGGTTGGAGAGAGGGTTCATAGCTAGACAGAACCACAGAGGACTCAAGGAATCACCCTGGAATATTCCTCGTTTTATTGGAACAATGTCGGTGGAAATATTGGTGGTCCCCTCATTAAGGTGAATCTTGGTCTTCCACAGCCCCATTGCGTGTTGTAGAAATTTTATCAAGTAAGGATTGATTTTGTAGATCTTTAATATGCAAAGGAGCCACTCGTGCGGTACGGAGTCAAAGGCCTTCTTGTAATCTACAAAGGCAGTATAGAGGTTTCTTTGCTTAGAGTAAGCTTGGTTGCTGATGACTGAGTCAATTATTAATTGTTCCTTGCATGCCATGGCTCCTTTGGTGCACCCTTTCTGTTGTGGAGCTATAATGTTGTATCCTTCACAGTGGGAAGAAATTCTCTTAGTAATACAGGATGTTATCAGCTTGTATAATGTGGAGAGGCAAGTGATTGGTCGATATTTTGATGGATCGTGTGTATTTTTGCGGTCTTTTGGCAGAAGATACGTTATTCCTTGGGTGAGAAATGGCGGCAGCTTTAAGGGGTCTTTCAGAGTTTCATTAATTAATGCAGCCAGTTTCCCATGCGCGCACCAGAATTTCTTAATCCAGTAATTATGTACTCCATCCGGGCCAGGCGCTTTCCAGTTATGTAACTCCCTGGTGATGGCGGATATTTCTGCCGCTGTGAATGGTTCGTGTTGCATCTCGTTGTAGTTCTGGGAGATTACATTTTCTTCACGAATCCAACTAGCGTTAACGTTGTAGTTTGCAGGTCTGGCTAGCTGGTCCTTCCAGAATTGGTCTATTGCCTCTTTTGTTGGATAGGTGTTTCCCTCCTCTTTATCTCCATCATTTAGTTTCCTGTAGAGAGCTTTTTCCGATCTTTGGAATAGGGCGTTGTCTTGTCTCCGCGCATTACTGGCTTTGTATCGTCTCAAACGGCCTGCGTATACGGACAGTTTCTGTTTTAATGTATCAAGGCCTTGTTGTGGGGAGATATTTTCTGCATCTTGTCTTGAGTGGATCCTGTGTTGAGTCATTATAGCTTGTACAGATCGTAGTACTCTTGCTGATCTAATTCCACTTATGTAAGATTGAAGTTGTCCAATACTTCTTATTATTATTATTATTATTATTATTATTATTATTATTATTATTATTATTATTATTATTATTATTATTATTATTATTATTATTATTATTATTATTATTATTATTATTATTATTATTATTATTATTATTATTATTATTATTATTATTATTATTATTATTATTATTATTATTATTATTATTATTATTATGATTTTCTGACAGGTCGCGAGACCTGTCATGCACTCCCTCTACGGGGAACATTCACTCATCCCAGATATCACCGATATCAAAAGGATTGAGCTCGGTGGGGGCCCTTGTCGTGTTATTGGGCCCGTTATTATTATTATTAGTATTATTATTAGTATTATTATTATTATTAGAGATTTAGTTGTTGGTTGCCGATGAACCATATAAAACTTTTAGATTAGATGTACACTATACAGGGGGTTGATAAATTAAGAAACATAAAAATGCTTAAAAGGAAAAGTAAGTACCATTATTAACTATCCTATACACAAATTTGGAATCAAAATTTTAACTCACTTCTTTAAATATTTTACGTTAAAAAGCTTATTTTTTCATCCAGTGCGGGTATTACATATATGATCAGGGTGGATAAAATCTTACCAATGGATATTTGGGCTTTAAAATTAACATACAGAGAGATGCAATAAATGACTTTAAGATCTTTTAAAGGGAGCCCTGTAGAAATCAACTTGAAGAGACGTTCTATTTAAATATTTATAAAAGTGCCCCATGAGAGACCTTGAGGCAAAATTAGTAAAAATACAGTCAAGATCCTTTACTCTTCAGGAAATAAAAATTAAAAATCTCTCCCTGCATCTCTTATCCAACAACTGTAGAAAGCTAAGTAAATAATATAGAAATAGCAGTAGATATCAAAAATTTAACCAGTACAAAGATAATGATTCGAAACTAATTAATATTTTCTCGATATTAGAATTTATAAGAATGTATTTATTAACATTTACCTACCTAGGCGTGTTTACGACTTTGATATCAATTGGACCCTGTTATGCAACAGGGAACCAATCAGCAATTTCAATATTTCGAGATAATAAAAAAAAAACGCTTTGGATTTTTATTTGAAATATGAACAAACAAGACATGTTTTTATTATTTATGAATCAAACAAGGATTTTAATTTAAAAAACTTTTCCAGAGATGCAAAGAAAATTGGTTCCCTAATATTTAATTAAAACTGTAACATCAGTCGTCTAGTAGCTCAAAGTCAAAGTCACCATTATATTCATCTATAATTATATAATATCCATCTATAGGCTTGTGCCAACCAGCCGTCCGAGACTAGTCTTAAATCAGAAATAGAATCAACTAGATGAATATTGCGTGTAGACCCCAGGATGCTTTGGTAATTCTTACAACTGATTGATTGTATTTGCCAATTTAAAACTGCCAGGGACTAATGGTTAGAACAGACCTATAGTCTTCTGCTATAGTTGGATCACCGATAACATTGTATAAAAAGTATAATCTGCTGCAGAAATTAGGTACAAAAAGCTTTGGATATCCTTTAATTTTGGATCTGCCAATGGTTTTCCGTTTTGGGTTAGGTTAGTGATTCCAAAAACTATTAATCTTTTTATATTCTTTCTCCTCTCTATAGCCTGTCTTAGTAAAAATGATGTATTTTTTTTGAAAAGCTTAATTTCCTTAAAATGTAGTTAGTTCACTTTTTCAGCATCACAACTTTTTTTCGTGTTAACATTTTTTTTTTCTAATATCTTTGTGCTTACAAAATCCTCTTTTTCCAGTTTGTTTATAATATTGGGTCGTTTCCTTCTACATGTTCCCCTGTGGGGAAAACATCTTTTTTTGTTTTTTAATCGCACACTCAACGTCTCCGAAATCACTATCATTAGGCCAGAGACTATGAATAGAGACCAAAAACCGCAACCTAACACTTTTCAGATGTAGCGACTCCTGTAAAATGCATTTTAGCATGAGCAGCATTTTATTGTTGCGGGTCTGGTCAAAGAGTAACATAACCAATTGGTTATGTTACTCTTTGGTTTGGTCCCCATAGGAATCACTACAAAGGGTTTTCTATACTTTCCAAGATGCCAGATAACTTTGGACCCAACACGTGCTAAGAATAGGATGATTTGCAGTATAACTTTATTAACAGGTTTTTAGTTTTGCAGCTTGGTTCTATCGTTCTACAGGTGGCGCTAGTAATTCAAATCTTTGGATCTCTGTTAAAAGTCGAAGGGTAGACCTTTTTAGGTTCTCATAATGGTAAAATTTCATTTTTTCAACAATTGTCGGTTGGTTCCTTATTGCATAACGGGGCCCAATTGAGGTAATGCTTGCATTGAAGTTGAAGGAGGACATTTTTAGCAACTATTGTGAGTTTCATGTTACTTATTGTTAAATGTTTTCTTACTGAAAAACATAGCGTACCACTTGTTTGACTGTGGTTTTAATAAGGCGTTTTTCTTGTTTGTTTGTTTTTTTTTTATTTCCGGCGTTACCATTGTACACTCCACTGGTAAAATGAGACAAACAATTTTTAGATTAAAAGATTAAGTTGTATTTATTTAAAACTGTCACCAAGTTTCAACGTCATGTTAGTTTGCGTATTCTTGTTACTTTTTAAATATTTCAATAGCCTGGAAAAAACAATTTTTTAATATGTTGCCCCAGCGCCATGCAATAAAGTGATTTTTATGTTGTTTCTCAAGAACGAAGCAAGATTCGAAAAAAAAGCTAAATATTTAATAGTTGTAGTTTTAGTTGCCTTATGCGAAAAAAATACAAAAATTGTAAAAAAATCAGTGTCGCACATTTTTTTTTGTCAAAAACCTTAGTTAATGTGCCTTTCGGGACGCCACTGGACTTAAAAATGTTAATCTAGTTAGGGCTAAATTAGCCCTTTACTACCCTAAATAACACTGCCAAATTTTAACATAATCGGCTAGAGGATTATTAGAATATTTACGAAAAAGTTTTTTTTTTAAAGTTTGACACTCTTATCTTGAAAACGAGGCATTACGTTTCTATAAACTTTTTGTCTTGAAATCACTCAAAGAATCACCCCTTGAAGTTTGGTCACATACTTAAATAACATCCTGTATGTTTAACCTATACGGTTTCTAAATACCAATAATATAATATATGAAGAAAACAATATTTGTACAAACAATTTTAAATTCCTTGCATTTAGAAAAGCCTTCTCCGTTGCCTTGAAACCTACACTTTACAGTCTACACTCTACACCCTTAAATCCGGCCCTTGTTAGGCATATCTATTATTATGAAATTAAAAGTCGATTTTTAGAGCAATAGCCAACTAGAAGATTGTTTAACCCTACCATAACCAAAAAATGGATTTGCACAACAGCGCAATTGTCAATTTGTTTTTGCACATTTTCGAAAAATTCTTATTCAGACCCGTAGATATCTTAACCTGGGACTTAAGTGATTGTACTTTATTTCCAATTTTTAAAGATTGGCGGTTATTTTTATAAATAATTTAAAGATCAGAATGAACCAGTATCGCTTAACTATTTTACTGCAGAATCAGGTTTATCTCCAGGTCCGACCGCGTCCCGCGCGATATGCAACAAAAAGAAATGCAAAAATGATTGGGTTGCGTCACCGCATTGGTTGTTTATTTTTAGTCTATATTTTATTTCAAGAGTGCAGAAAAATACCGGCTACAAATGCGGCTGTTGTTAAGGAGCTTTATCTTTTTGTCCAGTGGCGGAAACAAAATTGAGCTAATATTATCAAAGTTTAATGTCAAATATGATAAAGAATTATTGAAAATACTAAGAAATAAAATGAAGAGTAAATGAAAACTACTTCTCGGGCGATAGATAAACAGGGTGTCCCGAAATTAAGGGGCAATACTTTACCACTATATTTTCCGGCTAGGAATAATAGCAATTTTTCATACGGACATAAGTGCAGAAATGCTTGTTAAGGGAGCTACCCCCCCCCTCGAATGGGGAACCCTGAAATCGTTTTTTTTTCTTTATATTTTCGAACCCGTTCATAATTAAATTTTGAAATTAGGTATGGTTATAAACTTTTAACAATAAATCAGTTTCTGAATTCAGAATTTCAAAAATTTAGTCATAGGCGTCACATACCGGGGTGGTTAAGGGTTAAAATAATCCCACTTTAACAACCAGTCGTTTTCTTATTATTTTCTTAATAATTATAAAATTTCAAAGTATTCTGCGTAAAAAAGGTACCCTTAGTTCACCTTGATAGTTTTTGAGTAAACTCGTTTTAAAGAAAATCACGTCCATAAAGGAGATAATTAATAAGAATAATAATCAAAGTGAAATTTGCGAATAGGAGGCCATGGATTAGAATTGATATTTGTTCAAGAGCTGTTGCTTACACTGTGCGAAATATCGAGTTGACATAACTCAAATATGAGTTATCCTAGAGCGACGCGTGTTGCTAATAGGGGACAGCTCAGACCTCTTAGTTACGGCAACTAAATCGAAGATATTGCATCAAGTCACTGTTCATGAGTTATAATAGCCCTGAAGATGGGTTGTTTTAGCTAGCTAGCTTAGCTAATCGTGACTGGGTTTGACGAACACATGCGACGTGGGCTGCAGCAATTCATTGTTTAAGCTGCCAGAGACCAATATGGGAGTTGTGATGCGTCACTACTCGGGCTAGATTAACTCATGATTCGAGCTATCAATATTGGACCTTTCAGTTGTTCTAGCTTACTTAACGACTATATATTTAATGTGTCCTAAATGTTGGCAGGGAATCTCAATAGAGCCGAGAAACACAAGGAATATTTAATAATATGTACTTTAATTAACAAACACTTGTTACGAAAACACATGCTAGGTTAACTGACATTACTGACATATCTAACAATATTTTATAAACGCTAAGTGCAAAGGAACTACTCTATGAACGGAGCTAGGCTGCGCTAGGCACAATAAGGTTTTGCACTTTAAATACATTCCAACACTAAAATTGGATTATTCTCATTTTCACGCACCAATATGAGAACAAACTCTGAACAAAAATAAAAAAACATCCCTCCGATCAACGATTGCGCGGATAGCAAGTCGAATTATATGGTCCATGACGACGCGACGTGGATGAGATACTAATAACAATGGGATAAAGTTACCGCGCCAAATCGGCACGAGCGTGAATTCGGAACTTTCCGTGACTTTTCGATCGAAGATTTACCCTCGACATGAGTTTTTATAGCACTATTTACGACTTATTCCAAGTCAAAATAATTTAACACATGGTAATGAGTTAAAATAATGAACGTCTGGGTCAAAACGACACTTTAAAATCAGTTAATAAGTTTTCCCAATCCAAAAACTGAGTTCAGGTAACTCATAAAATGGTTACAAAATGAAGGATTGTGGTAATCCCAAATGTGTTTAAAGTGTTGATATTTGTGTGTTGAGGCGAACCGCAAGATGCTGAGTTATTGTAGCGTTTTTAAATGATTTGTGATAATTCGTAGGCTCAGTTTGAACAACACAGAAACGTGCGTTAAAGTAGCTCTAACGACATCGGTAAATGCATTTTTGTCAGTGTAGAGATTTCCCACCCAGAATCGAGTTATGTCGGTGGATTTTAGGACATCAAAATTTGCTAATCAAAATTGTATGGTCTGATGGGGCAACATTTAGTAGAACTAAAGTGTTTAATACTCGTGTAACACTCACTTTTGGCAATATGAAAATCCAAGAGCGGTCCAAAGAACTAATTGTCAATATAGGTTCTCCGTCGATTTGTGGGCGGGAATAATTGGAAATCAGTTAATTGGTTCAATTGAAATGCCCAATAATTTAACCAGCGAGAGATATTTGGCCTTTCTTCAAAATCAGTTAGCAGGACTGTTGGACGAAGTACCCTTAAGGTGCAGGTTGGGGATGTATTTCCAACACGCCGGTGCCCCTGCGCATTTTGGACGGCCTGTTCGAAACTGGTTAGATCAGAGTTATCCTGAAAGGTGGATAGGCAGAGGTGAACCAGTGTCCTGGCCAGCGAGATCGTCGGACTTAAATCCACTCGATTATTATTTTTGGGGTCATATGTGCAACATAGTTCATGCAACGGAGGTGGATACCCGTGAGGATCTGCTTCAGCGAATTTTTCAAGCTGGAAATGAAATAAGAAGAAATCCTTTTCAGATTCTTCGGGCATCTCACAACATTCGCCGTAGAGCTGGACTTTGTACCAGAGAAAATGGGGGTCTATTTGAACACCTTTACAAGGAGTAGTTCTTGGTTTAAGTTTAAATTTTATTCTACAAAAAATTTTTGTTAAACAACCCTATTTCATGTCGCATTATTACTCTCTAAATAAGTTTTCAATTTATTTAGTTTCGTAAGAGACGTAAGAGCTGACTGCGTATATTTTAAAAGCATTTACTTTCATTAATTTTGTGGTTTTTAGTACATTTTTGATATAAAAGCTTCAAGAATAATTTTATTAATTAACTACTTTATGGACGTGATTTTCTTTAAAACGATTTTACTCAAAAACTGTAAGTCCTATCAAGGTGAACTAAGGGTACCTTTTTTACGCAGAATACTTTCATATTATTAAGAAAATAATAAAAAAAAACGACTGGTTGAAGAAATTGGATTATTTTAACCCTTAACCACCCCGGTATGTGACGCATATGACTAAATTCTTGAAATTCTGAGTTCAGAAGCTGATTTATCGTTAAAAGTTTATAACAATACCTAATTTCAAAATTTAATTATGAACGGGTTCGAAAATATTATTAGTTTCGTCAGAAGGCGCGATTTCAGACCCGAAACACATCAGGGCGGGAGTTCCGCAAGGATCCCCTCTCGCTCCGATGCTGTATAACATTTATGTTCATGATATTCCGAGGGACAGATTTAATGAGTTGTTTTTGTTTGCTGATGATACTGCAATTACTTCTGTTTCAAAGTCACCGCGGATAGTGGTGTCTAGATTACAAAGACACATTAAATCATTAGAAAAATGGCTTTCGGACTGGAAGATTCGTCTGAATCCCGCCAAGACGAAAGCCATTTTCTTTTCGAAAAGCACGGTGAGAAAGCCCGAGACCCTTCTAAAAGTGAACGGCATACAAGTAAATTGGGTTCAAGAAGTCAAGTATCTGGGTCTAATTTTTGATCAAAGATTGAACTGGAAGAAAAATTCCGATACACGACTTAAAAAGGCTGGAAAGCAGCTAGGTTCTATTTACTGTCTTTTAAATAAAAAGAGTAAAATAGGATATAGAACTAAAGTAAACTTATACAAGACTTTGGTCAGGCCGGTCCTGACTTATGGTGTGCCAACATGGTGCATGATAAGCAGGACTGAGCATAACAGATTCCAGATATTTCAGAACAAAGCTTTAAAAATCATTGCGGACGCTCCGAGGTATGCTGTGAATAGGGTGTTACATAGAGATTTTGAGATTCCAACTTTAATAGAATTTTACAATAAAATTATTACAAACTACTACAGACGAACGGACATTACCACTAACCCACTTATTAGACAAACACACATACATTCTCCGCCAGGCTCCACTTATAAGTACCCTAAGAATTGGCTACCTCCAGTTATAGTTGAGAGGCACTGAGCTGGAGGGCTCGACGAAATATAATAATATTTTAAACAAGGAAACCAATTTCGAGAAGAAATAGTGTAATAACATTAAGCAAAATTAACGCACTCTCAAACAACAATACTTAGGGCATTGCCCAAACCAAATTTTTATGTGAAGTTCGGCCCATAACGCTACAGATCATTGAATAGAAGTTAAAGGCATTAAGCCTGACTTAGAAGACAAGGAAGATCCCTAATTACCAAAAAACGATTTCAGGGTTCCCCATTCGAGGGGGGGGGGGGGGGGGGTAGCTCCCTTAACAAGCATTTCTGCACTTTTGTCCATATGAAAAAATTCTATTATTTTTAGCCGGAGAATATGGTGGTAAAATATTGCCCCTTAATTTCGGGACGTATAAGTTCAAAAAACAGATAGGCCGCGCGTAATTCCAATTGCGCATTCCTGAACCAAATTTGAGTAGAAAAGTTCAAATAAACGTGTGTCCTTTAAAAAAGGAATCGGTTTTTTATTAATATCCAAAGATCCTTTTGCCGATTTTGGTGAAATTTGGCAGTGTTGTTGTGAAAAGACTCTAAGTTAACACTGACTAGTAAACTAGGAACACGTTTAATATATTTGTCTACTTAGAAATATAGAAATAAAAATTAGCAATTAAGGAGTTGACTAAGCCCGGCCTATGTCTTGAATTATTACTTTTGAAATGTAACCTGTAAAAGGTAAAGGTCAGTGAAAAATAGACCTGTCAAGTTCTGAAGTTTGTACTTTTAAGAAAATTAATTATTTTCATTGTATAATAAGGAATTTTAAAAAAATTATACACAAAAAAGAACCTATAAATATAATATGTACCTAAATTTAAATTAATTGTCCACTTCTACCTCCATACATGCTCTTATTCTCCTTTTAACAGAATCGAATTTATTTGGTCTTCTAAATTTTTGCAATGGGTTTTCAAAGCCGAGTTTGTAATGTGCGTGTAAAACTACATAAGAATCGGTTTTTACTTTTGTATAAGATATAAGATATTAAAAGGGGACGCCAAAACGGAAAACTTTCAATTTCGGTCTGTATCTCATAATTTTTGATTTTACCATTTTTTGTTTACAAAAAAGTAGCAAAGTGCCGCGAAAACCACATCTCTCTATCATTTTGCCATATAATGAAAAGTAATATTAATCAAACTAACAACCGATAGGTATCTGTTTTACTAATAAATAGGACTCGCCATTCGCAATAACATAAGAGTACCACTTTAATCCTTGAAAACAAGGAATAAAGTGGTACTTTTATTCCCTAGGGACTATACTAATTTTTTAATTCTTGGGTTTAAAGTAATTTAATTAAATTAGAATGCAAAATTGAGGAGTATTTTACCGATTCGTTTATTGGAAATAACTAAACACAGAACAAATTTAAGTAACTTAGAGCTACTCTAAAAACTGAAACCTAATTCTTGCTACCATTATTAACATTAACATTTATGCTTTCTCCACTACAGTGTTAGTTAGGTTAAAAAGTGGCAGATAGAAGGAAGCAGTATTTTTATTAATTAACGTGTTGTGTAAAAACGTCAGCTTCTTATTTTCCGTCACTGTATTTTCTAAAGTTGAAATGGAAGAAATCTGAGGAGATACTTGTAAACATTTGATTGGCCAAAAACCACGGGACTAAATGGTCTTTTTATCCCACAGGCTTCAAGCTTTTCGCCTCGGGATAACTAGGTATAATCTATTGAAAGTCTCTGATGTTGTGGAGAACGTCGACCTTCAAAACCCTATTGTTTTTCAGTACGATCAGAAAATCGAAAGTATTTTTTTCCACCGATTGAATATCCAAGAAGGCCCCTATTTGGTACTTAATGGCTTGAATACGAAAAGTCGGATCAAAATGCGGTTTAAATTGTGAGATAGTGCATCTTAAGTACTTTTTTTTACAATACATCTTCCTATACCTAGAAAATCTAGATATTGTACATTTTCGAGAAAAACTAAAAATTACAATTTTTTAAAAAGGGTTTTATTTTTTAGGTTGAATAAAATTTTGAACAAAATTTTGAATATTATATATATATAGACGTATTTATTTCATAAAATTTAACATTCAAAAGTCATTGAAATATTTCCAGTGACCTACTACTACCGACTGTGACCACCATTGACCATATACCTAAAGAGTGAGTACTTTTTTTTTTAGTAATTCTGTGTGAGTTTTAAAATATCGCTTTAGGATGCTGGCTTTTATTATTTGCCCTTGAGACACACGAACCTGTATAAAATGGGCAAAATTGATATTCGTTTTTGGTAAGTAATATTTTATCCTCCCTTAAATTTTAGATTTTTAATTTATGTTGCCCAAAGGCTAGAGGATTCGGGATTTGAGAAGTGAGTTTTTCTTAGATGTCTATAGACTATTTGGCTAATTTCGATGTGTTTATTTTATACAGGATGACAAATAAGTTAGTTAAAAATTTAAAACTTTTAACCAACCAACCGTAATTTAATATTTCGTAGTGTTTTAAACCCGCTTTAGTGTACTGGGTGTTTGTTTGACATAAACAAAATTCATAATAAAAATGGGAAAATATGTACAGAACTGTTACTTTTCGCTTATTAATAATGAAAAGGATTATCTATGCTATGGAAATGTATTGGTAGACAAGGGTTATTTATTTGTGTCAGGTAATGTAGCGCTAAAAATAAGTCCTGGAAAAATTAATAACCTTTAACCAAGCCCATTGTATATGATAATATCTTGTTGTTTTAGAGTGGAGCGACTGTTTTTGACCGACTTTAGTGTACCGGGTGTCCTAAAATACGTTTTGAGTTAAATTGATAGAGATTGATAATAGAAACCGGAAAATATTAAGATAAACTATTTTTATAATTGCAAGGATTATCTATGCAAATTTATTGGTAGAGGAAGGCCAATGTTGTTGAAATACGAATATTTAACACTATAAAACCATTTTTTCCTATACAGTTCTAATTTACACTAGAATAATATTAAACGTTCCTATTTTATATAAGATAGTTGTATTATAATGTGCTATGTTTAAATAATGATTTTTTGGATCCGCGACTGCCGCCATCACGTAAAATTAAGTCGGAGACTTAAAAATGTAGTCTTAACGTTATTTTATTAGTTTTGGAGGACTATTCTCTAACGTTATTCTTAAATAAAATAATAACTTAATATTATATATAAAAATATCGAAATATTAAAAAAAAAAGTTGGGATGTGTGTTGACTTAATACGATTAAAAAAAGTCATGTAAAAATTAAAAAATAAGACAATTTTCAATAATAATAAAACACTATAGCCAAGTTACTTTAATATTTTGTAGAAGTTTTGAGAATTTTTGGTTTAGATTAGGTAACGTGTGTTTATTTATTGTACATATTTATATATACATGTAGATACCTAGTATTCATGTTTTTCTGGTTATTAATTAATAGTTGTTAAAATTCGGGATTGTTTAAAATAAGATTTGCTTCATAAGAAACTATGTGATGAAGATTTTTTGTTGTGTAGGTTTTTTAAGATTTCTTTAATCTTTTTGACTCATTATCCTGCTTATTTCGTACAGGGTGTAAAATAAAGTCATGTAAAAATATAACACTATGTTTTGTTGTCTTATCAATATTTTTTAACGTTTTCACCAATTTTTAGTATACCAGGTGTCCCAAACTATATTGGGGTTTAGCAAAATTTATCATAGAAATTGAGTTCAGCTCAATAACTATTAAAAATGGAAAAATATGAATAGCTGTTTTTTTGGTAACTTTTAAAACATAATATTTAAAATAACAGAATATTGTCAATAACTGCAAGTGCTATCCCTGGAAGTTTTTAACACTTTCTGCCTTGATCAGGATTTAAAAAATTGTCCTAAATAACAATAAATATGTTTTTAGATGTAATAAATGAAATATTTGCATCTAAAGTAGATAAAAAACAATAGTTGCTCACGAAAATAAAAACCTTTATCTAATTATTTTTAAAAAATATATACTCACACAACAGAATCATGTTTCAGAAATATTTCATAGTTTCTTCGAAAGATTTGAAATATTCCGTAAATATTTCGAAATATTTATGATATACAGGGTGTCTCAAAACTCAGTATCAAGATTTTAGGGGCGTATTTGCCAGGTTAAAATAAGCCTTTTTTTTCCTATAAGCATGTGTCCGCAAACGCTTCGTCACCGATCTACAGAGTGTTAAATTTTCAAAAAAATTTTATTTTTTCCTTCATAGCTCTTTTAGTTTTTGAGATATTAAGATAAAATTTAAAACATAGATTACGCTTTAGGGCTTACATCATCTAGTATACCGAGTGATTGTAAGAATCTACAGGGAGATATTTTTTCAGGGGTCATGCTCCCTTTTCTCCGCATAAACTTTTTTATAGTGCGCTGCTGGCGGATTCTGAAATATGCAGTACATTCTTTGTTTTGTTTATAAACTTTTTTATCT
Source organism: Polydrusus tereticollis (assembly GCA_963920685.1). Taxonomy (NCBI): domain Eukaryota; kingdom Metazoa; phylum Arthropoda; class Insecta; order Coleoptera; family Curculionidae; genus Polydrusus; species Polydrusus tereticollis. The sequence continues at coordinate 129,909,872 of OY987326.1, forward strand.
CTTATAATTTTTATGCATCTAAGATCGTTATCGAGAAAAAAATTTAAACAAATTTTTGTAATTAGCTACATTTAATTAACATTTATAACAACAGGGGGGAATAAATACCACAATGAAAACAAAAGACGCTATACTTATTTGTTATAAGATTATTTAAACATTACCTCAAAAATAAGAAACTTAATCAACTTTGACTTTTTATAAAAGATGCTGGAAATGCCCTCCTCTTTCTGCGATACAACCCTCTACTCTTCTTCTCATAGACTGCCGTACGCGTTCTAATATTCCGGGATTATTTCTTACCGTTTGAAAGGCATCCATAATTCGTCCAGTTAGAACTTCGATGGAAGGCACTGGTCCTGCATCATAAACTAGACTCTTTACATGCCCCCATAAAAAGAAGTCCAGCGAGTTGCAATCTGGGGACCGTGGGGGCCAAGCAATTGGACCTGCTCTGCCAATCCACCGATTGGGAAACACTGTGTCTAAATAATCGCGGACGGTGACTCGAAAATGAGGGGGGCCCCATCGTGCATAAACCACATTTGTTGACGAACGTGTAAAGGCACATCCTCCATTAATGCAGGCAATTCATTCTGTAGGAAGTTTAAATATGTGTCACCATTTAAAATTCGCGGTAAAATAAAAGGACCAATTAAAGTATCTCCTACTATTCCTGCCCATATGTTTACGCTAAACTGTTCCTGGTGTCGAGATTCTCTGATCATGTGTGGATTTTCTAGTGCCCAAATATGAACATTGTGGTAATTCACTACTTCGTCGCGTGTAAATTGAGCCTCGTCGGTAAAAAGGATACGAGATAAAAATTCAGGATCCACAGTACACTTGCGCAGTATCCATCTGGAGAACTGCAAGCGCTGTGGAAAGTCTCGAGGAAGCAAACCTTGTACGCGCTGAATATGATATGGGTATAGCATGTTTTCGTGTAAAACCCTCCAGACAGTTGAACGGGAAACATCCAAATGCCGTGCTATTTGTCGAGTACTCATACCAGGGTTTTCGTCGATAACATTTAAAATCTCTTCATCAACTGCTGGGTTGCGTGCTTGTCTTGGTCTACCAGTATCGTGCATTGGAGTCTGAAATCTGCCGTATTCCCGAAGGTGTTGATGGGAATTTATAAAAGTTCTGTAGTTGGGAAGCCGGCGATTAGGAAATCTTAGCGCGTACAACCTCTGAGCATTAAGCCCGTTGCCATTAGCCAGACTATAAACGAAATGGATGTCAGCCAGATGTTCAAATGAATATGGTCCATTTTCCATTTTAATGTTAAACAAATCAAAAAATATACGATAAGTTATAAACCAACTTTTAAATAATGTCAAATGCATAAACCAACTTTTAAATAATGTCAAATGCTTCAAAATAAGCGTAAACGTCAAAATGAAAATAGCAGTCAAAGCCCACTAATTGTTTTTTTTATTGTTTCATTGAAAAATTTCAATTAAATATGGCGAATTACAAAAATTTGTTTAAATTTTTTTCTCGATAACGATCTTAGATGCATAAAAATTATAAGAGATAAAAAAGTTTATAAACAAAACAAAGAATGTACTGCATATTTCAGAATCCGCCAGCAGCGCACTATAAAAAAGTTTATGCGGAGAAAAGGGAGCATGACCCCTGAAAAAATATCTCCCTGTAGATTCTTACAATCACTCGGTATACTAGATGATGTAAGCCCTAAAGCGTAATCTATGTTTTAACTTTTATCTTAATATCTCAAAAACTAAAAGAGCTATGAAGGAAAAAATAAAATTTTTTTGAAAATTTAACACTTATAGGAAAAAAAAGGCTTATTTTGACCTGGCAAATACGCCCCTAAAATCTTAATACTGAGTTTTGAGACACCCTGTATTAATAAAATATTTCTGCTGTTCATCGTTCGTGCATTAGCCAATGGGAAGAAAGAAATTTGACACATTTGATAAAAAACATAGAAATGTTTTTCATATTCCTACGATTTAAGAATTTATAGACAATACACAGTGCTTAACTTATCTCATAGTTTAATAATATTTTATTCTTCGCTTCCCCTTTATTGTTCAATATTCTAATTCACAACAGTAACATCTCATTTAGATAAAAGTAATAATAACAATTAATATATCTACTTAAAAAAATATATTTACATATATACACATAAGGTTTAATTGTAATTATAAAACGTTTTAATCTATTCCTAATTCAGTCTCGCTATCACTATCATCCACATTTATAATAAGTGAATGTATTTCGTTTTGTTGTGTAGTTATATAAGAGTGTTCAATTTTTAAGACCTGGTTAACCGAGTTTTTCCAACTTTAATCGGGAATTTCACCGAAAACTTTCTTTATTAGCTCTATTACACCGCCACTTAGAGTAGGTGTGCTATTTTCTGTTCTCATTTTCGATTTAATTTGATGCCATATGTGTTCAATAGGGTTAAAAATGCAATAATAGGGTGGCAGTCGCAACACAGTGTGACCCATTTCTTCCGCCATTTTATCACACACATACTCTCAAGTAATGTACCTATCTATTGTTATTATAAACTGACATTAAAAATAAATGTGAGTTAATACGTCTCTGCGAAAGCAAGTTTATGAGGGGTTTTATTGCAGTCATTAAGCCAAACGAAATATGTTGGGAAGTACTTTACCTCAATTTTATTATACATAATATAATTATTTGGTAGTAGCATAAATAACAATCCCTAATAATAATTATTGTTAATTGAACATTGCATAAGCAAAGCATAAAATGATGGGAACCCATGAAGGGAACAGGCTTGTTTTTCTGCATCTGGTCCGTCAAGTGTCAAAGGCAGAGTATGTCAATTGTGATTTTGAGTGTAATGAATCTGAAATATTTCCAAAATAATGATATGAAAGGTTATATTTTTGAAACATTTGAAATATACCAGAGATATTTCTGAAAGAAAGTGTGCTCTGTCGGTAGTTAATTAAGTATAATACTAAAAATAATAAATATTCGTAATGGACGTCTATACTATCAATAAGTATATATTTAAACTGTGCGTGGCCGTAGGCCTCGCATGATTAAACAAAACACAGAATAGGTATTTAATTTTAATAAATAGAAAATCTTTTGAAATTTTAAGAACCTTGTTTATGAAACACTGTTTTTTTGCACTTTTTTGTTTTAAAAATTTAAGAAGTTTCCACAAGTAAGGATAATGTAAAACGACGTGGCCGTAAATCCCGCACAGTTACTACAGATAAGTAACTGGTTACACATAAAAATTGCAATCCGTACTTGACTAAAAAACCCAATTGTTTCCAAATCATAGTCCGCAGGAGTGTGAACAGAAAAAAATTAGACTTATGCTAGTAATGTTTTGTTTTTTTCATTAAATGTTTATATTATTTGAATTTTTGAATGCACTCCATGTTTGGTCGCAGAGGGAACTCGATTGCATCTAGTAGTTAACTCTGTCCATCTGCGTGCAAGTTATTTGTCTAAGCGATCTATCTCCTCTTTGACCGATCCCAGTGGTCTAACCACAGAACTCTCTGCTAGATCGGCAGATATGCCTGCGCCTTCTCTGGCGAGCGCATCGGCAAACTTATTGCAATCCTGCAATCTATGTTGTAATGCCCAGGAACCAAACACCAAATTAATGACTTGATGCTGAGCACCAAGTAGACAGAGATTGTTGCTACAGCGCCTTAGTAGTTTTGATTTAATGCTGCTGGATCAAATTGCCTCTATAGCTACTTGAGTGTCTATATAGATAGCTATTGACGCGGGTTTTCTCAAGCCAGGATATTACTATACTTTGTCTACTACCATAATTTGTTCATGAAAAATGCTGCAATAGTCTAGAAGTCTATAAGACTCCTGTATTTGCATGCTTTCAGAGAAGATATCAGCTCTCACCCGACGTTCATTTTTGAATCGTCTGTCACCATTGTTAACTAGTTGCCTTCCTACTCTTCCCTACTCGGAAGGAGCATAGAGAACTTCATCCCGAAGTCAGGTAGTTGGACTATGTAATCAATCGGCTCTCGCAAATTTTGGCCTAGCTATATCCTTAGTATACTGCTGTGTCCGTAGTTGGTACCGTCTCAGCGTTTATACTCTTTCAGTTGTAGAGCACTTTTTGCAGTCATACTTTTTCCATGAATATCCACTTACAGTGCCGTCGTTGGTATTAAGTGAAGGGCTTCAGTTACTCCTAAACAAGCTGCCCGTTGTGTTTTTCGTAATCTCTTGTCTATTAGTCGCCTGTTTGTTGTGTACACGCTGCCCACCTTGCTACCTTACGCCCCATACAAATTAAAAAGATACTTAAGTCTGTTTTACTTTAAACTGAGAAAACTATGAGACAGTTTTTCCCTCAAAACATCGGTTTCAAATGGATTTTTTACGTAAGCTTATGATTCTCGTTTTAATTCCGTTAACAAATTTATAAGTACTATTTTTTGCACTTACGAAAATAACATGCGATTGTTCATAGACGGACATTATGGAAAAGATACCATGAGTCGATGTGTGGCTTCTTCAGTCGTAAAAGCGTTATAAGCAATAAACCACTTTAGGTCCGTAGTATCGTTGATTGAAAGAGTCTTCTTCTTATCACGCCCTCTCCTCACGAAGGTTGGCGATCCATATGGCTAACATTGTCCTGGATACAGCAGCTCGAAATATCTCAGTCGAAGTGCACCCAAACCATCTTCTCAGGTCCTTCAACCATGAGTTCTGACGTCTTCCAACAGATCTTCTCCCATGGACCTTTCCCTCAATTATCAGCCTTAGCAATTCGTATCTTTCACCTCTCATGATGTGGCCTATGTATCTTGTTTTCCTCTCTTTAAGGGTGGTTAATAACTCTTTCGACTTTTTCATTCGTCTTAGAACGTCTTCATTTGTAACTCGGTGAATCCATGAGATACGAAGCATACGGCGATACACATACATCTCAAAGGCCTCAATCCTTCTCTCAGTCATCGGATCGAGAGTCCAGCCTTCACAGCCATAGAGCAGTACACTGAAAATATAGCACCTGACCATGCGCATTCTGAGCTCCAAGCTCAAATCAAGACTGGTGAAAAACTGTTTCATTCTGGTGAAAATTTTCCTGGCTTGCTCAATTCTAGAACGTATCTCCCGCTTGGGGTCGCACAGCGAGTTGATTATGGTGCCAAGATATTTGAAGGATGAGACTTGTTCGATACTTCTGCCATTGATCAAAATCGATTCGATAATATGTGCCTTGGAGAAAACGATCAATTTGGTCTTGGAAATGTTCAGGTGTAGTCCGAATCGTTCACTGTGTTGTGTAATCCGGTCCATCATTTCTTGTAAGTCCGATTTGTTATCGGCCAGAACCACGGTGTCATCTGCGTATCTTATATTAGTGATGCGGACTCCATTCACTTTAACACCTCCCATATCCTCCAATAGAGCCTCTCTGAAAATGGCTTCCGAGTAAATGTTAAACAGGAGCGGAGACAAAATGCACCCCTGCCGTACTCCCCTCCTTATTGACACGGCGTCCGAAGTGTCCCTGTCTACTCTCACCTCCGCAGTCTGGTTCCAGTAGAGCTGTGCTATGATTGTAATGTCTCTTTTGTCAATCCCGGTTGCTGACAATATCTCTAGCAACTTCTGATGCCTAACGCAATCGAATGCTTTACGATAATCTATAAAGCAAGCGTATACATCTATGTTCATGTCCCTACATCTCTGTGTTAACACGTTCAGGGAGAAGAGAGCCTCTCGAGTACCGAGTCCACTCTGAAATCCGAATTGAGTGGCACTTATTTGTTCTTCGCATTTCTTATAAATCCGCGTATGGATTATTCTTAGGAATACTTTGAGGACATGGGACATCAGACTAATCATGCGGTAGTCATCACACTGAGAGGAGTTTGGCTTCTTTGGAATCGTCACGAAGGTAGACTTGAGCCAGTCGGACGGGATTTTTCCTGCCCTGTAGATGGTGTTGAATAGCTCAAGTATAAGCTCTAGGCCATTGCCTTCTTGGTTTGCGATAGTTTTAAGAACCTCTGCATGTACTCTATCTGATCCTGTGGCTTTTCTGTTTTTCTGAATTTTTATTGCGTGTATGACTTCGCTTTTTGTAATAGTAGGTCCCCTCTCTCTGTCATCGTCCACCTCCGTGGGGAACTCCGGCCGGTCATCATCGAACAGTTCCTCTACGTAGTTCTTCCATCTTTTTAATTTTTCCTCGATTCCAGTTATGATCTCGTTATTGGCATCTCTGAGGATTCCTACCTGATTTTTCCTCCCTAGTCCTGTGAGCTCTTTAACCTTCTTATGTACATTGAAAGAATCATGCTTTTGCTGTAGTAATTCAATTTCTCGGCATTTCTCGGACAGATACATTTCCCTTGCTTCTCTACACTTCCTCCTCACGGTCCTGTTCAACTCCTTGTACTTCAGCGGTATTCTCTTGCACTTCCTTCTCTCCGTCATGAGTTCCAGAATTTCCTCTGTCATCCACTCCTTTCTCTTTTTGTTTTCCTTGAACCCAATGTCCTGTTCCTGAACCTTCACTATGATATTCTTTATTTCATTCCAAGTATCTTCTATGTCTAGTTGTTCTAGCGTGGCAACTTCTTCTAAGTCCCTTTCAAGTTTTAGTCCCATTCTTGTTTGGAATTCTATATCTTTAAGCTTCTCCAGATCTATTTGTTTTTTTAAAGTGTTGTGTTTTAACTTTGTGAAGCGCTTCATTCTGAAGTCCATAACGACCGGGTTGTGATCGCTACTTACATCTGTTCCGGGATAGGTTTTTACTGCTTTAACATACTTTTTCATTTCAAGGCCAGTCATTATGTAATCTATTTGGTTCCGTATTATTCTTTCCTGGTTGTCTGCAGGTGACACCCAGGTATATAAGCGTCTGGGATGTTGTTTAAAGAAAGTATTGGAGATGAGAAGATTGTACTCATTACAAAACTGCACAAGCCGATCACCTCTCGAGTTTCTCTTCCCGAGACCGAAAGCTCCGACGGCCTCGCCATCTGCACCACATCCAACTTTAGCATTTAGATCTCCCATGACTATCGTGATTTCACCCTTTTTTGTAAGTTTCATCACTTCGTCCACTTTGCTGTAAAATTCCTCTATATCTGCATCTGACTTATCATTGGTTGGCGCGTATAATTGTATGACGTTCATAATACGGTGGGTCGTCTGAAGCTTCATCAGTATGACTCGATCATTGAGAGGTATATAGTCTACAACGGCCGCCTCAATCTCGTCCCTGACGAGTATAGCCGTTCCGTATCTATGAACATTATCAGCTCCTCCAGAATAGTAAATATATCCGTTGTTGGTTTTCAGTTTACCCGTTCCGGGCCATCTGACTTCGCTGAGACCCAAAATATCGATGTTGATCCTGTTCATTTCTTTCTCCACATTCGCAAGTTTCCCTGCCATGAAGAGACTGCGTATGTTCCATGTCGCAATGCGTATTGTCTTGTTGTACAGTCTGATCTTGTTATTTTGATTAATGGACGACGACGGGGGGATTCTTAGCACCCTCTCTCATTTAAGAGGTGCCCCGGACTGAGGGCCGTTACTCTGTTTTCGTCAGCCATTAAGATTTTTTGGAAATGATAGTGCAGTAAGAGTTCCGTTTCCTTTCTGCACCGCAGTGTGGAGACCATTCTGCTACTATAGCTCCGCTCTCCAGTTTTCAGTATTCTGCCACTTCGAGGTTCCTCTCGTGCCAAGAGTCTGATTTTGATGAAACTGCTGCCTTTCATCAGTGCTGGATTTTGGTCCGCCCCGACTATTTGATTTCGTCGGTACCACCCATATCTGGGAAGCGTTCCCCTATCCGCCACCTGGGGAGGCGCCCGATAGGGTATCCAGCAAACCCCAGCAAACCCCACGGGAAAGAGTAACCGCTCATTTTCCGGATCCGAACAAAGAAGATGCCATGATTCTCGTTGTAAATAGTATAGTAACTAAAGCATTTCACAAAGGAAGAAAATCGTATATTCAGGTAGACTTGAACACACCCTGTATATAAACCCAAATTATTTTTCTCAATCTGTCTGTAATTAATCATATTTGTATTAGCTGCTATTCCGAAAAAAATCGCCACCACTGGTATTAACAAATACGCGGCGCCACGCAAGGTCCCCTAAGTGACCTTCGCCTTCACCAGGAATTCCAATCGCAGAAGACGACGTCGTCGTCACAGATTCTCCATTAAATTGCAAATCGAATGTCATCAAATTTTATTTATTTACATTCGTGTGCGATTCACGTTTTAAATGGCAATAAAGTTTTTCTGTCGTAATTTGTAGGTATCAAACAGTTTACTTTTCGTGCAGTGCACCTCCCCACCCTCAATACTTTTGTGTGATTCCGTCCCTGCCCCACATGGTCAAAATCGGTTTTTCAGTCCACTACAAGAAATGACATTATAGCAGCAAAACTGCTGGTCATTGAATCAGAACGTTTCTTACTGCAAAACATTAACTTCTGTTTAAAAAGTTAATAAAAATTGATTTAAACATAATCAGTTAATTAATTAGAATAATTATCTTTAATTTCTTAGGTTAGTCAATTTCAAGTATTAAAAGTTTTATCACTGAATCAATATGCAATTGTAATCAATCTTGCGTGGCCCTTTCAGTTCAGTCAGTTTAGTGCTGGTTAGCTTATATTCCTTTTTCTTGAAATTTATTTGTAATTCTATCCCGTCGATCTTCTAAATTTTAGCAAGGGGTTTTGAAAACCAAGTTATTAATTTGGCAAAATTTAGATAATTTTAGTTAAAAATGTAATCAATTTAAGAAGTGTATTTAATACTACAAAATAAAGGTTGGTGAAAAGAGTGAATTTTAAACTATATTTGAAAAAAAAGTACGAAAGAAAACAGTAACAAAATATTTTTTATTATATGCAGGGTAACAAACATCTTAAAAATTGCGGATATCTCTTCTAGTTTCAGAAATATTTCACTTCAAACTTTAGTCGACAAATTTTAGTATCCGTTTCTAATGGAAAGTTTTATATACCGGGTGATGGACGAGTTAGTTGAACATAGGAAATCCCATGTAAATTTTGAGGTGGCTAAATATTGGCTCCCCTGTACATTTCAGAGGAAAATTGTAATATAACTTTTTGAAGAGGCCTCTATAATAAACTCATGTGCCAAGTTTGAATAAATTCTAATAAGCCGATACTAAGTTATTCAATTAAATGTGATGGCAAAATTACGAAATTTTCATAGTTAAGTTTTACAGCAAACACCATCAAATAATTTATATGACGCTATTGTCAAAAATTGACGTGAAGCTGGACATAACGAATAAAGATTATTTCACATTAGAAACACATTTTCGTTTAACCAATCCGGCAATAGCACATCCAAAATAAAAGACACCATTATGTTTTTCTTACTAAGCTTTTAATTTAACTTAACATTCCTAAGACTACAGATTTTCACAAGAACATTATTTAATTAAATGTTCAAACAACCCTCCATTAACAGCTAAGCAATATCCTAACCGATCATAAAAGCCATTTCTAACATTACTGAGTTGGTATTGAGAAATTCTCTCACATTCTAAAGAAATAGAGTTTTTTAGCGGGTTTTTTAGCGAAAGATCAGGAGACCTGGCTGGCCAGAGGATTAGATGTCGTGGGCCAAAAATATTTCCGTTAATAACATTTTGCAAGTATTCCCTAACCATGAGAGAAATATGGGCAGGACAACCATCCATTTGATACCAGATCTCCTGATTTTCGCGTACTTCTTCTAGTGCGGGTTCAATTCGATTTTGTAGTAAGTCCAAATAGGTTACTGCTGTAAGGTTGCCTTCCATAAAAAATGATCCAATAATGTGATGTTCTACAACTCCCGCCCAAACATTTATTCTTTTGCGTCCGAGTATGAGCAAAACGATGTTCATTTTCTTGGCGCCAATATCAGCAATTTTTAACATTTGGCTTGTTGTTGAGGGTGAATGTACATTTATCGGTAAAACAAATATTTCTCAAAAAATCCCTATTATTATTTGCTTTTTCCATTTCCTCAAAACAGAATACCATTCTCCGTTCTTCATCACCTTGCCGTAGCTCTTGATGTTTTTCATACCTGTAAGCAAACTATTTATGTATTTTTAAAGTGCGCAACACTGTGGTTTGATGTTTTCCTACGGCTTGCCCCAGAATCCTCGTGTTAATCATTCTATTTTCCTCCACGTGCAGTAAAATATCAAGATCTCTATTATCCGTTTCTTCAGCTCTATCGACATTCTAAATTAAGCATTTACAGTTATTTATTACAGTGCCTTTGGACTCAAATTTACTAATGATAAGTTTATTTAGTGAAATGGAAGAGATAGAATTATAAAGGAATTGAATTAAAAACATTTCAGGCACTTCTCTCAAAGCATTTCCTGTATAATAGCACTTAATCATAGTTACATTTTCGTTAATGAAATAGCTTATATTTAGCTATAATTAAAACGTCTTTAATGAATATTCTGTCACTGACGCTACTTTTCATTTTGTCAATGCCAAATAATAATTTGCTGGTGTTTGCTGTATTGCCTAAACTATGAAAATTTCATAATATTGCCGTCACATTTAATTGAATAAGTTCAGGGTGTCCAGTTTTCGTATGTTTTACGGGTTATCTGCGTTATTAGTAAAGATAGAAGGTTGCGGTTTTTGCAGCACTGTTTTACTTTTTTGAGAAACAAACGATGCCACAAACAGAATTTTCATAGCCCCCTTAGTTTTTTAGATACGGGGTGATTTTGAAAATTTTGCATTTTGGGACACCCCCCGGATCTAGGTTACGCCGCAACTTATCAAAAAGGTAAAAAAATTAACTTATTAGTTTTTTCACGTAGAATCCAGTGGCTTGGTCAGATTTTTTCTATGTTTAATTGTTTTCGAGAAAAGGAGCAAACTTGCATTTTTTTTAATGGGACACCCTATAGATATATTTTTAGCTATTATGATTCAGTTTATCACAAGCTTTTCAAAAATATATAATACTTTATAGCTGTTTTCAATGTGAAGCTCAAAATTTACATTTTTCAACAAATTTACATTTTTTTGCTTCTCACAAATATAAAACACTAATTTTAAAAATATATACCTATAACAATAACTTTTATAAATATAAATAACAATTAACTCAGTTGTGTTATACGTTCAAAAATTAAAAGCTACAATTATTTGATGATTTAGGAAACTGTCTCATAAATATTGCTCAAAGTGTTCTCCATTATGCCTAAGACATGTTTCACACATTGTTCTGATTCGCCTCAGAGCATTTAAAATAATAGAAGGCCGTGCCTGTAATTCCCTATAGGCTCTTTCAGTGGCTTCTCTTAAATCTGCCATCGTTTGGTACTGGACGGTATAAATTTTATTTTTTAGGTAGCCCAAAAAAAAATCCAAAACCGTTAAATCGGGTGACCTGGGTGGCCATCTTACAGGTCCATGTGTTCCAATCCAGTGGCCAGGAAAATTATTGTTAAGATATGCTCTTACAATTTGAACATTATGAGCGGGAGCTCCGTCCTGTTGCAAATATAAGCTATTAAGATGAGCTAGGGGCACATTCTCTACTATTTCGGGCACAATGTTTTCCAAAATTTTACTTCCCAGTATGAAGCATGAAACGCTAAACCCAAATCTGCCTTGCCGTTCCCGTGAAAATATAACATGTTGATTTTCCTGGCACCAAAACCTAGTATTTTGCCGATTAAATATACCGACACTGGTAAAATGACTCTCATCAGACCATATAATCGTTCTTTCAGAATGATTTTCTCTATTTACATTTTGTAAATACCATACAAAACTCTACGCGGGGCTCTGCGTCACCGAGATGTAAGTTTTGTACGACATGAAATTTGTATGGCTTAAACTTGTGTTTTTTTAGAATAGTTTGAACCCTTGATTTTGTAACACCGACAGAACCTTCCACTACAAGAACTACTGTGAATTGTTTCAATTGAAGCCAAAACGTTTACTTCATCAATGTCCTGGTTTTCCTTATTGTAAATACTAGGTCGGGGTTTGAAAAATGAACCAACTTCAATTAAGTTTGATTTTAATTTTAAAAATATTCTTTTATCCGGCTTTTCTTTCTGGGAACCTGCGAATATAACGTTTTTACAAATTTTAAAATATGATGAAAAATATAAAAAGATGTCCATACCTGTTAAAATAAACTTCTAATGCTTCATCCGAATTTTCGTTACACTGAATATAAGAAACAAACATATCATACTTTTCATAATTCTCGAATTTTGCATTCGCAGCCATAATTAAGAAAAAACTGCTATTTATCGAAAACTGAATAGAAATAAACAACAGAAAATTCTGACAATAAATAAAGATTTTTTCCACTACTAACCTATAACATCGCCATTATTGACCGATTATTAACGTTAGAAATCGTTTTTCTCTACCTTATTAGTATATTATTAACCAAGGTTTAGACAGCCATCATTATTGCCCGAGCGGCAAGTTTAAATCACGAGGAGCGGAGCGACGAGGGATTTAAGACGCGAGGGCTATAAGCTGTCTAAACCGTGGTTAATATAATATTTTTTCCACTACTACAAACTTTTATAAGATATTTATCTTTATAGTATTAATAATTATAAAAAATGATAGGTAGGTATAAGTATATTTTTCCACTACTAACCTTTTATTTATTAACGTTAGAAATCGTTTTTCTCTACCTTATAAGTTATTATTGACCATGGTCAATAATAAGGCATTGAAATCCATTATTGACCGATCTTCAAGAATCTATTTGAACGCAGGTAACTTGATTTTGTGACTCTACAACATGAATTCATAAAGGTGATTTCTTGTGGTTAGGCAACCAGATAATTATCAATATACATATTAGATTATTACAGATGCTATTGTAAAATATCGATACAATCAACATTTTTCCTGCTTCCATCCTTAATTCTGGAGGTGTACACATAATAATATCACTAACATTTTCTTCGCTCATTTTTTAAATAAACGGAAAACTCGTGAAATCTAATGACATAAATGAACAAAAATTGACATTAACAAAGACACCTGACAAAACAATAAAATATTTTGCCAATTCCAAAGCGCAGGTAACTTGATTAAAATATATACTTATACCTTCCTATAATTTTTTATAATTATTAATACTATAAAGATAAATGTCTTATAAAAGTTTGTAGTAGTGGAAAAAATATTATATTAACAACTTCAGATAACGAGCCTGTCATCTTTTGTTTTCCTAAATACCCGTCATGGCCTACTGAAAAAAAAATTAAATTTGTTGAAAAATGTAAATTTTGAGCTTCACATTGAAAACAGCTATAAAGTATTATATATTTTTGAAAAGCTTCTGATATATTGAATCATAATAGCTAAAAATATATAGGGTGTCCCATTTAAAAAAATGCAAGTTTGCTCTTTTTCTCGAAAACAATTAAACATAGGAAAAATCTGACTAAGCCACTGGATTCTACGTAAAAAAAAACTAATAATTTCATTTTTTACCTTTTTGATAAGTTGCAGCGTAACCGAGTGTCCCAAAATGCAAAATTTTCAAAATCACCCCGTATCTAAAAAACTAAGGGGGCTATGAAAATTCTGTTGATGGCATCGTTTGTTTCTCAAAAAAGTAACATAGTGCCGCGAAAACCGCAACCTTCTATCTTTACTAATAACGCAGATAACCCGTAAAACATACGAAAACTGGACACCCTGTACAGGGGAGGCAGTATTTAGCTACCTCAAAATTTACATGGGATTTACTATGTTCAACTAAGCCATGTATCACCCGGTATATAGATATTATTTCCCCCAGTATTCTAGAGAATGTTATTGACAAAACATTTTAAATAATGTTGCTTTACAAATGAACTTTAATTATTATTTATTTTTATCAAAGTGTACGACATCCAAGGTAACATTCTTAAAACCAATTTACTGTTGGTCAGTGTAATCTGTAATTATTTTTTTATTAGATGTGTTAACAGCTCCAATCTATTTATTTTGTCACTTTTTAAAAATAAACATGCCGTCTTCATCAAGGTAAATCATGATCAGGATCTTTATCTTTGACTCTTTGATTTATTGTCAAAAATTCCTAAAATGTTGTGTATAAGTTTTGCAAGTCTTTGACTTAATTCCTCTATATATGCTTTCACATAACCATATCATAATATCATGGCCACTGGTTGAGCCATGGCGCCTCTTTAGTTTAGTATTGTTATGCGATTACTTTGTACAGGTTTGAGAGTCCGGGTTTCACTGGCCAAATATTTGATCAAATTATCAATTAAAATTGGCCAAGAAATTAGAACATGTTTCAATTTTTTGATAATAATTTGAGAGAAGAAATTGGACGAAATATTAGATGATAAATAAATGAATGGTTAACTTGTACAGCTTCTTGACCAAGAACCCGGTCCGTGAATTACTTGCTTCATTCCTTATCCTTAAAAAAAATCACAAATTTTTCAATATCCAATTTTTATACAATATAAAGAAATTGACTATCAAAAGATTTGACATGCATTCCTCTACAATATTATACTTGATAAACAAGAAATATTGCCTGATTATTAAGATAAAGTTTATTGTGATTAAGATAAATTGATATAACTTTTGAATCCCGCATATTTGCCATTTGTACCGGTTGTAGTTTATTTTATTGAAAATAATTCGCATTTTTCATAGGTGTCTTTCATTATTACCGAATGGGCAACTGGCATAGATGGTATTAAATTTCCATTATGTAATAACACCGCTTTTGAACTATATTTCGAGGAGCCTATGAACAAGCGCCACTACTATCGGTATCAGTACACGCACGTAACGAATTTTCTATTTTGTAACTAGCAAAGAACGTAGCATTTCTTTTCCTAAAAGTCGTAATTTTTTTATCTTTGTCTAATAAGTTCCACTTCTTAAAGCAAGAAACTGCCTACAAGTTTTCTCCAATAAACTTAAGCAGTAATATTATTGTATGTATAGGAAAGCTGTATTTCTGTATTTTTGTATGTAATATGTAATATCCATGTAATATCTATTGGAATTGGAATAAACCTTAAACCTTAAACCAAGAAGTTCTGAGTGTTGCTTTAACAACCCAAAGTAACGTACTAAATCATTTAGTCAAAGTCAAAGTCAAACATAGCTTTATTGTTTAGAACTTATAACGTCGTTAACAAAGCAAAACAATATAATAACGTCAAAAGTTAATTAAAAAAAAACAAACAACATGGATGAATTAGCACACATAACGTAGATTTAATTACTGCCAAAAATGTGTAGTAATAATGCTGAAACATGATTCACAATAAACAACACATACAAAGTTATACAAAAGCAATAAAACTAGTAAAAGGGGTAATTGTATCATCCGAAAACTAATACTAATAGCGTATAATCATCAGTCAAACCCATCACTATAATACTCGTCGATAGAATAATATGGCTTGGATTGCAACAATGTCCTTGTTTCTCTTTTAAAATTTTCAACGGATCTTAAACTCCTTATGTGATTAGGCAAGTGGTTTAAAAGTTTTTTGCTCTCATACACAAAAGAGCCCTTCACCAGAATAGAATGAGGAATAGGCAACTTAAGCAGACAAAATCTACGGGTACGATAGTGGGTAACCTCGTCAAGCTCCCGCCTGAACTTCTTAAATACAAGAATTACTGTTTCCAAAATAAATAAAGAGTAGAGACTCAATATGCGATGTTTAAGAAAAAGGGGGCGACACGAGTCGCGAGCTCCTGCTCCACGCATATAACGAAGTGCTCGTTTTTATAAAATAAATATATATTAACTCACTTTGAACAATCAAATGTGGCTTGTCGGAACTGGGACCTGGAGTAAAAGTAGGGTCAGTACACTATTCTTCAGAGCTTCCTGATGATGCGTTATTATCTCCATTATCTCCCAAATATCAATATCTTGCCAATCTAAAGGCGCAGTCGGTACTGGTAAGTCTGCATTGTTAGGAACAGGTCTTATGGCAGAAGGCAAATTCGAATATTCGATCTTGCGCTTTTCTTTTCTGGAATAATTTTCTTGTCTTGTGTCTTTATCATGCAAAAATAGCAATCGTCAAAATGATTGGCGGGTTCGACTATACCATCGGAACTGCAAAAAGCATACTTTAGCTCTTCCCTTTCATTTAGCCCACTGCTTGTCTTGATCACCGATTAAAACACCAAAATACATGAAATGGGCTTTTTTTCACTTCACCAGATATTCTCCACAAATATAACAAAACTTGTAAGACGAAATTTTGCAACTGCGGCGCGTTTCACTTGACATTTTGATCGTTGAAAAAACTTTCCTAACTACACAGAACCACTCAATTCGAAACTCAAAAGAAGACTAAATAAGCGAATAAGTTATGTTATAAACAGTCCATTCTTAGGTCATCTTTCTGATTTAAAATGCACCCATTTTAAATGAACCCTCATAAATCTGCCAATATAAAAGTGTCTATTCTCTGTTGCTTAGTGCCAGAGAGTAATCAAATGTAAATTTGCAATTACAGGATCCATTAAGCAGGGTAGACAACTTAAAGGTTGCATGGTAAATTTCAGGTAAATTGCAATGATAGTTTTCAAAAATTCCGTATTTCAGACCTACACAACCCTAATTTGCATACAAAAAAAAAGACGAGTTTGGTGAATAAAATTAAGGTGACAACGGCGTTACTTCCGGTAGTTGATTAGAATAAAAAGTATATTAACAATTATACTTGATTATAATTATAGAGATAGGCAGATAATTGAGATATTAATTATTTTAATATTACGTCGATAAAAACTTATATAGAAGTAAGAATAATATGAAAATTGGAACCAATATTAATATTTATAAAAATAATCTACTATGTACAATTCAACAGCTTAATTTTTAAATTTTAGTCATCATGTTCCGAGTAGTCCGATGAACTACCGTCGTTGGTGTCCAGAAAAATAATAAAGGGCTCTACAGTATTTTCTAGCATGTTATCAGTTTCCCACATTCTTTCTTCTATTTCAATCACATGTTCGACGCACTTACTCCATTTTTCACAATCCACTCTCTTTATTCCCTCTTGCAAGAGGTTTGCAACGTCTCTCATTTTAAAAGTGGTGTTATGCCTTGCTACAAACCCTTTTACTTGCACCACACCAATTCTATGGGGCTTAATTCACAGTGATATGGGGGAAGGCGAAGTAACGTTATATTTCGTTTTGAAGCGACAACAAATTTCGTACAAAGAGGTTTATTCAACTTTACAATCTCCAGGAGCTCCTTTTTCAACATATCTTTATGAAATTACTTCACTTCTTATTTACAGTAAGCCAATGAATGATGCCATTTTTTTTTCCAAGAAGACGTTCGCTATTTTTTCGGATTTTCTTGAGTGGTAGCTGGCATTATCCATAACTATAACAGACCCAGGAGGAATAAGATCTAACATTTGCTGGAAGTATTCTTCAAGGATATCAGCGTTCATGTCTTCATGCTTTTATTCCAGTAGACTATCCGTCCATGAAAGCTTGCCTCGCGCTGTTTATATGTTTATCCTACCATATTTTACCAACGGTATATCCTTAATTTAACCAAGTTTCGTCCATATAATATTCATTTCCTTCAAAGGTTTCCATAGTTTCTTCTTATCCACGGGTGGAATAAAATCATAATTTTTCATTTCAGACATTATTTTGTCCAAGGTGTGTATTTCTTTTGTTACGTAAAACAAATGCATGATTCCTCTCATGGCAGTCTTTTCATCCTCATTTATTAGAGTTTCTTTTCTTCCTGTAATTCTCTTCGGTAACCTGATGGGGCCGCGTTTATCCTCGTGCACAAGTCGGTATATTGTTGACTGTCCGACTCCAGTCATATTCGAACGCATTTCAACTATTTTTACAACTCCGAATGTTATATGAAATAATAATTGGACTACACCTATGGAATACGGCGAAGACCACTGGGTTTTATAGTTCAACAATGATCGATTGCTCTGTCGCCTTAAGCAACATACTATAATGAGCCCATTGAAAAGTGGTACGTATTAGGACTGTATGAATATTTTTCTATTATTAGAATTGGGAAAAAAGTCGGCTGAACTGTGTTACAAAAATCGTGTCGGCCAGTGTAATTCTTCTGTAAGGCGTAAATATGAGACCAGGTCCGAGATATTTGTCTCAGCGTGGGATTGTTAACCTAATAAGTTTCAATCTAACCTAACTAATTAACCTACTAATTTACTCTATTCGCGAATATTAAATTTTTGGAAATCACACGGGAACTCAAGTATCTAATATGTCCTGAAACCGATTAGTTGTTTATAAAAAAGTAAATTTAAGTTTTTTTTTTGAAATATCTACAAGTTATCCAGTAATCACATGAAGACGACTGGAGATGTTTACCAGTTAAAACATTGTGATTAATTAAATAATGACAATCAAAGTCGAAAACATTAATATCATTTACGTTTGCCAATTACAGTTTTTCGAAACTGATTTTGCTTTAAATTACTTTACTGCCACCATCTTGAGACTTGTTAAGATATGATACTATAATTTTTTAGATACATTTCCAAGAGAAATGTTTTTTATATGAATAGATATAAACGCCTACGATTTTTACGAGGTTCTTTCAAGAGTTTGTGTCTATCTTTAGATCTAAATAAAATAGGAGCTGTAGGGCGTTTATTAAACCCATTACAATTTTGCAAAACTTCATTGCCTGAAAACTTGCAGACATTTTTTTAGGGATTGGTTCACTACACACAAATGAACACTAGACAAATTGTAAAAACCTGTTTGATTAGTTTTGTTATATCTGTAATATTAGAAAAAATAAATTATTTTTTTTAAAAAGAGCACCTGTTTTTCATTTTGCCCTGTATTATCTTGACATGAAACTGCATACCACTTTTCATGCTCATAATAATTGGTTTAATAGATCCCTTTTTAACTTCTGAGAAACCTGTTGTGCGGATGCAATATACAGAGTGTACAGAAATAACTACCGAGAATTGATTAATATCGCGGTTAGATCATCTTAAGACCGCATTACAGTTGGAGATGTTTTATTGCTGCAATAATTAATTGCATGTCTGTTATTGCGAGCATGCGCAAAGCTAGTTTGGTAATCGGCTATTGCAATTTTTATTGCGATTACGAGGAATAGCTCCGGACTTATTTTTATTGCTGTCTGGGGAATTATTTGTTAATTTCAGTGCCACTAACCTGAAAAAATATTAATATTCTTGATTCTATCATTCAAACCTAGATTTCTAATATTTTTATATCGTAGTTTGTTTTTGTTGTTATTCTCACCATTCACGTGAGATTTATCTATTTTAATTCCTATAAATAACGAACCGTGCATAATCAAAGCAACGCGAAAAAGTTAGGTTATCCACCATTTTATTTTATTTTGTTGGTAGCGTGTACAAAATCAAAAAGAAAAATGGTCAATAATTGCACACTGTAAAGCGATTGGCAATTTCCATTGCCGGAAATGACACAATACTATCGAAACGGTTTTTCAGTTTTTATTCTGTGTGTCAAAAGCAACGAATTATTCGATAAATAGGTATTTAAAAAATAGGATGTAAATCATTAACATATTATTAGTAATTACTCTTCCCGTTTGACGCCTAAAACATTATGAAGCATTCTTGAACTCTGTGCTTGGTTTGTATAAACGTTTCTGATTAATAACCTTTGTTCACGTAGTGTGATTTTCTTTTGAGCCCCTCCACCATGGCAATATGTGATAGCGCCAGTTTGATTAAAGCGATTTAGCAGTTCGGAAACCGCTCTTTCGCTAACGCCATAAATATCGGCAATGATCTTCTGAGCCATCCCATTATTATGGAGACGTAAGAAATTTTCCAATTTATTTCGACTAAGGCATACTTATTACTAATAACATGTCAATAATTTGTCAGTTAAAGAAATTGCTGGTTTTCACATGTTGTGCTTCCATGACAATATTTGTGACGCATTTCCATTTCTTTTTTTTGACAAACCTGAATATTCAACAAAATAAAGAAATTTTAGCCACCCTATAATGCTTCTCATAATGGATGCCTTAAGAAATATGGAAAGCAACTACCACTTAACAAAAGTGTGGTTACAAGTTACTTAATGATAGGCCGTAACTTCAAAGGAGCATTTCTGAACCAAATTCAAGTAGAAAAGTTCATATAAACACGTGTCCTAACACGTATGGTTTTCAAGATAGAGGGTGTCAAAGTTTTGAAAAAATAAACGTTTTTTTATTAATATCTCAAAGATCCCTTTACCGATTTTGGTAAAACTTGTCAGTGTTGTTGTTTGTGATATCACGCTAAGCTAGCAACAGATGATAATTATGAGTTCCATTGGCGTCCCCGGGGGGGGGGCAATCTCACAAATAATATTGACGCCACTGACTTTTTTTTTTAAATTTTATGTTGTTTTCGTGTTAAGCATCTAAAAATACAACTTTTTTATTTCTTGGTATTTTTTCGTATTATACTTTGTTTTCGAGAAAAAAATTTGACAGCATTGAAGTGGCTGAAGTTTTTCTCAAAAACGAAAAAATATCAAGTGGCAAGAAAGTTGTGCTTTTAGCTGCCTAACCCGTAAAAAATATAAAATCTTTAAGCAAGTCAGTGCCGTACATTTTTTTGTCAATATTATCCGTGAGACTGCCCCCTTATCCCATTATCTAGTTAGTGTTAACTTAGCGCCTTATCACAACGAACAACAAGGCAAAGTTTCACCAAAATCGGCTAAAGGATCTTCGAGATATTAACAAAAAAAGGGATTTTTTTTTAAACTTTGACACCCTGTATCTTGAAATGACTTTTTAGAACACATGTTTACATGCACTTTTCTACTTCAATTTGGTTCAGGAATGTTCCACTGAAATTATCGCCTATCATTAAGTAACACCCTGTATATAAGATGATCCAACCGCGATATTAATCAACTCTCGACAGTTCTCTGCACACCCTGTATATTGCATCCGCACTACAGGTGTTTTAGAAGTTAAAAAAGGATCTGATAAACGAATTTTAAGAATAGGAAACTTTATACAACTTTATGTTAAGATAATACAGGGCAACATGAAAAACAAGCGCTCTTTCTAAAAGAAGTTATAAATATATTATATATTTTTCCTAATATCAGGGATAACACAAAAAATTGATTTTCAATATTTATCTGCTGTTCTCTTGTATGTGCAGCAGTAGCAAGCAATGAAGTTTTGCAAAATTGTAATGGGTTTAACAAACACCCTTGTATGCAACACTTTCTATTTTATTTAGATGTCACGGTCGACACAAACTATTTTCGATGAAATTTGAAAGAACCTTTTAATAACCGTAGGCGTCTCTCTTTATTAAAATAAAAAATATTTCACTTTGAAATGTATCTAAAAATTTATAGTATCCGTTTCGTCTAGCCAGCAGGTTACTTGATAATTTCTGGAGGTTTTTCTTAATGAAGCAGCAATGAAAATCGGTGTGGATTGATACCTATATAATAAATATGTTTGATTTTTGAAGTCAGACATTTCATTATTATAGAACTGAAAATTAGGTTGAAACAATATTCTCAAGAATCAATTTTGAAAGTAAACTATGCTGTATGTAAAATGCTATTCTAAAATGATGAATTTTGCGGACTGATCCAAATTTCGGAAGCAGCTATTCTTCAGCATCAATCCCGAAAATACTCTTTAATTATGATTTAGTTAATAATCACTAAGTTTAAACACTTCTAAAAATCCTTCCGATTTTTTGCGCTAAAACACTATTATACAGAGTGTTTCATTAGGATTACGAAAAAATTCAGGATGAGTCTCCCTGCGTAAAAGTACGAAATAAAGTTCCTATAAACCTATGTCCAGAAATGCTTCGTTTCGGAGATACAGGGTGTTAAAGTTTTATTTCTATTTTTGTTTCTTCTAAATATTTGAAATAATGTTGATATTTGAACTGAAATTGGTATCTGGGTTTTTTTTGAAATGCAAGATTCGAATTTTATGTTAGTATCTCTCCTACTTGTAGAGGGCGCCACCTACATGTACTTTTTATACGTGCCTGAATTATATTTTTACGGAAAATAATTAATTTCTCTATTTTTTTTTTACGCGAAAGAAGCACACTTGGTAGAAGACGGTACGAGCAACCTTTCTGGAGAAAAAGAATAATGACATTTTCGGTGCACGTTTCTGAAGGAAACATACAGCAAAAACAGAAATGTTATTTTATTTTTATCTATCAACATTAATAATTACATTTAAAAAAATATTTGACAATGATACGTGAAACATTCAGTCACTAAATAATAATAACTTTTTACTCATTAACATTAAGAATTACATAAGAAAAAATTTTACAAACGACAATCCTATCGAAAAATACTTTATTTAAGTTGAAACAATTGCTGAAAATGTGCACCCTAGCTGTAATACTGGCATCTATTTTACGACCCATTGATTGGCGAGCGCGTTCAAAAATTCCGGGTTAGTCAGGTTAGTGTGTCTAATTGTTTCACAGGATGCGATAATGCGATTCCTTAATTATTCCGCGGTTTCTATTGGGGTCATGGAAACTAAATATTTGAGTCGACCCCAAAATAAATAATCCAATGCGCAATACCTCTAGATACTCCTAATGAACTAGAAGTACGATTATTAATTACGGTTCTCTGCTGTCGACCTGAGAAATAGCTTTAAATAGCTTTCAAATAACTTCAGTGCATATTCACTTAACCCAAAATATTTTAGTTTAATGTTTAAAATGTTATTATCCAGTGTGTCAAAAGCCTTGATATGATCTAACAAGAACAAACAAGTGTCTCTGCCTGGGTCATGTGATCTAAGAATATCGTCAGTTATCGACATCAGAGCAGTTGCAGTGCTATGATTTTTTCTAAACCCAAATTGTGTAGATGGCAAAATTTGTCGATGAGTTAGGAAATCATTTAATTGGTCCAAAATTACTCTTTCCTAAATTTTGGACATTGTAGGCAAAATACTAATGGGTCTAAAATGTGACAGTTCTGTAGGGTTGTTAGTCTTGGGAATGGATTATATATTTGATATTTTCCATAAACTGGGAAATTTATTGGTTTTTAAACATTGATTAAGAATAAAAGTAAAATGTAAGTTTAGGTATGGTATCAAAAGTAAAATAATTTTAAAATTTATTCCATCAGCACCTGTGGCATTGCTCTTAAATTTATTAATTATTTTTTCAAATTCGTCTACAGTTACTTCGCGAAATGTAAGACCAGGTTGTATTTCTGAATAGGATTTATTTAAGTAAGTGTTAGTTATAAAATCATGATCATGACCATTAGGAACAAAAGGACGCAAACGTTATTAAATGTTTCGGGTGTGTAATTTAAAAAATCATGAGGTTGAGAATTAGAACTGGTACCAACATGATGCGGGATAACACGATTAGGGTATGTTTCCTCATAAAGACGCCTGACTGCTAATGAATTACGTTGGCCAAGCCATAAACGAAATTCATATCGCACATTTCACAACTTGTGTTAATTACAATTAATTTGAAAAGCTTTACCACTTGACAACTAAACACCTTACTAATTATAGTCGCGCGTCGGCATGCGATGTCTTTTCACCTTTTTCTATTTTCTGCTCTCAAAAATTTTATTATTCTTTTTATCGTGAACCGCTGCTCGTACTGACTTCCAACAAGTATGCCCTTTTCGTGTAAAAATGATAGAGAAAAAGATGTTTATGCTTAAAAATGTACAAGTACGTATAAGAAAGTTATGACTCCTAGAAAAGTAAAAAGATATATAGATGGCGCCCTCCACAATTATTGGAAGCCATACTAACATCAAATTCGAATTTCGCCTAGATGTACCAATTTTAGTTATTTACAAAAAACAAAAATAAAAGTAATACTTTAATATCCGAAACAAAGCATTTCAGGATATCAGTTTATAGGAACTTTTTTTCATATTTTTAAGCAGGGAAATCCGCTTTAATTCAAAACTTGTTATCTGTTTATACAGCATAAAAAAAAACAGTTTTTATGAGCGTCTAAAGTTAGTAAACGACGCTACGAGAATGAACTCGAATGCTTCCAGGACTCACCGTAGAATTAGCGTTCTCCTCCAGCAAAATAGCACTTTCGGGACTTGCTCCGTAAATAAATATTACCCTTGCTCTGGGAAATGGCCAAAACTTAAACAAGAAATAGGTTAAATCGTGAAATAAGTAAGGCAGAATTTAGATATTTTGTAACTAAGAAATATGAATACATTAGTTTCATTGAAATAACGATCCCTGTATTCCTGTTAGCTCTGTTATAAAAACATTAAATTAATTATCAAAAATATCCCCTTCCATCAGCAAGAGAGGATGTGGAGTATGGAGCCCCTTCGATATTGTTGTTGTTAACAGTAATAATCCGTCGCCAGTATCGTCGCGAACTATGGCGCCAAATCGCGAGTGGTTACGTGCATGTGTGGTACCGGTGTGACAGACATTTGGTTACGTAATGGTTTTTACAAAAATACGAATGTGATTGACTTCAATGCGAAAGGGATATATCGTATACCTATCAGCTTTTAGTTTCTAAGGGAGTTGATATCTTAACCTGCGAAAAAGGGCTCTAAACCTTTTTATGGCTTTTCACCAGCATATCCATGCGCTTTTATAACGACAAGGCGAACAAGTAAAATAAAGTTTTTGGAAAAATATTGTATATTAAGAAGAATCTTTATTTTTGCAATCATAAGCATTTGTTTGTTTTGTAGATGTGGGATGTTCAAAATTCACCAAAATAAAATTCCCATAAAACAACGTTAGCAGATTTTTGGTATTTTTTGCCATTGTAAGGATAGGTAGCATACAGTGTTTTGTAAACGCTCGGACCCGTCTATTTTTTATTTTTGAAGCTTATTTCATGTATACATATCGTCCCAAAAACAAATTATGACGGTTTACTTTATTTTTTAAATAGATACTCCTATTTTATAATATTCTTTTGAAATCTGCATAAAATTCGAAATAGATTTCATGAAGTAGGCCATATACTTAAATTCAGCCATTTGCGAGAAAATCGATATTTGGATTTTAACAGATGATTTTTTTATTATTACTTAAAGCTGGATTTATAAACTCGAAAAGTTGGTGAGGTTGAAGTTATGATCAAGCTTGTGAGGTTAGATATTCCGAACTCCGAGCATAAAAATTGGTTATCTCGAACTACCCGGGAAGTTTTCGAACCTTACATGAGCTTTACATGAATAACATGAACGAGTGTATAAATGGAACTGAGTGTTCCCTATAGTTTAAATTGAACTCCTATTTCCAACATTAACTGAACCTCAACCTCGCCAACTTTTCGAGTTTATAAATCCAGCTTAAATCATGAACCCTGTCGTAAATAAAGTCTTTGATTGTTAGGTTGTCACACTGACAGTGACGATTGTCCCCTGATTTGAGTCAAAGTGTCTGGCAAAGTTATTTTGATAATCTTGTAATTTTAAAAAATAGCACGCTTAAGTGAAAGAGAGCGCATAGAAATGCGCACATAAATGGAAGTTTGCGAACTCTTCAATAACAAGTATCCTCGCAGAGAACCGATACCTCAATCTACTGTCAGTAAAATAGAAAAAAATTTAGAGATGTAGGTCAACTTAGGGACAATTATACGAAAGGTCGACCTGCGGTATTAGAAGATACACAATTAGGTGTGTTATTGTCGGTTCAAGAAAACCACCATAAGGCGAGTAGCACTATCGTTTCGGAAAATCATATCTGCAAAACATCCGTCCTAAAGTATTTAGACAAAAATAAGTTTAATCCTTACAAAGTCCAATTAGTTCATGAACTCAATGAAGATGATCCAGACAGAAGAGTCCAATTTTGCGAGATAATGACGAATATGTGCAATAATTATCCAAAGTTTTCGAAACGAATTATATTTTCGGATGTGGAAACGTTTTGTTTGAATGGATGTACATACCTTAGAAAGTTAATGTTTGGGCTGACATTGTTAAAAATAGAATTGAGACCCTTCTTCATTGACGGAAATTTGACAGGTGAAATATATTTAGAATTATTAGAAAATGATCTAGTACCGTGCCTTACCACATTATACCCTAATCAAGAAGATCCTGAGGCATCGAAAAATTTTTTGTGGTATCAGCAAGACGGAGCTCCAGAACATTACACCCGCCGTATGCGTGAGTACCCTAATACCCGACGAGGTCCAATTGAATGGCCGACCAGATCTACAGATTTATCCCCTTTAGATTCTTTTTGTGGGGTTATCTTAAGTCTAAGTTAACCGACCAAACAATATTGAAGATTTAAATAACAGAATTAGAGGCGAAATGAGATTGATAGAACCTTACGTCGTTAATAACGTTATGCAAGAATTTGAAGATCGTCTCGGGTACTGCCAGACTGTTGGTGGAGATCATTTCCAACATTTTATAAAGTGACTTTTAGTTTTTTTTTTAATTTTCTTCTCTTTTCGCTAATAAATAATGTGTTGTTGTTTTAAGTTAAAACGGCTGAATTTAAGTATATAGCATATTTTTTAAAATATGTTTTCAATTTTATGCAGAGCCCAAAAATTATTATAAAGCAGAGATATCCATTTAAAAAAATAAAGTAAACTGTCATGATAACTCGTTTTTGCGAGAACCTGTAAACATGAAATAAATTTTAAAAAATGCACAACATGAATAAAAAATGTACAGGTCCGAGCGCTTTTTTGAAAAAGAAAACCATAAGTTTTAAATGAATTTATTCCAACCTTTACGTTCTCACTGTATATATTTTCACCATAAGATTGTTCATATAGTAGAATAGGAATGGGAAATATTACATAGAATACTTTTTCAAATTTTCGTCCGGAAATTTTGGCAATTTAATAATAATTTTAATATGTAACATTCGTATTAATATCAGATTTAAAAAAAAAAACTTATCTCGCATTCACCTGTATTTTCTTACGAGTATTAACAAATTTAATCACAATTTTCCTTAAAAGAATAGATTCGCTAAACATGCCTTTAATTTTTCTGATACTCGCATTTTATCTCTTTATCAGTCTGGTGTGTTCCGTAATTTACATAAAAGTTTTTGAGTGGGTTACGATATTTACCAATTTTATAGATTTACCTTCTAAATACAGTGCGAGCCTGTAACTTGGAATACATTCCGTAAATCTTATACAGTTTTTGTCTTGGAACAATGCACTCACACGAACCTACAGTTGTATTGGTTGAAAATTGCTACAAATCTTAGGACAATTTATGCCATATTTGCGTAAAACAGGGTTTTCTGATTGATATATTGTCTTTAGGGTTATTGCAGTAACATGACGAACAAAGCATTGGCGTCACTAAACAAAATAAAAACATCTAGTAAAATGTGATTTTTAGTGTATAAAAATATTGCTATAATATTGCACATTTTCAAACTCGATGTGCCTGACTAACAATAAAAGCACCAACGAGTGTAAAAGCAACAACAATTATTATCAAAATTTAATATTTGGTTATATGACTGTATTTTTCGACTACTTGAGCCAGTGGGTCTGAAATCGGGTGTATAAATTGTCATTAAAATCTTGATCAAACCATTCCCATCCAATCATGAATTACTGCCAATAGTTCATTACATCCCTCAGGTCTAAAACTTCTTTTGTATATTTATTTTACTATAATTGGACCCCAAACATTCTCTGTGTGATTAATATCAGGAGTATAAGTAGGCCGTGGCAAAACTTCCACATTATTATATTATTATTCAAACCATCCTTTCACAGCATTTGCGGTCTAAACTGGGCAAGAGACGAAAGAGTTATTTGGATATATTTGTTTAACAGATATTTAGATCTTGCCATACCTTTATAACTATGTGCCCTTGATTAAACCATGTTTTGTTGGTGTAATACAATTTTTTCCCTTACTTTAATTTTTTTTCAATTAGTATGGGCTTTTTCAATTTCGTTTAATATAGGTACCTAAAATTAATTTCTTTTAAAGTTCGTTCGAAATTCTTAATGATATGTTAGAAAAAAATGTGTTCTTAATTTCAGCCATCATTTTTCTTATTGTGTTGTTTTTTTGGGATCCATGGATTTTGTGACGAATGACGTATTTTGTGGCATCATACAAAATTATTTCCGTCTCTTGTCGGGGCTCCTCCATTCTTTTTTGTAATCTTCTTGATGAAAAAATCAAAACCTTGAATATAGCGCGCGAGAAAAGTTTTGTTAAAGTGCCACATATTTCTACAGTATCCAATGTGGTTAGTTCAGGATTTCGTTCCGGAATTCCATGGTATACGTTTTTAACCATTATTCGTTCTTTTAATGTTAATTGAAATTTTGAAGACAGACAAGTAGTTAAAGGTTTATTAATATCTACTTTATTCAAGTAGAGGCAGTTAACAATACGACATAAAGTTTAATATCTATATATTTACACAAAACAATGTGAACGACCCACATACTATGAAAACTGAAAAAAAACTTACAAAATATATCCATAAATAAACACAAATTAATCAAGCTGTGCAAAACCCTGCCGGCACGCTTATTTTCAAACCTTTCACATTGTGAATTGGGTCTCTGTGTGTTGCCACATTAATTTTCTCCGCGATCCCAGTATCGGAATCGCCGTGCTATTTTAAATTTACTTGAATGAATGCGGCTTATATGACAACGCCGCCTCTAAAGTTCACTGTAATTGTAGCGGCAAAAATTAATATATGCATAAAAAGCACTTACTTGTACAATATTTTTATTCTGTCGCTTCCTAGATTTGGGTATAATAGGTGGTCAATAGAATAAGAAATGAAATGATAATGTAGTAAGCGGCGCTAAAAACATACTATGGCAATGTAAATATACTTGGCAACACTGCTGCGTCCTCTGGGCTGACTGACTGAGGAGAGCAGACCCTGGAATTAGCTCTTTCCGACAAATTACTCCTCCGCTAATAACTGTTAACTTTTGGGCTAATTAAAACGATGAAAAACGATTAACTATTTTATTGAGAAAAACACTCTCATCAACTAGCGCCAACTTACGTGTTGACATTACAAACTAAACATGGCGCGATCGATAAAACATAGAAATACAAACTACGAGGGCTATACCAATAGTCGATTAATATTTAACACCCCTCCTCAATTTAAATATTGTCTACATTTTTAAATTGTTGCAAATAAAAGTAACTTACAAAATCAGCCTAACGTTAATAGGTATTTAAAAAAGTTTTATACATAACTTATCTCTAAAAAATTCAAATTTTTCTTTAACAAGAGATTTTGTAAATATGTCTGCAACATTTTCGTTCGATGGGACATACATCATTTGGATTAGTCCTTTGGCCACAACGTCTTTTATAAAGTGTGCTTTAATGTCAATGTGCTTGGAGCGTTTACTATTTTCAAAACTTTTAATAGATCTTAATGCACTTTGGTTGTCTATCATTAAAGTTGTTATTGGCTTGGAGAGTCCAAAATCTCTGCAAATACCCTGCACATAGAGTAGTTCTGAGGCTGCTATGGCACTAGCTAGATATTCAGATTCAAAACTTGATTGTGCCACCACATTCTGCTTCTTTGATATCCAAGAAACTAGCTTTTTGTTTAGGAATATTGCACATCCACTTGTACTCTTCCGGTCTACTTGGTCTCCTCCCCAATCTGCGTCTGTAAATGCGAAAATTTCTGATTTCTCACAAGAGTGCGATTCATAGATTAAAGTCATGTCAATTGTGTGTTTCAAATATTGTAATATTCGCTTGGCTGCTATCCATAGTTGTTGGGTTGGCTTATCAAGATAGCGACTAAGATATATCACTGAAAATGATATGTCGGGTCTGCTGATTGTTGCCACGTACAGTAAGGATCCGATCAGTTCTCGATAGGGTACATTCTTGTCAATTTCTTGAGGTTGAACTTGAAAGTTTGGTTCCATAGGTGTTAATACTGGCTTACAGTCTTGTAGGTTAAACTTAATAATCATTCTTTTTATCAATGTATTTTGGCTGATAACTTTTCGACTGTTTTTGGTTTGTATCTCCATACCCAGAAAACTATTTAATTTTCCTAGATTTTTTGCATTAAACTCTGTCTCTAGTGCTTTCAAAATTCGTGTACAGTTTGGTCCTGTTAAAATAATATCATCAACCCAAAGTAAAAGTAATACACCTTCTCCAATATATAGGCAGAAGCCATTTCCTGATCTTCTCAGTTGATATTTTTCAGCAAATTCGTTGAATCTCCCATTCCACATTCTTGGAGCTTCTCGTAAGCTGTATAGTGATTTTCTTAATTTCAATGTGTCAAGTTTCTTGTCTACTACCACTCCATTTGGAATCTTTATACATATATCTATATTTAGATTACCATTCAGAAAAGCCGTGGGAATATCCAGTTGTGTGATTTTCCAATTATTGTCCAAAGCATATGCCATAAACATTCTTATAGTTTAATACCTGGCAATAGGAGCATAAACATTATAGTGGTATTCTTCCTGGTAACCTTTTGCTACTAAACGTGCTTTTTTGAGTCCGTTTTGTTTTGTTCTAAATACCCAACGTGTGTCTATGGGATTTTTATTTTCTGGCAGGACTGCTGGCTCCCAAGTGCCATAATTTTCGTGTGCTTCCAATTCTTTATTTATAGTGTCATTCCATCCTTGTCCTGAGTTGACTGCTTCTTCATAATCTTTAGGTTCTTCTGTCAGAAAACAATATGCATAATACATCTCATAATCGTTAAATCTTGTTGGTAGTTTTGATAGTCTTCTGTTAATTATTTCTTCACTTTCTTCTTCAACTTTCTCATTGTCTTCATCCTCTTCTTTAGTCTCACTATTTTTCTCTTCATTCTCATAATTTTTGCATGTTTCTTCTGTCTCATTCTGCAATATTCCATAATTCTGCATATATTTATAAACTATGTCATTTTCATTAAATCTTACGTCACGCGATATAATAATATCATTTGTATGAGGGTTCCATAATCGATATCCATTTGTGCTGTATCCTACCATACGAACTGGTATCGCTCTAGGTTCAAGTTTGTCACCCGAGTTTGGTATTTTGAGTGCCCATGCCCTGCTGCCGAAGACCCTTAATTTGCTTAGGTCAGTTTTGCCATAATAAATACTAACTGGTATTTTGCCATTTAATGCAGCAGTGGGTGATCTATTTAACTGATATGCAGCACTTCCTCTAGCTTCTCCCCACAGGTGTTTTGGGAGATTCGTTTGGGCAAACATTGATCTCACTTTATCAAGTAGTGTTCTGTTTGCTCTTTCGCTTACACCATTTTGCTGAGGTGTGTTTGGTAAGGTATATTCACAATTTATACCTTTTTGTTTACAAAAATTACGAAATTGAGCACCTGTAAACTCACCTCCATTGTCCATTCGTATTCTTGAAACCATATGACCTTTTGTTTTTAGCACTCTAATACAATTCATTAGGTTATTCTGAGCTTCACTCTTTCTCTTTAGTAAGTAAACCATAATAAAATGTGAATTGTCATCAATAATTGTCTGATAATACTTTTCATCATTGCTTGTGGGTGTTCTTATTGGTCCTCCAACATCCGAATATAAAAATTCTCCAACTTCTTTTGACCGAGGCAGTTCCAAGTTCTCAAATGGTTTTCTTGTTGCTTTACCTTCCATACAAGGACTACATACTGTGGTTGGTATTGGCAGCTGCATTTTCTTTTGGTAGGCTTCAGATAAATGTCCTAACCTTTTATGCCAAATGTCACCTGTGACTGTCATGTTACACATTTCTTCTGGTAGGCTGAAGCTTGCAACATAAAGGTTTCCTACTGTCATACATTTAATATTTATACCACTTTTTGCTTTTATAGTAGCTTTTTCGTTGTCAAATAATATTTGATTTCCTTTTTCATTTATTTTCTTGACACTCAGTAAGTTGTATGTCAATCTTGGTACTATTAAAGCATAAAAATCTATCTTTTTCTCACCATATTCCAGTATAAGCTTACCCTTTTTACGTACATTCAATGAACTTCCATTCGCCACTCTTATTCTGATCTCTGCATCAAGGTTTACAATATTTGTCATATATTTCTCCATATCTTCTGTGACTAAATGATCAGTCGCTCCACTATCCAAAATAAAGTCTACTTTTGAGTCATTAAACTTGAGTTTTGGCTCACCTGCACTTAAAACTTCTGATAGGAATGAAATATCATCCTCGCGTTTCTCTTCACTGCTAAAATTTGCTTGCCTTGCCCCTCCACTATAACTTCGCCCTCTACTTCTTCTCGAGTAACCCCTGTATTGGCCTCTTGACGTGGGCATACTTTTATTTGTGTTTTTAGGGCAATCTCGTAAGAAATGTTCACCTCCACATCCATAGCATTTAATCGGGTACTTCTTACTGTAAAATGCTGATCCAGAATTATCTATCTGTTTTTCAGAGTCTTTCAATTTTAGCTCAGCGTCTAAGAGTCTACTTTTCACAAATTCCAAGGAAATATTTGTTGTAACAGTTTCTATGGCAGTTATTACTGTATCATATTTTTCCGGCATAGTTAATAACAAATAACACACCTTGTCGCTCTCATCCAGTGTTGCACCAGCTCCCTCGAGTTCTCTGAGCAATGTTTCCACTTGCATAAAATGCTCTTGAAGTTCTTCTGTTGTATACTTTAGTTTTAGTAACTTTTTCATTATATACAACTTTGAAAAAGTACTCTTTCTTTCAAAAACATTCTGTAAACTTCTTAGCATTTCCTGTGCTGTTTCAGCATCTTTAATGTATTCCAGATGTTTGTCTGTCATGCACTGCACTATGATACACTTTGCTTTAGTGTCCAGCTTGTTGTACTTAACTTTATTTGTGGGATCAAGCTTGTCATAGTCATCCTGACTTGTCGTTAATACTTCTTTGGCACCTTCTTTTTCAATTAACATTTCGACTCGAAATTTCCAGTTATTATAGTTGCTACTTGTTAGCTGTGGAAATGGTAGTATTGTTGACGATGCCATCTGGAATTTTTTGGTTTTTCTCGGATTTTTCAGCCTTTTTCTCGAAATCTAACCTTACTTATTTTCACCGTCTTTTTCGACAATTTACCGTCACAAAATTGTCCTACTTCTTGCTTCACCCAATTCTGCAATATCTAACGTTATCTGGGCCCATAACCTGTTAACTTTTGGGCTAATTAAAACGATGAAAAACGATTAACTATTTTATTGAGAAAAACACTCTCATCAACTAGCGCCAACTTACGTGTTGACATTACAAACTAAACATGGCGCGAGGCGCGATCGATAAAGCATAGAAATACAAATTACGAGGGCTATACCAATAGTCGATTAATATTTAACAATAACAAATTTGCTCCAGACCCGAGAAGATTATGGTTTAATTAATTTTCTTTTAATGTTTTAATTTTTTGATTGAATTTTGAATTTTTCTTACAATAAAAACTTTTCTTTAATTCAAATTTGAATCATTGTAGGTACTTATCTGTCCATTGGCTGGCGACGCACTTGTGCAGTGCCTTATCATAAATAATAAAGAAAAAAATGTAGTGTTAGTTTAAAATGAAAAAGGTGTTTAGTGAGTTGGGTGTATATACAAAGAATAAGTCTTGTTTCCTATGAGCATGCGAGAAAAACTCCATTTCGCACTCATGTGCGTGCTGAAAGTTGGGTCAACAATCACAAATCGCAATTTTCTTCACGCTCGTAGAAATAGTTATTTTCCTAATGCTACTTTCACACTCTCGCCGAGACCACGCGAGACATAGCGAGCGTGAGAGTGTAGTTTCTTCGTTCGCCTTTCCTCGTGGCACCTAGCTATGCCTCACAATGACGATAAAGCGATTATCGTCATTGCTCCATTCCATGTCGGTTTTTAGTAGTGGATCAAGGAGATAATTTACCCACAGAACAATAAAAGTTAAAGAAATGTTCCAACAATGTTAAAGTTTCGAAACATGGGCCATCTATGTGATCTATGAACCAACTGTCTGACTAACCCACCGGCAAAATAGAATTATATTTTCCGATATTGTCATGATGGCATTACCGGCATTATAGAAATCTGACATACCGACTGAAGAAATGCGCGGGAATATTTGAAAATACATTATAGTTTTCGTATAAATTTTAGTTTTGATTCGATTTGACTGTAACATTACAGTTGTTGGATTTCAAAAGATATATGTTTGGCAGGAATACACAAGCTGCTCGCTTAGAAAATAAATGAGAGCAGCTTGTGATAATTTCTAACCAATTTAAAAATATATCTTCTGAAATACAATTATATAGTAATGTTACAACCAAATAGAATCAAAACCTTAAAATTTACTACACATTAGTTGTTTTCATTACTGTTTTTTTAATTATGAAACAATGTCTAGTGAATTATAATAAAAGAAAATATGATCAAAATATATTTATTTAGAATATCTAAACTAAAAAGATACCTACATATGATTCAAAAATACATATATACGACACTAAAGAATGTAAACAGTTCACAAATAAATTTGGAGCAAAACATATTTATTTGCTGAACGATTTGCAATTAAAAAAAAACTCTCAAGTATATAAGGAATTTTACCTCATTCAAAATTATATATCATGAGGCAGGGGGTACAATTTGAAGTTTCAATAAGGTTAGTTGGGGGTGAAAAGGTGAAATTTTAGACTTCCCCTGCGATAACCAAACTAACGTGTTTTGTTTAAACCGACCTTAAATAATCAAATTGTGTTTTTTAGTGAAAACAGTATATTTTAGGTACAAATAAATACGATAAATAAAATAGAGATAAAAGCATTATGTTTAATGTTAAATTGTAGTGTACAAAATAAATAGGTAACGCCAGTAAAAGGGAACAAACATTTTATGTTTAATTGTCTCAGTTCGAGTTGTATCCTGTAGTTAAATAGCTAATATACCGTGCTAAACAGCTATGGTATCATTAAATAGCTCAATTAATATCATATTTATATAAACGGATATAATATGGGGTTCTCGAATGCATAGTACCCAAGTAGGAAGTTACCTTAATTAGAATTTTAATTTACATTAAGTTGGAAGTAATATTTTTTGTTAGAGTTTAAAAAAATTAAGTATATGGCCAGTGTTACCAACCAAGTCAGTAAAATGGGGACACACTATAGAACTAATTTTTTCGGCGATAAAATTTCTGAAATTATTTTAAAATGTAATCAAAAATAATAAATAATAAATTATTCAAATAAACGTTTCAACACTAGGGGTGGGCAAAGTAATCGATTAAACGATTAACCGATTGTCAAAATTTTAAAAATTGATTATTCGATTGTTTTTCGATTAATCGATTATGACTTTTCATAATCCTAGTGAGCAGCCTGCTAAGCGAATTCTCCTGTTGGAGTAAACTATCTAATATACTTACATATAAACATAATATAATAGTATGCTTTTTTTTTTGAAGAAAAACAGTAATATAACGTTAAAATAAAATTTGTGCCCCGTATTATGTTTACTGTTTGCTGGAATTTTTCAAAGAAAACTAAGTAATAAAAGAACCAGGCTAACCAAGTGAGGCAAATATAAAAAATTTAACAAAAAATTAAATCAGAATGGTATAGAGTGTGCAAGTAAAAAAGATGGATAATTTGTTTTTACATTTCTTCATCCATACGTTTTTCAACATCAAAATTTGCAGAAAAGAAACTTCTTTTTTAGCAATTTTGGACAGATTAAATGGGGGGGGGGGGGAAGCTAAGCAAGATCAATTCATCAAATAATTGATTAATCAGCCTTATTCACGTGCACTCTTGGATATTGGCTAAGCCTTGGTTGTTGAAAATTTAACGAATTGTCATTCCAGTGTTCTTTGGCTGTTGGATTGAATATTGGTTATTGAATGTCATATTGCTTGTTGAAACTGATAACGACTTATCTTATTCAGGTGTACCATATTTTTCAATAACAGTTTTCAGTGTTTCATCTTTTGTAAGCTGTTGGTTAAAGGACTGCTTGGCAGATTGGATATTGGAAATTAATAAAATTTCTACTTTTCTGCCATGCTTGCGTGGATCCATCGGTTTCTGTCGTTTATATAGTGAGCGATTTTTTTTAAAATTAAGTACCTATGACAGATAACTTTCCATTGCTGATGGCGGCTTTAGAAGACGAAAATCAAAGTTAGAAAACCCAGTTCTTTTCGTCCTTAAGGGGGAATTTATAAAAACGACATAACCTAAAAATTTACAAACAATATTCATGTTTTTCACAAAAAATAAACGTCTTCGATAGAAAATTAATGGTTTAAAAAAACATGACTTATTTGTAAATACTTTAGGTTAAAGTTAATTAAGGTAGGTAGTTGGTTTATTATAAACTCACCATCACTATACAGGGTGCCCAAGATAAGGAGGGCCTCTATGGGGATCTCGGTTATGGTAAGAGCTACAACTTTGATTAAATGGGGAAAAAGTTGCGCAATCAGAGGACTAATAATATGGCATAAAAAAAGTTTTAGTAATATTTGTAAGTTTTGAGATATTAAATAAAAACTGATATTTTGGATTTTTGATTTTATTTTTCTTTGGCGTTATTATTAAAGTTAGAGCAAAACTGACAAAACTCTCTCACAGCAACTTGTTATGAACTTAAAGATTACATCGCAATTTTTTTTATACGACGTTTCGTTTCCAAGCAAACACCATCAACTTCATTTTTTCTAATACGGCCCTGATTTCTTATTGTCAAATTTTGAGAGCATTTTTTATTCTTAATTCAATGATGTACCAGACAATGTTGTTTAATTACGTTTCGAGCCTTTTTAACCATCTTTATGAAATTTTCAGGGTCCGGACCTGGATCCTAGAGTGTTGCATATGCTTTTTTAATTAAAAAAATGAAAATGATGGATGTAGAAGGTAACAACGTAATCTTTTTAGTTTCATTATGAATTTAAAAAAAAATAATAAAATTACATAATAGATTTTTAATTATTTATTTAACATTGTAAAATACTGATTCCGAACCCATAATAATTAAACTTTAATTAATTGAAATAAAACTAACATTAACTCATTAAAAATTAATTTTCCAAAAGGTGTTCAAAGTGATTTCCGTCGTTCTCCAAACATAAATAGGATCTTAAAACTGTATTATTTAGGACATTAGTTAACATTTGTGGCGTTACGCTGTGAAAGGCTGCAAGCACTAGTTGTCTAAGCTCTTCTTCTGTTTCAAAATTCTGCTTATAAACACAATTCTCGATATATCCCCAAAGGAAAAAATCAAGCGGGGTTAAATCTGGGGAACGCGCCGGCCAGGGTGTTACAGAATAAGTGCTGATACTTTTTTCTGGAAATCTTGCTGAAATGTACTCTCTAACTACCCTTGAATTATGTGCAGGTGCACCATCCTGCTGGAACCAAGTGTCGCGTTGTTCTGCCAGAGGTAAATTATCCAGAGCCTCATCTAAGTCATTTTGGAGTAAATTCAGGTAATGCTCAGATGTTAAATTATGTTGATAGAAAAAAGGTCCTATTATTCTTGTTCCCAAAATTCCAGCCCACATATTAAATCCGAAACGGTATTGGTGTCTTGATTCTTTGAATACACGTGGATTTTCCTTAGACCAGTAATGTACATTTTTTCTGTTAAAGATCCCGTTTCGATTTACCATGCTTTCATCAGACCAAATTATCTGGTAAGGAAAATTTATGTTTTCGTGGCATTTTCTGGTGTACCATTCGCAGAATGATCGACGTCTTTCTGCATCACCTGGCCTCAGTCCTTGACAAATTCTGTATTTATATGGGTGAAATTTTTGTTTGTTTAAAATAAATTGAGCAGTTGATTTCGCTACGCCTACATTTTCATCAATTTCTCTAGTTGATACTCCAGGGTTTTCAGTAACAGCTAATAATACGCTGAAAACCTTTTCCTGGTTACTATTTTTTTTTCGGGAGAGCATGGGTTTTTTAAATGCACCGTGTTCTTTAAGGTTAGTTACTTACTTACTGTAAGTCCGTTTAGCTGGTTGTCTCCTTTCCGGATATTTGTCCAAATACATCCGCTCCGCTACATTACAATTTTCTCCGCTTAAAATAAAACATGATAACATATCAAATTTTTCTTCATTTG
This sequence comes from Polydrusus tereticollis, assembly GCA_963920685.1. Taxonomy (NCBI): domain Eukaryota; kingdom Metazoa; phylum Arthropoda; class Insecta; order Coleoptera; family Curculionidae; genus Polydrusus; species Polydrusus tereticollis. The sequence goes on from OY987326.1 coordinate 129,948,050, forward strand.
AATAATAACCTGCCATATTTAGTTCAACTGAAGTAATGCCAAATTGTCTGACACCATACCTACTCATTTTTTTTTCCAATGCCTACTTCGCTAATTTGGGAAAAGAACAATACTTAGTTTGCAACAGCGTAGATTTGTGTTGTTTCAAAAAGAAAATAAACCCAGGAAGTTTTTATTTTTTTTTAAACAGTATCGTAAGGTTTAATTAAAAAAGCTGAAAAAGCATATGCAACACTCTAGGATCCAGGTCCGGACCCTGAAAATTTCATAAAGATGGTTAAAAAGGCTCGAAACGTAATTAAACAACATTGTCTGGTACATCATTGAATTAAGAATAAAAAATGCTCTCAAAATTTGACAATAAGAAATCAGGGCCGTATTAGAAAAAATGAAGTTGATGGTGTTTGCTTGGAAACGAAACGTCGTATAAAAAAAATTGCGATGTAATCTTTAAGTTCATAACAAGTTGCTGTGAGAGAGTTTTGTCAGTTTTGCTCTAACTTTAATAATAACGCCAAAGAAAAATAAAATCAAAAATCCAAAATATCAGTTTTTATTTAATATCTCAAAACTTACAAATATTACTAAAACTTTTTTTATGCCATATTATTAGTCCTCTGATTGCGCAACTTTTTCCCCATTTAATCAAAGTTGTAGCTCTTACCATAACCAAGATCCCCATAGAGGCCCTCCTTATCTTGGGCACCCTGTATAGGCTTTTAAGGGATACCTATTTTTTCATAGATCATATTTTGCAGTTTACATCACAGAAATTTAATGGCTAAAAAATTATGCCAAACATTCAACGTTATTTAATTTAAAATGACTGCTTTTAACTTGAGAATCAATGCTAAATCCTCGGTTAAATCATTTATTTAACTACATATGCGAGATGTTACACGTGGCGACATCTCGTAGCAATCGAGCTATCCACCCAACCAGACCAGCGAGGTCTTAGAGAGGACCAAACGCTGGAATGGATCCCGCTGGTCTAGTTGGGTGGATAGCTCGATTGCTACGAGATGTCGCCACGTGTAACATCTCGCATATGTATTTATACATTATGTGTTGAAAACACTGTAAGGTTCCTTTCCTTTTCGTCAGACTCTATAGCCTTGCCGATGAGCCGTAATACGGTGAAACGCGTCCAAGGATTGGGTCTGACGGAAAGAAAAGGGACAAACATCTTTCTTTAATTTATTTAACTGTTCAAAAATGGTTTTTCCTCGGTTTTTTTTTTCAAAGCAATTGTTTTTTAACCTGAGGTTAATTCTTATGTTTATTTATTAATGATTAATAGCATAAACTGCTAACAGTTTACAAACAACTTTGGATTATTTGAGGCATTAATTTTAAACAATCTATAATTCCAAATTAAATAGTTTTGACAATAACATTGTTGATATTATATTATCTACAGAATAAAGTACTTCTTCTCTTAAAAATCTTAACTGAATTTGACAGGGGTTTTTTTTCTCTAGCTTTTTTTCTACAGGCACTTTTCCACTCAGTAAACACCTAGAAATAATTGAAAATATAAGTTTTAATTAAGTACTGAAGATGAAAGTATGAAACTAATAAGTAGCAGGTACTTAAGGGATGACCGATAAATCACAGAAAAATGTTTTGCACATACTTACCCTGAAAACAACTTACTACAAATCTAAACAGCAAATATAGTTACTATTTTGTAAGAAACGTATTCAGAGCCCGTGCATAGCGCAAAAAGGGCATGTCAAATGTAAAAATTAAACATTTTTGAAATTTTATACAATAATAATAATAATAATAATAAATAATAAATCCTTTATTCATACGTAAGCCATTACAATGGATGTACACGTCAATTAAAACAGTAGAAAAAGAAAAATAACAAATTTAAAATAAATTTTACAACATTTCACTAAACAAACAAACAAACATTTAAAAACTGTCATTTAAAAATTCAGTCACAGAATAATATGCTTTAGAAGCCAGGAGTTTTTTAATTTCAATTTTAAAGCTCTTTAATGTCCTATCCCTTAAGCCACTGGGAAGTCTACTGAGAAGCTTCACGCCTACATAAGATGGAGTATTTTCATACTTTCTAGTTTTATGCGCAACTACCCTCAGTAAGGGGCCAGTTCTAGTATTGTAAGTATGATTTATGTTATTTTTTGGATAGTGATGTAGATTTTCTCTAGCATATAGCAAACCTTTGAGTATATAAATACATGGCAATGTCAAAATGTTATTAGCAATAAAGATGGGTTAACACGAGTCCATTGGTTTCAGATTAAATATTAATCGAATGCACTTTTTTTGGGACACAAAAACTCTATTTACAATACTAGCACCTCCCTAAAGTATAATGTTATAAGTCAGATGACTATATACTAAAGAGTAGTACAAATCAATTAAGGATTTATGATCCAGAAGCTTTTTCATTCTGGATAAGGCAAAATACGACTTATTTATTCTTTTACAAACACTATCAATTTGTTCAACCCAATCAAGGGTATTGTTGAGGTATATACCCAAAAATCGTGCGCTTTTTTGAGATTCAAGCCTTAAATTCTCATCGACTTGAAAACCTGGATGGACACAACTCCGGAGTGAAAACTTAATTGTTACTGTCTTTTTCGCATTTAAAATCAGTAAATCAGTGAATAATTACCTTTTTCCATGACACCACCTCTCTGATAGGTCCAACCCTACAAGAATTTAGAATTTGTGTGAGCTTAGCCCACAAACCCTCCAAGTTTTCAGGACTACAGGTTGGGTGCAATTTTCCTGATATTAAAATATTAATTCTATAATGAAGTTATTGTAAATTTAAAATTGTTTTTTAGACGTGCGTTTTTTCTCCATTTTAGGTATATAGGTATAGTATTTGTAGAATTATATCGTTGATATTTAGACTGCAATAAAACCCTCATTATCCCTTTGACCATAAAATAAATAAGGAAATCCCAAATTTTAAAACCTTTTCGAGTAGAGCCGGACCAGGTACAAATTCAATTTATACCTATGCCTGATGCATATATAAATACAAACTGATTTTTAATAATTTTAGTCTTTAGTGGTTTTCCGGCGAGTAATTTTTATTTGGGCTTACTAGTGGTAGAATGTGGCGTCCTTGGAATTGTGCTGATAGGGGGGCATCTTCAAGTGTCATTTTTAAAAGAAAGCATTTATCTACCGATGCCAAACTAATAATTAAAAATGTGTATCAATCTTTGTTGAGTAGAAATTTTAATTCGATGGATGCTTTAGCAGAGACGTCTACTTTGACAAAAACTCCTTTATCTTCGGTAAGAGACATAGTACTTAAACCTGTTAATCCTAGAAAAAATCGGAGTGACTTTGGCACATTTAGAAGCATTGACGAAAATGACATGGATTTATTAAGAAGAAAGATGTACCAAATGTATGAGGCACAAACTGTACCCACTTTGATTTCCCTCAAAGAGCGGCTGATTAAAGACGAAACAAATATCTCTTGTAGCCTTTCAAGTCTTAGGAAAATATTGCATAAAATTGGTTTTAAATACCGAAGCATTAATAAAAGACAAACATTAATGGAATCTCAACGTTTACGGGAATGAAGACTTAAATATTTAGCAGCTGTTAAACAATTTAGAGAAAAAAATCGTCCAATTATTTACCTTGACGAAACATGGTTCGATACCCATGACACTCCAAGAAAAGGTTGGGATGATTCTTCCAAAAATTGTCAAACCAAGGCACCATCAAATAAAGGCAAAATAATTACAATATTACATGCTGGTTCAGAGAACGGGTTTGTTCCAAATTGTCTGTTGCTTTCAGCTAAAAACATAGCAGATTCTCCTTTAGATTACCATCAAGATACCGACGCACAACTTTTGGAAGATTGGTTTAAACATGAACTCCTTAAAAATATACCTGAAAATAGCGTCATTGTAATGGACAATGCTAGTTATCATAGTCGGCAAGCAAAAATCATTCCCAATTCTAATAATACAAAAGCAGAAATTCAAAATTTTATGATTGAAAATGATTTATATTTTGAAGAAATTTACAAAAAACGAGAACTGCTAGAAGTATTAAAAGCTTTTAAAATAAATAAGGAATACGAGTGTGACAAACTTGCAGCAGAAAATGGACATACAGTGTTGCGTCTTCCTCCATACTATTGTATATTCAATCCTATTGAGCTAATATGGCACCAATTAAAATCCAAAAATAATATTTCTCCTACATTAAATGCATCTGTAGTAGAATTAATTAAAAACGAAGTAAGAAAAATTTCTGCAGACAGCTGGAAAAACTGTGTACAGCATGTACAGGGATATTTTTTTAAGTGTCTCACCCGATTGGCGCTTTTCCTGCTGACTATCATAAAAAACAAATTACATATTTCTGAATGATTTTCGATAAGGAAGCCGAATTTAATGTCAAAAAATACATAGATTTATAAATTTGACAGATGAGACGCCATTTTAAATTTTCTTAAATAGCAACCCCCATAAATAACCACACGATTGAATTGCATTTGCCGATCCGATTCTAAAACTATATAGTTGTTGACACTTATTTTTAGCCGTTTCGGAAATACGGGCGTTCCTAATTTGCCTCCATCGATTTTGTCTTTTAAGTGTCTCACCCCTTTAATAAATAGACCTTCTAAGCTGAACACCCTAATTTTTTTCACAGTGACAAAATTTCACGTGAGCAAGCGATCTACGCTATAGTCAAATCCGACAGATGTCAAAAAGTGACAGATACGACGCCATTTTGAATTTTTTTAAATGGCAACTCTCATAAATAACTACACGAATGAATTGCATTTGGCGATCCGATTCTTAAACTATATAGTTGTTAATACTTATTTTCAGCCGTTTCGGAAATACGGGCGTTCCTAATTTGCCTCCATCGATTTTGTCTTTTAAGTGTCTCACCCCTTTAATAAATAGACCTTCTAAGCTGAACACCCAAATTTTTTTCACAGTGACATAATTTCGCGTGAGCAAGCGATCTACGCTATAGTCAAATCCGACAGATGTCAAAAAATGACAGATACGACGCCATTTTGAATTTTCTTAAATGGCAACCCTCATAAATAACTAGGCGATTCAATAAATTGCATTTGGCGATCCGATTCTAAAACTATATAGTTGTTGACACTTATCTTCAGCCGTTTCGGAAATACGGGCGTTCCTAATTTGCCTCCATCGATTTTGTCTTTTAAGTGTCTCACCCCTTTAATAAATAGACCTTCTAAGCTGAACACCTTAATTTTTTTCACAGTGACATAATTTCGCGTGTGCAAGCGATCTACGCTATAGTCAAATCCGACAGATGTCAAAAAGTGACAGATAAGACGCCATTTTGAATTTTTTTAAATGGCAACTCTCATAAATAACTACACGAATGAATTGCATTTGGCGATCCGATTCTTAAACTATATAGTTGTTGATACTTATTTTCAGCCGTTTCGGAAATACGGGCGTTCCTAATTTGCCTCCATCGATTTTGTCTTTTAAGTGTCTCACCCCTTTAATAAATAGACCTTCTAAGCTGAACACCCAAATTTTTTTCACAGTGACATAATTTCGCGTGAGCAAGCGATCCACGCTATAGTCAAATCCGACAGATGTCAAAAAATGACAGATACGACGCCATTTTGAATTTTCTTAAATGACAACCCTCATAAATAACTAGACGATTCAATAAATTGCATTTGGCGATCCGATTCTAAAACTATATAGTTGTTGACACTTATCTTCAGCCGTTTCGGAAATACGGGCGTTCCTAATTTGCCTCCATCGATTTTGTCTTTTAAGTGTCTCACCCCTTTAATAAATAGACCTTCTAAGCTAAACACCTTAATTTTTTCACAGCGACATAATTTCGCGTGAGCAAGCGATCTACGCTATAGTCAAATCCGACAGATGTCAAAAAGTGACAGATACGACGCCATTTTGAATTTTTTTAAATGGCAACCTTGATAAATAACTAGACGATTCAATAAATTGCATTTGGCGATCCGATTCTAAAACCATTTATCGATTTTGTTTTTAAGTGTCTCAGCCCTTTAATAAATAGTCTTTCTAAGCTAAAAACCCCAATCTTTTTGCTGGTAAGTTGTATCTTAATGAAAATGTTATCCCACATATAATTTAATTTAAACAATAAGTAACAGTAAATGTTTTTTTAAAAAAAATTATTAAATTTCTATTATCAAGCTCTAACAAGTAAAGTGAATTATTATTGATTATTATAGTGAGTGGCTTTAAACAAAAGGTTTTATTTTTACCCCTTCCAACAAACTACCGCCACTTAAAATGGCAAAATGTTTTAGTATTTTCTTTAACATATTTTAGGCACTTTAGTTTATGATATATTATATAACTATTGGGAAAAGTAAAAAAAGGCAGTTGGGTGCCACTAGAATGATAAAGATATTATGCTATTGCATGTCTAGTCGAAGCAAATAAAAAGTAAGGATTATTAATTTAACAAATAGAAATTAAAATTCGTTGTTATTTGTTTTGTGCAATTGTCTTTTAGAAATTAGCGAATTGTAAACAATAAAATTAACTTAAATAAAATTACAAAAACTTTGGGTTTAAAAAATTTGCTTATAGAATATCCTACCTTTCTCTATGGTTGTTGGTCAGGGTATAAGTTTATATACAAATTTAAGTATTCTCCCTTGCATTATCTAATTACTTTTAACCCGGCGTTTCTCAACTTTTATTATTTGCTACCAAATTTTTAATCACAATTCTCATCGTAGTTGAGTAACTAATTATTGAAATTTCACAATCAATGAAATTCGTTGTAACATGTAAATAAAACGTATTAATTATTGTCAGCTAAAAGTAAAATGATATAAGGAAATAACTAAGGCATCATATAATTTCACTGCCTTCCCGTTTTCCTCTTCGCCATATCGGTAACGTCATGTTCAAACTAATAAAAAATTAAACGTCTAGTAACATTTGACATTATCATTAAGAATTTTACAAAGCATTTTTTCTAAATAACTTTTAATTTGGTTATTAATTAGACAATAATTAAATTCGTGGTAGTCAATAAGAGAACCTTCAAAAAAGTCGAATGTAATTTTGTGGTAAAAAATTGGGAAGCCAATATTTGAGGATAGCAAAATTTACATGTGATTTCCAGTGGACAGTTTGGCGGTGCATCATCCGGTATGTGCCCTCTGGCTATTTTTATTACTATTTAATTTGAAAATTAGCTTTAATTGAAAATACTGATAGACTGGCAACCAACTATAATATGAAGTTGGCCTTTTTTGTACATATAGTTTTCCATCTGCCTATAGTAGTGCTGATAATATCTCCAGATAGCTACAAAATAAATGGAGATTGAGCATTTTGTTATTCAAATCCAGAATTTTTAAACTTGTTTTTAATTCAGTATTGAAGTTAATTATTAATATTAAATACATTATCCATTACTGATACAATATTATATATAAGTATAATATATCAGTGTGAACGTGTATTTTATTTTTTATTTTGCAGAATGCATTTTTTTAATGCGCATTTGTTTCAGTAACTTTATTAATTTCTTTATAATATTTTTTTTTCGATATGCCAACAGGTATCACGCCTTTCTAGGGGGGTTCGCCCCACAGGTTAAAAAACGCTGCTTTTTGGTTCAACAAAACATTTATAGTACTTGCCTAAAAACTGCTGGAGCCTATATTTATGTTAAATTTAATAAACACACTTATTAACGATAACGAAAATTGCACAATAGCATATAAAAATAACTGTGCCACTGTTGCTGTATATGTATAAACCATTCATAAAACATTGGGGTTTATATTTAAAGCTCTAGCTATCAGGTGCAATTAAAAAAAAAACTAACCCAATCCGTTAGCAAAGGATTTGGGCATATTAAAATTATATTCATCTTTAACTAGGTTTATGTTTTAATTTGTAATCAGTAAATGTTTCGACATTACAAAAAATATAAAAGCATAAAATTAATAAATTTTAAAAGTATAACAGTAATAACCAAGCAACTAACATTGAAGACAATATTATTACTAATTATTACAATTAAATATTAATAACAAGACGCATTTTTACCATTTAAGAGTCATGAACTTCTTAGTTAAAGATTCTTATATACACTCTTATAAATAAAAATTTACAGTCCTTTACAAAGATGTAACCGGAAGGACATTGAAAACGCCGAAGCAGAGTGCAACGCTTGTGACTATTATGAGATTTGAGATCTGCGAAAACTCATAGATTCGAATGTAATATTTAGGTAGTCGATATAAGTTTTATTGATTCATAATATAAAAAATAGTAAAATAAAGGTTATAAACTCTAACGCGTCTCTAATTCTCGACTGTCTGATCCCGTCGTCCTTCGTCCCTTCTCCGTTCCCCGTCATCATCGGGCCACCGCACCGGCTCGGCGGCGGCGCGGCGGTTCGCGTAGTTCCGCTTGTGGATCATTTTAATTCGGTGTTGTTAGACTGTGTGACGTATGGGACAAATGCAACACAAGAATTTCGTTGAATTCCGTACCCATACTAACGTGCCCGTGCGATAATATAAACTCTTTGGTAGAAATGCAGATTGTCGTAATTGTTGAATCTGTTTTTTCTTTGTATATATTTCAATATTGCAGTGTGTTCTTGGTCATCAATGAAAATACATGTTCATTTAACCTAAGGTCTATATTATCTGCTCTAGTTATAACTCGTGATAATTGTCTCCGCTCCAGAAGTTAACCCAGCAAAACTATTATTGATTAATAGCAATCTACATTGCTATTGCCAAATAATACAAAATTGTGTTAATGTTATTCGTACTATATTATAATATTTTTTGTACCAGAGAAGATGGCCGTACTGTCTTTTGTCTGTCCTGTCTGTCTGTCTGTCTCTCTGTCTGTAGGTATGAAAGCATCAGAATTTATCAGAATGGATTGTAATTTTATGTTCCACTAAACAACGCCCAAAAAAAAACAAAACAAAGTATATGTTAAAAAGAAAACAAGACCAGCATTAATAAAATTACTGCCGCCTTCGATCCTGCATTAGATGTTCAATATGGCGGTCATTGTTATCTAAACACATTTGTAAAGTAAGTTTAAAATTTTGAAACGGCTAAAAATAAGTATCAACAACTATATACTTTTAGAACCGGATCGCCAAATGCAATTCATTCGTGTAGTTATTTATGAGAGTTGCCATTTAAAAAAATTCAAAATGGCGTCGTATCTGTCACTTTTTGACATCTGTCGGATTTGACTATAGCGTAGATCGCTTGCTCACGCGAAATTATGTCACTGTGAAAAAAATTAAGGTGTTTAGCTTAGAAGGTATATTTATTAAAGGGGTGAGACACTCGAAAGACAAAATCGATGGAGGCAAATTAGGAACCCCCGTATTTCCGAAACGGCTAAAAATAACTATCAACAATTATATAGTTTTAGAATCGGATCGCCAAATGCAATTCAATCGTGTGGTTATTTATGGGGGTTGCCATTTAAGAAAATTCAAAATGGCGTCGTATCAGTCACTTTTTGACATCTCTCGGATTTGACTATAGCGTAGATCGCTTGCTCACGCGAAATTATGTCACTGTGAAGAAAATTAAGGTGTTTAGCTTAGAAGGTCTATTTATTAAAGGGGTGAGACACTTAAAAGACAAAATCGATGGAGGCAAATTAGGAACGCCCGTATTTCTGAAACGGCTGAAGATAAGTGTCAACAACTATATAGTTTTAGAATCGGATCGTCAAATGCAATTTATTGAATCGTCTAGTTATTTATGAGGGTTGCCATTTAAGAAAATTCAAAATGGCGTCGTATCTGTCACTTTTTGACATCTGTCGGATTTGACTATAGCGTAGATCGCTTGCTCACGCGAAATTATGTCACTGTGAAAAAAATTAGGGTGTTCAGCTTAGAAGGTCTATTTATTAAAGGGGTGAGACACTTAAAAGACAAAATCGATGGAGGCAAATTAGGAACGCCCGTATTTCCGAAACGGCTGAAAATAAGTGTCGACAACTATATAGTTTTAGAATCGGATCGCCAAATGCAATCCAATCGTGTGGTTATTTATGGGGGTTGCCGTTTAAGAAAATTCAAAATGACGTCTCATCTGTCAAATTTGTAAATCTATGTATTTTTTGACATTAAATTCAGCTTCCTTATCGAAAATCATTGAGAAATATGTAATTTGTTTTTTATGATAGTCAGCAGGAAAATCGCCAATCGGGTGAGACACTTAAAAAAATGTCCCTGTACCTAAGGTGGAAAATTCTTACAATTGTATGATTACAAATGTTCAACCCTTAATTATAAGTTTAGACTTAGATGAAGATAGTGATAGTGATACAGAGTTAAATTTTGAACAAATTGTCAATAGTTTTTAAGAATTTAATTAATTTTTATTGTACTTGTTATCCTAATAGTTATACTTTGAAATTATATTATTTTCAATTATCATTAATTGTTATCATTATTTTACATTTATTATAGGTACCTAAAACTAAAAATACCTGTCTATTTATTTTAAATTATAAAAATAAATCATGTGGTGTAAGTACATTTTCAAGCCGACCCTGATCCCATTTATTCAGCTTTGAAGAGGTTGAGGCGTATACAATAGGATTTAATCAGGTAGATTATTTATGGCAGTAAGAGTCAACGGTATAATTCTGCAAATATTATAACTAAATTTTTTATTTAATTCGGTTTTTCTTTTGAGGAACGGCCAAACGCGGCGCACAGTCAAATTCAAATGTGAACAGTGGGGTTATATTTTAAGATTTTTGACAATTTCGCTGTGTTGCCACATCTACTTATTCAATTCAAGAACAGTTTTTCAATATCCAATAATCCTGTTCTCAAGGGGAACCCGTGAATAAGAAATATTTTACATATTGAAATATCTCAATATCCAATATTGGAAAAGTTTAATAACTAAGGGGACACGTGAATCAGGCTGAATAACAGATTAATCGATTGTTTCTTAATAAATCATTTGTTTTTCAATTAATCGATTGTTTTTCGATTAATCGAATGTTTTTTGATTAATCGATTGTTTTTCGGTTCACAGAAACTGATAATTGACTTTCAGCGCCACCAGCGTTTAGTCTTCTCTAAGTCCCCGCTGGTCTGGTTGGGTGGATAGCTCGATTGCCATGAGATGTCGCTACGTGCAACATCTCGCATATGTATCTTTATTTTAAATAAATGATAAATTTAGTCGGTCTGACTAATTCTCCAGATGTTGTGCCTTTATATTTTTCCTATTTATTTTAAATGTTTACATAACTAACACTGGAAGACGATCTTGTATCGAATTAATGTCTTAAATTGTAGGTCTTACCTAAATATTGAATGCCGTGTTTAAAACTGCAAGAATTAACATAGTTTCGCAAAAAAAAGGCGTTATTTGAGTTTTGTTCATTCGGTTAAAACCACAGGTTAAAACTACCCGGTTAAGAACGAACAACGTCTATATCCACACATTTCACGTTCTTTCCGTTCAGTTATTTTTTTGAAACTTCTGGGTTTTCAGCATGAATTCCACGATCACGCCTGAACTAGAAGAAGTTATACTTGATGCGATAGAAGAAGATCCTTCAAATAGTACCAGGAAGATTGCACTGCAGCTTGAAGTCAGCCCAAAAACCGTTTGGAAAATTCTAAAAAGAAACCTTCTGTACCCATATCACATACAGCGGGTCCAAGCTCTACTGCCTCGGGATTTTCACCCAAGATTAATGTTTTGTAGGTGGTTAATTTATAGGATGGCACACAATAATAATTTTTTACCAAATATTTTAGTTATGGACGAGGCAAATTTTTCACGAGATGCTATTATGAATTTTCACAATGACCATTTTTGGGCCAACGAAAATCCCCACGTTATTAGAGAAAGTCATTTTCAGCAACAATTTATAACAACAATAGAGTCACAATAGGGGCCAGCCTATCTAATCTTGAAGACTTAGAAGTCGAATAAAAAATGCGGGAGTCGAATTTCAGAACCATTAATTCAATAAAAAATAATGTCAAGAAACTGAATGTTTATGCCCTAGGGATACGGAAGTGATGGAAACTCTTTAATATTCAATTACTGATATTCGTTCAGTTTATACCTACAAGCAATAAAACTTTTTCAATCTACCTACACCTACCCGCGTGGCCCTCCGGCGGGCACAGGAGAATACAAGTTACCCTCATTTTGTATAGACAATTCCGTGTTATTGTTATTCTATACAGGACTTTTATTTAAACACTTACACTACTTACAGTGGCGCAATGTGCTATGCTCTGTACACCCCTCTCCCCATCTTCATCATACTTAAGATAATAATATTAGAATAAAAAGCAAGACAATTAATTATACCATACCTAATAATGTGTAAAGTAACATATAAATTACGCAGGCCTGACGAGACTGGCGGGGGACTGGGAAGGGGTAATCCCCCGAGCCTGGAGTTATCTTTGATTTTTTTTGGGACGTAGACTTTTCTGGGGACTGGTTGTTTTGTCACCAGCCAGTAGTTTAATCTTTTTAGAAAATTTATTGGGGTAATCCCACCGGTCGTTTCGTCACAAACCCTCTAATGTACCTAGCTGTTTAAGTACTTTAATAATTACTAGTAAGGTGTAATTTTACCTTCTAAACAGGATGTTTCTTAATATCACGTACATACAAAAGGGCGTAATTCTTTGGCTTATTTCATGACTAAAAATTCATATAAACATAGGTCCCCAAACGCTTCGTTACTGATCTACAGGGTGTTGAAATTTCAAGGTTTTTTTAGTTTTATCGTTATAACTCCTGGAGTTCTTAAGATATTTAGCTTAAATTTGGAAAATAGGTTACGCTGTAGGACTTACACATCACTGGGTATGGCAGATGATTGTAAGAATCTACAGGGGGATATTTCAGGGGTCATACCCCCTTTTTCTCACCCTGAACTCTTTTGCGGTGCACCGCTGGTATAGACTCTACCATACGAAATGTATTTCTTTTTGTTTAGAAAATTGTATGTCTCTTGTTTTTCGTATCTGCAACGGTTATCGAGAAAAAAAAAATAAAAAACCATTTTCTGTATTTCGCTAGATGTTTTAGTAGGCTCTGGCTTTATTTGGATAATCTCTTGTTTTTATTAATTTTGACAGTTTATTTGTCACTACCTGTTGAAAATTAAAACTGGGATGACCAATTTTGTAGCAATGATTTATTAGAATACAAATATCCTAAACAATAACAATAACAAGGAAACTACGTTACAACAATTGTTGAAAGTGCCCTCCTCCAACCCCTCTATAAACTCCCGCTCTTCTTCTCATTTTGATGCCCGTACTTGTTCAAAACCCCCTGGAGCAAGGGCGTCGCTAAGGAAGGGCAGGGGAGGGCTGCTGCCCCCCTCCCTAGAAATTTAAAAATAGATAATATGAAGAAATTGATAGGGATTAGAGATACACTGATTCCACTGTTAAATCAGTGATTGATATCTGCAACCGTGTGCCCTTCATTGAGCCATGTTTTCTGTCTATAGAGAATAAATTCATAAAAACTAGTATAGGAAATTCAACATATTTGTGACGTTTAAATATATTTAAGACTCGACAGGGGACCGAGATATTTCCGTTCCTAGAAAAGATCTCGCTTAAAAGCTTTTGATAATAGAAATCTCTAAAAGGAATTTCACGACCTAATTGATTTTGCGTGCGAGTTCAACGCTTTAGAGGTGGTGGAGGAATCGGCTATAAAATAGTCAAACGCGAGAAAATCGGGGCTTTTTGTTTTTACAAGTTCATAGATTTGCTGTGGGATCACTGTCCGTTAAATTATTTTAAAATAATTTAAAATATTTCTTTTTAATAAAAAAGCATCTTATTTAAGTGGTCAAGATTGTTTCTTTTACAATCCCACTTTGATCAGTTAATTAAGGGTTCGAGAGTCAGCCGACTAGAGCCGTAATCCAATGTACGCTGTGAATAGAAAAGAGAGATGGAACTACCTGTCTACTCTTTGTTAGGTAAATTTTAATTGCTCTGAACATTGACTGTTAACTCCTTAAGGAAAAGATGAAGAACAGTTTAGAGACTACAAATTATTAAGGATTAATTTTAAAATTGTATTATGTTGTGACACATGAATGTTGAAATCGTTACTACGATATTTCTAAAGAAATATTTTTTATCGTATTAATGGTGTTGAGAAATAAAAGTATGTAACTTCTTTTTGGTTTGTTTTACTTCATTTAAATTTTATTTATGATTTTAGAGTTTATTTTTTACAACAGATTTACAGAATTCGTAAGCAAGAATACGTATCCACAATAAAATCATCGCCGCTACTTTTGCTCCCTATCAAATCAGATATTTACGAAAACTAAATGAGTTACATTAATTAATTAAATTCAGATAAATACTGGGGCACGACAATTGGTATGAATAAAAATTTGAAATAATAACTTGTCTGTAAACTATTTAAGTACCCAATAGGAACAACAATAATATTATACAGGGTGTTTCATTAATATTGCGAAAAAATTCAAGATGAGTTCCCCTGCTTAAAAATATAAAAAAGAAATTTTCTATAAACCTACTATGTCTGAAAATGCTTCATTTCGGAGATACAGGGTGTTAAAGTTTTATTTTCATTTTTGTTTTTTCTAAATAACTTTTAAAATAATGTCGATATTAGAACTAAAATTGGTAGGGTAAACCCTATAGTCGTTGGACATTTCGATTGTAAATCCTAAAAATAAGCGTTCCTATTAAACTAAGTAAAGTACTATTTTTTGCTAGATGGAGAGAGTGTTCTTTAATTTTGAATTGCCGTAAAGCGCATGCCAGTAGAGGAAAACGGAGAGAGCGAGGCCAGGTGGTGCTGGTGGTGCTGGTGGTGCAACTAACCCAGGTGGTGCAGGTGGTGCGTTTTACGATCTAACCCGGGTGGTTCGGTGGTGCGTTTTATGATCTAACCCGGGTGGTTCGGTGGTGCGTTTTATGACCTAACCCGGGTGGTTCGGTGGTGCGTTTTATGATCTAACCCGGGTGGTTCGGTGGTGCGTTTTATGACCTAACCCGGGTGGTTCGGTGGTGCTGTTTACAAAATAACCCGAAATTAAACCCGACTTTTTACGACCTAACCCGGATGCTTTCATGAGGCGGCTTCTTATCTAACCCTAATTTGGACCTGAATATTTATGAACTGACCCGAGATAAAACCCGACTTTTTACGACCTAACCCGGATGCTTTCGTGAGGCGGCTTCTTATCTAACCCTAACTTGAACCTGAATATTTATGAACTGACCCAAGATAAAACCCGACTTTTTACAACCTAACCCGGATGCTTTCGCGAGGCGGCTTCTCATCTAACCCTAATTTGAACCTGAATATTTATGATCTGACCCGAGATAAAACCCGACTTTTTATGATTTAACCTTAGTGAAACGCCGCTGCTAAAGCGGGATAATTAAATCCCAATTTTTATAAGCCATCCTTAAACCCAACTTTTTACGATGCGACCTGATCCATCCTTAAACCAGACTTTTTATTATTTCCCCTTAGTTGAAACGCCGCTGCTAAAGCGGGATAATTAAATCCCAATTTTTATAAGCCATCCTTAAACCCAACTTTTTACGATCCGACCTGAGCCATCCTTAAACCAGACTTTTTATTATTTTCCCTTAGTTGAAACGCCGCTGGTGAATGGCAAAGCGAAATAAATCCCTAATTTATATGGTCTAACAAGATAAGTATAATAATGCGGTACATTTGTCACCACAATAATTATTTATACCTAAATAACCCTCTCAAACCCTCTGCCGACTCGATTTAAAAAGAAAGGGACATAAACCTTTATTTATTATTCCGAAGGACCCTCATTAAAATTCAGTAGCATATCTAATAATTGTTTCCAATTTTTGCACCACTTATATAAAATACAATAAAATAATTACCATCTAGAACCATTAACTAGCGATTTCTTTGTACTGGAAATGGATAAATTATAGGACTATCTTGTAATGAGAACAGAGTAATAAAAAGTAAATAAAACTTAAATACGTATAAAATACCAAGCAGGTATAGGTACTATACAACTTGTGTTCGCCATCAGGTAAAAGCCCTCATAATGCTTTTATAAAAATTTCGGATAATATCATAATATAAGTAAATAGGCTACAATTTCAGGAAAAAAGTAAAAAAATTAATTCACAGTGTAAAATTGTAGTTAAATGGATTGTAAATACGAAATAATATAAAAAAGCTACCTTTTGTTTGCGATGATGTATGCACAATAACTCTATATTATTCGGTCCTTAAACTGAAAATACCCACTAGATAGGTATCATAAGCTGTATTTGTCATCAGGTAGAACCCCCAATAAAATTATGAATATCAGGCGTAGGCAACAATAAGCAAATCACGTTGGTTTTTTAATTTATTATTAATCTGGCTAACTTAAGAAACTCACAATATAACGACCATCCAAAAAAATCATAATACATTACTGGGTGTGAAAGCAATTGCGCTGCAAAATATAGTGTATACCGACTCTGAGGTAGTTAATTAAAATCCCAATTAGCGCTAAAAAAAATCAATTAGATATTTACTTTAGATATTTTAATAAAAAAATTCAATATTATTAGCGCCACCTATCCGTTTATGGAACCTACGCATAGGGTTAAAAAGTATGAGAAACTTTGTGAATATCATTTCCCGTGATTCTCTCGACCACCACATTTCAATATTCTTGGCAACATTTAAGTTTTAAAATTAGCACAATATCAAATCCGTTACAATGAATTAAACAAACACATACATAATTTTAAAATCTCATAATAAGAATATAAACTAAAATTATAATGCGTAGCAGGTCCAAAATCTAACAAGTTTCGACTAGTCAAATGACGTCAGTTTACATCTGCGAAGAATACCCAACTCTCGAACCATAAAAAATGGTCAAACTTTGTCGGCAAATACCCTTCTATGATGCAGGGGAAGGACAGGTAACTCGAGATGTTTATAAAGAAACGTTAAAGAACATTATTTGCTTATTTCTAGACTCTTAAAAATTACATGCAATCGAACAATAAATGTTTTCATCATGTATATTTATGAGTAACACATTACCTTCGACATACATAAATTCAAATTGATAATTACTCGCCTTAATACTTTTTTAGAAGCTTGAATCTTTGCATATAACCGTCTGAGGATACCCAAACTTCCCCTAACATATTTCTCCGCAACCGGGGAAAAAGAGGTAGAAAAAGTAAAATAACAACTCCAAGTGTCTTTGCGAACAATCGGCAATAAAATAGAGTATTTCAGTTTTTAATTTTTCGTAAATAAAAGCTGGTTAGATTAATAGTCTATGTGAATATAATAACATAAACAAAGTGATATGCCGTAAATTTAGGAGTACAGTATAAATTATGCCTCTATTAAAATATACCGCAATAACTAACTACCAAAGGATTTTTGATATTTTGAATATATTTGATGCTCATAGCATTATCACATTTCCAAAGGCTCTAAATTTTAGAAAAATGTTCTAATAGAATATGTCTATCAATATAAAGTAAAGGTATTGTTAGGTTTTTTTAAAAAATACGACCTACAACAGTCTCTGCTACAGCATGGCTGACTCTGTAGAAACTTCTGTGAAACCATAATAATTATATCAATAATCGAGTTGTCGTTATGATAATATTTTCTTCCAATATCCGACTCCACTATCCATAAAAGTTATGTTAGGAAATTCATAATTGAGCGCATTGTAATTTTTTAAAAAGAAATTCACTTCACACACAAAGATGTAGCCATTCAATCCATGAAAATAATGCAAGTCAGTATGCGTATGTTATGGCTAACTGTTTAAATGTCTATTCCTTCCACGTTTATCGGAAGAAATACTTTTTTTATACTAGTATTTTAGTTGAAAATAAGATCATAAATCATCTATACAAAACAAGCGTCCCTTATGGATTTGAACGAAAATCATAGATTCGACTATTTTCATGAAAAATAAATCTAAGTACGGAATAATGCAGGAAGATTATCTATTTTCTTGGTTTAGAAAGTGATGTAGTTAAGATTTATAACTTAGGAATAAATAAATTATTATTAATCTTTTCGACCTATTTCTCTTGCATATTTAATTTCTTTGATAGTAAGAACTAATCTTTTTATTTTACAAAGTAAAAAAAAAGCTAAAGATCGGCGTTGTCAGTCAGGTATAAGAACTGATTTAACACGATGGTTTTTGTACAAACGTTCACATACAATTGTATGCTTTTTAACCGATTATGTCGGAAAAAATGACGATTTATAGATTAGATATTTAGACGAAGAGCTAACCTTCTCAATAAAGTATTGATTATTGCCCTGCTAGCTAGACAACACTTTTTATGTTAGTCAAAAAAAAAAATTTTTTTTCGGACGCTATTACAGATTTCATCGTTAACTAACAAACATTAAGACCAAAAAATTAGCGTGCAAGATGAAATGTATAGGTTCACTTCATTTCTACATTATTTTACAACTCTCAATCGCATTAAAAACAAGATCGAATAAAAAATAACTTATGACATATGGACGAAAAATGTTTTTCGGGCTATTTAGGTTAGCGACCGCATTACGTCTGAAATACTACATTTTTCGAGCTTATAACATAATTTACTATTTTAACGTTAAAATAGGGGAAATGATGTATCAAAATGGATACTTTTTTTTGTCAATCACGAGATTATAGTTTCTTTTAAAATGAACTCTAATATTTACAACACAAATTATCCTTTAAACCACATTAGTTTAAAACTCGTCTGTCGCTTTCCCTCTATTGTGAGTTTGATTAAAGTATAGCGTAGTATATATTTAGATGAATTTCGCAAATGTTGAATACTTTCAAAACTGAAAAAGCCGCCCTTTGCAATAAATATCTCCGTAGAGTTAGGTACCCTGCAGATTAAGGGTATTTCAGTGGATAATCATATACAAATTCAAAGATTTTGTCTATTTTAATGGATTAACAAACAATATCTATAGGATGACTTTACTGATAAAAAAAAAATAACAAAAATCCATAAAGTCTAGGCTCACATGAAATTCCATAAAGAGCAGCTGCATAGCCTTATCACATCAAACTATATTTTTATTTCGTTCTATTGTCAAAAGTCTGTGTTTAGGAGATTATCGTTCATTTTAAAATGAACTCTAATATGTACATCACCATAAACTACCTCTTAAGCCGTCGTAAAAATACACTTTTCGATTTACCTCTATATTGATTTTCTAATATTAAATATCTACAATAGTCGAAATTCGCTCGCTAATACCTATGTATGCAAGGTTTCTTCAAAAAATGACAATTTTGTTGTTTAATGGCTTGAAAAAATGGAAAAAGGAGGTTTTTGCATCCATTTATTTCCAGATGAGTGTTAAAAATACTTATAAAACTCGGTATACCGAAGATCAAGCATTAATGAGAGGGTTGAGTCCTGTTTGCCAAATCCTGATTTTTAATTTGACGTTGGCAACGGTACAATTTTTTAACATTTATCATAAGAGGCGTATATTTTTGGAGCTTAGATCTACCAGTTTATCCACGCCCCATTTATTGTTAGTGCTTTAGTAATTTTACTTTCCAATTATTTTTTACCAAAACGCGTAGTTGAAACAGTGTCTATATCAGACGATATAATAAATTTTAAGCATTAATTTGCTTACAAATACACTTTAATTTATTTAGGCTAAAGCAGCCAAACATATACTGGAACTACGAAAACCCTATTACAATTTGGTTGCCTAGAGAAAATTTTGTAAAAAACATAGCTTTCTACACAAATGCTTGCACATTATGTACCTATCATTTTAAGATACCTGCCGACATCAATGTAAGCATTGACATAATGACGCAAGATATAGGTAGGTACTAGAATATTCAAGATTTCTATTAACGATACACTTCAGCATACATGCGAGATGTCATTAATGTCTACGGAAGGCAACAGACATACCAGCTATTTTTACATGGGATTCCATAGACTTGGACGCTTCTTGTTTAGAAATATTTGATGTCATCTTGAGGAGTTCCGTATTGAAGCATCAAACCTACCTGCCAAATAATTGACGAAATATGGGATATCATAAAATATGCCCCCCATCGAACTAAATGATCCTATAAACCAGCTTCACAGACCGTAATTTGTGATGCTAACACGATTAATACGCAATAGAACAAGATTAAGAAACAAAATTTAAAGTAGCTCTTTATCACACGAAAATAATTAAATAATTTACGGTTACAGAACAATAATTATTTTAAAAAGCTGTATAACTAAATATATTATGTTATTAGGAATATTCTGTCTAAAGTAACAGCTAATCTTAGTCGAAAATGAGATCGTATTATTGATTGTTGAATTCGTTAGGTATGAAATAAAATTAGAGATTTCGTCTATTTTTTCACGATTAAAAAAGAATACCTCTATTTAGCTAAAAATGAAACGATTACAGTGGTAGATTAATTCACTTTACCAAGCATGTAAACTACTAATTTTGCAATAAATATCTTCTATATTTCTAGGTAGGTTTACTCGAAAATGTGGGGCTATTTTCATCAAAAATCCCGATACGAAATTGAAAAATTTGCCTATTTTTGTCGGTTTACAAAGTGATAGTGGAATATTGGTTTGATCAAAGAACAATAATTATTTTAAAAATGTTGTATAATTAACTAAATGTCGGTGTTATCAGGCAGGCAAGAAGTTATTTATCTGAATCTTATTTGTACCATTAGCGTTTATATACAAATGTTAGTGGTTTTCAAAAATTGATATCTCGGAAATTATTAGGTTTAGACTTATAATACGCTTATTAAAAAATAATGACTACTTTATGCAAAATTCAAAAATATTATAAGATGTAGGGTATCCCAGTAACTTAACCAAAGATTTTCAGTCTTCGTAAAGCTTTACACGTTTCTTCAGCGTACCAAACATTCACTTTTTTTAAATATTGACATCGGGTTAGGATTCTGAACATAGGATTAACATCACTCCAATAGTGAACATGTTGCGTTGTCACAGTTCCATTCGTTGAAAAGTAAACAAAACCGTTTGAGCTACGTGGGGAATAAATAAAGTTGGCTTGTTGAAAAATTTTAATATTTATTAAGGTAAAAGACTATAAATATATCGATACAACACTTTGGCATTTCTAATACTACAAACATGAATATCTAAAATGTGATATTTACAACCGTCAACTCTCTCTCCCTTCTCTAATTTTGGTACACCAATGCTGTCTTCTAAGTTTATAATATATGGCGTCCTGCAGTTTAATTCCGAAAATGTTTTAACTAAAAATTCCTCTTTAACACATCCTTTAACGTAAATAATGTCTGCGTCTATCAGATTGTTGGATATGATATTATGTAGTTCCTTGTAATCGGTATCACCATAATTATAAAGGATACCATGATGATTTCCAAATAGATATTTGACTTGTTTCTTGCAAGCCTTACTTAAGGTGTCGAATGGTTTAACTGATTTAAAAAAGTAACTTTTCATACTATTCCCATCATAAATAGCCAATTCTTTCGCGCAAAATTCAGGTATGTTAAATCCTTGAATATCGACTACAACGAACTTCATTGTCTGAAGACTCAAATCAAACAAGTATATTTTCATATTTTTATCGCTCTTAAGTTCGATTTCAAAAGCACACCCCCACTTTTCGATAATTTCACAGTCTTAGCACATAGATCTTATATTTTTATTTACGATCAATTCATCTTTATTCACCAATCGTCTCAAACGAGTCTGCTTTTGAAAGTAATATAGCCTTAGTATTCAGAAAATATTAATGATATCGGAGCCTAAAACATCCTTGACACTAAAAAATCATTGTGTTTCCTAACAAAACCCATCATCTTGTCTATTTAGCTTGCTTTCCTATTGTTTAGCAGGTTAAATAAAATTATTATTTCGCTCTTTTTGTCTGTACTGAATCGTTAGGGGAATACGTTTCTAGTTCTATAAGAGAGACAGTTAAAATTTATGTAAGCAATCAAAAATCCTACACTATGAGCTACTTAGTTAAAATTTCATATTTCCTTCCTGGGTCAGGCAAAATTTGTAATGTGTCGGACAAAATTTATAAAAATACAAAAAAAAAAATGCTGGATGCATTTTTAGCGTGACTTTCTATTTAATACCATCTTATTTCAAGGTATAATTCGGTTGTCAAAATGAGAATAAAATAATTTTCCCATGGTTTATGTCATCTTAAAAAAGTCAAAAGGTTATATTCTGTAGAGGGTCAGATACATTTAAATTTAAATATTTTCTCCAAGAAGAATTTTAAGATAGTATTATAGTAAATAAAAATTCTATACCTCCAATATTTCATGGAAACATATCGTGTTCTAGCGACATAACCCAAAAGTACCTCTATTCAGAAACGCATCGTACTTTTCTTGTCAATAATTGTCTCATTGTCCCATCCATTACATTATTATAATCTTAAAGCACCTGTTACCAGCATTATCTGTTTTTATGGTTTTCATAAAACATAGCGATTACCAATGAAAATTAAACGAAAACTTAATAAATAACTTTTTTTTTCAACTGAAATAGACTGATTTTCGATGGAAAAATGTTACTTATAACTAAAAATGAATATAAGACATATACGCAATGATATTTAGAATAAATCAATCTTTTCTAAAATTACTATGAAATATTCACAAAATCGTTTCGTTATAACCAAAGTAGCAAGGCTTGCAGATTTCGTATAGAGTTCAAACGCGATACTGAGATGATCTTTTTTTTTATATTTTTGTAGGATAATGCACCACTACGTTGTAAGTACTTGAGAGAGGACTTTCTTGAAAAATCCTCAAATTTCTCTGCAATTTTGTTCCTTCTAGAGTTAAATTCACACAGAAAACCCCGTATTCTTATCTTTCAGGTTGGTATATTAAAAAGGGCTTATTAGTATGGTTTAGAAAACAAGCAATATTAATTAACGGATGTTTTTTCATCGTATGAAGAGTTGAAAATTTTTTTTTTCCACTCCAATGGTTACGATGCAGAGAGTCGGGTTTCATCATAATCTTTCAGGGTAGCTCAGGTTTGATTGCATGTAGAGAGTCGGGTTTCATCATAATCTTTCAGGGTAGCTCAGGTTTGATTACATGTACTAAGGTTAGTGCTCCTTGCAATCGGTTTCAGGTTTGACGCGCCCCCCTCAGGTTTGTTCAGGTTTCTCAAACGTTTGAGAAACCTGAACAAACCTGAGGGGGGCGCGTCAAACCTGAAACCGATTGCAAGGAGCACTAACCTTAGTACATGTAATCAAACCTGAGCTACCCTGAAAGATTATGATGAAACCCGACTCTCTACATGCAATCAAACCTGAGCTACCCTGAAAGATTATGATGAAACCCGACTCTCTGCATCGTAACCATTGGAGTGGAAAAAAAAATTTTCAACTCTTCATACGATGAAAAAACATCCGTTAATTAATATTGCTTGTTTTCTAAACCATACTAATAAGCCCTTTTTAATATACCAACCTGAAAGATAAGAATACGGGGTTTTCTGTGTGAATTTAACTCTAGAAGGAACAAAATTGCAGAGAAATTTGAGGATTTTTCAAGAAAGTCCTCTCTCAAGTACTTACAACGTAGTATTGCATTATCCTACAAAAATATAAAAAAAAAGATCATCTCAGTATCGCGTTTGAACTCTATACGAAATCTGCAAGCCTTGCTACTTTGGTTATAACGAAACGATTTTGTGAATATTTCATAGTAATTTTAGAAAAGATTGATTTATTCTAAATATCATTGCGTATATGTCTTATATTCATTTTTAGTTATAAGTAACATTTTTCCATCGAAAATCAGTCTATTTCAGTTGAAAAAAAAAGTTATTTATTAAGTTTTCGTTTAATTTTCATTGGTAATCGCTATGTTTTATGAAAACCATAAAAACAGATAATGCTGGTAACAGGTGCTTTAAGATTATAATAATGTAATGGATGGGACAATGAGACAATTATTGACAAGAAAAGTACGATGCGTTTCTGAATAGAGGTACTTTTGGGTTATGTCGCTAGAACACGATATGTTTCCATGAAATATTGGAGGTATAGAATTTTTATTTACTATAATACTATCTTAAAATTCTTCTTGGAGAAAATATTTAAATTTAAATGTATCTGACCCTCTACAGAATATAACCTTTTGACTTTTTTAAGATGACATAAACCATGGGAAAATTATTTTATTCTCATTTTGACAACCGAATTATACCTTGAAATAAGATGGTATTAAATGGAAAGTCACGCTAAAAATGCATCCAGCATTTTTTTTTTTGTATTTTTATAAATTTTGTCCGACACATTACAAATTTTGCCTGACCCAGGAAGGAAATATGAAATTTTAACTAAGTAGCTCATAGTGTAGGATTTTTGATTGCTTACATAAATTTTAACTGTCTCTCTTATAGAACTAGAAACGTATTCCCCTAACGATTCAGTACAGACAAAAAGAGCGAAATAATAATTTTATTTAACCTGCTAAACAATAGGAAAGCAAGCTAAATAGACAAGATGATGGGTTTTGTTAGGAAACACAATGATTTTTTAGTGTCAAGGATGTTTTAGGCTCCGATATCATTAATATTTTCTGAATACTAAGGCTATATTACTTTCAAAAGCAGACTCGTTTGAGACGATTGGTGAATAAAGATGAATTGATCGTAAATAAAAATATAAGATCTATGTGCTAAGACTGTGAAATTATCGAAAAGTGGGGGTGTGCTTTTGAAATCGAACTTAAGAGCGATAAAAATATGAAAATATACTTGTTTGATTTGAGTCTTCAGACAATGAAGTTCGTTGTAGTCGATATTCAAGGATTTAACATACCTGAATTTTGCGCGAAAGAATTGGCTATTTATGATGGGAATAGTATGAAAAGTTACTTTTTTAAATCAGTTAAACCATTCGACACCTTAAGTAAGGCTTGCAAGAAACAAGTCAAATATCTATTTGGAAATCATCATGGTATCCTTTATAATTATGGTGATACCGATTACAAGGAACTACATAATATCATATCCAACAATCTGATAGACGCAGACATTATTTACGTTAAAGGATGTGTTAAAGAGGAATTTTTAGTTAAAACATTTTCGGAATTAAACTGCAGGACGCCATATATTATAAACTTAGAAGACAGCATTGGTGTACCAAAATTAGAGAAGGGAGAGAGAGTTGACGGTTGTAAATATCACATTTTAGATATTCATGTTTGTAGTATTAGAAATGCCAAAGTGTTGTATCGATATATTTATAGTCTTTTACCTTAATAAATATTAAAATTTTTCAACAAGCCAACTTTATTTATTCCCCACGTAGCTCAAACGGTTTTGTTTACTTTTCAACGAATGGAACTGTGACAACGCAACATGTTCACTATTGGAGTGATGTTAATCCTATGTTCAGAATCCTAACCCGATGTCAATATTTAAAAAAAGTGAATGTTTGGTACGCTGAAGAAACGTGTAAAGCTTTACGAAGACTGAAAATCTTTGGTTAAGTTACTGGGATACCCTACATCTTATAATATTTTTGAATTTTGCATAAAGTAGTCATTATTTTTTAATAAGCGTATTATAAGTCTAAACCTAATAATTTCCGAGATATCAATTTTTGAAAACCACTAACATTTGTATATAAACGCTAATGGTACAAATAAGATTCAGATAAATAACTTCTTGCCTGCCTGATAACACCGACATTTAGTTAATTATACAACATTTTTAAAATAATTATTGTTCTTTGATCAAACCAATATTCCACTATCACTTTGTAAACCGACAAAAATAGGCAAATTTTTCAATTTCGTATCGGGATTTTTGATGAAAATAGCCCCACATTTTCGAGTAAACCTACCTAGAAATATAGAAGATATTTATTGCAAAATTAGTAGTTTACATGCTTGGTAAAGTGAATTAATCTACCACTGTAATCGTTTCATTTTTAGCTAAATAGAGGTATTCTTTTTTAATCGTGAAAAAATAGACGAAATCTCTAATTTTATTTCATACCTAACGAATTCAACAATCAATAATACGATCTCATTTTCGACTAAGATTAGCTGTTACTTTAGACAGAATATTCCTAATAACATAATATATTTAGTTATACAGCTTTTTAAAATAATTATTGTTCTGTAACCGTAAATTATTTAATTATTTTCGTGTGATAAAGAGCTACTTTAAATTTTGTTTCTTAATCTTGTTCTATTGCGTATTAATCGTGTTAGCATCACAAATTACGGTCTGTGAAGCTGGTTTATAGGATCATTTAGTTCGATGGGGGGCATATTTTATGATATCCCATATTTCGTCAATTATTTGGCAGGTAGGTTTGATGCTTCAATACGGAACTCCTCAAGATGACATCAAATATTTCTAAACAAGAAGCGTCCAAGTCTATGGAATCCCATGTAAAAATAGCTGGTATGTCTGTTGCCTTCCGTAGACATTAATGACATCTCGCATGTATGCTGAAGTGTATCGTTAATAGAAATCTTGAATATTCTAGTACCTACCTATATCTTGCGTCATTATGTCAATGCTTACATTGATGTCGGCAGGTATCTTAAAATGATAGGTACATAATGTGCAAGCATTTGTGTACAAAGCTATGTTTTTTACAAAATTTTCTCTAGGCAACCAAATTGTAATAGGGTTTTCGTAGTTCCAGTATATGTTTGGCTGCTTTAGCCTAAATAAATTAAAGTGTATTTGTAAGCAAATTAATCCTTAAAATTTATTATATCGTCTGATATAGACACTGTTTCAACTACGCGTTTTGGTAAAAAATAATTGGAAAGTAAAATTACTAAAGCACTAACAATAAATGGGGCGTGGATAAACTGGTAGATCTAAGCTCCAAAAATATACGCCTCTTATGATAAATGTTAAAAAATTGTACCGTTGCCAACGTCAAATTAAAAATCAGGATTTGGCAAACAGGACTCAACCCTCTCATTAATGCTTGATCTTCGGTATACCGAGTTTTATAAGTATTTTTAACACTCATCTGGAAATAAATGGATGCAAAAACCTCCTTTTTCCATTTTTTCAAGCCATTAAACAACAAAATTGTCATTTTTTGAAGAAACCTTGCATACATAGGTATTAGCGAGCGAATTTCGACTATTGTAGATATTTAATATTAGAAAATCAATATAGAGGTAAATCGAAAAGTGTATTTTTACGACGGCTTAAGAGGTAGTTTATGGTGATGTACATATTAGAGTTCATTTTAAAATGAACGATAATCTCCTAAACACAGACTTTTGACAATAGAACGAAATAAAAATATAGTTTGATGTGATAAGGCTATGCAGCTGCTCTTTATGGAATTTCATGTGAGCCTAGACTTTATGGATTTTTGTTATTTTTTTTTTATCAGTAAAGTCATCCTATAGATATTGTTTGTTAATCCATTAAAATAGACAAAATCTTTGAATTTGTATATGATTATCCACTGAAATACCCTTAATCTGCAGGGTACCTAACTCTACGGAGATATTTATTGCAAAGGGCGGCTTTTTCAGTTTTGAAAGTATTCAACATTTGCGAAATTCATCTAAATATATACTACGCTATACTTTAATCAAACTCACAATAGAGGGAAAGCGACAGACGAGTTTTAAACTAATGTGGTTTAAAGGATAATTTGTGTTGTAAATATTAGAGTTCATTTTAAAAGAAACTATAATCTCGTGATTGACAAAAAAAAGTATCCATTTTGATACATCATTTCCCCTATTTTAACGTTAAAATAGTAAATTATGTTATAAGCTCGAAAAATGTAGTATTTCAGACGTAATGCGGTCGCTAACCTAAATAGCCCGAAAAACATTTTTCGTCCATATGTCATAAGTTATTTTTTATTCGATCTTGTTTTTAATGCGATTGAGAGTTGTAAAATAATGTAGAAATGAAGTGAACCTATACATTTCATCTTGCACGCTAATTTTTTGGTCTTAATGTTTGTTAGTTAACGATGAAATCTGTAATAGCGTCCGAAAAAAAAAATTTTTTTTTGACTAACATAAAAAGTGTTGTCTAGCTAGCAGGGCAATAATCAATACTTTATTGAGAAGGTTAGCTCTTCGTCTAAATATCTAATCTATAAATCGTCATTTTTTCCGACATAATCGGTTAAAAAGCATACAATTGTATGTGAACGTTTGTACAAAAACCATCGTGTTAAATCAGTTCTTATACCTGACTGACAACGCCGATCTTTAGCTTTTTTTTTACTTTGTAAAATAAAAAGATTAGTTCTTACTATCAAAGAAATTAAATATGCAAGAGAAATAGGTCGAAAAGATTAATAATAATTTATTTATTCCTAAGTTATAAATCTTAACTACATCACTTTCTAAACCAAGAAAATAGATAATCTTCCTGCATTATTCCGTACTTAGATTTATTTTTCATGAAAATAGTCGAATCTATGATTTTCGTTCAAATCCATAAGGGACGCTTGTTTTGTATAGATGATTTATGATCTTATTTTCAACTAAAATACTAGTATAAAAAAAGTATTTCTTCCGATAAACGTGGAAGGAATAGACATTTAAACAGTTAGCCATAACATACGCATACTGACTTGCATTATTTTCATGGATTGAATGGCTACATCTTTGTGTGTGAAGTGAATTTCTTTTTAAAAAATTACAATGCGCTCAATTATGAATTTCCTAACATAACTTTTATGGATAGTGGAGTCGGATATTGGAAGAAAATATTATCATAACGACAACTCGATTATTGATATAATTATTATGGTTTCACAGAAGTTTCTACAGAGTCAGCCATGCTGTAGCAGAGACTGTTGTAGGTCGTATTTTTTAAAAAAACCTAACAATACCTTTACTTTATATTGATAGACATATTCTATTAGAACATTTTTCTAAAATTTAGAGCCTTTGGAAATGTGATAATGCTATGAGCATCAAATATATTCAAAATATCAAAAATCCTTTGGTAGTTAGTTATTGCGGTATATTTTAATAGAGGCATAATTTATACTGTACTCCTAAATTTACGGCATATCACTTTGTTTATGTTATTATATTCACATAGACTATTAATCTAACCAGCTTTTATTTACGAAAAATTAAAAACTGAAATACTCTATTTTATTGCCGATTGTTCGCAAAGACACTTGGAGTTGTTATTTTACTTTTTCTACCTCTTTTTCCCCGGTTGCGGAGAAATATGTTAGGGGAAGTTTGGGTATCCTCAGACGGTTATATGCAAAGATTCAAGCTTCTAAAAAAGTATTAAGGCGAGTAATTATCAATTTGAATTTATGTATGTCGAAGGTAATGTGTTACTCATAAATATACATGATGAAAACATTTATTGTTCGATTGCATGTAATTTTTAAGAGTCTAGAAATAAGCAAATAATGTTCTTTAACGTTTCTTTATAAACATCTCGAGTTACCTGTCCTTCCCCTGCATCATAGAAGGGTATTTGCCGACAAAGTTTGACCATTTTTTATGGTTCGAGAGTTGGGTATTCTTCGCAGATGTAAACTGACGTCATTTGACTAGTCGAAACTTGTTAGATTTTGGACCTGCTACGCATTATAATTTTAGTTTATATTCTTATTATGAGATTTTAAAATTATGTATGTGTTTGTTTAATTCATTGTAACGGATTTGATATTGTGCTAATTTTAAAACTTAAATGTTGCCAAGAATATTGAAATGTGGTGGTCGAGAGAATCACGGGAAATGATATTCACAAAGTTTCTCATACTTTTTAACCCTATGCGTAGGTTCCATAAACGGATAGGTGGCGCTAATAATATTGAATTTTTTTATTAAAATATCTAAAGTAAATATCTAATTGATTTTTTTTAGCGCTAATTGGGATTTTAATTAACTACCTCAGAGTCGGTATACACTATATTTTGCAGCGCAATTGCTTTCACACCCAGTAATGTATTATGATTTTTTTGGATGGTCGTTATATTGTGAGTTTCTTAAGTTAGCCAGATTAATAATAAATTAAAAAACCAACGTGATTTGCTTATTGTTGCCTACGCCTGATATTCATAATTTTATTGGGGGTTCTACCTGATGACAAATACAGCTTATGATACCTATCTAGTGGGTATTTTCAGTTTAAGGACCGAATAATATAGAGTTATTGTGCATACATCATCGCAAACAAAAGGTAGCTTTTTTATATTATTTCGTATTTACAATCCATTTAACTACAATTTTACACTGTGAATTAATTTTTTTACTTTTTTCCTGAAATTGTAGCCTATTTACTTATATTATGATATTATCCGAAATTTTTATAAAAGCATTATGAGGGCTTTTACCTGATGGCGAACACAAGTTGTATAGTACCTATACCTGCTTGGTATTTTATACGTATTTAAGTTTTATTTACTTTTTATTACTCTGTTCTCATTACAAGATAGTCCTATAATTTATCCATTTCCAGTACAAAGAAATCGCTAGTTAATGGTTCTAGATGGTAATTATTTTATTGTATTTTATATAAGTGGTGCAAAAATTGGAAACAATTATTAGATATGCTACTGAATTTTAATGAGGGTCCTTCGGAATAATAAATAAAGGTTTATGTCCCTTTCTTTTTAAATCGAGTCGGCAGAGGGTTTGAGAGGGTTATTTAGGTATAAATAATTATTGTGGTGACAAATGTACCGCATTATTATACTTATCTTGTTAGACCATATAAATTAGGGATTTATTTCGCTTTGCCATTCACCAGCGGCGTTTCAACTAAGGGAAAATAATAAAAAGTCTGGTTTAAGGATGGCTCAGGTCGGATCGTAAAAAGTTGGGTTTAAGGATGGCTTATAAAAATTGGGATTTAATTATCCCGCTTTAGCAGCGGCGTTTCAACTAAGGGGAAATAATAAAAAGTCTGGTTTAAGGATGGATCAGGTCGCATCGTAAAAAGTTGGGTTTAAGGATGGCTTATAAAAATTGGGATTTAATTATCCCGCTTTAGCAGCGGCGTTTCACTAAGGTTAAATCATAAAAAGTCGGGTTTTATCTCGGGTCAGATCATAAATATTCAGGTTCAAATTAGGGTTAGATGAGAAGCCGCCTCGCGAAAGCATCCGGGTTAGGTTGTAAAAAGTCGGGTTTTATCTTGGGTCAGTTCATAAATATTCAGGTTCAAGTTAGGGTTAGATAAGAAGCCGCCTCACGAAAGCATCCGGGTTAGGTCGTAAAAAGTCGGGTTTTATCTCGGGTCAGTTCATAAATATTCAGGTCCAAATTAGGGTTAGATAAGAAGCCGCCTCATGAAAGCATCCGGGTTAGGTCGTAAAAAGTCGGGTTTAATTTCGGGTTATTTTGTAAACAGCACCACCGAACCACCCGGGTTAGGTCATAAAACGCACCACCGAACCACCCGGGTTAGATCATAAAACGCACCACCGAACCACCCGGGTTAGGTCATAAAACGCACCACCGAACCACCCGGGTTAGATCATAAAACGCACCACCGAACCACCCGGGTTAGATCGTAAAACGCACCACCTGCACCACCTGGGTTAGTTGCACCACCAGCACCACCAGCACCACCTGGCCTCGCTCTCTCCGTTTTCCTCTACTCATGCCCATTATTTTCAAGCTGACACTTCTGTTGCCACTTAAAGCGTGTATGTTTGTTCCTGTCTTGATTTCAATACATTTATATATAGAATTTTCACTTGTACTACACCAATATTACAACCTTTAAATAAAGTAACAGTTGTAGCTTTAGTTCATGCTCCTGTCCAAAATTCTCAGAATAGTCAGAACCTAGAAGAACAATAGCAAAGTGTTACCAAGCGTGAGGTCCAATAACAATTATTTGGATCGTATCTAACCACCCCGGAAAATAATAAATGAAAGGGAAAGCGTAATATAGAAAGAAAGAAGAGAAAAACGCAAACGCGAAGGAAAACTAAATTTTAAAAAAGAAGACAGTTATAAATCCAAAAAGGCACGAAATATACAAAAAAAATAAGTGACAGTAAGAAGTGTTTTGTATGTCATAGACAGATAGACAGTAGAGATGAGATAGAGTGTGATGACTGCAAAAATTCATTTCGTAAGCTATGCATTCCAAGAAAACACCAACCTTTATTTCAGATGAATTATTTCTTTTTCATATTTGCTACGAATAAGCCGAGAGTGATGATTCGTCAGATTCAGAACTTGTTGAACTATTTAATATTTATAATTGTTTTTGTTACATTTGAGCAATTAAACTTGCATATTTTAACGCTTCTTTATGTTTTATATTTATGTTATATTTACATACAAGGTCCGTCCAATTACTGTCTTGTACTTGTCCAATAATTATCAAAATTATTCGATAACTATACGTTTTGGTACATTTTTTTGTTTAATAATTTTTTTGTTACTCTGATTTTTTTTTACATAAACTAAATAGATATTGCTATAGAGTATTAAATAAGATATCACAAAAAAAAAATATTCTCGAAGATAAAAATATAAAAATAATAATTACCAGTTAAGAAATAATAATCTTAGCTGTCCAATAACTACGCGGTTTACCATATCTAGAGGTTTTTTAAAATGTGAAATATGAATTTGATGCAAGTATGGCTCCCACTTGTAGAGGGCACCACCTACATGTCTTTTTACTCTTTTGAGGAGTCATAACTTCTTTATGCGTGCTTGTATTACATTTTTAAGTAATTATGTTATAATATTACTATATTATAGTAACGGTAGTTTATTAAGTTGGAATCCTTTTTCTTTACTTCTTTTTAGTTGTAGGGATTTCTTTTCGATTACTTGGTTGGAAGTTTTTGTTTGGATTCTTTTATTTGTTTGTTTTTATTTTATTACTGTCTTCAAGAGTTTTTATTTTTGTAATTTTTATGAACTTTGAAAAGATTTTGTTTAAATAAATTCAGACATTGAGTTGCGTTCAAATCTGTTAGGAAGCCAATCTCTTGGGTTTTTGTGTTTTGCGTTTTCGAGTGAGTATGTGTGATTCTGTAATTAGTCTATTTGGTAAATTGTCTGTTCTGCTATAGTATTTTGTTATTATTTTGTCCGTAAATTGTTAAAGTGTGTCAATTTTTAGGTCTAGATGCGAGATTGTTTATCATGTACATTGGTGCCCCCACCATTACTTTTAGAATTTTATTTTGAACTCTTTTTACTTTTAACATTTTGGTCTTATTTACGGTACACCACGTAGGTATACCGTAAGTAAGTACCAGGCGTACTAGTGTTTTGTACAACGTCGTTTTTGCTTTTAAGTTAAATTTACTATTTTTATTTTCTAGGGGATATATAGCGTGAAACTGTTTTTGAGCTTATGTCACTCGTTCATCTGCATTGTCTCACCATGCCATCTTTTTATTAAAAGTCAATCCAAGATATTTTATCTTATTTGACCATTCTATTTTCAGGTAAATTGATTATTTCTTTAAAAAAAAGATAGCCTGGGTTTTGTCTGCGTTTAGGCGAAGCTTCCAGCTGTCCAACCAGCTCTGAAGGAGCATGATATGAGGTTGCAGGCTTGAAAATGCTAATCAGGGGGCCCTTGAGGTTGTAGTTGTCGCAGTATCATCCGAAGAGATAAAGTTGTTTGTGGGGGAGTTTAGGGATGTCGCTTGTGTATATATTATACAAAATAGCAGCCAATGGTAAACCCTGTGGGACACCAGCCCTGATCTGAGTTTTCTCAGATATTGTGTTTCTGATGATACCACGAATGTTCTATCTTCAAGGTAGGAGATAATTACATTGACTAAAACGTTTGGCATACCTAACCGTATTAATTTGAGTATCAAGCCATTGTCTCAGACCTTATCGAATGCCTTTTAGACATCGAAAAAGACTGCTCCCGTGGGCATGCGTCTATTAAAACCTCTCAGCACATTGGTTGCCAACCTTGTTGTTTCGCGCACTGTGCAATGAGCAGTTCTGAAACCGAACTGCTCTAGTGGTAAAACATTATTGTTAAATACAGAATCGGTCACCCGATTCAGTATGAATTTTTCAATAATCTTGCCAAGGCACGATAAGAGGCTTATCGGCCGATAATTAACAGCCAATCAGGGATGCGCCGTCCATATGGGCAAGGTCGTGCGGCGCACGACGGCGCAAAGGCCTTAAAGGCGCCAGGCCTTCAACACAAATTAACATAAAACTAAAAAAATTATCTATGAATACCGGTGGTGAAAATGCATTATCCACCAACACCGATCGCCGGTCGACGACCAGTGCCAGTGGTGAAATTTTACTACTCCTCTTCCTGTGGGGGCACGAAAATCCGCGTGCGTTCGGCGCGCTGGTTTAAACTTGAAAAAATTTTGCGTGTTCGTAATCGATGTAGCAGGTTAATTTTTCATTATTGTCTTGATAAGCGCATAAGACGTATAAAGTGCCTTATTTGCTATTACGTATCTACCGCAATTGTGGAAAATAATTACAAATAAAGTAAGTAAGTAAGTGATTAAGTAAATTAATTAACAGGGATGCAAATAATTGTTTTTTTTTAATAACTTTTGTTTATGAAACAAATAAGGCTTAGTGTTTAATATTTTTTCTTTATTTTATTTGAATAACCGAGAAGAAAAAAAGAAATTGTCTGGTTACCAAAACTTGCTTAACAAGCGAAAACGGGAGGAAGACTTGGAGAAAGCCAATTTCAAAATTAGTAACTGTTTTCGAAAGACCACACAAGACACTACTTCTGATAACAGTTTTTTCTACATTCAACAAAATCAAACTTGCCATCAGAATTAGAAAAGCAAGCTAATGAGGATGAAGATCCAAAAGAATTAGATCCTGATACGTTTCAGTCAGTGTCAGTACCATCATGTTTGAGTAAGCAAGACAAATTATCCGAGGACGCGCCCCTTTCGTACGTACTACGATCCAGGTATTTGGCCGAGTGTATTGTCTCCAATCCAGGTGCAAGAACTTGTCGAAAAAGGTCCAATGCATTATCAAAATAAAACTATGTATTCTAAAGACAAAAGTGGACGTAAGTTTTCCGATATATATTTTACTCGAATTTTGTTAAATAGTGAAAAGGTCAGCGTCATTGGTTGCTATATTCTATTGAAGAAAATGCAGTTTTCTGCTTCTGCTGTAAAATATTTAATGACCCCAACCCCAACAATCCATTGACTTTTAAAAACACTAAATTAAGTTTCAATGATTGGCATCATTTAAGCGAAAATTTGAAAATCCAGGAAAGACTAAATCTCATTTTCAAAACTTACGTCTCTGGTCAGATTTACTAGAAAGATTAAAAACTAATCGAACCCTTGATTCGGAAATGCAAAATTTATTAAAAAATGAATGGCTTTTCGTGGTCCTAGTAACAAATTAATTGAAAAAAATAATGGAAATTTTTTAAAATGAAAGCAAAATTTTATCCAATCATGTCTGCACATATAAATAGATCTCAAAAAAATATTCAACTTTACCTTGTAGAGAAAATTCAAAACGAAACCATAAAATTAATAGGTGCATGACAATATAAGAAATAATATTTTAAACAAAGTTAAAGAAGCAAAGTATTTTTCTATGTTACTTGATTGTACTCCTGATGTGAACCGCCAGGAGCAGATTTCTGTGTGCTTAAGATACGTTAATTTAAAAAAAAACAATAAATTTAGTGTCGAGGAACATTTTTTAATATTTCGTCCTATAAGTGATATAACAGGTGAAGGTTTAACCAACTTTTTACTAAAAACTTTGGAAAATTATGGTTTAGACGTTTATAATATGCGCAGCCAAGGTTATGATAATGGTTCAAATATGAAGGGTCAAAGTGTACAAAAAAGAATTTTAGACATTAATCCACGAGCAATGTTTGTACCTTGTTGTAACCACAGTTTGAACCTTGTCATAAACGATGCTGTGAAATCCAATATTTCTTGTATAAATCTTTTTTGAACTGTTCAAGAATTATATAATTTTTTTTCTGCCTCAACCAATCGGTGGACTGTTTTGAAAAGTAACATTTCAAGTCTGACATTAAAGCCTTTCTCAGATACTAGATAGTCTAGCAGAATTGATGCAATAAGATTTCAGTTGGGCGAAATTTACGATGCTCTTTAATAAATTTTATCCGGAAATAATTTTGACAATTCTACAAAACATCTAGCTACCTCCCTAGGTAATAAAATTAAAAATGATAAGTTTGTGTGTGTTTGTGGATGTTGTTACTAAGATTTTGCAATCAAAAACATTTAATATTTCCCAGGCTTGCGAAAGTTTTAATAAACTCAATGAATTTGTTAAACAATATCGATCTGACAAAGGCTTCAGTGACTTATTAGTAGATATCAAAGAACTAGCTTTTTGCTTAAAAGTTGATGCAAAATTTATATCCGCAGAAAATTTAAGGGCACGAAAGATTGAAAAACAATTTTCTTACGAAGATGACGACCAGCCGATTAAAAATCAAAAAAAAAATTTTAAGTAAATAGCTTTTTCGAAATGCGAGACATTACTCTTTCATCCGGACATGAAAGATTTAAACTATTATCGTGTCTTTCTGATGTTTTTAATTTTTTGTGGAATGTTGACGACTTTTACACGAATTACAATTTCTGCAAAATGGCGACAAAAACGCGACGTCTGAAGTAAATACACTTAATTGCATTGCAATAAATAACCTAACACACTCATTTCCAAACATTACGATTGCATTGCTCATTTTATTAACCATTCCAGTTTCTGTAGCTACAGCCGAGAGGTCATTCTCTAAATTAAAGTTGATTAAAAATTATTTACGATCTAGAATGGGCCAAGAGCGGTTAGAAAATCTTGCGATCTTTTCTATAGAGTCTGACTTCTTAAAGCAACTTGAAATTGAAAATCTTGTTAATGAATTTGCAAAAAGTAAAGCTAGAAAAGTCCAATTTTTGTAAGACCTCTCCACCATGTATCATGATCATGTATTTTCTGTTTCAAAACAATCGCTATTTTTATTCTTTATTTTTTTTTTAATATTTTGAATTAATGTTTTGTAACCTTAATACTGTTTTTGTTTTGTTACTGTTGTTTCGTATTATATTAATACTTCTTGTGTACTTTCTGTTTGTCACAAACAAATATAGACATTAGTACTAAAAAGTATAAAGTTTTCTTCAAAAATTTCAACGATCAACTGTGAGAGAAAGGTGGTAATTTTAGCTAAATATTATAATATTGGTTAAAGGCGCCTATCATTATTTCGCACGACGGCGCCGAAAATACTTGGGCTGTTCCTGCAACCAATGTAAGATTTTTGCCGGTCTTAGGTATTAATACCACCCTGGCGTTCTTCCAAATGCCCATATCAGAGTTTGATAAAATTACATTTATCTCCTAAACACAGCCGACATCAAAAAATGATTAGAAGGTTCTTCGCATTAGCCATTGAACTGCCTACATAAGAGTGTTCCTAAAAGAGAAATCGGCAGTGGCGTACATATTTTTTGTATCGCTTAAAAGTTGCGAACAAAACATTTCCGGACATAGGTTTATAGGAACTTTCTTTCATAACTTTAAGCAGGGAAACGCATTCTGAATTTTTCGCAATACTAATAAAACACCCTGTATACAGAGTGTTTATTAAACATACGGCAAAAATTGAAGGTGTTGTTCCCTAGACTATTCTAAGAATATTTGATTTTTGAAAATCCGCTTTGTTTCGAAGATACAGGGCGAGAAATATTTTCCACAAAACCAATTTTGATATTTTTCAAATTATTAATGTAGTCCAAATAAAAGTATGGTGTACTACACTGGGCTTATCGAGTACAAATTTGTTTAAAAATGCGTTGTTGTCTTTTTAGCAAATCAGCTCAAACGTGGATTTCATTTCAATACGTCTCGTAATTGATTGACGTTTGTATGTGTGTCGAATTTGATGAGACTGATTGATATTTTGTTATTTGACGTGTATTCTCTGTCTTTAAAGGCCGATCCGCACCTATGCATGTTCACCCTGCAACTTTGAATCATGGTTGCATCAGCTGATATTATGATTTTTAACGCATGCGCATCAAATTTATTAGTTTCTTTATAGTTTGATTTCTGGTAATTTTTTGTTTCAATATTGGTGCAATTGCAATTTAACATGGGGTAAACAGACAGCAAATTGACACTTAATAGCGAAAAGTTTGAATTTTTCAACCCAGTTCAGTTCAAGTTTATTGCTAATAAAGAATATAGATGTAGATAAGTCTTCTGATTTATAGGAAATTTTTTGTTTATTTTTTGTCAAATGAAAGGTTTTATTTATAAAACAGTTCCACTAAGACAAATTTCTAGGGAATTTTGACAAAACTGCATGGGGGTGTACAAATAATTAGGACTTGTTCTATTTAAAGGGTGAAAAACGCTGCAACCCTCACTCACGCTAACATGCATAAATGTGAATTCCAAATTCCATGCAATTTTAACGCAGGGTTAAAAATGCAGCGTGATCATGCATTGGTGCGGATCGGCCATAATAGTTGACCTTTTGTTAGTGAAGTCCTCTATCATAAATTTTCATACAAACCCCGAGATGACTGACATGCATTTCATTTACGGACTTGCTGTTGATAATAATTCATTGCAAGCTAGGCCGTTGTACATTGAACGATTTCCTGACCGTAAAGCTCCTGATAGAAGAACTTTCCAAAGTGTTAATCGACGTCTTCATGAAACTGACGCATTGAAACGAAGTGGGGGACCGTGCAGGAAGGCCAATAATAGTAAGAACGGTAGAAGTGGAAGGTAATGTGCTGGACATGATAGAGCAAGATCCAGGTACTTTCGAAAAACTGCAAATACTTTGAATGTAAGTGATAAGACTGTTTGGAAAATCCTTAGTGACTACTTGTTCTACCAACATACAACGTGTTTAGGAATATCTTCCTGCTGATTCTCCTCCACTGATTGCATTCTGTCAATGGCTTTTGCACACATTGGTTCAGACCCTTCAACTAGTGACGCCGATTCTTTTTAACGATTAATCGAATTTCTCAAGAAATACAATAAGAAATTTTCGCAACAACAATGTGTGAGCTGAAGGAAATCAACATGAGGTAACTGAAGATCGTTTTCAACGACAGTTCTCGTTGAACGTTTGGGTTGGAATTGTGGGTGACTGGCTAATTGGACCGATATTTCTACCAGGAACACTTACCGGCGAAGTATATCGCAACTTTTCAGAACAAGCGCTACTTCAGTTGCTGAAGGATATAACATTGGCAACAAGAAATGCAATGTGGTTTATGCACGATTATGCACCAGCGCATTTTAGTGAGGTTGCTAGTGAGTTTTTAATAGTAACATACGGAGATCACTGGATTGGTCGAGTTGGACCTCACGTGTGGCCTGCTCGATCCCCGGACTTAAACTCCCTGGATTATTTCCTATGGGGTGAACTAAAGCCATTAGTTTATACTACTCCGCAGTGGAGAATATGGAAGAATTAAGAAATCGGATAATGGCTGGGTCTGGTAAGAAATAACTCCGGCGTCTTTGAAAGAGTTCGGCAATCAATGAGGAGAAGATTGGATTCTTGCGTCCTCTTTCAGCAGTTCTTGAAGATTAAAAAATGTTACATGTAATTTTTGGTAATAAAATGTTGTTATTGTCAAAAATTTTTCTCGCCCTGTGTCTTCGAAACAAAGCTTCTCAAATAGTCCAGGGAAAAAATAAAAATAAGTCCTTACAACTCCCTATTTTAAAAAGTAACGCCACTTCATTAAGAATCCCAAATAGCAAGTCGGACTAGTTAGTAGATATAGCACATCATTATTTTATAAATGTTTTTTTTTATTCTCTACATTTTGGTATAACTACAATTTTAAATGTTAATGGTCCTTTCCCAAGATACAAGCCTTGAAGGACACAGACATTGTCCTAGGGTTTCACGGGTAAGACGGAGTCATGGCAAGGGACAGCATAAACATGTCCACCGCCATTTCGGGTCCAGAGAGACCGCCCCTCGCAACGCTAGCGGAAAACAAACAAATAAGGGCACAAAGGCTCTTTCACAATCCAGCACTTTTAACTATTGTTGAAACGTCACCTCAAATTAATACTCTTTATCATGCCCACTTTATAACACAATAAAAAACGTATTTAAAATATTTATTAAGTCCAGTGGCGTCCCGGGGAGCACCTTAACGAATATTATTGACAGAAAAATGTACGCCACTGACTTTTTTTTAATTTTGATATTATTTTTCGAATTTAGCAACTAATTATACAACTTTTTTTTCCTGAATTGTTTTCGTATCTTGCTTCGTCTTGAAGAGCTGTATTTCAAAGTTAATTAAAATATGAGGTAAAGGTAAGTTTTGATGTCTAATTTACCTATTTTGTCAATAACAAGTCAAAGATTAATAACTTTACTAACGCTCAAATGACCCAGATGCATTTCAATTATGGCCTAGCAAACGGAAATGCTGAAGAAGCTCAGCGAATTTATCAGGAACGTTATCCAAACAAAGTACTGCCATGTGCCAAAACATTTAGACAGCTCCATGCAAGATTAAATGAGACTGGCAGTTTTAAACGTAGTACGGAACTTCCTAGCAGACCTGCAACAGTAACCACGCCTGAGTTAGAAGAGGCTATATTTCGGGAGATAGAAGATCCTTCAACTAGTGCCAGGAAGGTAGCAGTGCAACTTCAAACAAGTGCATCAACTGTGTGGAAGGTTTTGTATCTTTATCAACTATACCCATAACGTATTCAACGAGTTCAAGCTCTGCTTCCCCGTGATTTTCAGCCAAGCTTTGATTTTAGTACATGGTTGCTGCATACAGTAGCACATAACAACAATTTTTTACCGAGCATTTTATTTACTGATGAACAGGAGGGTGGACGATAATCCTCATCAAATTAGAGAAGGTCGTTTTCAGCAACAATTTTCGGTGAATGCATGGGCAGGGATCATTGGCGACTATCTATCTTATTGAACCATACTTTTTACCACCTCGATTGAATGGTAACGGAATTTAATGTTCTGTTAGAAGCAGGCGCGTAACTACAGGGGGGCCTAGGGGGGCCAGCCCCCCCCCCCCCAGACGTCGCTAGCCCCTCCCCCTCAGAAAAAGGATGACTTTGTAAGCTCGCTACTCGCCTCGCAAATATAGCATCAATTTATGATTATAATATATATAAATTATAATAAATAATCTTGCCAAATATCACTCGACCATCATTTTTTTATTGGTTAAATTTTCCATTTTTCACTCAAACTTTTTTGGCAATACTCGTTGAACTTTGGGCTTGTTTATTCAAAAATTAAATCCCTCGAGCTTCGCTCTCGGGATCTAATCAGAATAAACATGTCCAAATTCAACTCGAAAAATGTCCAAAAAAAGTTGTCGTGACAGCTGAAAAATCTAACCGATAAAAAAACGAGGTCTTGTGATATTACTGTTGATTATTGACCAAATTTGTTAAAATTTGGGCGTGGTACAAAAAAAATTTCGCCTGCGCGCATTTCGCCTGCGGCGGGCTCTCCGCCGGCCCGCATCTACTCGAGCCGCCACTTCAAGTCACAATAACAGGCCGACCCTAGGCCACCCCCAGGTCAGAGGGCTAGTTACGCCACTGGTTAGAAGACGCACCCCTACAAATAAGAACTAACATGTTGCTCGTCAATATCTCGAGAACATCTTTCCTAATTGCTGGATTGGACGCGCAGGTCCCTAAGGTTGGCCAGCTCGCAGTTCCAACTTGAATCCTCTATACTATTATTTATGGGGTCACCTAAAGTCTTTTGTATACAAGACGCATGTACTAGATGACAACGACTTAAGAATTGGAATTATTGAAAGTTGCAATGCGATACAAAATAATGCAGGCATTCAAGGAACAAAAAAGTTGTATTGCTAGTTGGCAAATTCGAGAAGAGATATCAAAATTAGATAAAAGTCAGGGCGGTCATTTTTTTTGTCAATAATAGTCGTTAAGACACTCCCCGGGACGCCACCGGACTTAATAAATTTAATCTAGTTAGGGATAATTAAGCTCCTTATTATTATTATGAATAATGGTACCAAATTTCAATAAAGTCGGGAAAAGGATATTTAAAAGAATATAAAAAATCGATTTTTTTTTTAATTTAATTCCCTGTATATCAAAAACGGGGCAACTCCGGACACATGTTCATATAATATTTTTCTCTTAGAATATCATAGGGTATCACCCTCTTAAGTTCCGTACCTACCACACTTCTGAAATACCCCGTATATGTATGTAATATGTTGTTGGTAAGTATGTGAGAAAATCCGCAGATCAAAAGCAAATTGGTGAAAAATAATTCTGGTTGACTTCATCATCATATGCCATTGGAATGAATTTTATAAAAAGGGGAAATGAGCTAGCCTCTCCTAGGCTTTGTCTGTGGCTATGATATCGGACATAGCCTAGTTGAGGTTAACTTTAACCTTTTATCACGTCGAATATCCAACATCAGCAACAAGACAGTTAATTTCTAGAAGGAAAGGTTCCGCAGTGAATAACGAGCACCTATATTAACTAATTATAGATATTTATAATAATTATATTATTATTTATTATTAAAAATATAACTTACCTAAATTGTATATAAAATTATTTTTACTGTGTCATATTTATTTGTTTAAATATAATACAGGCATTTCTATTCCTGTTATAATAATACTTATATTTCCTATTAGATTTTTAGAAAGTGACTTAACTTTCTTTCATCGGCCTGCCGTCGTATGGGGGACAGGCTCATAGAAAAGAATAATCTTTAGGTCATACCATAGGCAGCACAAAATACAGGCGGCACAACCATAGAATAGGAAGGGACACTCTTATTTCTATGGGCACAACATACAAGAGTTGCGATACTTGTTTCCTATGAAGAAATGGTAGATGCAGATGGTTCAGTATCGAGATTTATATGTCGTATCGATCCTTATAGGGAAAATATTAGAGGAACCTAAAAACTAAAAAATTAAGTTATTATATAATTTTTTCTATTAGAACTAATTACCAGAAACACAAAGCCGTTGGATTTTTTTTGTCTGGCATTTAAAACGGCTGATGTTAGAAGAAAAAGCCAACGGCATTATTAAAGTTATAAATAAGTAGCTCTTTGCCCTTTCCAATAAAAAAAAGTCATTTATAGGCTTATTACAGAATGAGCTAACATTTTTTTCGAATAATGAAATAATAATGTGCAAAAAATAAAATGATAAAGCTATTAGTGCAGGAACCGAAAAAATTATTCACATCTCAGACGAACAAATTCAACAAATAGATTCACATGGACATGAATAAAGAAGGAAGTTTTGATAATTACTGTTTAGTTGTTAGTTAAAAATAAAGGTTAGGTTTATAGGTTTGTGATTTTGTGTGTTGCATTAAAACTGCATTTTAAGCATTTGTGTTTTGCTGTGTGAACGAGTAGAAAAGCGGTATGTGGAATGTTAATTTTTAAGTATTCCTGTTTCTTTAGGTTGTTCCCTACCCTGGACCATAAATTACTTTTGAGAGTATCTGAAAGAGGCAATGAAATGATACCATAAAACACAGAACAATAAAGGCCGTAAAATATCAAATGGGGACACAGGAAATAAATAAAAAATAAATAAATAAAATAAATGCTAACCAACGTCAGAAAATAAAAATTCTAGTCAGGTGAAAATACGTGAATGCGAGAGAAAAAGGTAGTAAGTCAAAGCTGGAAGAGTAACCAACAAGGATTACATATCTGATTAGAAGCCTGAGTGGCAGCGTGTCCATGGGTGTGCTGATGTCGGCATATCATGGTTATTTTAATTCCAACATGTCTTATGCAGTCCTGAACTGGGGCCACTCTGCCCATGCATTCAAAATTTTTAAACTGCAACGCAGATGTGTTTGCGTGGTAGCGGGACTGGGATACAGGGACTGCTGTCGCCATTGTTTTAATGAACTGCGAATACTTACCTTTCCATGTATATTTATTTTCCAATGTCTTAAATATCTTGTTCAAAACCTCGCTAACTTCACATTGCATAGGGATGTGCACTCCTACCACACTCGTAACAACGATAACATTGTTCCTGATTTTCATAGACTAAGCAGGACTCGTAGGGGCACTGACTATTACTG